>CM072935.1:44575000-45175000 GCA_036971965.1 Nyctalus aviator | reverse complement strand
AGATCCAATGAGATCATTCTGGGGAGAGAGCTCTACGGCTGGAACGTAAGGGCAGGTGGTGTGATTAATCCCACTCTGTCTCATACAGCGGAGCGAGGCGGGAAGAATCCCAAAGCCCGCGCATGGTTCGGTGGTGGGTTTCTTTTTTCAATTGTTCTGGACATTTTAAAAGCGGCTTCAGCCTCAATGAGGATTGAAGCGATTTCAATTTTCCTTTAAATTCAGAGATGCCAAAACCCTGTGATTTAGGCCCCCAGGAAATACCACTGCCGGCGTCTGCGTGCTCTTAATTTTAATCAAGTACTTAGTACCTAGCTGAGAGGAAGAAAATAACATCCTCAATCATGCTTCAGCCTTTTAGCGAGACAGGCAAGCTCACCTATTAAGGACCCACTAGGGTTTGAAGATCCAAACCAGTACATCATTCCATCCCATAGCTCTGTGCTTCTATCTTCCATTTCCCTCTGTCTAGAATGCCTTTACCTCTACCAGCCTGCCACCAGCACACAAAGACTTCTGTGCTTGGCCTTGAATCTCATCACCCTGTAGCTACAACTCAAATACCCCTTGTTCTATGAAGGCTTTCTTCTCTGTCTTACTCTGAATCAGAATTTATGTCTTCTTCACCTAGGTTTCTCTTAGAATCATTTAGGCGTCCACCTATCCATCCCTCTTTCTATCTATCTATCATGCCTTTCCTCCCTCTCTCCTTTCCCTTCTATTTTTATCCTTCCATCCATCCCACTCCCCTTCCATTTCTTCTTCTCTCCTGCCTGCTTTCCTCCCTCTTCATCTATCTATGTATCTATCATCCAACAGAAATGTCTCCTGTACAAAACCTTAAAGTGAGGGGAGGAGTCAAAACAAACAAAAAACCATGCTAGGTCTCAAACACTCCTTAATTTGATATTGAAAATTTTCTAAATATTGTGGTTGCAGTGAGTAAATAAGATAATGGTTGAGGATGGAAAAATATTTTTTTCATGGGTAAATCAAAGAAGACTTCATAGAGGAGGTGATATTCACATTTACCCATTTTGAAAGATGGGTAAGAAGCTGCCACATGAAGCCCATGAATTGCAGTAATTTTTATATCATCATATACTTCTCTACCCCTGTTTTCCTGGGAGTCATCTGAGGGCATACCTCATATGCTGTTATTCATTATTAGTACCTTGAGGAGTGCGAGTGAAATGAATGGATACATGGTGATGTTTCAGAAGAGGAAATACTATATATATATATATATATATATATATATATATGCTCATGATGGCAAGACAAGAAGTATTCTGATCATAGAGATGAGCGCTATGAAGGCTGATCTCATGCTACACATGTGAAGCAGTACTACCCAATGCTTATTGAGCACTTAATATATGCCAGACACCTGCTGAACATTTTCCCTGCATTATTATAATCAATCTACAAAACAATCTTGATTCATAGCGATTATTATCATCATCTTTAAGACGAAAAAAACCCGGCACACAAAGAGATGAAGCCACTAGTCCCAAGTCGCACAATGGTGACTCAGCTGAGATTCAGCGGTTCAGCCTTAGAGGACACTTGGATGGCTCACGCTTGAATCACTCTACTTGGTCCATAAAGTTACTTCTCTGGGATTTTGATTCATAGCATTAATGAGTGACGCATTCTATATGGCACTTTGGTTTAGCATCGTCTTTGACACCAGATAACCCCAGGTTCAAACACAAGCTCTGCCATGTCCAAAAGTTCTCAGACAAAAAAGACAAACAAAATCTATTCCATTTAGCTTAGTTCACATTTCATCAGCTATACTAACAGTACGATGACACCTAGTGCGGCAAAATTAAATGCGATAACATATGCCACATGCTTAGCATAGTGCCTATCATATGGTAAGTGCTTAATAAATATTGATTGACACTCAATTTATGCAAATGTGTATATGTGCATATATAATACCTAAAGTATAAATTGAATATTATGCATAATATTCAATTTATATTATATATATAATCTCTATCCCATAGTGTACAAGCACTTTATCTTATGCATAGCATAGTCATTGGACAGTATTTTTAACTTCCGCTCAATCTTTCAGAAGCTGCAGTGTGATGCACTTATTATGAGCACAGGTTTGAAGTGTGACTGCATTCTGTGGAGCCCTGTTCTTTTAGGGGTCTATTAGCTGTGGGACCTTAGCCAACACAGTGGGCATTCAGGAGACTGGCAACAGTAATTCCAGTCTCACTGGGCATTCTGAGGACTGAGATACCCCCAGTGCATGAATTTCAGGCACCAGGCCTCTAGTTATATATGCCAGCCCCCCAGTGCATGAATTTCGTGTACCAGGCCTCTAGTTATATATAATGCAATATGCAAAATAAGCAACAATGAATAGTTATATGTCTAATGAAATATTTATGATGCAGGAGTGTGTTTTATTTATTGAACTATAGATTTTATTTTATCATAAACTAATTTTATTTTTTATATCTATTGCATTCAGAATTTTGTTTTGTCAGGGTTCAATGGGAAAAGAAAGCTTCGGACAGAAAAACCATATCAAAAGTGTTCCAATGTGAACTATATTTTAGGTCACCCATGCACTTAGAGAGCAATGCAGGCAGTCATCTCTAGATCAAACGGAAGGGGTGTGTGCTTCCATTTTCCTCTCTGTTCTCCAGGACAGCTGCATTACACACTTCCCTGGAGCTCTAAGCACCTGTAAGCTACACACGTGTGTGAGAATCTGCAGAGTCTCAAATCTTTAGTAACAGAGTCATTCTGGCCCCACTGCCACTAGCCTGCACTGTCCGTGGCTGGGTACTGACAGTGCAGGGTAGCCCAGCTGGCACCAGTGCTGATGAGGGGCCTAGAGTGCCAGGAGCTTCTGGAGTCATCTGTCCAGCCTGCCTCTCCTCCACCACTGGACCCTGCCTCCCGCTTAGCCTGCGAAGCAAGTCATGAGGAGCATAAATTCATGGCTTAGACGTGGGTTTGAATCGTAATCAGTCACGAATTAGCTAGGAAACATCATTCAAACTCTCTTCGCCTCAATTTCCTCATCTATAAGGTAGACAACTCACATACTAGCCACAATTGAGACAGTAAATAAGTGAGACAAGAAATAATGCATTCGTGACACATAATCTTCCAAAACAGTGAGTTTTCTTCACTGATGAGTTTGTCTTGACTTTTTCTTCCATCCCCCGGCTAAACTGCCTCTTCCTCCATTCCTCCAAAAGGCGTTTGCACTCGTCAGGGGACACTTGGCACCGGCCACTTAGTGTATTAGTCATTGCTGCCCATCCCTTCAAAGTTTCTATGGTAGAGAGGAAGCTGATGAACAGGATTGTGTATTTGTATAGTAGCCTTAGCCCTAGAAGTTTCTAGCATATAACTGAGTACAAAGAAATGACAGGTTTTATGGATGTGTATTTCAGATATGCAAGAGTAGCAAACAACCTGTCAGCAAAATTAAATATTCTGGAGCATCAGTCACCAGCCAGTGGCCTGTGAGGTCTGAATGGTCAGTGACAGCTGTTCCCCAGTGTACACACTGACTAGAAACATTAGGCGTCACCTTTAATTTAATAGTGGATTGTCTATTCAAATACACTTCAACAATCTTTACCACTTTTGGGACAAGAATTAGCATTCCCCTTTGGTAGAGAGGAACCTTGAATATCATGCTAATAAACTAGGTCTTGATCCTGTGGATTTAATATCAGCAATGGCCCTGGCTGGTGTTGCTCAAAGTTAGTGTCAGAAGGATCATGGGTTTGATTTATAGTCAAGGGCATGTACCTGGTTTGCAAGTTCACTCCCCACTAGCACATGCGGGAGGCTCTCTCACTTCGATGTTTCTCTCTCTTCCTCCCTCCCTTTCCTCCTTCCTTCCCCTTTTTGAAAAGCAGTGGAAAAAACATCCTCAGGTGAGGATCAACAGCAACAACAAAAATCAGCAAATCAGCAATAAACTCTCAGTGAACAAAAGACTAATAGAATGGCACACAAATGAAACCACCTCATTGCTCAGCCTGAGTCAAGTCCTGACTCTTTCATATCCATGGGCAGCTCTCGTCATCAGTTTTTTGAGTTGATTAACAGACCCAGTTGCTTCTCTGTCCAACAGCTTCCCATTTCACATCCAGTACAAACCAGATTCCTGGGGGTAGCTTTTCAAAGACCTAGGTAATCTGGCCCCTGCTCTTCCTCTACTCGTCTTCTCGTCTCTTCCTCCGTCTCCTCTGCTCCTGGCACACCACCTGCTTCCTAACATGCCCACCCATCCTGCTCCTTTGCCCTGGCCTTGCCTTTTGCCACATGCTCTCCTGGCATGCCTCCCCTTCTCTTCAGGCCTCGGCCCAGACATCATTGCTCAGTGAGGTCTGCCATGCCCACTCATTCAAAACCGCAGCTCTCCTCCCTGTCCTCCCTCCCCCACATCCCATTTCACGGCTGGCCATGAAACGGATACCCTCTAACAATTACAGAATTTACCGCCTCGCCCCTCTAGCTTATCGAGTCCAGGAAGGCAGGAGGCTCTGCCTCTTTCAGCCTCCGTGGCGAATGGCTCTTGGTAAGAGCTTAATATTTGCTGGATGGATGGAAGAATAAGCGGATCTCTTCAACTCTAAATCTTTCCCCACGGTCACCATTCAAGACCAAAGATCCACGGTTTCCTCACTGTTCCCGCATAAATTCCTATTTCATAACCAATTCGCTCGGAGGGCAATTGCTCACTGAACACAATTTCACTGTCACACTCCCACCCTTATGATCAAAGAGTTAACGAGAAATGAACATGATGGAATAGACAAAAGTAATATACATACTTTTTAGTTGCGCAATTTTCACTTGCATCATTTATCCCTTTTTAATCAGAAACCAGTGATGCAGGAAAGCAATCAACGGATGTGACGGAACTCAGGGGGCTTGCAAAAAGCAATGTGCCAATAACCAACCATGCATTTCCTTTATGTTAATTACTTTCCCTGCTTAGACCCTAAAATCATTCATTAAATGCTCGATTTGCTAGGCTTTCTCCTTTTTTTCTGGTTGCATAAGGACCTTCTTCCAGGCACTCGCTTTCCTTACATAGCTGTTGCAAAATTGTGTAATGTTTTTTCTCTTTCCAAATCATCCAATGTAGAAATATGTTAATGCTATCTTTAGTAACGTCTCTTAATTTTTGGTAGCAAAAACGGATGTCTTTATTTTAATCTCCCTTCCCAATTTTTAAAATTTTTTTACTGTTAAATGTTGATTTACTTCAGGAGTGTCTGAGTAAAGAACTTAGCAAATCCTATTTCCAAAAATCAACAGTAAAACTGGACAAAATTGACCAAAACAACTATCACAGGACTCTGGAAATTGACCAAAGGCATAAACAAATTGAGAAGTATTTCTTTAAGAAAAAGCTATTATCACCTGGCCGGCGTGGCTCAGTGGTTGAGTATTGGCCCATGAGCCAGGAGGTCACCGGTTCGATTTTTGGTCAGGGCACATGCCAGGGTTGTGGGCTTCATCCCCTGTGTGGGACATGCAGGAGAAAGCTGATCAAGATTCTCTCTCATCATTGGTGTTTCTATCTCTCTCTCCTTCTCCCTTCCCCTCTCTGAAATCAATAAAACATATTTAAAAAGAAAAGAAGAAGCTATTATTTAAAAAAAAAAAAAAATCCGCCGAACTAGGTTAAAATGGGGATTTAGTTTTCCTGTTTTGCCTCGTGATTCCTTCATCTGACCTTCTGGCCACAGGGTCTCCACTTACAGAAAGGTCTGACTGTAAAGGCCCCAGGACAGAGCAGGTGCAGACAAGGGTAGGATCCTGGCGTTGCTAGATGCTTGCTCACTGCACCCCAGAGGTTCACTGTGCAAACACCTTTCACAAAGACATTTCCTCCTCGCCTCCCTCCTGGGTAATAAAAGGGAAATAAAGGAACCCTTTGTGGATGTCACAATGCTGCTTTTTATCAAGGCCATCGCTTCACAATGCACCGCCTTATTTATTGTTTCCTTTTCTGTGGCCCAGGTACAGTCCCGCTGGCGCCTCCTCTAACGGGGGTGAGCGTGTGTATATGTTTCTTTACATATAATCAGACCGGCAGTTGCCATTGCTTTATTCCCACGGTGTCTCCTGTGGTCAGTTTTAAAAATGGGGAATTTTCTTTTTATGATTCTGTACACAGTTTGAAGCACGTCCCTCTGCTGAAGGCTTCGCTTTCTCAGATATTAGGGCCAGTGTTTGCGCAAAGTCTCAGCTTTCATGGAAGGGAAGATAAATGGGCTTTGCTCTGGAATTATGATGCAATAAAAGATGCGGGCATCCTGGCAGGGCCTGCTCCATGCCTAGAGTCTTGGCCTATGCATCAAAGGGTACAGGTTTAATCCCCAGCTTGGTTGGGGAGCCGGTGGGAAGCACTCAATCCATGTGTCTCTCTCACATCAATGTCTCTTCCTCCCTCCTCCTCTTCTCCCCTCTCTACCCCTCCCTTTCACTCTTCAAAAAAAAAAAAAATCCACATTTGAAGATTAACAAACAAATATGTGGGTGAAGGAGAACACAAGACTGGCAATTTCTCAAATGGATAAAAGCTGAACCCTTCTTTCTCAAGGTAGCCATGGCACCTGTAGGCTACGTCGTGTGGGATGGAGAAACCTGAAAGCCCCCGACTCCTGCTGATGGTCATAGAGACAACACATGACAAAGTTCTGACTTTTCCTTTCCCAGGTGAGGAAAACAAAGTGCGGCCCAAGGAGAGGACTTACCTGAGTTATAGATGAAGAAGTGGGCTTTAGAGAGATTCAGTGACCTGCCCAAGTTTGCTAAGAAAAGTGATGGTCAGGTGTTCCTGAAAGGCATTGATGGATCTGGATGAAATTTTCTGAGGACTAAGTAGGTGAACTTGGATAAGTCCTTTCCTTGGGCTGCACTTTGTTTTCCTCACCCGGGAAAGGAGAAGTCAGAACTTGGTCGTGTGTTGTCTCTATGACCATCAGCAGGAGTCGGGGGCTTTCAGGTTTCTCCATCCCACACAACTTAGCCTTCAGGCGCCTTGAGAAAGGAGGGTTCAGCTTTTATCCATTTGAGAAATTACCAGCCTTGTAGCATCTGCCTTAAAGAGCTGTTGTGTGTGGTCATGGGAACTTCCATATGTTATGTATCATGCCATGCATGTCTGCCATGGAGTGATGTCCAGAAGCTTCTAAATAAACCAATGCCTTTCTCTGAGCAACTCTTGTTGTTATGGAATGCTTTGATTGTTCTCCTTCACTTGTTCATGTTTTTATGAGGAAAATATCTATTGGCCAGGTCCTGGGCAGGACTGTTTAGGCAGGAAAGGGACTCAAAGTCCAGGAGGAGAGGTGACATCAACATCATCGAGAGGCTCACAACCCAGAGCACATCAGTACTCAAGTGACATGATCAAAGCGACAATTGATCTTGGGATTGAGCAGTATTATGGGGGGTGTCTGGTTTGCTTTTATTTTTTTAATGTAAGATAGAGATAACATTTTGAATAATAAAAATATATAAATTTTCAGCCCTAGCATTGGAGAGCTCACATATGAAATCATCCCTTTGTTGCTTCCCTTCCTCTTGTCTTGTGTGCTCCCATCCAGTCTCTCCTTCCTCCACGCGGGAGAGGTTTCAGCTGGGCCTGAGGTCCCAGAGTGCAACTCTTCCTCACCTGTCCTGCAGCTTTGTGAAGCTGTGACGAGCCAATGGAGTGAACATTTTTACAAGTAAATCAGAACTTGTTACTTCTCCCCTTAAAAACCACCAATGGCTCCTGTCACACACAGAATAAGATGCAAACTCCTCCTTGCATAGACGTGCAGAGCCTTGTGTGCTCTGGGTTGTGAGCCTCTCAATGACCTCAGCTTGTCCTGTCCTTTCCAGCCCAGACCCATTATCTAAGCCCCAGTGAGCCAAGATTCTCACAGGCCTTGGAAATGGCTATTTCCTTTGTTTAGGATGCTCTCGCTCTTGACCTTTATTATTCTCTATTATCTCTACGATATTCTATTATTCTCTACTGTCTCTACTATTCTCTATTATTTCTTATGGTTGTCTATTACTCTGTAATCTCACCCTATTGTTAATTCTCCTATCTGATCTCTCCCTCTCTTTTCCTTCCTCCTTCCCTTTCTCTCTCCTTCCCTTCCTTTTTCCTTCTTTTCACCATCTTCTATCAGAATTCAAACCCCTTTAAACATGACCCTTACCTGTCTTGTTTGTGGCCATTGGCACAGAGCAAGCACCCCGCAATTACTTCAAGAATAGTGAGTCCTGCTCTGACAGGTAGAGAGTAGGGGAAGGAAAGCTCCAAGAGTCCGTGGTTGCTTCAAGAGCCAAGACAAGTTGCTATCATAGTGCTCATGTGCTTCCATGCCTAACAATTTTCTCTTACATCCGAATATGTCATGTTCTTCTGCTGTACAATCCCTGGGCATCTGTGGGGGGGGCCAGTGTGTACAGGTCTGGTACCTGTTCTTTCAGAGGGACTTCATGAGGCTTGGGCCACTCCCCTGAAGGCCAAGGGCAGTGGAAGCTGCTGGACAATTTCAGGCTAGAAATGACAGGATGGTTTTACCTTGAACTGTTAGGTTGAGAAGAGGGGGGAACAAAATCGGAAGGGATTTGGGGAGAGAAAGCACCGTGTTATTCATCAAAACCCCAAAATCCTCTTTCTGCCTCCTCTCAGAGCTCAAAAGAAGACACTTTTAGGGCAAATAAAACATTGTTACCCTTTTATTGGCATGACACTTTATATTGACAAAATGCTTTTTTTATTTCTCCCCACCCCCAAATATCCACACAATATCTGTATAATGATTCATATTCTGCAAATTGAGGGTATCAAGGCTCTTGCCCGAATTCCTTAAGGAAAAGAGCCTCGTCTGATTTATTCTTTTGGTGTCATTTGTAAAGTTATGGGAGGGGGGGGAATTATCAATAAACATCTATACAAATTGACTTGAATGAAACCCAGATAAACAGGAACAGGCTTCTTCGGTATGCCTTGCCCATCTCTTTTATCATTCCAAGTGAAGGAAGATAACTCTCTTTTATGGCCTCCTCGTCCATAAGGCCCTCAAGCCTAAAGGATGAGCAGAATGAACACAGAGATGAAAAATCCAACCAAAAAGATGTTAACAGCTCTCCACTGGGCCTGGAGAGAAATTAGTCACAGAAGGAGAGGAGAGTGAGAGCGCCCTCTTTCCATTTCTTAACCAAATGATGGAACAACATACCATCCTTTCCCTTACATCCACCCTAGAAATCTAAGCAAGCAGCGGGAAGCAGCAAACCCCCATGGGAACTGTCAGTTGGGGTTCTAGTCAGGACTGAGTGAGCTGAGTTGCCCAGTCTTTCCCTCTTGGTGCAACAAAAAGCCCTGGACAGGACGCGGAGAGCAGGTGTCTGAGGGCGGCTTTGCTAAGGGGTAGCAGATAGATGGGAAAAGGAAACCAGAACTGGAAATAACACCGAACTGGTGTCTTTCTTCTTCTTCCTCCCCCAGTATTCTCAGCCTGGATCAAAGACAGCCTGACACTCCTGAGTGCACACCGAACAGAAAAGAGATCTGTTTGTGTTTGCTAGAGCTGCCCTATCCATGCGCCCTGTGCTGGGTGCCTCGGAAGGCTGAAACTCATTCTCTCGCAGAGCTGGAGGCTATTGGGTCCAAATCCAAGTGTCAGTGGGGTTGGTTTCCTCTGAGAATCATGTGGGAAGGACCTCTCTCAGGCCTCTCTCTGGCGTGGAGATGGCTATCTTGTCCCCGTGTCTTTTCATGACATCTTCCCTGTATATGCACCTGCACCCAAACTCCCTTTTAAGAAATTTTATTCTGTTTATTTTTCATTAAGTGAAATTTGTCAGGTGGCATTGGTGAACACATTATAGGAGTTTCAAGTGGACAATTCTATGACACAGCATCTGTGTACTGTATTGTGTGCTGGACCCCAAAGTCTAACCTCCCTCCATCACCATGCAATTGGACCTCTTTACCCTCACATCCTCCCTCCTCGCCTCCCTCTGTAACCACTTCCGGAAACCAATCATTATCCCACTAACAGAGATGTGGACAGGGACTCCGGAAGGTTGATCAACCTTAAGTACTCTGAAAGGTCAGAGCTAATCACTCGTTGTTTAGTTGAGACATTGGCAGCTGAAGCAGCCTCCACCTGCTAATCTTAGGTTAATCATTGCTGATTGGCTATTATTGGAATTTCCTGCCTAAAGGCTATGGGTGTATCCCATAACCTTAATAAAAGGGATAGCAAAGCCAGAGCGGGGTATATTCCTCCCTCTAGAGGTGGGCTCCCACCTGGCCCCCAATATTTCCAAATTAATACTTTTCTGGTCTCTTTCATTTGTGTGCGGCCTTCTCCAGAACCCCAACCCTGAACCACCCGGGACGGGAAAGGGGTTCCCCCAAACCACCATGCTGTTGTTGATGTCTGTGCATCTGTTTGCTCATTTGTTGCCTTCTGTATTCCATCCCACATGTGAGTGGATTTCCTTTTTATCAAGGACACCTGTCAGAGTGCATTAGGGACCAGCCTATTCCAGCAGGGCCTCCTCTTCACTGAACTAATCACATCTGCAATGATCCCATTTCCAAATAAGGGTTCCAACGTGTGAATTTGGGAGAACACAGACATTCAGACCACAGCAAAGTTAGCTTCAGGTCATTTTTAAACCTGACTTACTACCTAAAAATACTATAAATGTCTTAGTGGGAGAGGCTCTGGTGACACCATTAGATCCTATCTATGTATCTGGTGTGCTTCAGGCATATAGAGCTGCTTAGTGTTCACAGCGTGTAGTTTGATGAAGGGGCATAAAACTTATAAGAAAAATAGTGGAATGGAAGGACAATCTGCCTCCAGCACTGACCAGTTCCCCAATCTTGGGGAGTCACTCAACCTCTGGAGTCTCAGTACCTTTTTCTTAAACCTTGAAGAGGCTCAGTGCCGGCTGGGGCACATCATGGAAATGCATGAGCTAGTCCATGTGTGAATGCATCACACATATGACATTTCAAATGGACTGAATTCATCGCAAGGCAGACAGGAATAAGTCGAGCACGTGATAAAGCGCTTGGCAGCCTCGGAGAGGGAGACTGGCTCCCAGCTGGGAGCGCCGAGGAAGGTTTTCTGGATAAAAACAACCACCACGAGCTCATGAGCTGGGAAGGAGCTGTCTGGTAGCTAAGAGGCCAAGGCCAGAGGTAGAGAGCTGCGTCCTGGCGTGGGAAGCCCCCACCCTGGAACTCCCAACCTCCTCTTCTCCCGCGAACTTGGCAGAGAGAGGAGCTCAGGGAATATGCTCACAATCACAGCAACCATTTGGAACATTCTGTAATGTGGGGGGGGGGGGGGTAGAGAACACCACATAGATGAAAATCAAGAGACAAAAAGAGAGAGGCTTTAGGTGCAAGGTTTTAAATAAAGCGTGTCTTTATCTTTTATTATTATTAATTGGGGTTGGCCTTTTCTTTTCCAAACTGAGCCAAATTAGCTTCTAGTCCAGCTGTTGGGGAAGCCAGTAGTTGTGTCTTCTGTGTTTTTAGCACAGAGTTTGTGCCAGTGTTTTCCATACTTCAGTCTGGGAAAAAGTTACCTTGATGAGATTATTAAAAAACACACAACGATGCCCAGGCTGAATCCACAATGCTCCTAATGCAGAGTCTACCTGAACTTGGGCCACCGTTCTTTATTTTTAAATATATTTTTATTGATTTTAGAGAGAGAGAGAGAGGAAGGAAGAAGGAAACATAGGTTGGTTGCCTCTTGCACGCCCCCTACTGGGGATGGAGCCTACAGTGCTGGCATGTGCCATCACCAGGAATCAACCCAGGATGTCTCCGTGCACAGGATGATGCCCATTCAAGTGAGCCACACCCACCTGGCACTTCTTATTCCAACACATAACCAGGCACTCCAGCTGCAGGTTGAGTCTTCTTCTCACCATGGGCAAGACCGGAGATTAGCCCATGCCAACGCTGAGAGCACATTACTGGCACACTAAGTAGTGCCTATGATGCTTCAAGTTCTTTCCTCCATAAACAGCAGCTTAGGAATGTGGACAGAAAGGGAGACTGGAAGTCCACATCAGCTTTTCCAGATTGTTCTATTTTATTATCTGTATCCCACACCCCACCCCATCCCCAGCGTTGATATTCTCTGATGGCTGGTGAGAGACGAGCAGATGGGTAGAGGGACAGATGGGCACATGCCTATATACATTGTGTATGTGGAATTTGACTTATGTCTCTATCCCAAGTTTCATCGTATTTGCTAATTTCATTAAGACCCAGTTCAGCCTTTAAAGAGATGAGTTCTCCCTGCAGGTATTCTTCTTCCTACACATTCTGACACCTTCGCTTCCATGCTGGTCCGGCCGCACCTCCCTGTGCTCATCTCTTACAGCTGGACTCACACGTCTCATAGGCAAGGTGAAGTGCAGCCCATGTACCTGTCTGTTATAAGAATACACACATACATGCACCTCCACCGTTCTGCTGTATCATACTTTCCCATAAGAAAGTCAAGTTCATCTGGCAAGACATCCTGACAGCACAGGTCTATGGGTAACTAAAGTTAAACCCTCGCTTGCTGAAAGGGCTGCAGTGCAGAAGCAGTGAGCTAGTACTTGGAGAACACACTGAGTGTTAGGTACTTGGTTCTATGTCACTGTATGTAAACCTTAAGAAAGAATTATGTGAGCCAAAACCAGTTTGGTTCAGTGGATAGAGCATCAGCCCACAGACTGAAAGTTCCCAGGTTTAATTCCGGTCAAGGGCACGTACCTTGGTTGCAGGCACATCCCCAGTGGGAGATGTGCAGGAGGCAGCTGATGGATGTTTCCCTCTCATTGATGTTTCTAACTCTCTATCCCTCTCCTTTCCTCTCTGTAAAAATTCAATAAAATATATTTTTTTAAAACTATATGAGCTTCTGTCCAGGAAACAGTGCAACCATGGTCTGTATAAGACAATTTGAGGACACAATTCTGTGACCTTCCTAGACAGAGTGGAGTTCCCATCAATAAGCAGGTGTAAAATCCCCACACCTGCAGAGACTACATGAAATAAAGTCATACAAGGAGAGCCTGTGCCCAGTAGGAGATCCATCAGTACTACTTCTCTTTGAGAGCCACTTAACCTACATTTTGGTGAGAGACTATCATCATGGCTTTTCCCAAAATTCTCTCCAGGAGCCATGACTCTGATGTACACCTAACAGTCCTTCACTCATGCAGACCACCGATGCTCTCTACCTGGAGGGCTGCTGTCCGGGTCCCAGAGGCACTTGGCTTCAGTCAGAAAGTCAGGAAGGGAAGGAGGGCAGAACCATGAGCTGGTGCCAAAAGGAAAAGGAAAATATGATACCAACTGTCAAGGGGATAGGAGCAGGGAATGATGGCTGGGAAGGAAGGCCCAAACCTCTGCCAGGGCGAAGTCAGGCAGAAAAATGAGGCAGGTGGGAATCAGTTCTGAGAGCCTCATGGAAGGTGGTGTGTGTGTGTGTGTGTGTGTGTGTGTGTGTATGCGTGTGTGTGAAATTCTTCAGGTGACTCTTGAAGACATTGGTTCAGTCATCATATCAACCTCCAAAAACTTTCAAATCTGTCCACTCTTCCCTGTGACGACTCTACTCCAGAATGTATAAGCATTGGTCTGGGTAACTAGCCTAGCCTTCTTCATTGCCTCATTTCAACCTGGACTTCTTTTAATCCCAAAGTGAGGATTAAACCAGAACTAACCAGGAAATTACCTAATTTCAGAGACCTCAACACCTCTCCATGGTCCTCCAAAATACAACCTTGACCTCCATCATTGCCTCCTGGCTGCCCCACTTTTTCTCTGCACACGGCCCTCCAACAACAGCCATTCCCTGCATTCCATCTACTCCCCTTCTGTACGTGTTTCTCTTTGAGACCATCATTACTTGTCATTTGTTTTACTCACTTTTATTCACCCTTCAGGTGTCAGCTTCGACACCATTTCTTCCAAAAAGCATCACTTACAGGCGACATGCTCTGTGTTTCCCTTGTCAAAATAATTGTCAGTCTGTATTCTAATTGTCTTGCCCTGGGTGCCTACTATGACACTGTGAGAACGTTAACATCCTTGACACCTTCTTCACCATCGAATGGCTGATCCCTAACACATGATCTGCTGCCACTAGAGAAACTCAGCAAATATTGGCATATTTGTTCAAAGAAGGTTGGAATAGGACTATCACTTTGGCTAAGAGGTGGCATTGAAAATAATACTAACGTGGGAATTACACAAATCTAGTTTTAGCTTCAGCTTCTTTATTCATAAATATGAATGAATTTGATTAAATTTTGCACCTTCCTTTCTTTGCCTACCATAAGGACACCAAATCATGTACTCTATGGGGTCATTGGGAAGATTTAATGAGATAATACATACCAGGCTTCTTGAAAATGATTGTTGTTCAATAAGTAATTAAACAGGGATCATTTAGGTTCCATGGTATATTTTTACAAACCCTTTCCCCATATATTTTCCTCTTAAAGATTGTTCTTGCTTTTTATTATCCAAATCCCCTCTGAGTAACCATTTGGGAGGACCAGAATCCAGGGTCCAGGAGTTGAACGAGGGTTGTAGATATAAGATTTGCTCCTGGCATAGTGTCCTGACTCCAAATAAGCTGGAGTTAATTTTCTCTTGCCTGTTGAAATAGCTGTTACCGAGACTTCTGTGGCAATCCCCTATTTCAAGCTAATTTGTCCTTTTAAGTAGCTGCTTCTGGATCGAGGGGAATGCCAGCGGCACCGGTGTCACATTAGAAGGCTTCCGGCAGTGATATGTGGCACATGACATTGGGAAGACTCTGCCAGATGGAGGGGAGCCTCTTCCTCATCCTGAGGGCCTCAGTCAGGCAGGGCCTCGCAGCCGGTTTCAAGGGCACAGGGAAGGCTGCCTGGAGGCAACCAGACAAATGGCTTTGGGTAGAAAGAGCGGTCCTTTCTGGGGGAGAGGAAGCAGCCACCACAGGTGGAATCAGAAGCCCTAGGTGGAGGGAGGGAGGCAGAGCAGAGGAAGAGAGGGAAGTGAAAAGTTCCAAATTCCCTCCTGAAGATGAGGCATTTGTGAGCAGCTGGGGCCATTTTTAATAGGAAACACATAAACTCTAGAAACAGGAAACCTCAGGGCCATGAGAAGTATGGATTGAACAAGAGGGTCTAGAGCAGTGGTTCTCAACCTTTTTAATGCCACGATCCTTTAATACAGTTCCTCATGTTGTGGTGACCCCCAGCCATAAAATTATTTTCATTGCTACTTCATAACTGTAATTTTGCTACTATTATGAATAGTAATGTAAATATCTGTGTTTTCCGATGCTCTTAGGCTCTACAGCCATGACCCACAGGTTGAGAACCGCTAGCAAGGTTGGGGGTCACCACAACATGAGGAACTGTATTAAAAGGTCGCAGCATTAAAAAGGTTGAGAACCACTGTTAGAGGCAGATAGGCAACATGATCTTGGTAAGAGGTAGCAAATGGCTGAGTTTGGTAGAGGTCATGGGAATGAGCAAGCAGGGTTGGATAGGAGAGAGATGACAATGAAAAAAATCAATGGGGCCTAAAAGCTGATTAAAGGTTGGGTTCAAGAAATAAAGCCTCGCAGATTGGGAGAAAATTGGAACCAACAAGAGAAGATCAAGGTCAGGAGATACTGCGAGGTGGCCAGTGGAAGGACAGGGGGTGCTTACATGCCCCCTGGATTGCTGCAGAGTCTCATGGGACTTGCGCCCACCGGATGTCACAACATCTAGTCAATCTGCTCTAAAATTCAGCCGGACTGTTGGTTAACACCTGGGAGAGGCAAGAGGGCGACAGGATGAATTCTGATTTCCTCATATGTGTCCTGGCCCAAACTCAGTCTGTCTGGCCATTGGAAGACGACTAAGTGACCTACAACAATAATGGCGCAGGACACCAGATAGCACAGACTGTGACTGTTTCCCAGGATCTTGACTTTGTTTGTGGGCAGTGAAGGCTCAAAGAATGGGAGGAAGGGAGTTGGAAGAAGACAAGCGAGACACCGAGAAACAAAAAGGTGACAGTCCTTGCACTCCCTGCAGCAATGGGGCTATTTTTACATTTGCACACGGGGCAGAGGGCTGGCATTTCATTTCAAACTCTGCTGCATCTTGACCAAGACACGATTACATGTGACAGCACCGAAATCACATCTCCCCGGGCAACTGAGCGGAGGACTTCTAATTGCTCTGGTAGCCAGAGGTACCACAACCATCCCAGTGCGTCCCTGCTGCCTGGCAGAGGGAGGTCATTAATTCCCTAGAAAGAAAACACGGAGTTTTCAAAAACACGAAGAAAGCGCCCTGCAACACAATAACCTCGCTGTGATAAGGTTTGTTCATATTATAAAGGGGCTCAATTTTGCCATCTCTGAACTTAGAATAATCCATATTATTTTATTTTAAGTGTCAAGACAGACAAAGAAAAATGTGTAAGTCCACTTTCTTGGGGGCATAGAAAATGCATTCTAAAACGAGCGCTCGCTGCTTTGTGTATGTTTCATTTATTTCTGTATCCCTGGTGCCTGTGCCCATGTCTAGGAGTTTAATAAGTTTTGGTAGGTTGAATGGGTTTAGCAAAGTAACTGGGCGATGTTATTCCCCTACCAGGAGTGCCCTTCTACTGTGTTCCTTTGACTGGAAAAATCCTACTTATATTTTATGTCATATCCCCACTCACATATGAAATATCACTTCCTGGGAGAAATCTTCTCTGTCAACAAGATTGAAAGGATGTCTCCATCATTACCTTAACACTGTGCTGCCTTACTGGGGTGCTAGCAAGTGAGTTGTGTTTTATCTGGTATCCTGTTTGCCTCTGAGCAAACTGGAGATAGAAACCATTACTCCTCCTCCCCCTCCTCTCCCTCCTCCTCCTCCTCCTCCTCCTCCTCCTCCTCCTCCTCCTCCTCCTCCTCCTTTTCCTCCTCTCCATCCTCCTCCTCTATTCCCAGCTCCTCCTCCCCCTCCTCTTCCCCCAGCTCCTCCTCTTCCTCCTCTTCCTCCTCCTCTTTCTCTTCTTCCTCCCATCTCCTCCCTCCTCCTTCTCTCTCCTCCTCCTCTTCTCCCTCCTTCTCCCTCTCCCCCTCTTCCTTCTGTGTTCTTTCTCTCTCTCTCTCTCTCTCTCTCTCTCTCTCTCTCTCTCTCTCTCTCGCTTGGTATAACTTGGCACACAGTAGGTTCATAATAAATCAGGGTTGAGGAACTGCTCTGAGAAAAATTAGAGAGCAAATACTGTCACAGATAAATAACGGATGAAAGCAGGGGCACACGGGAGGGGAAGGGCGGTGATAAATAAGCCCGGGCAGTCATTTCTCCAGCCTCCTCGCACTTCCTTGCTTGTCACCAGTACTGGTGAGTGATCTATGCATGTGGCCCTTCCAGCCCCGCACAGTCCCTCCGCCGTGATTTCCTGCAGCACGGCTTTCTGCCCTGAAGTTGCAAATAAAAGATAAAAAATGTGAGTGATGTTTTCTGGATGGCAGTTGCCTTTTTTATGATTATTTTTCCCAATTGGGTTTAGAGCGCGAGTCTGTGTGTGGTTCCTCGGAGGAGAGCAGCTTTCCGGTCACAGTGAGCTGGAACCAGGGTCTGATCCATTCCCCAAAGGGAACCATTATGTGCAGCCAATTAGATCCTGTTCTAGGTTCTCCGTTTCCCTAAATCACCGTGTGTTTTCTGAAGTGTATGTGCTGTCTATGAGATGGATTGCTAGGCTCCTTTCATAAAGCAACTGAAAGAACCAAGGGGCAGATTTTGTTGGCACTTTTCCCTTTAAAAAAATCAGCCGCACTCCTAGGCTCACTTTGGTTTTTTTCCGTGGAATAACCCCTAACTCTACATCATCAGCTCAGCCCTCTGGCTGGATCTTCAAGTCATTGTCTTCCATCCGGTGCACGAATTTCTACACATCTTAAGTCCAACTCAGAACCTCTAAATCTAACTCAGAACCTCTAAAGTCTAACTCAGAACCTCTAAGACTAACTCAGAACCTCTAAAGTCTAACTCAGAACCTCTTTCCTTCACCTGCAAAAGCAGCTTCCCACGTGGCGTTGAGGCTGCCTCTCACAGCCACCAGGATGGAGGCCACAGTCGCCTGGCATGAGAATGGGGGGCTTCTCCTGGATTTCCATGTCACCAGTCCCCTGACAATCCTCCTGAATTATAGGCATGAAGCTTCATTTCCTTTACTATAACTCACACTCTGCAACCGGGCTTTCAAAGCCCTACACAGATGGCTCTGAGGTACCATTCCAATCTATCTCCTGAGAAATCCTCCAAGAACATGCTCCTGAGTCCCTCTAGCTTCCATTCACTAAGCAGAACCTGACCCTCGGGCTCCATCCTCAGACTCACCATCCTGGACTAATTCCTTTTATCTCTCTGATTCTTGTCCCAGTGCCTGGGCTACTTGGGGCCTTGGGTTTGATGCTCCTGTAAGCTTGTAGTGTGTTCTGTAAGTGTGTAAGTTCTGTAAGTATGGTCCTATGTAGAGTCCGGATGCTGGTTATCAGTGGTGCCTTGACTCTATGCTCAGAAGCTCACTGGACAACAACCCAACCCTGTTTCCAGCCCTCACCCTGGTCCCTAGGACCCAGAGCAAGATACATGGCCCAGGGTCACTGTTTGTCTGGAAAGGAAGTTAAGAAAGTAGCCAACTAAAGGCATCCTGGCATCAAATCTAAAGATGAAAGTGGGACCATAAAATGAAGAAAGAGGAGCAAATGTGAGATGAGAAGATAGGAAGAGATGTTTTGGATGCGGTGCACCATCTGGGAGAATTTACCAGTACTCTTTCCATTGCAATTGATGGACACCTAATTCAAACTAGCTTGAGCCCTACCAGGAAAGAATTGGTCCATGTCACTTAAAAGTCTGTAAATAATTTTGGCTTCCTGTGGGGATGAATACAGGTCATGGATGATGTCCTTTGACACCTTTCTCTCTCCGTAGCTTGGTCTGCTTCCCACGGTGATTTCCTAGGCGGGCTCCCAACACCCTTATTTTAAGCTGGGTTCCCTTCCCCCAAACTCCGTAGTATGTTGTTTATTCTCCTGCCATAGCTCTTATCACAGCCTGCTTTTGAATTAGTGTTATTTATGTACGTGTCTGTCTTCGCTGATAGACTGGGAGCTCTCCCCAGGCCTGGAATCGCTCTTATTCATCTCTGTGTCTCCCACAGTGTCAAGTGCAGCCTTTTTCCTGAGCAGAGACTCCACAAATGCCTGCCAGATCGCTGAGTCCAATCATATTGTTTCCTGCACCATGTTTTTCAAAGGTTCCATATTCACTAGAGCACTGCTTCTAACTTAAAAAAAAAATCCATGCTCCTCATAATAAATAACAGTCTCATGTCTCCTGCTGGGATTGGAGGGTGTAATAAATAAATGCTTCTCTTCACTCATGTGCTGAACTGGCTAACACATGACACAAGAAGGCAGATAGAGGATGTGAGCAGCTTTATTACTGATAGACATTAAACTGAGGGAGCGGCTGAGGTGGATGGCAAGCCCTTCCTAGGGCTTCCTAATATAAACATCTAAACACCAGCGACAGGTCATTTCGATCTGGGCGTGCCCTGCAGAGATGCAGAGAGGAAAGGAGCAGAGCAGTGACTCCTGCGTGTTGTGAGCGGGTGGCTCCCAGGATGATGGCTGAGCTGCACGTGCATGTCCTTCCTTGGCCCATTTCCAGCCAGCCTCTCTTCCTCCGTGGAGGGGTGAGAGAAGGGGAAAGACGTGGCTTGAGTGTCACTATAATTTTTTTTTAAAGTCCTTCATATGAAATAAAGCACAAGAAGTGCAAAATAAGTCTTCAACCAACACCTTTCTTCACCCCTTTGTTCACTAAAGTGAATAACTATGCATCATCTACTTTGTCCCGAGTACCATGTTGGCGCTTGGGTTACAGCAGTGAACGAGAAAGGTACCAACAGAATTAGGGGCAGAGCCACACAATCCCAGCCTCCAGGGGGCTCACAGTCTAGAGTGGGGAACAGACAGGAGGCACATGGTGGTAGGTGCAGCCTCCCAGGGACTGTGGAAGCAGCCCAGACCGGGCGGTCCAGGAAAGGCTCTGAAGAAGGCATGTTGGCTGGGATCAGATGGGACTTCATCGGCCACAATAACAGGAAGAGGGTTTGGTGGAGGTGGAGAGAGGAGTGGGAAAGAAAGGGAAAGCAGAGGAGATGGTTACAAAGATAGGGAATATAATGCTAAGAGCCTGGTGCATCCACAGAGCAGAGAGGAAGCTGGGCCACTCTGGAGAGCTGGGAGTAAGAAGGATAGTGAGGTACAAAGAGCCTGTGGAGGTGGCTGGCCTGCTAAACCCAAATTAAGAAATCTGAATTTGCTGAAACCAGTTTGGCTCAGTGGATAGAGCGTCGGCCTACCGACTGAAGGGTTTCAGATTTGATTCCGGTCAAGGGCATGTACCTTGGTTGCGGGCACATCCCTGGTGGGAGGTGTGCAAGAGGCAGCTGATCGATGTTTCTCTCTCATCAATGTTTCTAGCTCTCTATCCCTCTACATTCTTCTCTGTAAAAAAATCAATAAAATATATTTTTTTAAAATCTGAATTCATGCCTGGCTGGTGTGGCTCAGTAGTTGAGCATTGACCTATAAAAGAGGATGTCACCATTCCATTCCTGGTCAGAACACATGCTCAAATGGTGGGCTCAATCCCCAGTGGGGGCGTGCAGGAGGCAGCCGATCAATGATTCTCTCATCATTGATGTTTCTATCTCTTTTTCCCTCTCCATTCCTCTCTGAAATCAATAAAAATATTAAAAAAAAAAAAAAAGAAAGAAAGAAAAAAGAAAAGAAAAGAAAAGAAAAGAAACCTGCCGAAACCAGTTTGGATCAGTGGATAGAACATCAGCTTGTGGACTGAAAGGTCCCAGGTTCAATTCTGGTCAAGGGCATGTACCTTGGTTGTGGGCACATCCCCAATGGGGGGGTGGGGGGGGCCCGCAGGAGGCAGCTGATCGATGTTTCTCTTTCATCGATGTTTCTAACTCTCTATCCTTCTCCCTTCCTTTCTGTAAAAAAATCAATAAAATATATTTTTTTAAAAAAGAAATCTGAAATTGTTACTAAATGCATCTCCCAAACTCACCAAATATTTCAAAAGTACATACAGAGGCCCAAGATTTATTCAGCACTAAATTTTCATCTGCTTTCCTCACCCTGCCTCGTGCTAAAGTACAAAGCGGATTGCCAGGGTACCCAGGTGCTGTGGTGTTTGGAAATATGAATGGGATTAAAGTGAGAAGCAAATAATGACTCTGAGAGAGAGAGCGTCACCCAAAGAGAAAACCAGAGAGAAAAACACAACATCACGAGGATTGGAGGCAGGCGTGTCAGCTCTAAAAAATGATTCTTCAGGGAAAGAGACAATTTAAACTTGTCAACGTACTTTTTAAAGGCAGCCAAATGCAAACAAAACCCACTTGGAGGTTTTGGCAGTGCTTTCATTCTCGCTGGGGAAAAAAATAAAAGAGTCTGCATTATCAGAATCTTATTATCAGAAACATCTAGACCAAAAAAGGCTCTGTTCTATTTTTAATGTCACCCGCCACAGCGAGGCTGACCCGAAGAGCAGTCATTAGTTAGCCCCATATATGGCACCTCTGTTTCAGAACCCAGTTCCCAAACCCGCAATAACACATAGATACCAATGATGTCTGTGAAGTTCAAAGGCAACTGATCGAGATGCAAGCCAGCCTACAAATATGAGTCCCCACCCCTCAGCGCTCTCCACATAGCACCATGGGATATCAAAGCTAGAAACCTTAGCAACCATCTTGTCCTACCCTGTCCCTGTACATTGGAGACAACTGGAGCCCAGGGTCTACAGGGATCTTCACAGCATCACAGAGCATGTCGGTGGCAGAGCTAGATTTAGACCCCCGACGCTTTCTTCATTCGTGCTTTTACACTCCCTGGGCTTCAGACAATGCCCTGAAAGCCAGCTTAGAAGCAGGGGCGACCCAAAGACAATCCATGCGCTGTGATCTCAACTACATGTGAAGCTGAGTAGACCAATGGGCTGAGGAACATGCCTCTGAGAAAGAGCATAGCTCCTAAAGCAGCATGCTTCTGTTGTAGGGGTGGAATCTGCCCCATGAAGGCGACTAGGTGGTAGAACAAGGTCAGAATGTGTCCCCTTAAAGGCAGGCAGATCCCAAAAGGAAAGCCAGAGTGAGACAAGCTACTTATGCCAACTGCCTTTTCCCCAACTCATCCATCAGTGAGGCCATCTGTCTGGTTGGGGTGGAGGAGAGTCATAAAAGGTCCATAGAAAACAAGGAAAAAGGAGGTCCCTTCTCTAACATTTCAAGATAATTTTTAAAATCTTAATTTATGGAGCTTTGAATCATCAACCCGGGGTATATTCTACCCGTTGTGAGAGAAGATCAGCAATCTACCAAGAGATTCTTGCTTCCTTTCTCATAAAGTCACTTTCACTAATAACCAATATACCTAAGGGTATCCTATTGATTAGCTACATATATTTTGCTTCCGGTATGGGTCAGACAGATATTAACTGAATGAATTCCATGTCCATGTTGTACCTGAAACTGGAAAATGTATCCTCTATTCTATCAGATTATGTCCAGCCACATTATTATCTAACAGAGCTTGTTAAAGATTCTGGAACAAGATCAAATAGTGATATAAATGATTCTCCAGCTGCACAGTATGGCAAATATAGAGACTTCTCCCCTTGTCAAATCACAGGAAGAGACAAAGGCACAAAGATTGAGTGCTCTTTCATGTTAAAGCCCAAAAAATTAATTTCCAAGACAAAATATTAGGCATTTTAAGTTTAAAGTAGATTTTTAAAAAGTAAGACCCAAATAAAAATTAATTAAACTACCCCTCCCCCCAGTATTGTATTCTTTACAATGACACCGAGAATTCCCGATGCCTCTCTGGAAGGTAGGGGTTTTCTTGGCACTGACACCCTGGGCTCTCTACTATAATGAGTGTATTTCTGTTAGGGACTCAAAACTTGTGTAAGACTAATCCAGAATCTCTCATAAACTCCCCTTTCTAAAGAATCCAAAAAATTAATAAGGATAAACATTATTTTGACACCAACAGCACACCACAAAATTTAAAAGCAAAAAATTTCCAGCCCCTAAATAATTTAAGTAAAATTTTATTCCAATAATTGACACAGGAAGAGAAAGAGTCTGGAAAGCATGAGCATCTGGTTTATGAGCATGCTGTTCCGTCTCAGTAAGCCCCCCAGGGCCTCTGACCTTTAAGAGAAATCTTCCATTAAGTATTAATGGCATATTTTCTATATTTAGGGGGAGAAAAATCCCCACTAAGCAATATTATTATTTGTGGTTTAAAGGGCTGTATTTATGAAACTCCTGTCTTCTATTTAAAGTATAGAAATATCCACTGTTACTAAAGTATAGAAACACCCTTTCATTAAAAATCTCTTAATTCCCTTCATCATATTGAACTTGGCCTACAAAATCCACATTATCTTTGTGAGTACACGTGTGCATTTCTGAGACAGTGGTTGCTGTGTGTTGCTTAGGTCTTAAGAAATCTACCTCCTAGATTTCTCCTCACCCAAATATTAGTTTCTGTGAAATAATCATTCCCAGCATATTCCAGCACGGAGACTGCTGTTGACGCTTCAGAAATGTTTGTTCTAGGGACCTAAAAAGGGCCGCTACCTCTGCTGTAAGCTCCTCAAGACACGCTTTGCTCACTCTAATTATCCTGGTCTTGAGTAGCGCTTTTTTCTGTGACATCCTCCTATGCCTTTGATGTGTCTCTTCTCTCTGTTGTTCTGTTAAATTGTACTCAACTCAGTTTCTAACTATTTAATCTGCTTTGTAGCTTGGCCCCATTCCCTCTCTAACAAATGGAAAAGTTCTACTATTAGCTGGACTTGAATTCCTTCCTTTTCTCCTTTGATTTTTTCCCCCCCTCTGCTTTCTGGCCAAAACATGTATTCATCTAATATCACCCTCTCGGTGTTATCTCTTATGGTTTCCCACAGTGAGAGATATTTAGGGTCAGCCAAAAGCCTCTCGATCCCAATAAATCTTGTCCATTGCCATTTCCCGAGTTAAGTCACCACACTCAGGAAATAGTTTCTCATCAGACTATACCAAGCCCAGGCTGGACTTAACGTACCATTATTCTAGGTTCCCTTTAATATGTGTTGTGGTAAGTAGAATCCAAAAATAGTCTCCAGGCATGCCACCCAAATCCCTGGAACCCTGAATATGACATCACGTGGATGATTATGTAGCATGACACGGCGAAAGGGATGCTGAAGATATAATTAATGTTTTCCACCAGTTGACATTAATCAAAAGAAATGTAAGTATTATCATGTAATTTATCTAATCACTTGAGTTTAGATAATTGTATCTGGAGTATGACCTTAGAATCCTACATCCGGAAATAGTCCAAGCATGTTCTCCAATGGCTTAGATGGTAGCTGAAGTCCACCTCTAACATCTGTGTCACTATTGACCCAGAACTTCTTTGGTATACGTTCTATTAATGTCTCCCTTGTCCAAATGAGAGTCACTACATGTCTCTCTCAGTTTCCAGGGCTATTTCCTGGTGTGGACCTAATGTGGTCACCTCTCAGTGGTTTCCAGAATCTGGCCACTTTCATTCCAGTTGGCTTTCTGAGACCTTGCCTCTTTCCTTGTGTTACTTTTTTTTGTATACCTGGCACATTTTTGATCTAACAACAACTAAAATGCCTTCTTTAAGAACAGTCACACCAAGGAGCAGCTACTCTTACCTTTTATACTGCTTATCTCATTTTTCAATTTTATTAACCAATGTTACCCCAATAAATTCAATAAAAAGGAAAAAAAATTAAAATCTCATCTTTCATATCTGCCTATTCCTGTACAATGTCAACATTTTTCCTACGGAGATATTTTTCTGCTTTAACACAATCTTCCTGGGCTTGATTTCATTGTTCCATGACTCTTGTCGAGATAGTGACACCCATACAAGTCGGGATATCCTACTTCCTCCTTGATTTCCTGAATAAAATGATTCCTAGATGATAAATATTTCAGGCACAGGCAGTTTTCAACTTGCCTTCATAGCCTCTGGGTTTTTAATAATCCTTTCTGAGAAAAGAGATGACTCTTCTTTACAATGAGAATATTTATTTATTTATTTGTGCCTGTTTACTAATAAAATCTACCACCACATCTGTGGGTGAAGCGACAGTTCTGGTCTTGGGAAACTAAAGCTGTGGGCACAGCCTCAGAATGAAGAAGCCTCTGGCCAGTGTGCGATCTCACAGTACAGAGCTCTCAAGAACCCATAGACGAGCCTGAGAGTATGAGAGATCAGAGCTTGGGGTTCTGCCTTTGTTCCCTTATGGTGGAGCAAAAAGAATATCAGGGAAATTCAGTTTGCCTACTTAGGCCTGACCACAACATTTTAAAGTGAATGTTTTACAAAGTAGGGCTCTGCAGTCCATGAAGAACGTCCCTGCCTTTGGACCATTCTCAAAGTGGTTATAAATGATGTGTCATTAAGTCCAAAGGGCTCTAATATCTGCTTCAGCCTCTACTGAAATACAAGTCCTACCTGTGTGGTTCAAGGTAAATTGTTAGGAGGCCAAAATGAAAATCGAAATGGCTGGCATATTTCCAAGTTTGTCCTTAATTGTATAATAACAGCCATTCATTAGTAGAAGAAGCCTGCAGGTCAACTTACAACTGTAAAACCAAAACCAACCCCATGTGTAGACAAGTTCCATGCAAATGAGTCAAAATCCCACATGGGTACCATGATCCAGGGCCACGTCCCTGCCCAAAAGATCACCTCCCTCAACTCCTTTTATTTTGCCCCCAAGCATCATTTCTTATCTGTGGTTTAAGACGGTCTATTTTCACTCAGTGACAGAGTTTTTGTAGTCAATAAGTAATACCTCACTCTTCTATTATGGAGCAAATGAGATGCAGACTCCGGGTTGGCGAGACAGGGATCAAAATGTCAGCTTCATTACTGATAAAAAGTTATAGTTATCGACATGGTTTCTGTGCACAGCCAATGGGTTTGCTAACACTCTCTGAAATGAACCTCTCCCAAATCACTGCTCCTTTTCTTTGATGTAGAAAGCCTGCCCCGCTCAAATCTGCACATAACAGCGAGTGGGCCAGATGCTTTCTATTTACAGGCAGAAATATGCCTGAAAGAAGAGTGAGGATAGATTGAGCAATCCACCCATCAATTAAGTTGCCTTTTTGCCCTGAGGATGGAGATGGAGAGAGAGGCCAGGATGCCCCTGTAATGGTGCACTTTCTTCATGAAAACAGGAGGTCAAGGAGGAAGATTTCACTCCCAAACAGAATTGGCTCAATTTAGATGATTTCTGAAGAAATTAAGAAATCATAAAGACAGGACTCTCCTAACAACTGACTGATTTCCAAGGTCAGGGGTATAAGGAATAATTAACAAACCATCTATTCATTCATTCACTCATTCATCCAAGAGCTATTGAAAGCCAATCATGTAGAAGGCATTGTGCAATCCCCTCTCTATCAAACTAAGAAGCCAAGGATCAGAGAAATGAAGCGATGTGACCAGTGTCACCCACCACATCGAGGATGGAGATAAGACTAAAACCCATCCTTCAGGGCACCACAAAATGAAAAGGCTCAGATGTGTGCCCCTGGGCATGTCACATCTGAAATGCTGTGTTAGTGACACAACTGTGACCCAGAGAAAATAAGTCAGGGTAGTCAGAGAAAGTGTGGAAAATAGATTACATGAGAAGTGGAAGGAAGAAAGCTGTGGTGGAAAGAGTTCTTCTGCTGGTGTCAGATCACCTGGGTTCCAGACATGGATTCAATCATGTTGAGTTGCTGTTACCTTGGATAGCTCCCCTGACTTCCTGAGCCTCCATTCCCTCTTCTATATGGTGGAGAAGATGGTAAACATCACTGCCCTTCTCACAGAATTACATGTGGTAATGGACCAGAGTGATTTATGTAAAATGATGCAATGTTACTATCATCATCATCATCATCATCATTATTAAAGGTAATGGAGTAAAGAATGTTTAGCAAAAAGAGTTGAGCACTTGGTTATTTGAGTTTTTTGTCTCCTATAACAAAAACAACAACAACAAAAAAGACTAAAATTTGTTAGGCATTTTTCTAAGTTCTCATTGTAAATTCACCTCTAAGTAATGCTGTGATTACTGTGGTACCTACTATGCATATAAAGAAAATAAGACTTCAGTGAAGTTGAGAAATTTGCCCAAAGTAGCATGGGAAGTGGGGGAGTCATGCCTGGAATAATGTAAAAATCCATCCTGTTTCCTCTACACACACCCTCAGCCCATCTCCTGTAGCGGGCATGCAGCGTTGAGAAGAGATAGAGGCTGTACACAGGTCATACACTGGGATCACACTTAAGTTTGCCTGCCTGAGTTAAAGCACAGCTACTGTTCACCGTGAGGCAAAAAGCGAAGTGGTTGGGGGTGTGGGCTCTGGAATCCAGTTCCTTGAGTTTGCATCTGGGTTCTGCCACTTAGTAGCTGTTGGATATATCAAACTATTGGATCTGTGTCTCCTCTTTTTGCAGCTGAGGATGCTAATAGGCCTACCTTCCCAGGTCACTATGTGAGAACATGTGAACTCATGCATATAAGTGCTTGCAGCTGCGTGACACAAATACAATGATCATTGCTGAACTGCTTGTCAGGGGAGCAGAAGGCAGAGCCTTTGGAAGAGCGATGGACCAGGTGGCATGCAGGTCCCCTGCACTTTTCAGAGCCTAAGACACTGTCCCTTCCTCCTTCTGCATAGATCATGGGGCAGGCGCTCCTGGGAGCTTCCTGGAGCTCAGCCAGCTACTTTGCTTCACAAGGGTTTTGACAATGGCAAAGGGAATTGGGAAGATAACATCAAAGTGCTGGGTACAGAAGCTGATTTTTAAAAATAGGCACACTCGAGCCGGTTCTGAGAATTTGCTGGCATAGTTCATATATTTAGGGATTATTCTACCTCTTCTTTTAAACTGATCAAACATGTATTGCACAGTCCTAACAGGCCTGGATTCTAGGAAGCCCATTCTGAGGCAAAAAAAAAAAAAAAAAAAGTTTTAGCCAGACAGCATGCTGTTACATCTTGAGGGTGGAGATCAAACCTCACTCGGGATATAAGGAGGGGGTGAATCTCAACAGGAAGTTTTGACAGTAGAATAAAAATAGTAGAGGTGGTATAGTTTCCCAAGTTCCATTGAGATCGGGTGAAGTGAAGGGTGTGGAGAGCAGCTACAGCATTCAGACAGAATCAAGCCTCAGACTGACTTGTGACAAAGCCACATGTAAGTCCCAGCTTGGAGGGCAAAGCCCTCCTAGCATAATTATAGCCAAAAGGCTATGGCTGTAAGCTTGACCTTATAGTCAGATTCTGCAGTCCTAGGCAGCTAAGGGGTGTGGGCTGCGGGGGGGGGAGGGGGGGGGTGCAGCAAGTGCTGCCAAAACAAGGCTTGACAGATTTCAGAGAATGGCAACAGGAAAGAAGCAGATTTGAAACTTGCAAGAACATTGTAAACACCTTGTCCTTGTTTTGCTTTGTGTGATCGACTCTAAAATAAAGCTTCAGCTTACAGGTTGTGTCACTGTTTCCTCACTCAGGCACAGTGATCCACCTAGTCCCAACTGTATTCTCTTGTCTGTCTTCTTTAATCCTTCACACACACACCCTCATGTTCACCCTTGGCTGTACTGGACGCGGTTCAATGGGAAAAGTCAGTATCTCCCCCAAGCTCCACACTACTCAATATCAACATGGCTTTAACATAATTAGGAATACTTCCTCTCTTTTGCTTGTTTTATTGAATTTATTGAAGTTACAAAGGTTAAGAAAATTATATAGGTTTAAGATGTACAATTTTATAAGACATAATCTGTGTATCCACCACCCCAAATCATGTCTCTTTCCATCACCATTTACCCCCCCCCTTTACCCTCACCTGCCTTCCCCCACCCCCATTTCCCTCTAGTAATGACCATACTGTTGTTTGTCTATGAGGTTGTTTTGTTTTGTTTTGTTTTTGGCCTTGTTTTTAAAGACAACAGTCACAGCAGTAGAAGAAGCCAGGTGGCCACTGTACAGAATTTTGATGAGAAGGTGAGGTACATCTTTTTGGAAGGTAGTATGAAGTAATGTATATGAGTCCCCCCAAAATGAGTTTTGACTTCAAAATCCCTTTTCTAAATAAACTATTAAGGCTAGATCAGATAGCCTGTTTTCTGCGTTTAAAGTTCAGAAGCATAAGAAATCTGGTCCATCGACGCTTACAATCCACCAACAGGAGAAGAAATGTTCGAAAATGCAAGAGCAGTGAAATAACTCATAGCAGACTTGTGAGACAGAACATCGGGTTGCTATTAAACTGATGATTTGGGGGAAATAATGATACAGGAAATCATTATGAGCAACTGCTGGGTGAAAGGAGCAGGTTAATTAGGCAGTCTGAGCTGTGAACACCGTCACTGTGTGCATTCATTTACACGGAAGCAAGAGGACGCGTGGCAGGATGAGTGTACACCAGACGAACACAGTGGTTACCAGGGCCAACGGGATGCAAACCATTTTTAGGTCTTTCCGCATGCTTCCATGTGCTGTCTGAATTATTCCAAATAAATTTCACAGTAAGTACCTCTTCACAATAAGAAAAGTAAGTCAATAACACTAGTGAAGGAAGACCTCCTGCTACTTTTTAGAGGCAAAGCGGGAACTGTAGATTTGTGGAGGTATATTTGGGTCATCCAGTAGTCTGCGAGGAGTTAACGGAGTCGCCGACATCCTTTAACTGCACCTCTGTCCCTCCTGTGGTAGAAAGATGGGGTTGGGAAGTTCAAGAGAACTAAGTTGCAGCGATGTAATGTAAGCAGGAAACTATAGCTGCCACTGCTGTGTGAGAAAGAGGAGGTCCTAGGAGCTCTCTTTATGTTGTGTCTCTGTGAGATGATGGATGTGAACCAAACCCACCATGGTAATCACTCACAGTGTGTGTACGTCCCAGCACCGTGCTGTGCACTTCATACATGTGCAGCGATGCCAGTCACTGGCTTCTCAATAACCCGGAGAGGAAAGCGAAAAGCTATGGGAGCCAGGACACTGTTCAGCCTGGGGAGATGATCCTGGCCCTGAAGGGACACTTCCCACCTGGAGGGACAGTCGTTCTGGGAGTGGTTTTCAACTCATTTAGGTAAGATGTGTGTGGAACCCCTGGGGGAGGAGATGAAGTTAAGTTTTAAACACGCTTTGAGGTTAATCTTAGATGGTCAAGTAGAGATGTCAAGCAGTCAGGTGTTAGTGAGCCTGGACTCTGAGGGAAAGTCCTGGGGTGGGAATGGGATTTGCTTTGCTTTCTGGGTTGATTCATTCCTCCGCAGAGCCCCTCAATGTAGGCAGTATTCCCTCTGGTTTGTTCCAAAGTGGGTATAACTTACCCACCATCACATCACTAAGAAGGACTAAATGGAATTTAGACTTGTGTCACCCCTTCTACCCCTGCAAGCCCATACTTTTTGAAAGGTAATCACCCCTGGAAGAGAAATTAGTTCACTTATATTCTTTTAGTTTTATTTCTGTAACCCAGTTTGTGTTCAACTCAATACAGAATCATAGAGGGATAAACCTACAAAGAACTCACAAATCTGCCTCCCTTCCAACAACTTTATTGTTATTATTTTATTGATTTCAGAGAGCGGGGGGAGAGGGAGAGATAGAAACATCAAGGATGAGAGAGAATCATTGATCTGCTGCCTCCTGCATGCCCTATACTGGGGATCAAGCCCACAACCCGGGCATGTGCCCTGACTGGAATCAAACCATGATCTCCTGGTTCATAGGTTGATGCTCAACCCCTGAGCCACACTGGCTGAGCCCAACAACTTGATTAGGATTGAAGACAATCAGGAGACACTTGGTGTTGAACCCAAAATGGGGACTTAGAAAAGATGGACTAGAGGCAATAAGAGAAGGGAATTCAAAGAAGATGTGGGAGATTTTGTTAGGGGTAGAAATAGACCATTGGGGACCAGCTATAACTAGAAGAAATATTCATCATGCTCTCTTAGCCACGATTGTTTTGTTCTGATTAAAGAAGGCACGTTGTAACCTGGCTGGGAGTTGTCTGCCAGAGACCTGGGAGCTCACCTGGAAATGTGGCCCATCCTCCACATCCCGGACCTGTCAGTTAGCATGGAGAGATTATCAACCTTCTGGCAGAAACCAGAGCCACCAGCCCTTTGCCTATCCACAGGCCTTTGCAAACCCCAGCCTGCATTACCTATAAGCTGTCCATTCTGCATACCCATGCTTATCCTTTTTGCCCACTTTCTGATGTAATCTTTGTCCTTCTACCCAATGTAAGCAGCCGGCTTATGGGGAGGGAGAGGACAGAGCATATTTCTGTGGATGGCCTGCTGCTCCCACGCTGCTGGCAGGACTGGAATAAACGCTCATATATATGATTCACCCCTGTCTCTGCTCAATTGGCACAAGCAGTGACAGGCAGCGCGGACCCTTGATTGTCCACCTACAAGTTAACAAAGTAGGCCACTGACAGCCTTAAAACATCAGGGGATACAAGCTGTAGCAATAGAGCATCTCCCCGCCCTTTCAGACCCATCAGTCCCATTGCATCACAAGTGAACTAAATGGCATGCATCCCAATGGGGCGCCGGGAGGTCCATGTACATGCTTTGTCCCCTTTAGACTCAGCTCCTGGAGAAACATCCTTCTGTATCTTATTCACCTTTGCAACTCAGCATCCTGTCTAATGCCTGGCTTGGAGTCCATGTAAAATGGACATATGGAGAATACATGACTTAAATGCCAGATATGCAAGAATGTGTACCTAGTTTCCTGAAGGAACATTCTGGAAAAAAAGAAAAATAATTTGAGTGAAAATTAAGCATCTTGTTATTCTACTTGAACATGAAGGGTAGCAGATTTCTGTGGACATATTTGCATATCTCTTTCTTAAATAGATGGGCCAATTTACATACATTTTTATGTTCCATTCAAAGAAACTTGCTGTCAATATGCAAATTATTCCACACATTGAGTTCTCCTTTTCCTCTTTGGATTTATACTTGAATATGTATATTTTATGCAAATTATCTCCATATCCCAATGGTGCCTTTCAATGGCCTATGTTATTTTTAATGAAATTATATAATTATATATGCATATGTATAACATATATTCTGAACTTTTATTAATCAAAGAAGCCACATCCTTACAATTAAAAAGTTCTGACTTAGAAAAGTTTCTTAATCTAATTGCATGTTATTTTTTAAAATATATTTTATTGATTTTTTTTTACAGAAAGGGAAAGAGAGGAATAGAGAGCTAGAAACATCGATGAGAGAGAAACATTGACCAGATGCTTCCTGCACACCCCCCACCGAAGATGTGCCTACAACCAATATACATGCCCTTGACCGGAATCCAACCTGGGACCCTTCATTCCACAGACCGACATTCTCACTGAGCCAAACCAGTTTCAGGTGCATGTTATTTTTATTACTATTACTGCTACAATTGCTGCTTGTTTGCACAAGAGGTCAAAAAGCACAGGAACCAGCCAGCTGGGTTCAAATCCCAGTTCTGCCACATGGTGATCTGGGTCACTGACTTTATTTGCCTGAATACCATTTTAAAATGGGGACAATAACGGAACCTACCCCTCAGTGAGGTTGCTGTGAGGATTAAATGAGTCCATCTACATTAAATCTTACAATAATTCCTGGAACATTCATTATAAGCATCATTCGGAGTCCAAAAGGTAAGTATCTATGACCTCAGGCAGGTCACATAACACCCCCAAGCTCCACTATTATCTTTTATAAAATAGAGGTATTTGATACCTACTTTGCAAGTTGTGGTAAGAATTAGTGTGAAAATATGCATCCATTAGGGTCAGGTACTCGCTGAATTGTATTTCCTCCTAGTTTTAAAGTGGTGTGTATTGTTCGTTTATCTATGGAAATTTCGCCCACCTTGAAACACTCTCTGACATCATTTCCATCCATTATTTTTAATGGAATATGCAAATAGTATTTCTAGCCTCTGATTTTCGTTCTCATTTTATTTTCTTTTGTAGCTTCCTGAGCTGAAAAATCCATCGGATTTTACTTATTTCCAGGCATTCAAAGGGCACAGGACTCTGAGGGGATGCTGGGATTGCCATCCTCAAGCGATGTTAAGGGACACTATCGGATGCAAATCAGGTTTGGGCTGTGTCCCGCCATTTGTCTTTCCCAGAAGCATCCCTGGAATCTCCATCCACCAGGGCTGACATTTCAGGGCATGAGGTGGGAGCCCTGGCCCAGCTGTGCTTCTCACTCATGTGTGTGATGCGCTACTTACACTCTGAGAGGCAGGGTTCTAACCCGTGAAATGGGGACGCTGGTGGCAGTCAGAGCATTTAATGAGGACTCGATGAGATGATGCACTCACTGTGCTTAGCATAGTCCTTGGCACAATAATGTTCAGAATTCTTTTGATGATGATGATGATGATGATGTTCAGAATTCTTTTGATGATGATGATGATGATGATGGTGGTGGTGGTGGTGGATTTTGCCTGGGGCCCATTATCATCAAAGGCTTCTTTTACCCTTAAGACATCTTCAGGAGCCCTTGCTACAATCCTGCCATTCTGAACATAAGCCTTCATGTTGGGGTGTAAAGTCTGATTCTTACAGAAAGTGAGAAAATCCCTCATTATGAGCTTCACAAGCTGACATTAAAAATAGCCTTGCCAGTCAGTAAGTGCATAGAAACCAGGCAGCATCCGGGACTCACTTGGGAAGCAGGGGTAAGGGGGGAGGGAGGTGTCTACAGCTACATAAGTGTTCTCTTGGTGGACGAGCCCTGAGAAGGCAGGGACTTTGGCTTCTTTACTCATCACAGTCCTTGTGGCATTCATCTCTCACATGGGTTATTGCAATACCTAAGTCCTTTTTTTTCATTTTTGACTATTTTTCTCAAATTTACCCTCCATAATCAACCAAATGGACTCATGTCCATGTCCTAAGGAAAGCCACCGTGCTCCCTGGTAGCATGAGCAAGGAAAGACAAACTCTTTGCCATGTCATATAAGGTCCTTCAAGACCTTGAACTTGTCTCCCAGCCTGATTTCCTGCCACTGCCAAACCTCACATCTTACGGTCCATCCACCTTAAGGTTCATCTTATATGATGCCCCTGGACATGGGATTATGGACTAATTCTCTAGGCTGGCCCTATCTTCTGCAGTTCAGTAAACCACCTTCAGCCTCTGCCCCAGGGGACACAGGTACCATGCCCTCTGAGAAAGCCAAAGTGGCCTGCCCATCCCCAAGCACACAGAATGGCGTGGAGTGTTCTTCCCCCTCAACTTCTTCATTGTACAAAGTCTGACCTCATCTTCCAGACACTGTTCAAATATCACTTTCTTACGAGTGCATTTCCTGACTCTCCCTGGCAGAATCAATTGTGCACTGAGTGTTCCATCAATATTGGGAGCTCACTTTGACTATAACACTTGTCACATTATATTGCGGATGTCTTCACAATCCCAATGTCTATGCTTTGAGCCCCTAGGAGGCAGAAACTTCTGCGTCATCTTTACCAGCTCCTGTCACATAGAAAGCATTAAAAATAAAGCTCAGAGGCAAAGAAGGTGAGTGGCTTTCATCAGAGAGCTCTCCCAACGACTGCACATATAAAACTAGAGGCCCAGTGCATGGAATTTGTGCAATGATGGGGGTGGAGCTTGTGGGGATTGGCCCACTGTGGGAACACCACTCACCCTGGTCAGCAGAGCGGCTGTGGACCTGCCCTCTGAATGGCTGCTTCTGCTGTGGGAGTGCCATTCATCACAGGCCACTTGGAGCGCACTGATCACCAGGGGCAGCTCCTGTGTTGAGCATCCACCCCCAGTTGGTTAGTACACATCATAACAACTGGTCAACTGATAGTTCCGGTCATTCTGCCATTGGGTCATTGGGCTTTTATTATGTAGGACTAGAGGCCCAACGCATGAAGATTCGTGCAAGAATGGGCCTTCCTTTCCCTGGCTGCTGGCATCGCCTTCGCTCAGGCCAGAGCTGCCTTTCTGCCTTCCCACCTTCCTAGAGGCCCGGAGCAGCTGGGGCATGTGGAATGCCTGCGTTGTTGCCATGATGATGATGATGCAAGTGTTCCACCTGGCCCCAGGCCACTTGGCACCTGTGAATGCAAATTAACCTGCCATCTTTGTTAGTTTAATTTGCATACTCCTGATTGGCTGGTAGGAGTTGCAAAGGTACGGTTAATTTGAATGTTTCTCTTTTTATTAGTGTAGATTGTTTTGCTTGAAAGTATTTGGTGCTACCATTAAAAATTACCAGAAGGGTACCTTGGCTGGTGTGGCTAAGTTGGTTGAGCACCATTCCAGGCCTGGGTTGTGGGCTCAATCCTCAGTATGGAGTGTTCAAGAGCGGTTGATTGATGTTCCTCCCTCACATCAATGTCTGTCTGTCTCTCTCTCTCTCTCTCTCTCTCTCTCTCTCCCTGGCTCTCTCTACAATCATTAAAAACACATTTTTGTCAAATTGCCGGGAGGGTAAATAACCATAGTGATAATAAATAAGGCTGGAATAAAATTTGGAATCATTTGGGAATGATAAAAAAAAAAGTGTTGACTATGCAATGGAATTTCTAATGAAATGAGCAATCAATTTAAATTAGGAACTATTCATAAAAAATGTGGGAGCACTTTGGAAAACAGTTTAAGAGGAGCTTACATGGGAAATCGATCCTGGTAGCTTTCATATTTAAGAATGGCAGCTCTTAGAACACAAATGAGGACCTAAAATCCATGACAAAAGAATAGAGGGTCAGCATGGTGGACACTCAACCTATGGCTATTGACTGATACGCAGGCACTAAAAAAGTGCAGCATATAGATTGTTTTTAGTTTGTGTTGTGCACGTTAACTGCTTTGCCCCAGTCAAGAGCAAATATTCCGAGAATCACGCTGAAAGCATTCATTTCTTAAATACTCTATAAAACGGAGTATCAGCCATTCACTTTGTCTCCGTGATCATATTCATCAATATTGTTTTGACATCAGGGAACTGAGCTAAAATCTGGCAGACAAGGGTTGCAATCCTATCTCTGCTACCAGCTCCTTTTCCTCCAGGGTCTCACTTACCCACTTGAACCAGAAGAGATAAAAGTTAAAGTATATTAAGTGCTTATTATACTCCGGGCACTCATGAGAGCACTTTGTGTAGAACTGAAGCCGCCTTCATAACAATTCTGTGAGGTCGTTACTGCCGCATCTGCATTTTCAGGTGAGGAAACTGGGGCATTGAGGAGCTAAATGAGTTTCCAAAAATCGCACCACTTGGGGCTGGAGGAAGCAGGGTTTGCAGCAGGTCCTGCAGCTGCAGAATCCACAGGCATCGGTTCCAGTGGCCCACGCCCGGGGCGGTAGGAGGTGGCCGTAAGGAAGTGCATTGTCTTCAGGAATTTAAAATAACAACAAACCTCGCTGGGCGCCTGTCTGCTGTTATCATCAGCGTCCACTGGCGACTCTGAGCATCAGGGAGCAGAGACACAGACCCCCAAGGTATTTGTTGTTCCAAGTTCTCAACAATGGCTGTTTCTCCTGTTATGTCCTCCTAATGTTTACATAAGTGTCAAATGGGTACATTTATTGCCCATTAATGAAATGGAAGTTGATCCAAAGAAGTCCCCTGACGCAGGCTGACCCAGCTGCACACATTGATTTTGAAAGCAGGTTTATAACGATCTGAAATCATTGGCGCTCACTGCAGGTGCTGGGCTGGTGTCTCTCAAATCCACAACCCCCGTGGGGGCGGGGGGAAGTCCTCTATTTAACCCAAGGTGAAGAGTAAACAGAGAGAGCAGAGGTGAACAACTGCGTTGGCTCCAGAGTGCCATTCTGTGGGGCTACTCAGCCTGCTTATTTCAATGCAAAAGTTTAAACCATGAGACAGGGTTTGAAATGCAAAGTGCGATATCTTTATTAGGAAACTGCAAAATTTAGTTCATAAATAAAATATATCCATCCCATAGCACGGTTATCACTAAAAATAATTCTGGCTTAGGACGGAAGGAGGTGCCAAAAACAGCTCTGCTCTGGGTGTCAATCAACGTTGCTGGCTCTGCCACTTCACTCTCCGAGTGTCTACGGACAAATAGACACTGCCCGTGTCCTCCCTCATCCCCAAATGCCGCTGTTTACGGCTCTATCAACTCTCACTCTTCCTATTTCTGGACGGAGCAGCTCAAAGGGCCCGAGATGCTTCTAGAAAAAGGAGCAGGGAATAAATAATTTGTTTATGCCAGGGGTCCCTATACCATCACTTCGTTGGACTAAAATGCTTCCTTCTCCGCTGTGCTTCTCAGACATGGGGCTGCCAGACCACAGTGCAAAGCTAGTGTTTTTCTGTAGCTTTGACCCCAAAGTCCTTCATTTCATCCCAATAAACACTAGTGGTTTCCCTGGATGTATCATCATTGTCCTCATCACATCTGTGTTGCCTGTCCCTTCCTCCATCTGCACAGCCTTCTCCCGCTCTGACCCGCCTTGTTTACTGGAAAAACTCCTCTCTTCCTGAAGTGAATGGGTGTTTCCTCATTGAACACTTACTACCATCTCCTCAGGCTTGTTTACACATCAGCTTCCCCTTCTTCCATCTTAAAGTGACCCTGAAGCTCAGGAAGAACTCACTGTCCTGGCATGTTTGGACCTGCGAGGCCCACACGGAGCCTAGCCCCTGGTATCACCGCAATTAATATCTAGCTCATAAGTGCAGGACTGTGGTCTCACATCTTCTGTCTGCTGAGACTGAGGGCCCTAAAGAAGCACGTGGCGCTTAAAACAATAGGGGGACTATCTAAGCCTGGCTTCCTCAGAAACAGTCGGAGGCCAATCTTAACTGCTGACTTAAAAAAAAAAAATCTATTTGTATTGATTTCAGAGAGGAAGGGAGAGAGAGATAGAAACACCCATGATGAGAGAGAACCCTTGATCAGCTGCCTCCTGCACTGCTCCCCCAAATGGGGATGGAGCCCGCAAACCAGACATGTGCCCAGACCAGGATGGAACAATGACTTTCTGCTCAACCACTGAGCCACACTGGAACTGCTAACTTTTAACGGGGGGTTAATGCCAGGCACAAGAGAGAGGAACAAAAGGGAAGAGGGCGAGAGGGGCGCAGGGAAAACCAATAGAAAGTGGGCACCCCTCTCTTGGTCAAGATTCAGCCGCAAGTAAAGAGAGGGGGTTGATGTCACAGGGATGACCCTGGAAAAGGCGAAGAGGCTGTCATGTCTCACCGCCTCAGAAAGAAGGGTGAGCACTGTATCTCCCAGCTCTTTCCGGTCTCCTGACTCTCCTGGTCCAAATTTGCCCCTGGCCACCAACACCACCCATCCTCTCCCACCAGCCTCTTTGGGAAGCCAAATCTTCTTGGTTCTGGGTGGGGGATCAGAGCTGGGTTCTATTGGGACCACAGACCTCACCATGTGGGCCATGCTGAAGCCTGGCTCTGGCCCCGGGAGGCAGCGCCAGGACGCAGGGATGGAGACAGCCACTGTTTACCGCTGCAGAAATGGTAGGAGCCAGAGTCAAAAAAGGGGCAAATGACTGAATACACCAATTATACAGACGGGATCCACTAAAAAATTAATGTTAAACAGCAGCCGAAATGTTCTGAGCATTGATACTGGCTCAATTCTGGGCCCTGGAGCCACAAGGGTGAGCCAAAAAAAAAAAAAAAAAGGCATAGTCCTACTTCAAAGGGTCTGGCAGGAAAAATGGACATTAAGCAAATAACTGCCCAATAAATGAAAAATGGCAAATGTGTAAAGCACAAGCAAGAAAAAGTTCTGCCCTCTCCTCTGAGCTTGCTATAGGAGTCTTGACTAAATCAGGGTTCAGGGAAAGATATAACAACGAAGTGGAGATGTTTAGAATGAATGGGAGTGATAGAGGTGAGGAGGGAGGGGAAGCGAAACAGAGACACAGGGGCTGAGGCAGGGCAGGGGCCCATGGACAGCGAGGCGGTACAGAGGATGAAGGTGACGATTGGGGCAGGCAAAGAAGGAGAGAAAGGCCAAGTCTGGTAAAGGGAAGCCCTGGAGTACATGCTGGGGATTTCTTTTTTTTATTTTTATTTTTTTATTGATTTTTTTTTTACAGAGAGGAAGGTAGAGGGACAGAGAGCTAGAAACATTGATGAGAGAGAAACACGGACCAGCTGCCTCCTGCACACCCCCTACTGGAGATGTGCCTGCAACCAATGTACATGACCTTGACCGAATCGAACCTGGGACCTTTCAGTCCGCAGACCGACGCTCTATCCACTGAGCCAAACCGGTTTCGGCCATGCTGGGAATTTCTGTCTTAACCAGAAGACCAATAGGAAGCTACCAGAAGCGGGTAGCAGATTTGCCGTGTGGTAAATTGTTACCCAGATTAGATTAATTGCCAGAAGAACACGCTGACAGTGAAGAAGAGAAGGAACAAAAGAAAGGACAGGGACACCAATTAAAAAGGGATCGTAACCTGGACGGAGGAAGTAACCGCGGGGTTGAAAGAAAAAGTACAAAGACCTGATGGATGATTCACGATGACAAGACGCCTTACAATGACAGGCAGGACGGAGCCCGGAAGAGTGGAGCTGCGTGTGATAATAAATAATCCTCATTTTACACCTTGTCACACGCCTCCCGGAGACTGGGGGTTACCTTGGACTGTGTCTGTTCTGGGCACATCGCTTCACACATTCCCAGGTGGCGGGCCTTTCCTTACCCTCTCTGACACCTGGTGCGGCTCTCTTTCCTAGCAGTCAGGTGTCCCACTACTCAAGCAAAAGGATTCTCCTTTCGTTTCTTCAGAAACCTATTAACACGAAGGCCTGCCCAGACACGTTTCCCAAGGAGACATACAAATGGCCAACAGACATGGGAAAAGATGCTCAACTGCACCAGCTACTAGAGAAATGCAATCAAAACTACGATGAGATACCACCTCACCCACACCTGCTGGAATGGCTATTATCAACAAGACAAGAAATAACAAGTGCTGGAGAGAGTGGGGAGAAATGGAGCCCTCACTCACTGCCAGTGGGGAGGGAAATTGGGACAGCTGCTATGGAAAACTTTGGTTCCTCAAAAAATTGAGAACAGAGCTCCCGTACGACGCAATGCAACACACTGATGATGCATTATAGGAGTGTACACTTGAAACATAAACAATGTTAATAACCAATGTCACTCCGATAAATTCAATTTAAAAATAAACCAAAATAAAAGGCTGGTTATCTTTTTGGGGAAAAAAAAAAAAAAAAAAAAAAGGAAAGATGAACTGCCTGGGTTTCTGGAATTATGCATTAAAAAAAAAACAAAAACATAAAAATAAAGGTGGTAAGCATATTAACAATTACCAACACCATCATCAATAACATCATCTTAATTTTGAATGGAGAGACGCATCTCTCTTTTGGAGGAACTCTTCCTGGGTGTGCAGAGCCCGGGACAGGAACAGATGGGAGGGACCATTCACAGTGGGCACCAAGGTAGGCAAACCTCTTCACCACACTACTTCCTTGTCCTCATCCTTACAAACATGGAACACAATCAGCCTTATTCACAAGGTTGTTGCAAAAGCCAATGAGAGCTTTCTTTTCAAATAATCTGTAAATCACTTATAACAAGTGACTATTATTATTACAACAATAGGAAATTATAAAAGAGCTATGCAGTGTGGGATTTTTTTTTCTTTTAATGTAACGGGAAATATACTTAATTGCTAGTAGTAGAGAAAAATTTAATAATGCTTGTAGGAGAGTTCATTAATTTTTTTTATAAAATAGAATTATGATGAAAGAAAATAGAGTATTGTGGAAGATATTAAATATTCAACCTGTGAGAAACACCCCCCAAAAAATCCCATTAAAATTCTAATAGGCCACTTGAATTCGCTTCTTGATGATAACTTTTATAGTGGGTTTTATGCTGGAATTGGCCCCACACAATTTCTGATGAATACTTTCTAATGAGACTCTTTTCAAAGTTTTAATAGTCATCACAACTAAAAGCCATCTTTGTACAAGAAGGAGATAATAAAACATAAAAGCACTTTTCAACCATTCAAAATTTATGACAGCTGGAATTAAATTTACAGAAGCAAAAAAATCTTTCTCTTCTTTCATTGACAAAAGTGTTAAAGGAATTCCTTGTGATGAATGAATGGATTTCATATGCAATCAAACATTTTCAAATAGAGTGCTTCAAAACAAAGCAGGAATTCTTGTTTGGGAACGTACCTGAACCCTTAAGGTACCGCCCTCTCCAACTAGTTGGGACTAAAAGACTACAAGGTAACTGTCCTTAAAAGAGCATGTCAAGCGCAGCCGGCATGGCTCCAGGGTTGAGCCTTGACCTATGAACCGTAGACCTACCTCGGGTCACATTTGAATTCCAGGTCAGGGCACAGGCCCAGATGTGGGGCTTGATCCCCAGTAGAAGGCATGCAGGAGGCAGCCTGTCAATGATTCTCTCTCATCATTGTTTCTCTCTCTCTCTCCCTCTCCCTTCTTCTCTGAAATCAATAAAAAACTATATTTTTTTAAAAAGCTAAGAATAAACAATTAAAATAAATAAAAGAGCACATCAACAGCAAATAGGACAGAAGTGGCCAACATCTGTGAAAACAGACGCGTGCTGGCCCTGGAACTGTGGCTCCCAGACCTTGTAGAAGCCGCCCCCTATCCACTCCCACCCCCTGGCCTGCAGGCTGTGCTCCTAGAGCCCCCAGAGCATGAACTTCTCCCTCAAAACCATAGTCATCTGGCCACAGAGGGCTGAAAAGCACCCGAGCGCAGGGCTCCCCGCCACATTTCACATTAGACAGAAGAACCAGGGTCCCTAATTCCGGTCACCACCTGCAGTGGCCCCACCTGACCTCAGTCATCAGCACGCACTCTTTGCCCCAAAGCTCCCATGAGTCTGTGCAGCCAATGGTCATAGGATCCTGGCACCTACAGAGGTTAATATGACAAAGGGTCCCAGCAATCCATCCCATTCAAACCGTATTCTGGAAAATTCTAGTTGAAGAACCTCTTCCACCCTCAGTAAGAGGACGGCAAGAGTGTGTGTATATGAGAAACTCACAAACGCAGTGTTAGCACACCAGGCGTGCTGGCATTCCCAAATGGGTGGTGATGGGTCCAATAAGCAAGCCGTGCCGTATCCACAAGTATCTGAAATACGGCTCTACCTTCTGAACTGGCCTACACAATATGGTCCTTTTAACTGGTGAGGACAAAACTGAGCTTTTGAATGAAAGGTGAACGTGAGTCAGCGGAGCATGCTATATGTCATTTGAAAATAATGGCCAAAGGTGCAATTGCGTCCAAGTAACACCACAGAGACAGGTCAGTCCCAATGAGGCTCATCCCTGCCCCACAGTGCTCAGCAGGTTGGAGGGTCAGCGTCACTGAGCTGCAGCTTTCGTGTGGGGAGCAGTCATCAAGTGGACATCGGGGTCCATTACAAACCCACTGGTAATGTCCCTTAAAAGCGGTTAAGTGGTTCTTCCAAGGAAAGAAACCTCCTCTATTTCTTTTGTTAAGTCTTTCTGCCCAGGAATAACTTAAAAATATGAATCAGGAGAACTAAATTTCTCAGTTATCTTTCATGGGGCCTTAGGCACATCACTGGAAATCTGCGGGTTATTCACCTATAAACCAAAACCATGCACTAACAGTATGTACGTGGCCACATAACTAAAATTCTAGAATTTCATCTTCATTTCTTCTCAATGGATTAGCACTATGCTGCTTAGGAACTGTGTCTTCTCAGATGTAAAACACCACTCAGATTATCACTGAAAGCCAAAAAAAGAGCCCAGCCCGTGTGGCTCAGTTGTTTGAGTGTCACTTCATTCACCAGGAGGTTGATTACCGGTCAGGGTAATCATGCCAAGGTTGTGTGCTCGATCCCCAGTAGCAGCTTGCAAGAGACACCTGATTGATGTTTCTCTATCATCGATATTTATATATCTCTCTTCTCTCCCTTCCTCTCTCTAAAATCAGTAAAACCCTTTTATAAAAAATAAAAAAAAGAAGAAAAAATAATGACGTAAAAAGATGCAAGCTTTAGGTGATGTGGGCAGGGGCCATGCACACACACATATACACACGGTGGGGCATGCACACAACACTAACCACTGTTCAGAAATGTCAGGAGATGTAAAGTCCTGTAGTCACGGGCACTAATCACCTGGCTTTGGGGTGGAGGAGACGGCTGTCTGTGCATTTATACTGCCTTCCAGTTAGGAGTCAGGGCCATTTACACAGAGGGGCTTCATCACCTCCCCCGGAAAATAAAACCTACTAATTCCACTAGGAGCTAATTAGTGATTGTGAGCAAGTCACTACGTTTTCCTGAAAGTCAGTTTTGTGACTAGTAATCAAGAACATTGGGGCCATGATAACATTCCAGCCACAGCCCCTGGAACCACAGCCCCTGGAACCACAGCCCCTGGAACCACTTCCCCTGGAACCACAGCCCCTGGAAACAGCCCCTGGAACCACAGCACCTGGAACCACAGCCCCTGGAAACAGCCCCTGGAACCACAGCCCCTGGAACCACAGCCCCTGGAACCACAGCCCCTGGAAACAGCCCCTGGAACCACAGCCCCTGGAAACAGCCCCTGGAAACAGCCCCTGGAAACACAGCCCCTGGAACCACAGCCCCTGGAAACAGCCCCTGGAAACAGCCCCTGGAACCACAGCCCCTGGAAACAGCCCCTGGAAACAGCCCCTGGAAACAGCCCCTGGAACCACAGCCCCTGGAACCACTGCCCCTGGAAACAGCCCCTGGAAACAGCCCCTGGAAACAGCCCCTGGAACCACAGCCCCTGGAAACAGCCCCTGGAAACAGCCCCTGGAAACACAGCCCCTGGAACCACAGCCCCTGGAACCACAGCCCCTGGAACCACAGCCCCTGGAAACAGCCCCTGGAAACAGCCCCTGGAACCACAGCCCCTGGAACCACAGCCCCTGGAAACAGCCCCTGGAAACAGCCCCTGGAAACAGCCCCTGGAACCACAGCCCCTGGAAACAGCCCCTGGAAACAGCCCCTGGAAACAGCCCCTGGAACCACAGCCCCTGGAACCACAGCCCCTGGAAACAGCCCCTGGAAACAGCCCCTGGAACCACAGCCCCTGGAACCACAGCCCCTGGAACCACAGCCCCTGGAAACAGCCCCTGGAAACAGCCCCTGGAAACAGCCCCTGGAACCACAGCCCCTGGAACCACAGCCCCTGGAAACAGCCCCTGGAACCACAGCCCCTGGAAACAGCCCCTGGAAACAGCCCCTGGAACCACAGCCCCTGGAAACAGCCCCTGGAACCACAGCCCCTGGAAACAGCCCCTGGAACCACAGCCCCTGGAAACAGCCCCTGGAAACAGCCCCTGGAAACAGCCCCTGGAAACACAGCCCCTGGAACCACAGCCCCTGGAAACAGCCCCTGGAACCACTGCCCCTGCGTGCTCACCTTTGCAGCCATGTTCCTCGCCAGGACAGGTAAGAGTTTGCTCCTAATTTATAAAACAGCAGAAAACCTTTTTTTTCTTTTTTTTTTTTTTTCTTTTTTTGAGAGAGAGAGAGAGAGAGAGAGAGAGAGAGAGAGAGAGCGAGCTCATCATCTTCAGAAAGAGAGAGAGAGGAGGGGTTTACTCTCCCCAAAAGACAATGTCTAACACTACAAAATCCTATATAATAAAGAGGTAAATATGCAAATGTTTGTTATGCTGTGATGGTAATGATGGACCAGCCCATCAGAAGGAGGGCGGGCATTGAGCTATAAGCTGCAGAGAGCTGCAGGAGGGCGGGGCAGCGAGCTACAGGGCGGCAGAGAGCTCCATGCGTGCGCAGGGCCATTAGTAAATAATAAATGCTTACCTGTGACAGAGGTGTCACATAGGTATCTTTTGGGGTAGGTATTACTGTATTGCTATTCTTCCCAATTTTCAAACGAGGATACCAAAATGGAGGGAATTTGAGTTCTGTGGCCAAGGCACAGAATTGCCCAGGGAAGTCAGGATTTGAAACTAGATCCTGCATCAGGACTTTGTGAGTGAAGGACAGACCCGGGTGCTGGGCCTGCCAGGCAACTGTAACCTCTCTGTGCCTCACCCTGTACAATATCAGGGTGTGTGTCTCTCAGACCCCTTCCTGCTGTAAGGCACTGTATTGTCACCACAGCACACTGTATTTCCTAGAATATTGACACCGTTAATCATAAGACACTCCATTAGTTAAGGCAGCACTAAGAAAGACGACGTGCTACTGATTACACCAGAAAGAATGCTTTGTATCACTTAGAATTTTGATTTTATACTTACTAAATGAGCATTTCTAAACATAGTGGAATACAGACTTTAACAGATATCACACTTAGAAATACATAAAAAGAAAATACAGGTGACATAAATTCGGAAATAAATCCCTGAAACTTTGGAAGTGGTCCTCTCCTGAATAACTTTCCCACTCAGAGCCACCAGTGCCCAAATTTCCCAGAAAATAGCGTCTTCTGCTCCATGAAGAGCATCATCTCATCTCTCCAAAGTGTTCTCCCAAGCTGCTCACCCTCATCCCTCAGGCTTGAACGTCGGCACTTTGCAGATCTCACTGATGATGTTAACAGAAGGGTTTGTAGACAATAGCAAAGGCTAGGTCTGTGGACCTATGTCCATCTGAAGGCCAGAGACAAAGGGGCCTCCTTCGTTGGGACCCCACTCAGGGCCCCTGCACCCACTCCAAGCCACCCAGAGGAAGGCGGTGGGGTCCGAGGCTCAGGGCACATGGAGAAGTCATAACCAGATCCTGCCGTGGAGCCGCCAGCCTCCCCAGGAATTGAGGCCAAAGAACGGAGCTTTATCTGCGGCGACCTCCTTCCGGGTTCCTCAGCCACACTGTCTAGACGCTGTTTGTGGGCAGTCCCCCTGGGGCTTGTAAGGAGCACACTCACGTCTAATTAATCCATCCGCCTATTAGTGTGCGCGGTCATCAGGGAGTAGCCACAGCGGTAATGAAGACAAAGGGCGCAGATGGTTCCTCTGATCCTGACTCGGGCTACTCTGTGGCCCGTCCCTGACTGTCCCCTGTCTTGCCCGACTCCTCCCAGTCCCCACTCATTCTCCATGGCACCTCTGGGCATCTTTCCTCCTGTGATTCAGTGGCAAGCACATGGACTTCAATGTCTCTGCTGATAGATACCATGTCCCATTTATCAGTCATGCAGAGGAATTGCTGCATGCGCTTGATGAGGCCTCGGTTTCCTCATCTGTCCTACGGGGATATACTAGTAGATGTCTACCTGACAGGGTGGTTGTGCGGATTCGATACAATAAAGTATGTGGATGTGCCTGGTTCCTGCTGAGTAAGTGCAGGTTACTCTTCCTCCTTCTCTCCCTCCTGTCTTTCTCAATCCTCCTATCCTTCCTTCCTTCCTTCCTTCCGTTTCTCCTTCCATATCACATTCTTTTCAAATCCTTTGCCACCCTTCCTTCTGCCCCCACCATCCCTCCTTCCTCTCTCTTATCACTTACTTTTTCTTTCCTTCTTTTTTTATTTCCTCCCTTATTTCTAACCTACCTTCTTTCCTACCCTCCTTGTTTTTGCATGATAAAAAAAAAAAAGACTGCCATGATCATATTTTTAAATTTAGAATGCTCCCAGCAGCTGGAGAAAGGAGACAGACTACAAGGAGAGAGACATGTTCCAGCCACTGAAACATCTGGGTGAGAGGATGCAGCCAGAAATAGGAAAGCTGCAGTGTTGGGGGCTGGGGGGAAGAAGGGCGAGGTGCGGGGAGAAAGTTGTGATCTCCTTGATCAGTGGTTCCCGGCCTTGTTTTGGGAGTGGCTGGGGCATTTTTCTGTGATGCACCAAACTATCCCGGGTGCTTCAGATGAATTACCTTCAGGCTTCACAAAAGCTGGCCAAGTGGTTATTTCTCCCATATAATGAAAGCTTAACATGTTTAAGTAACTTGGTCAAGGTCACAGAGCTAGCACCTTGCAAAGTCAGAGCTAAGAATAAGTCCTGCTGACTACAGAATCCCCCTTTCACTAAACCACAGCCTCAGGTGATGAGTCCAGTCAGAATCTGGGACTAGACCAGGCAATTCCAAACATTTTTTTTTTTTTTACTACAATCCGCATTAAGAAATCCACTGTAAATTGGGGCCAGTACCGTGTGTGTTGTGTGTGTGTGTGTGTGTGTGTGTGTGTTTCATGTTCCAGATCTAGTAGATTCTGATTGGGTAATAAGAGTTCAAGTATCAAGTTGGATATAAGAAATACCATGTTAATTTCACATTCTGATTTGTGAATTTCAGATATTATCATATCAAGAGTTTGATAAGGTCTTTTCCTGAAATTTTATCAAACTTTTTTCTGTTCTTCAGAGAGAAGAATCTGGCTGTTGAAGAATGCCTTTGCATAGAGTAGCAAGACACAATTATCCTTATGAGTCTTCCTTGCTCTCCTTAATTAATTCACTCTTTAAATGCCAATGGAGACCCCCAAGTTGATTTCACAACCTACGACTTGGTTGGAGCCAACAGAGCAAAGCCCACTGGCCGGGACATGTGCATCTCGTGCACTTAGTGTCTGTGGGTCACATTCTGAGACGTTAACTCAGCGATTTGCTTTTGTGAGCTCCCCCTTTGCCCTCCCTTCACTCCAGTTTTCTCTACATCACCTCCAGGAAGGAGGAGCAGGAAGCAAACGTCATCTTTCTATCTTCTATTTTCACAAAATCACAACCCCCAAGGAGACCTTCAAGGTCTTAGAGTCACAGGGAGTAAGAAAATGCAGAGAGAAATGGAGTGCACGGGGCATCATCAGCCGGGCTTGGAAGGAACATAAAGCAAGGACTGTCACCAGACTAAGAAGATGCGGCCAAGCTGGGGCGGAGGAGACAAAGGGAGAGGCAGAGAGGAGGGAACACAGAGAGACAGAGAAGCACACAGAGATACTGCATCCGAAGCCACCGCTTCCCAGCAAGTCCAGCCCCTGGGCCCAAAGCCAGGCCTGCGGAGGCTCTTCTGTCTGTGCTGAGAGGAAGCAAGGCAGAGGGTGAATGGGACCCAGTGAGCAGGATCGAAGGCTGATGCCTCGGTGCTGAGCTGGAGTGGGACCTGGAGTGGGACCATTTGCCAAGGGACGGCCCAAGACCAGAGGTCATGCTCCGGCATGGGTGTATGCTCCCCCCCACCTGGGCACCGCATCACTATGGCATCTACCTGAGATCGGGAGGGTACAGATGAAAGCCTCAGGAAGGATTTGAGTTAACTGTCTCTCCAACTGGGTGAAAACAGAAATACCCTGATTTCTGAAAGGTAAAGACATTTCTTTCACACTCAGTTTATGAACTGAAATCCACATATGTGTCGATGTAAATTCATATAAATACATTTCCATTATAATGTTATCTATATATTTTAGCCTAAATATCCTAAATAGATCCCCCCAAAAAAACTCCGGGCTGGTGGAAGGCAGACAGTAATAAGGTGTCATATTTTAAAAAATAAGAACTCTTTCGGTATTGAAATAGCAATCAGGTAGTTTTTGGTTTGTTTTGCTTTGAAAGAGAATAGAGAAAAATGATCTGTTTTGCCTCCCACTGAGGGTGATCATTTCTCTCCAAGGCTTCATATGCATGTCAAATCTTGAAAAACAGATCTTAAATCATGGTCACAAGAAGACTGGGTGAGATGGTGAACTAGCTGGAAACCCATTATTTTCCATCACTACTTATTTTAGCTAGCTCATTGACGTTCCTCTAATGCAGTTGTGACCAACCAGTGGTCGTGGACCACTGGTGGTTCGTGAGGTTCAAAAGGTTGGTGACTGCTGCCCTAATAGGCTGGGCACACACGCACATGCGCACACACGCATACACACACATACACACGCATGTGTGTGTATTCCCATGATTTCAGTAAGTGAAGGCTCCCTGGGTGACATCACCCTCTACTAGTAGTGAAACCAGAGACAAGGGCCTCGTCTTCTCAGAAGAACAGAATGTGTCTCTGTCTCCCTTGGAGATTTCTCCCCGACTTGCCTGACGGATGAATTCTGTGTATAAATATACTGTTTCGGGGTTGTTTTCTCACTGAGGAGACTCGCTTCTCCTTCCAGGCACCAGAAGCTAATTTAAACCAGTTCCTGTGAAGATCCAGAAGGTATACAAAGGCTTGTTTCCTCTTGCATTTTACAAGGCAAAGGAAACACAAGATAGACGTAAGATATATTTTATTGCCTCTGTTGTACACAGGACCGCATTCCAGAGGAAATGGGAGTCCAAAGTTTGGAATTGACAGACTCAGGTCATGGGTGAGCTCTACTTACGTTAGCCACTCACTGACTCTTCCTGGAGTTATGTCAGAGCAGTGAATGCTTCGGTATTTCCTAAAAACAGGGCTCCAGACCAGGCAGGCATTTCCTTCCCCACCCCCCACCCTCCACTCCCCACCCCCAGTTTTACTGAGACATAATCAAAACTAAAATTGTATGTATTTAATGTTTGTTCTAGATCTCTGAAATATGCGGTTGGTATTTTAATAGGGATTGCACTGATCTATAGATTGCTTTGGGTTGTATGGATATTTTAATGATGTTGATTGTACCAATCCATGAACACGGTATGTTCTTCCATTTGTTTATGTCTTCCTCTGTCTCTTTTTTTTTTCAACATCCTGTAGTTTTCCCAGTATAGGTCTTTTACCTCCTTGGTTAAGTTTATTCCTAAGCATGTTGAGTTTTTGTTGTTACATTGGTAAATGGGATTGATTTTTTCAGTTTCTCTTTCTGAGAGCTCATTATTGGTATATAAAACCGCCATTGATTTCTGTGTGTGCATTTTGTATCCTGCTCTGTTGCTGAGTTCGTTCATTTAAAGTGCACTGGTTAGGGGCAATGTGATGTTTTGGTAAACTTATGCAGTGTGAGTCAATGGCCACAGTCAAGCTAATGAGCAAACCCACCACCTCATGTGGTTATCATCTCCTTCGTTTTTTCTATGTGTGCCAATAGGATGAGACTCTCTCAGACCTCCCCTCTCAGCAAATGTCACCTGCTTTTCCTTTAAGGACTTCCAGCCCTGGAAGCTGCCTTGTCACCAACACCCTCCTTCCCTCTGGAAACAGGATCCCTCTGGTTTCAGATCCCCTTCCTGAACCGAGTCCATCTTTTCTTGGACATGTGAATATTTCATGTCTTCGGTGAGCACCAGGCTCCTACGGGTGCTTTGCAGAAGGTACAGCTCTTACAAAATGTGGATCCTCATTTGAATATTGTTGACCAGGGAAGTCAAAGATGCACCTGAGGGGGAAATAGTTTTCCTTTTCTTGAGCAGATTTGCCGTAAATGTGGCCCGTGGTGTTCGGTAACATCACAAAGCAAATACATTCGTTTCCAGTGAGGCAGGAGGGTGTTTCCCACGACCCACCCCCCACAGGGAGAAAAGCAGACCCAATCGATTATTTTGATTAAACCCAACATGTGAGAACCTGCTTTCTCACAAACTGTAGAAATGGTGCCTACAGCTTAAACTGAGCAAACAGACACCCTCTCCTCTAAGAATGAGTTCTGCTCTCTTTCTCTGCCATTCTGTCACCCTACCAGGCTTCCCAAAACTGAAACATCTCACAAGTCTCTTATTTCATTGGCACGTGGACTCTCAAAACATACGGGACATTTTCATTTCCATCGGTTCTATTTAAATTAGGTCAACATTGGTTGACTGCATGTGGCAGCATTTTTATTACTCTCATAGATGCTAGATTTATAAGATCTAAATCTAGTTGATGGAATTATGTTGTCTATGAATCAGAAGATACTGGACACATTACTTAGCCACCCGGAGCCTCAGTCTCATCGTCAGTAAAATGGGAATAAGAAGAAGTAGAGAAGGATCTAACTCGGAGAATTGCTGGGATGGATAAAGGGCATGTTTACAAAGATCTTAAAGGAAGGTGTTCACCCTTCAGGAGAGATTCCTGGGGAAGGGTGAGACACAAAGGGGTAAGCAGATCCCTATATGGAGGGCCATTCTACAAGTACCCAGAACAGACTGTTGGACAACAGAGAAGGAAGTTTATTTCACGGGGGGGGGGGGGGGGTATCAGGAAAAGCTTCCTGCGGACGACATGGCTAAGGCTTGGAAAGATGAGGTGGGTGGTGTTTGGCGGGAGGACAATGGAGAAGGGGGAGGATTCCAAGAGGAAGAAGGGTCTGGATACAAGAGGCACCAAGATGGCAAAATCCTGTCCCTGGGACAGAGTAGAGCCCTGGCCATAATAATGCAGGAATAAAGGAAAGCGTGATGAGACATTCATGAGGCCTCAAAGCAGTGTGTTGACACCTCTCCTTTTATTTTATTTTCATATATTTTATTGATTTTCCACATAGAGGAAGGAAGAAAGATAGAGAGCATCGATGAGAGAGAAACATCGACCAGCTGCCTCCTGCACACCTCCTACTGGGGATGTGCCCACAACCAAGGTACATGCCCTTGACCGGAATCGAACCTGGGACCTTTCAGTCCGCAGGCCGATGCTCTATCCACTGAGCCAAACTGGTTTCGGCGACACCTCTCCTTTTAAGTGATAGTCACATGGAGGTTTGTATATGCCCCAAGCCTCTGAATCTTTGTGCTGCGCCCATGCTGGCATTTAAAAAGCAGAATGAGTTGGGGGCTGAATGGCACTGTGTCGTCCCAACAAGGAGGATAACATCTGAATCTAGTTGTGTCATCCATACCCTTATTGTTAAAACAACCTGTTCTCGCAACACCAACAGCAGAGGAGAGCTCCGAGGTCAGCTGACCAGATGCAGCGCTTCCTCCCCGACACATTCGTTTCAGCCTCTGATTCATGAAACCCTTTGAGTTTCTCTCTGTGGCGAGCTCTGCGTCTCCACCAGCCTGACTCATTTTATCTGATTGGGTCCGCGCTCCCCCTCCTTGGCACGCCTCCCTCTGCTGCCGAATAAATAAATCATCCTGGGATACATCCAGGGGGAAGATTTTCATAGGAAAGTTCCATCTGCATTCAGCCCCTCGTTTGCTCAGGCTGGGTTCTCAGGCACCCAAGGAGAGAGAATGGGGAAAATAAAGAGGCGTTTGCTGCTGCCAAGCTTGCTTGTATGGTCATTAGCACAGGCGACTTGGGGCCGTGCCCACAGAGAGAGAACACAGCGCCACCCACATCTCCTCAGGGGTCTGCAGGGGCCTGCCTCCCTCCCCACCCAGCCCTAGGCCCATTCTGCTCTCACTCCTCAAGGCAAGCAATTTCCTGCCCATCTGAGTTTCAAGACAGCTGGCGGGGCTGACCGGTCCGTGGAATGTAGGAAGAAAGAAGCAAGCAGCATTCCCTTCTCAGGGATATAATTCCTGGGATCACTTCATTAAGATCTAGATGACTGACTACAAAACAGAGGAGTTGTTATTTAAGAGGGGCGGGGGTGTGCTTTGGCCCTAACTTCAGGCCCCATTGGGTAGGCCAGCTACTCTGGAACATCTTTAGAGTTAAATTAATTAATTTACCAACTGGGATAAAAACAGAATCGGCCTTCATTTTACCTAAAATTGAGTGTTTAGTGCGGTTGCCTTTCTTGGGTGGGAGAAGACACTTTCTAAGGGACTGGCGTCCAAGGGGTCACTCCCAGGATGTGTTCACCCAGAATCTACTGCTCAGGGATGTGGAGAAGCTACAGGCTTCTTCCCGCTTCTGGCATTCTCCGCGGTAAGGCCAGTGCTGCGTGTGAACCAAAATCCTGTGCGTGGGAAAGGAGGGATTAACAAGGAAAGCATTTCTGGGACGCGGTGGCACAAATGTACGTGGCTGGCCATCCAGAGCTGGCCTTGCCCTGGGCGGGCGGGCTTCTCTCTGTGCCTGGGCAGGGGGAATGGCTCGCTCCGGAGGGCAGAGGGGCTGCAGGGAGGCGGTCATTGAGGCTTCCTCACGGGAGCGCGAAAGCGCCCGGAGCCTGACGTCATGGGCCATCAGCTGACTGTGCTCCGGCCCCGCAGCCACCGACGCAGAAGTGGCGGCCCCCGCGGCTGGGCCACGTTCAGCCGGGGACGCGGGGCTGCGGACCGACCCCCGGCGCCCACAGGCATCGCCTGGGTCCGCTCGGAGCACCCCAGGGTGCTGTCCGCATCCCCGCATCCTGAGCCCGGCGGGTGGGCGGGCGGGAAAGCGGCCGGTGGAGACGCCTTCCCTGCGCCTCCCTCCCCACCTCTCCCGGGCACGGGGAGCGCCGTGGCGTGCTGGGCGCTCGGGGACGCGCCTTCCAGCGCCCGGGACCGGCGGAGGGAAAACTCCGCAGGAAGCTGCCCGCCTCTGCAATATCGGCTTCCTGGGGGGTATTTTTGCTTTTGAGCCCGAAAGTTGGCTCCCCCAAAAGCCCCGGGGGGAGGGCGTAACGGAGACCCTCCATCCCGCGCGCCGGGCTTTCGGGGTCCGTGGGCACCTCGGCCTGCGCGTCCCGGCTGCGCTCCTGCGGAGGCCGGAGCCCGGAACAGAGCCGCGGGGAGCCCGCCCGCCCCGCCAGCTGGAGCGCGGGGTCCGCGGAGGCAGGGTGCCCGGCTGGGGCGCCGCAGCTGTCCTCTCCCACGCCGCCCGCCAGACCCGGGGTGTCCGGGAAGATGGGGTGCCAGGTCCCTGCCGCCCCCCCTCCGGCCCCCAGGTTCCGGGGGCGTGGCTTGGCGCGCGGGCGGGTGGCAGTCTCCGCCGGGGTCCGGCCGATCTGACAGGTCTCCGGCTCCCGCCCCGCCGCCCCCCCCCCCCCCCCGGGATCCGGAGGCATCTCCGACTACCCCGCGGCCGCGGGCTTCTCTCCTCGCCCAGACCGCCCGCCGCAGCGCCCGCTCAGCCTCGGCTCCCGCCTCGGATCCGCACGGATGACTCCGCTCCGCTCCCCGCGCGGCTGGCTCGGGAGCCACCCCCACTTTCTCCGGCGCCCGCCCCCCGCTTCCCCCAGCCCCGGGCCGCGCGGACCCCAGAGCGCGCCGTGAAGGGCATGGGATCCGGGAGCCGCGGCTCCTCGCAAGCGCGGCTGGAAGGGTCCACCTCCTCCTGCTGCGGCGACCGGGACCCCGAGCCCGCCCCCCGCCGGGAGGGACCCGCGGGGCCAGGGCCGGTGCGGCCCCGCCAGTCCCCGCCGCTCGGGAAGTAGAGGCGGCCAGAAGCGATGCGCCCAGAGGGGAGCCTCCGCACACCCCCTCCTCCGAATTAACCGTTTGGTGACTCGTGAGCTCGGAGGCTTCCACCTCTCCAGCCCGCCAGCCGGGCACCCCATTCCTCTCCACCCCCCACCCCTCCCTTGCTTGCCCCCGCCCCCAGCTCCGCCCAGGCTCCCCATCCCCGCGAAATGGAGTTCTCCGAAGGGCTCGGTTCCGGCCACAGCTGCTAACTTCGCACCCGCCGCCGCCGCCGGGCACCCGGGCAGCCAGCCCCCCTCCGCCGCCGCCGAGCCGTGGGCGTCCGGCGCCGGTGCCGCAGCCCGGACCCGCCTGGCGCGGCGGCAGGAGCGCGGCGCCCGGAGCCTCGCGGGGAGCACCGGCTGCGCCAGGACCGGAGCGCGGGCCGGCCTCGGAGCCCGCGCCGGGAGGGGGCTGCGCGGCCCGGCGCTGCGGCTCCTGCGGACTCATCGCCGCTCCCCAGCCGCGCGGGGCGGCGGGAGGGCGCTGCGCCAGGACGCGGGGCTCCGCGGCGGCGATCTTCCCGGCGCCCTCCGCCCCGGGCACACCATGACCTGACCCGCGGGGGGCCTCCCGCTCCGGCCTCCAGCCCCGGGGCGGCCGGGGACCCAGCTCCTAGGAAGCCCGCCGCCTCTGGGTCTCCGGGAGCCCCCTCCTCCCGGGCCCCGCGCCTCCTCCGCCCCGCGGCCGGCGCCATGGAGCTCTCCGAGGTGCGCTGCCTCGGCGGCGGCGAGGAACTCTACACCATCCGCCCGACGCCCCCGGCCGGCGGCGGCGGGAGCGGCTCGCGGCCGCAGCGGCTGCTGTGGCAGACGGCGGTGCGGCACATCACCGAGCAGCGCTTCATCCACGAGCACCGCCGGGGCGGCGGGGGCTCGGGCAAAGGCTCGGACCCCGCGGGCGGAGGCCCCAACCACCACGCCTCCTCGCAGCTGGCCGGCGGCGGCGACCTGGCGCTGCCCCTCTACTCGCTGGGCACCGGGGAGAGGGCGCACGGCGCCGGCGGCACCAGAGTCTTCCCCGAACGCAGCGCCAGCGGCAGCGCCAGCGGCAGCGCGGGAGGAGGGGGCGACCTGGGCTTCCTGCACCTGGACTGCGCCCCCAGCAACTCGGACTTCTTCCTCAGCGGGGGCTACAGCTACCGCGGGGTGATCTTCCCCACGCTGCGCAACTCCTTCAAGTCGCGGGACCTGGAGCGCCTCTACCAGCGCTATTTCCTGGGCCAGAGGCGCAAGTCCGAGGTGGTGATGAACGTGCTGGACGTGCTGACCAAGCTCACGCTCCTGGTCCTGCACCTGAGCCTGGCCTCGGCCCCCATGGACCCGCTCAAGGGCATCCTGCTGGGCTTCTTCACCGGCATCGAGGTGGTCATCTGCGCCCTGGTGGTGGTCAGGAAGGACACCACGTCGCACACCTACCTGCAGTACAGCGGCCTGGTCACCTGGGTGGCCATGACCACCCAGATCCTGGCCGCGGGCCTGGGCTACGGGCTCCTGGGCGACGGCATCGGCTACGTGCTCTTCACGCTGTTCGCCACCTACAGCATGCTGCCGCTGCCGCTCACCTGGGCCATCCTGGCGGGCCTGGCCACCTCGCTGCTGCAGGTGGTCCTCCAGGTGGTGATCCCCCGCCTGGCGGTCATTGCCGTCAACCAGGTAACGCTTGCCTGCCTTGCTCTTCCCCTGGGTTGTGTGGAAATAGCGTCTTTTGGAGAGGCAGGTGGCCTGCTCACTTGAGTCCTCTCCCTGGGGTGGGCCCGGGGCCTTGTATCTGGGAGACTCCCGGTCCTGGGTGTTGCTGGGTGGCATTTCTCTCTTCCTGGAGGAATGGGAACTAAAACCTCTAAAGTTTGTCATTCCCCTCCCCCATATTCCGATTCTGTGAGAATTCCAGCATCTTTCTACCCAGCTCACCTCCCTGGGGGGCAGTAGTCTCTGGAGGGGAGGGGGGGCGGGGAGGAGAAGCACCCAGTTGAGAAGGTGACCCATTTCCTACCAGCTTTATTCTGAGGGTCCCGGCAGGGAGTGCTAAGGCACTCTGGGATGCAGAGCTGGGTTGCTGTGTATCTTCGGCCGCACTTCAATTCTCGGAGGAATCCACGTTTCCTAAGCACATACTAATGGCTGGTGCTGGAATCCTACTGATGGCGTTTTACCCCCTACTTCAGACAATCCTATGACACACATTTACGTGGAAACTCTTGATTGCCTTGGGGACCTCCTGACGATGTCTTCTCTGCAGCAGCCACCCCCAGTTCTCTGAGTCAGTCAACCTTGGGCATTGGGGCCGAGGTGGGTGTCGTTGACTGAGAAAGCAAGTTTTGCTTCATTGAAAAGGGGCGTTTCGATGCAGGTGGTTTGAAATATTTAGATGGAACCTGACCCTTCGGGTCTCTTTCTCCCGCTTTATTCCTCTTTCCCCATTAAATATGGATGTGTGTAGGTGAACAAAGTTCCCGTTGTCTGTGAATGAGAAGGTAGACAGGGCCTCTGTTGTTTCAGCTCATTAGAATCCATAGATAATTTATGGCCTGGCACTTTCTTCGCTGAATGTCTGGTGGTGGCAGGAGACTGGATTCGGGGGCTTCTGGATAAAGATGAGGGGGACACATCCGTGGTAGTGTTTTCCCATAGAAGGCTGGTGACAGGTGCTGGCTGCTCGGTGAGTCCCGGCTCTGTGCCACTTCCGCTGTACCTGAGGCTTAGGAACTCCTCCTCCTGGTGCCCAGCTTTGAACAGATGGGTCATATGATAAGCTGGTACAACACCTCTGAAAATTGCTCATGATTTGCAGAGCGCTGGCACCGTGAGAGTGGTGGACCTATGGCTGACCTTCTGGGCTCCTGGCGATTTAGGATTCCCTCCCTTTTCTGACGGCTCTGTCCACATTGCTCAGGCTAGTTACCTGGTTGGCAGCGTTTACAGTGCTTGCTGAAGGCTCCCTGTGTGGAGCGATGAGTATGTAAAGTACGTGGCTATGGTCCTCGGGCGTGAGATGGAGCCTCGAGAGCCTCGGTTAGTAGGGAATGAGCAGCTGAACTTTTCTAATTAAAGACCATAATGGATGTTGTATCAAAATGACCTGGAACCTTCATACCCCTATATGATGAAGATTCAATTTTGGATTGTATAACGTTATATTTTAACTGTGCTTCTCAATCCTGTTTGTACATGGATCTGAACTGAATCGCTCACTTTCTTCCAAGTTTTCTCATTATTTTTTGCATTTTTGTTACCATACCTACACATCAGATCTCTCTTCCCCCTCCTCCCTTTCCCCCTTTCTCATCCTCTTCTTTCTTTTGTCTTTCTTTTCCCATCTCTTTTTTCTCTCTCTATAGGTTGTTTTCACAATACAGCATAGTTACATGGTCACGTACAGAAAACTCCATTTATTATCAGCTACTGCTTTTTCACACATTAGCCTTCCTTCCTTAGGACGCGTTACCAAAAGTTTTCATCCAGTCACTTGGAATAGTATTTGGAAAAACACATCCTAAGTGGCAAAAGATGAATATTTTCTAAGTTCTAAGTATAGAGACATTTTTCATGCCAAATGAATCCAGAAAGTAAATTTTGGCTCCGTATTTGTTTTATATTCTACTCAAATACTACCAGATGGCAGGAGATTAAAAATAACCCCAACATGTCTTCCCACACCCACCTCATCATAAACAATCCTACACTGTGAAAGCCAAGGTCCGGGTGTATGCAAACCAAGTTCACCGAACTTTCTGTTTGGGGAGGAGTTCTAGGTGAACCACCAGTTCTAAGTTGAGTCACCTTTCACCTAACAATCCGAGCGCTATCCTTCCCTTTAGGTGCTGAAAGAACCTTTGTGGCTTTGGCCACAAAACGTTTTCCTTTGGCGCCCTCTAGAGGTCCAAGCTTCTTTCTTACACCCTGCAGAGGGATGAAGATGAAGTGTAATCGCTTTAAAAATAAAAAAAATAAAAATCTGTGATTTTAAAAACCGCTTAGTTTTCCCTGCTTGGTAATATACAGAGTAGGACAAAATTAGGTTTACAGTTGTGAGTATGCAAAACACAGGTTTTATTCTTGTATCATTATTTATTCATTATTATATTGTTTTCCATAAGAACAACTATAAGCCCACTTTTGCCCCACCCACTACAAGGTACATTTAAAACCTGCCAACAGTCTCGTGTAGCAACTAGAATAAATCCTAACTCCTTACCCCGGCCTCCTTGAGCCCCTGTGAGCTGGTTGCTGCTTCTCTTTCTCTTCTCCTCTTCAGGTTCCAAATACATTGTCCATTTCTGTTTCTCACATATCCCAAGCTCTTTCCCTCTTCCTAGCTTACCACCTAAAACCATTTTCCCAGGTCCTCACGTGACTGACACATTCTCATTACTTCATTCACTCCCCAGTGCGTGCCTTGTCTTCCTTTCTCCAGAGCACATCTGCTATCTGAAATCATCTCACTTGTTTATATTTATGATGTTTCTGCCCCCGCCCCCACAACCACATAAACACCACGTAAGGGCAAAGGCCCTTCTCTGTTCTGTTTACTACTTTATCCTCAGCATCTAGAAAATCCCCGGCACATAGTAGGTAACAAACAGTCACTAAATAAATAAGACTAGTCATTGCATAGACAATATTATAAAACTAAAGGCTCGGTGCATGAATTTGTGCATGAGTGGGGTCCCTCAGGGTGGCCTGCAGAATTGAGAATTGGGCCCCAGCTCCCACCCCCAGCCTCTCAGACCCACAGCCCTGCCTGGAACTCTGCTGTGGCCTGGCACTGCCCCCTCACCTGCTTCACCATTCTGCTTGCAGGGTTATTAATCAAAACTAGGCCCCCCGCAGCTGCTGCTGGTCACTGTTTCCTGGGGTCAGTGCACATCATAGCAACTGTTCAGATGGACAGTTAGTATATTAACCTTTTATATATATATATATATATGTGTGTGTGTGTGTGTGTGTGTGTGTGTGTGTATTATTCAAGTCCCTGGATGTGTTGGCAAAAGCTTTCTACACACATGTAAGTTGTATCTAAATAAGGCAGCCTTTTACACATAAATACCTTTGGAGAAATCAAAGCACAAAACCAATTCTTTACTTTTATACAATATTTCATTCATATCCAAGTGCCTTTACATATATGATCACATCTAATGATGACAAACATAAGAGATCATCCTTCATTTTCATTTCAGAGAAGAAATGCCTGATTCTTAGAAACTTTAAAGGGATGTCCCAAAGGTGAGGATCCGACAGGTGCTGAGAGCAGGACTGAAATCCTAGTGCTGGCGCCAGTCCTGCTTCAGAAACCTTTAGAGGTTGTTCTTCTAAACACCTTAGTACCCGCGATGGATCAAGAGTGAGGGGCACCTGTTTCACCCCTCAAGAAAGTCACACCCATACAACACCTGGCTCAGCATTCAGTGGGAAGGGCAAAGGGAAATCATGAGGACAATGAATTACTAGGAGTGGGCCCTTTGTAGCAAGCTCATCATCATCATCATTCTCAACTGGACCAATTTTGACCACTGAAGGCCATAAATACTGCAGTGTATCAATGTCTGCCAACTCAAATCAAATTTCGTTATTGGAAAACAGAGGCAGCAACAGGCTCTACACCAATCTCCATTCCCTTTAACAGGACGGTCACATTTTTAAGAAACACCGAGTGAGAACAAGTACATAGTCAGGACACCTGAACAGCCATTTCACTTTCCTGATGCTGCCATTTCTAAAAGTAACCAATGAGCCAGCGATCGGCCTCCTTAATCCAAGCTATGAGGACCCCCTTCTCCCCTTTCTGTCCTGAGGGGAATCACATATGTGGCTTGGTAGGGTGATGACCAAGCTGTAAAACTCTGCAGATTCTTTATGTGAAGAGGGCAAGAGTCCTGTGTTCACTGAGATCAGCATGTGCTTTCCACTGAGGATCCAAGAGGGGACCTAAAAGGGCCACCCAGGAGGGGCCTCACCATCAAGGAAGAGATGGTTGTGTTTTCTCCACTCAGTGAACACGGACGTTCACTCAAGTCATGGACTTCCCATCCAAACAAGAGCTTGTTGTCCAGGGCAGATGTGATGACCCATATATTTCCTAGGTCCCAAGTGGCACTGGAAATACTGAGGAAACCATAAAGTTCAACATCAAGTCTAAAGGGCTCCTGTTTGCGCACCCTGACAAAGCTCAGCTGTAGGTTGCACCAGGGCTGTAGCGATGTCTCACCCATTTCAAGTTAAGGTATGTGATGGAAGCTAATTATACTAGTGCCGCTGTCCAGAGTCTCTGAGACAGATTTTCCCACATTTTAAATAAGTTGTTTATCCTGCTTGCTCAATATACCGATCTGAAAATTCATTACAAAATGACATTATATGTACAAATAAAATATTAATGGTGCGGTTATATTTGCTAGGTTCTTTCGAGGGGTAGATAAATTCTAAGCACTGTTGCTATAATTAGCGTTTTTCTCTATTTTAATTGCTGGTGACAACATTATGAGCCACCTAACATTTGAAACTCATTTCGTTCTCATTCTTCAGCTCATTAGTGATAAGATAGTGAAAATCATTTCGTTATTGGAAAACTGAGAGGCAGGAACAGGAACCAGAAAGATTGCTGCTTTATGCTTCCCTCTGGGGGATTCTGAAATGTTAAAGCCTGTGGCTAATTAATCTTCTGAAACCTCTTGGTGAGGTAGATAAGCAGACGCGTCAGAGTGGAGGTGATTTCTCCAAGATAACTCAGAGCAAAGGCAGCCAGGTATGCAAGTCCAGGTTAGTCAGGGCTCAAGGTCACTGTCAGGTCTGAATTTCCCATGCAGCATTGTCTTTCCTGCCTTACATCCATCAAAACAGTAGAGACTAAAATCAGAAAAGGGCTAAGTAAATCATGGTCATTAAACTTGACTAATAGTAAAAGATAGCTAGCCTTTTAAAAATCCTTTGGCAGGGAAAATGTCTTTTTGTGCTAGGTAAGGTGGCAGTTGATGGTATGAGTAGGTGGGGTTAGGAGACAATCAGGCTTTCCATATGCTTCAAGTGCATTTCTGGTCATTTGAATGAAGGATTGACTTCCCAGTTAAGATTAAGTAAGTATGACAGAATTACCAACATCTCTCCCCCATTGATAAAATTTAAACAAAAGCCTGTATTGTATGTTCTCTGTGAATGTTTGCCAACTCAAATCAAATAAGGGAATTGGCCCTGCTGGCGTGGCTCAGTGGTTGAACGTTGACCTATGACCCAGGAGGTCACGGTTTGATTACAGGTCCGGGCACATGCCCTGATTGTAGGCTCGATCCCCAGTAGGGGGTGTGCAGGAGGCAGCTGATCAATGATTCTCTCATCATTGATGTTTCTGTCTCTCTCCCTCTCCCTTCCTCTCTGAAATGTGTGTGTGTGTGTGTGTGTGTGTGTGTGTGTGTGTGTGTAATTGTATACTCCTTAGCATAGTGCCAGCGACATGTAATTGAAATCATCCCAACTTGGTAGCTGCTATCAAGGCAAAAACTCACTTCACAACACACAAATATCCATGAAATGCGTGCAGCTCGCTAGCTATGGTGTGTGCCTCTTTTAAAGCCCAAGTAGCTCCATCTCTGTACATTTTCCTGCAGCCAATTCTTATAGGCGTAAAAAAGGAATTGCCTCATCCCAGCCTGTCTGAGGGAATGACTTTCAAAAACGAATTTGAGTGTCAACATCCCCAAGAGATTTCTCTGAATGTCCAGAAATGGAAATATTCTCTCTTATGTGTGAACAGACTATCCTTTCTGGTTCTGTCTTTCCTTCCCTTCGTGGGGAGAGAGCAGGCTTTGCAAAGGATATTTTTAATGACTTCTTAAACGACCAATTAGATCCACTCATCCTGGTCTTTCGATACCTGTGCCCTGAATTTGCAAACAGACTTGATGTCTGATTTAGAGAGAGCTGTGAAATGATTGTGAGGTGCGTGCTTTGTGGGACTGGGTTATGAGTGTGTTTTCCTTCATGCCCAGTGATGTCGCATGACTGGCATTGGTGGGCCAGACATCATGAGATTGGAACTGGGAGGACTGGGAGGACTCTACATGGGGACTTAGCAATGTCACGCTAAGTAGGACAAACGCCAAGAGTCATATCTAAACCTTGATGATTGATGGCACTTTCAGAGCTCCACAACAAGAGAAAGTGAAAGCAAGCCTACAAAAATGGAAAGATGTTTTTCAAGTTTATCCCAGATTCAGTGCTGCTGGCACTGTGTCATCAAAGGACACTTACTACCATCGTGCTGCTGTGACATTTCACTGTTGTCTAAATATTTCTTGGGATGCTAATTTATTCATTTCACAAGGGTGTCTATTTCAGCGGGCTCCACATGTGTTTATTTTCAGGGCCTAAGAGACACGTACAGCATGCATCTCAAACCTCTCCTCCCACCCACAAGTGGGCACAGGATTGATTCCCTGGGAGGCCAGCAAGTCCAGACCAGGCAGTCGGACGGCGTGGCGGTCCGCATGGCATATTGATTGGGAAGCGTGTCCTTTGCTTTCTCTGGGCTGGGATTCAAGGCAGAAGAAACCAAAGGCTGGTGAATTTCTGTGGCCTGTCCGTTTGAAGCTAAGTTTGCAACGGAACGGGTTCTGTAGCTTAATTCCTCTCCCCACCCCCATTTTTGGGGGCTAAAGTCTAGGATCACTGCTTTACCCTGCCGGTCCCCACAGAGCAGCGGGAGCCAGAATCACCTTTCCTGTGTCTCCCCGGGAAACATGCTGGATTTATACCCTCAGATGCTACCCTGTGAGTTTTGTTTATGAGGGACTATTTTAAGAAGCCAGCTTTTCTCACTGCGAGATTTTTCACAGTCTGCCCTGCAGGGGAGAGGAGGAATGCAGAGGAGATTAATTAACCACTGAGGTGCCAGCCATTCCCAGGGAGGCCTGGCCACATCCTGTAAGAAGACTAGTCAAGGCCATCCCACCGGCAAATGCAACTGTGTGACCGCCATCGCAGCCCGGGAGCTGGGACTGGAACTCAGTGTGATGTCCCAGAACCTGCAACGCATGGTTCCGTTGATATCTCTGCATCGGACCAGGGCTGGGCATGTCTGGTTTGGAATTTGAATTCTGTTGGCCTAGATCATGGATTGAATATATGCCATACCTTGCACATTCATAGTTACTGGGGCTTTCTAGCCCTTCTATCCCACTTCCCGACATTTTTGCAGAAACTCTTTGTTCAAAGCCTCAGATGCTCCTAAATCGGGAAAACGATGAAATTATTCACGATGAGACATGGAACTCAAGGTGAAATCAAATCGAATTAACGTTTTGCGTTTTCTTTAAAAAAAAAAAAAATGAGTGAGTTATTAAAACTGCCATCTCCGTGTAAATTGCTACTGACATACAATTCTCACATGAATCAAGAGCTAGTTTTTGAGCCATTTTTTAAACACACATCCTTGTCCTGTGTCAGCCGATTTTCCAGCTGGCTGGAGTTAACCATTTCGGAATATTTTCTTCTGCTTTTGTGTGTGATTGCATGCTGAGTCCACAGGATTGCTTGGGAAAGAGGCATGGCCAGGGATTAAGGAATGCGTTAGCAAAGTGGATGTGTTTCTTTCACTCAGACCTGGGGAGAAGCAATGCAGCATGAGAAATGTAACAGAATAGGACCCCCAAAAAGAGAGGACATGAGAGGCCTGAGGGTAGAAGGGATGTAAAGAGATATGATGGGTGTCCTCACATATCCGGGTGCTGCCCTGATGAAGACAGACCAGTTTTGTCACTTGGGTCCTGCAGAACAGAATAAAAACCAGGGGTTGTCGCGATAGCACCGGAGACTTTGGTTCATCTACAGCTGAGGTTTTGTAACAGACAGACCTGCCACAGGGGCTGCTCTCTGAAGAGATGAGCTCCCTGATCAGGGATTACTCGCGGGGCAGCCGCACAGCAGTCCACAAGAGATGGCTTAAAGGAGATTCCCGTGCAAGGAAGTCTTTTCCTCAAGGTCAGTTGAAAGCCACTGGCTGCCTCTCCAGGCCATCATGGCGGCAGGAAAATGGAGAGAGCAAAGAAAGAGGGGCCAACCAAGTCATCTGCCCTTTTATTTTATTTTTTTTAATATTTTTTTATTGGTAACAGAGAGAAAGGGAGAGGGAGAGCAAAACAGAAACATCAATGATGAGAATCACTGATTGGCTGCTTCCTGCATGCCCGCCACTGGGGATCGAGCCTGTAACTTGGTCATGTGCCCTTACCGGGAATTGAACCGTGACCTCAATGCTCAACCATTGAGTCAGCAGAGCTCAGCTGCTCTTTTAGGTGCCCCTCTAGGATCCCTGTCCAAAAATGTCTGCTAATATTTTGGGAACCAGAATTCTGACCCTAGGACACTCCATCCGCAAGAGAGAATGGCAAAGAATGAACCACATTCCACTGCCCCCAAAAGCTTGGGATTGCGTCAGGAAGAAGGGGAGAAGGAGACTGAGAAGGTAGATTATTCCACAGATAGCTGTTGACTGCCTGTTGGGCTCCAGATTCTGCATACCCAACAGTCAGAGGAGGTTGATGCATGAGGCTACTACAGAATGGATTGGGAGGGAGTTTGTGACTGGCGCAGAGGTGGCCGGTCTGTGCCGGTCTCTTGGAATCCATCTGGGACACAGCATTCAATCAATATTTTCTGTCAGGGCAGGTCCTGGGCTGCTTTTAGTATAGATCTCTAAAGCATAAAAAAATCAAAGCTGCGGTAGATTTATCAAGGAAATATCAGACTCTAAAAGATACTGTATATGGGTGTGGAATATGAGGAATAGAAAGGGACTCCAGGAAAGGGATATGATGCCAGTTATTTACCTATCACCTTATGACTGAATGAACGCCAACCCTGGGGACCAGAAGACATGGCATGAGAACGTGCCTGCCTCAGGGTTGGAGAAAGGCAGAGTGGTCTGTGGCTCTGGCATGCCCATCGCTCTTTGTTCACAGTGACCCCAGCTAAAAGCTGACTAGCTTGCCTTGGAGCTCCAGCCAACCCATCCCCACACAAGGTGGGCAGACCCGGAACTTAGGCAAGGCTCCAATCCCTCTCCTTGGCACTACACTCTGCCTTTCCCCTTATCAGAGAAGTGCCATAATATTCCCATGTCCCCACCAGGCTATGAGCCCCTGGAGGTCAAGGATTTTGCCTTGCTCATCTCTAGGTCTTTAGCACCTGGCATTGCACCTGGCTCTGAATACCATACTTTAAAAAAAATTAGACACTTATTGATTTCAGAAAGGAAGTGAGAGAGAGAGAAATATAAATGACGAGAATCACTGATAGGCTGCCTCCTGCACACCCACAACCCAGGCATGTGACCTGACTAGGAATTGAACCGTGACCTCTTGGTTCATATGTTGATGCTCAAAACACTGAGCCACGCTGGCCGGGCTAAATACTGTACTTTTAAATAAATAGAATAAATGAATATTACATGATCGTTTCCTCTGCCCCCCTACCCCCCCGACCACCCCCAATGCATACCATCACACAGTCATCAACAGCAAATGAAAAGCCAGTGGAAGAACTGAAATCAGTTTCTCTGGTCAATACAGGCAGAAGTACACCAAAAGTTATTCCATGAAGTATCTTGGGCTGAAAGCCACAAGCTGAGATTTTGCTGCACGGGTTAAAGAAGTTATAGCAGATAACATGAAGACAGACTCAAATGATTATCCAAATTATTTAAGTTAAAAAAAAAAGGAGAAGAAAAAAAGAAAGGAAAAAAACGTGGACTATGTTATTCATAGATGTCTGTCCATTGCTGAAATTCTTAAATAGACTCAGCCCATCCATCCAAAATACAGTCCAAGTGCTAACACAGGTCTTACCCTCTCATTGGCTTCTTCCGTGGCTCTTTAGCTCTCTGGCTCTGAATCCCAACACCAACACCTCACTCAGGCCTTTGCTTTGTGTGATACCAAAAAATGCTTCTTTGACCTGACCTCCCAGTGGTGCCCCCTTCTGGTCGCCAGTGGATGTTCACCCTCTGACTTCACACAGGTCCAGCTGTGGGCCAGGGATGTCCCCACCTTCCAATTTGACACTACACACCAGCATGGCTGGCCTGCCTCACTTCTGAGAGGAAGACATTGAATGAAACCCATTGACTTTGCTGGGCATAGTAACTGGATGATAAATTAGTCCACTGTTTTCCGCAGCTTAAAACATATCCCAAAGACCAGGTCGTGCCCTATCAACCAGTTTGTCTGAAGACTACCATAAGCAGAATGAAGTCTCATTTTGGATATGGGAACCCAATGCAACACAGACTTCGTGAAGTCCAAAACAAGGTTATGGTATAAGTCTTCCATTTTCAGTTTTATGAATCATTATTCTACGTAGCTCATTTTTCTATAGTCAGTTCAAGAAACAGAAACAAATTCTTTTTCTTTTAAATTCAAAGTCAAACTTCTCCCCAAACTTGGGTGAATCTCCCTAGCCTACTGGTGGTGGGCAGTTCATTTCAGAACAGGTCCTGGCCAGACAGTCAATGTCAAATGAATAGAGTCCTCCCGTCTTTACTCAGAAGAAAGATACAAATGGAATTAAGTGCTTTTAAGCCAATTGACATGGAACCCTGACCTGCTACAACCTTGAGACAAAGTGCTTCCCGAAACTGTGCCCTAGGCACCCGGCTGGCCTCACTCTGGTTCGGGCCCTGGTTTATGTTTAAGAGGAAGAACCTGGCTGGGATTGAGAGGAGGGGATGTTTCTTGGTTAGGACCTGAAGGAGGTAAGAATGGAATTGTGGGTTCCTCCGTTGTTTCTATCCCTAACCCACGAGCTCTCTGAGGACAGGCCCTGTCCTTTTGTGTGTTCCTGGAATACACACGGGCACATCACAAGGGACGCTCATAGGAGAGGCTGTTGAGTACATGCCTGAACAGCCATCCCGGCATCAATATTGCTGCTTCCCTTTATAGAGCGAGGACACTGACCTCCGCGTAGTTACATCACTTCCCCCAGCCGTGCAGCTAATAAAGGATTCTAAACCACGTCTGTCTCATTTCAAAGCCGCCCCTTGATCTGATGGTCTTTTAAGGCCACTTTATCTCAATTAACTCCGCTGGTTTCAGAGGCAATGAGTTAGAAGTCATGAAGGACGAGGAAAGTGAAATTAATATTCCCAATCGTAGCAAGGCCTACAATAATGCTATTGCACCATAGAGACAGGGTAGCACCCTCTACTGAAATAGCACCCTGTCATCACCAGAGGACTGACCTTGGACTTGACATCCAGTGCGATGCAACTCTGTACAGACCCATCCACCTGATGTGGCCACGCACTGAATTCCCCACAGCTCTGCACTGCTATCCCTGGGAAACCACTTCTGAGGCTCCTCAAGCTGTCAGCTTTTTATTCCCATGAATTATAATGAATGTGAACATGGGGATTTGTGGACTTGGCTGCTTTATTTGTCTCTGAACATCAGCTAATGACAAATCTCATGGCAAACAGAGCCTGCTGAGGCCTGTGACCTCTAAAAAAAAAGATGGGGAATGGGAGTAATGATGTAGCAAATGCTGGGAGAATGACTTATTAGATGGCACTTAATAATTAATTTTTCCTAGTGGTTTAATTGCATTGGATACCACGAGCTGTAAAACTGTAGTGCCGTTTTTAGTCCGTTGATTTGTTTGGGAGGGAAGGATGACTGAGAGATTTAATTGACAGACAACTGTTTCTTTTGAATATTTAATTACGACTTCGTGGTGCTCGTCAGAATTGCCTGTCTGGCTTTTTCCTGAAGTGCCTGTCAGCTGTGATCAACAAGCCATTTGCTGTCAGCGTCGCCGGGAGCGATGGAGCCGGGCACTCACACGGCCTGACGCCCCCACCCGGAAGGCTGGCTTTGAGGTTTCCTCCTGGTTGTCTGAGACCCCAGGAAACAGACCCGGTGGCCTCGCTGAACTTCATGACGAGATGTTGTCAGAACTTCACCATTTATTTTTTAAATATGTTTTTGATGTTTTAGAGAGAGAGAAAGGAGAGAAGGATAGAGAGATAGGAACATCCATGAGAGAGAAACATCAACATCATGGCCTGGCTGCCTCCTGCACGCCCCTCAACAGGAGATGGAGCCTGCAACCCGGGCATGTGCCCTGACCGGGAATCGAACCAGCAGCCTCTTGATCCTTAGGTTGATGCTCAACCACTGAACCACCCCGGCTAGGCAGGACTTCTCCATTTATAAACATGAGAGGGGTTGAGGAAGATGAAAGAGTTGTGAACGGATAGCAGGAACCAAGCCCTGGGCAGGAGCAGGCGTAGGTATTTCTGGAACACGGGGGGGTCTGATGTGGCCACGCGGGAGCAGGCCGCCTCGCCCTGCCTGGGAGGGAAGTCTGCCAAGCACAGGCCAGCGGTCCACAGGCTGACTGCCGATGGCAGGTACAGTAAGAGGGCCCCACCAGTTCCAGAAATAACAGTCACTGCACACGCTAGATGCCCAAATGGCTCCTCGGGACGAGAGGATGCCCACCCCCTTTCAAGCCACACATCCCTCTAATGCCCGTGCACTGAAGCATCAGTCCTCAGCAAGCACACCTTCCACCATGGATCTAGGACCTTCCTCCAAGGAAGAGAAACCATTCTGCACTTACTGCTGAGGCGACACCCTACAGTGGAGTCTTTCTTTATGCAAAAGCTTTCCTAATCTGTGGATGGTGGAAACATGTTTTCATTGGACATCATGCAAAAAAAAAAAAAAAAAAAAAAAAAAAAAAAGACTGGTTAAGGTAATTGGGATTGGATTTTTTTTTTAAAGGTTGAAAATATCATTTTAAACTCTAGTTAATAAACCTTGTAGGGGTTTTACAGGCTAATTCATGTGGGAGGGCTGCTCTTTTCCACCCTTCCCTCTGGCTGTCTTTCTGCCTGGTGAGCAGGTGTAACAGCACCCCGCCCGCCATCCTAGGCCATGAGGAGACCTTGGGGGTAGAAGCCACACAGTAGAAGGGTGGGCCCCAAGGAATAAGAACCCCAGGACACGGATAACACTGTGAAGTCACCACACTGGCCCTAGACTGCCCGCCCCTAGATAATTTCTGTGTGACATTACAAAACAGACTCCAAGGTCCTTCAGTCCACTGTTATTTTAGTTCTCCATTACCGACATCCGAATGTAATTTCTGATCAATACCGGCTGCGAAATGTACTCCTGGTGTATCGCCCAATAAATTAATATCGGCTGCTCCTTGAGACACCACTGCAGCTCTTATACTTAATGATCTAATCAGCGAAGACAGGCAGGGCCATTTTCATTTTGTGGTTTTGTGTGTTTGTGTTTGTGTTTGTGTGTGTGTATGTGTGTGTGTGTGGGGGGGTGTTGCTCCATACTTGATATTTAGGGGCCAGAAAGACCCGGATCATAATTTACAGCACTGGAATAAATGCCAGGCAGTCACATTGGCTGGAGAAGATCCGGGGAACTATGTCCCAAAGGAAGTAACAGATACCTTCCTATTTATAACCCTTTGGACTTGCACCAGGCCTTGTGGGATTAAAAAGCCATTCCTGGAGGTGCTCAGTGGAGCCAGACGCCATCGCCAGGGTTGGGGGAAGAAGGGAAGGGGTTGAACTTATGTTTAAAATCCCTTCTAAAAACCAATAAAATCCCTCCCAGTTTGAAGTTTATGACTCTGTGACTCTTGACATTATAAGTAATTGGTTAGATGTAGAATAACTGAACCCTAAAAAGGAGAGAAGTTCAGCCAGTCTCCTCAATCTCAGGAAGGCATGCTGGACAGTGACATCAAGCAGCCCCCCCTAACCTTGGCCTCATCCTGGATCTTGATCTCAAAGAATCCAGAGATCTCTATTCCATCCTGCGGCTTCCCAAGCCAGAAAGCCCACCTGCATCCCTGTCACTTCTTCCTCTCGCAGTCCCCATGGCCAAGTGAGTGCGAGTTCCTGACAGATGTTTCCATGCATACTCTCACGTCTCTCCCCCTGCATCTCTACACCTTCCACTTTGGTGCAGGGGACACCGTTCCACATCTGAGTCACAGTGGCCTCCCTGCATCTACATGCAACCCTTTCCAGTCTCCTTCCTGTCCCCTGGGTCTCCAGGGTGGCGCCGTACTTACAATGAGGGCTTACAACCCACCAGTGAACGTCTGTAGCTAACTCTGCTCTTGAGAAAAAGGTGCAACTCCTTTTAGAGCTCCTTTCTGTCTCCCTCCGATGGTGCCATTCTTTAGGGGTCTCTCTCTCCCTCTCCCTCTCCCTCTCCCTCTCTCTCTCCCTCTCTCTCTCTCTCTCCCTCCCCCTCTCCCTCTCCCTGTCCCTCTCCCTGTCCCTCTCCCTCCCTCTCTCTCTCCCTCTCTCTCTCCCTCTCTCTCTCCTCCTCTCTCTCTCATAAAGCCACAGTGACCTTCATTCAGTTCCTTGGAGCCTATGCCTTTTCCTGCCTCTGAGCTGTCTGACTTTCCCTTCCTTCTTTGCCTGAGATGCTCTTCCCTCATTCTTACCTCAAGGAAACTTTAAAGTTTCCTTTGCCTCTCTTAGGTATCACATTTTAAAATTCACCCTACTTTTCTAAGAAAGCATATACCATTGTGTGTGTGTGTGTGTGTGTGTGTGTGTGTGTTAGTTCATTTCCTACTTGACAATAAATGCTTTGAAAATAGGGAATTGGTCTGATTTGTTTGCTCACTAGGATATTCTCAGCAGCCCATGTTCAACAAATACTTATTTATGATGGAGAGAGGGAAAGAAAGCAGGAGGGGACATAAGGGAGAGGGATAATCAGAGTGAGGGAATTACCCAGGGCTGGTATTCAGAGCCAGATGGTGGTTCTGGCTTCCTTGAATGATGAATGACAATACCATTTTAATGTCCAAGAAGGTAAGGTAGACTTGGGTTGGATCAGGGTTTGGATTGCTGCTTCTCCCAGTCTTCTGGTCTATTTCTCTCTGGCTCAGATCCTGGGTGAAGCTAAAAATTGCAGTACCAGCAGCTGAACAGGAATCGTACCAAGAGAAGATGACTTCATGAATCTGCCAATTTGTAACTCCAGTGATCCCACATAGAATCGTCAATGCCAATGCGATGCTTTCTTTTATTCTGGTAAAAACACTCATGGCTTCCATGGTCTTTAAATAGATGGTGTCATTAAAGAGGCAAATACCAATTTTATTAAATATAGTTACACTTATTGCTTATCTATAATAAAAGCGTGATATGCTAATTAGCCCGGACACCCTTCCTGAAGACCTTCGGACGAAGCCAGGGCTACAAGGGAAGCCCAGGTCCTGGGTGCCAGAGGGAAGCCAGTGTTGACAGTCGGAGGAAGGAGGGCTTACTCTTGCATGAATTTCATGCATTGGGCTTCTAGTTTCTTATGAGGAATATGGATAAGGCTGAGTTATCAAATAAACATAAGGCTCTATTGATCTCTTAGAGTAAGTTGACACAAATATTGAATTGGATAGATAGATGATAGATTAGTAGGTAGAAAATAGAAGATAAAGAGAATATAAATAGAAAGAAGATATGTAATAGGTAGTTAGATAATAAGTAGGTAGGTAGGTAGGTAGATAGATGGACAGACAGACATATATATATATTCTAGTAGTGAGTAGGATTTTTGAGTCCTGCTGTCATTCCTTTGTGCATTTAATTTTGGCAGTGGTCTGGGAGGAGTAATGAACTACATAAGAAAGAAGGATACAAATAAAATATAAGATTAATCTATATATTTTCTATCATTTTTATCCTAATTTTGTTTAAATCCCCCAAAGGTGTGGCACTCACTCCATTCCAAATAGCTCTTTGTCTTTGATGTGACAACTCTGCTTGCAGGAAATATTTGTTTGGGGCATGGTAGAGGCAGTTTTCAGGGTGGTATGCTGAGGACACCCAGGTCATCATTTCCAGTGATAGCACCATTACCATCACTTTCATCCCCATCATCCCCTTTTTCCTCCCTTTCATCTTCCCCTCAAGACTTCCTGGTGTTTCTGTAGCTCTGTGAGTTGGAAGGAAGATATTGTTAGGTCTGACTAGAGACACTGAGGAGGTGGAAGTGAACTGGGAATCCAAGGGCGTAATTGTAAGGTTGACCTCCACTGCTAGGCGTTGAGATGCCCACATGATGCCCTTCACTGTATCTTAACCTTCAGGAATGTCCACTCATCCATTTCCTCTCTAACAGAAAAAGGTACTTCGGTAGAATGAGTGCGAACAGGTGCTCTGAGCCAGAAAGCTTGGGTTTAGACCCTGAGGCCACCACTCATTAGCTTATGACCTAAGCCTCAGTTCCATCATCTATAAAATGGGGACTATTGTGAGGGTGGTGTGAACACGGACATAGATGATTCAGGAGAAGTCACGGAACAGTGCCTAGCTAATAAGTGTTACGTTATCATGTTATCATGCAGCTTGTAGTGGAAACTGTGAAGGTGGAGACCTCCGTTCTCTCATTTCCTGCCAGATCTTCAGCCTGAGAAGGTGCCAGGCGCATGAGTGCTGCTCCCTAAGTGATTAGTGAATGAAAGTGCAGAGCCCCTGGGGAGAGAATGGCCAGAATGAAAAGGTAGGCAGTAGGCTCCAGCCAAAGCAGTAGCACACAGTCTGATGAATGGAAGTGTCTGCCTTTGATATTTAAACAGTTATTTCCAAATCGTTTGAAAGAATATGTTTACTACAAACATCATTTCTCCATGACGGGGTATTTTAACAAAAGAAAAGAACAGCTGCTTCTTTTGTTGAGTGTTCTCTTGACCTTTAAAAAATAGCTAATGGAGACAATATTGTAACCCCATTGAATGACTATTTTGATTAAATGTTGAAAGAGAGCATGTATTTCAAAGACCACTTCTTTCTCTTGGACCAACACTTACTGCAAAGGGTCCACTCGGAGCACTCATGCCAAAAGAATACTTGGCATTTATTGGTAATGCAATTGATTTTTTAGTTTCCTGGCTTTCAGTGTACACGGCGGTATAATAACTGGGTAACAGAGAGCAAATCACTAGCCCTGCTGCTTATCCGGCCAGGAAACCCGGACCTCAAAGGTTTCTCACCCTCCAAACACTGGGCAGCCACAATCCTGGGCCGTTCATTCCCTAGTGGGGTTCTTCCCCTTCTTACGTGGCCAACTTCTCTGTGATCATTTCTAAAAGTCTGATGAGCAAAGGAGATTGATGATTACCAGGCTGACTGCCAACTGGCTCCTGCACCTGCCCCTGGTGGAAAGTGGGGTCAGACTCCCAGCTGGCGGCCACCAGTGAGAATAGCACCCCCTGGCGGCTGCCCTCACAGTTCCCAGGAGAGGAGGCAGCTCTTCTGGCACCCCAGCACCTGCTCCTTGGATTCCCAGCATTCCTCTTCCCAGACCGTAAAGGGCAGTATGCAAACAGGATTGTCTGTATGTAAATTCAGAAGCAAAAGCAACTATGCAAAGAGGGACCCAGGGTAGGAGCAAGGAATCCCCATGTGACCACCTCTGATCCCCTAGCACCCCTTTCTAGACTCACAGGCATTCCAGTTTGAAGGGATGCTCAAAGCCACCAAAGGCCCCTTTGAATCAAAGCAAGGGTCCTGCCTCCAGGGTCCAGGGTGAGGCAGGAGAGTGACTTGGGACTCAAGAACTTCCAGGGGAGTCACAAAATAGTCTGTGTGCCCTACCAGTTCTAGCAGATGGGCCAGTGGCTTCTGGGGGGATCACTTCTGAGCTGAAAGTCTATCAGCTAGCCAGCCCCTTCTCTGCTCCAAGCTCAACATGCCGCCCTCTGCAGCAAGCTAGTGTTCCTCACATGGTCCACAGCCCTGCCTCTGGTCCTCCCCTCCCCCGCCCCACCCCTGCCTCCTCTGCCCTAACTCACATGACTCCCTGCTGCTTACTCAGCTCCAGCTCTCTCTCTCCTAGAAATCCTCTGAGCATCCCCTCCTGTTCTGACCACTAGCTCTTCCTTCCACCTGGAATATCCTTCGCCTAGAGGCCCACATGATCCACTCCTCTTCCAAGTGTTGGCTGGAAAGCCAGCTTCTCAGAGAGCGCATTACCTTGAAATCCTAATTTAAATGTGTAACCTCCCTCCCACGTGGCATCACTGCCTGCCCCGCATTCCTCTGCCCTTTACATTGCACTGTTTTTTAAAAAATCACTTTCACCACCTACCAATCCAGATAATGTGCTTAGCCATACTGCCGGCAAGGCAGGCGCACAGATAGGAAATTGAAAATTGTGTCCATTTTTCATAACCGTATTCCCGGAGTGGTGGACAGTGCCTGGCGCGGCATGGGCACTCGGGAAATATTTGTTGGATGATGAATGAAGGAACCCGGCTCCATCAGCAACTGGGTCATGAATGTTTGTTGTCCTTCTGAGACAAACACAGGCTTCTTATCTAGGCGTTGGGATTAAACACAGAGGCTTCGGAGGACAGGCAGGCTTGGATCTGTATTTCAGGGCCAGCCACCACAACCTGGCCATGTGCATAGACAAGTTTCTCACCTCCTAAGCCTCGTGTTTCTCACCTGAGAAGTGGGTGTCATTGCCCCCATAGTGAACTGTTATTATATGAAATACAGTATTTTTATAAAGCACCAGGCACTTGGGAGGAAATTAATTAACTGTTATTTTTCTAATGGTAACTGCTGGATAAAGCTAGCTGTGTGTTATGAATTGTTTAAAGACAAAGAGCCAAAGTTATAGAGAGGATAATAGGCATATCTGAAGTGAGTTTCGAAAGTCCCTGTGATGTTGATTAGCTCATATATTATCCATTGTCCATTCATTTTTTTTTTACCTTTTCCTTCATCAGGGCAATTGCTGGGCATGTTTGTTGATAATGGGATGTATACTTTCTGTTATTTCTTTGGATACCTGCTGCATGGCTTGCTCATCTTTTTTTGGGTTTCTGCCCAATACAACCTTATTAGAGATACCTTCCCTGATCCATATGAAGGAAGAGTTCCTGACTTCTCCCATTCGTTTCTTCTCTAATCAGTTTTATTTTTCTCCATGACGCTTTTCACCCATGCACAGGAAATGCTACAATTTTTTACCTTTTTGTTTATCTGTGTCCCCATAGGGCTGTGCTTGGCAAACTGCAGCTCGTGAGCCACATGCAGCTCTTTGGACCCTTGAGTGTGGCTCTTCCACAAGATACCACGGCGTGGGCGAGTCTATTTTGAAGAAGTGGTGTTAGAAGAAGTTTAAGTTTTAAAAATGTGGCTCTCAAAAGAAATTTTAATCATTGTACTGTTGATATTTGGCTCTGTTGACTAATGAGTTTGCCAACCACTGCCCTAGAGTGATGGAGTATATTTGGTCCACTGACATGTCCCCAGAGATTACAGCTGGGCACTACTGACTTGAAGTGACTTCTCTTGATTAGGCAACTGCCCAGGAATAGAGTTTGAAGACTTACACAAATGGCCTGTGCCTCGCCCAGTAGACTGTGCCATGGGTAGGACGCCCATACATCCAGGACACTCCAGATGTATGCCTTTCTCCTTTCATTCTCACAACATAACCCTCACTAAAGGATGGAACATATAGTCTAGATGAGAGGGAGAATAAAAAACTATTGATAGTCACAGCTCACATATAGTTAATGCTTACCATATGCCAAGGTTCCATATGATTACCTTTCTCAGGCACAACAATCTAGGAAGCACACAATGATTACCTCCATTTAACATAGGAGGAGTATGAGGCTTAGAGAGGTTAAGTAGCCTTAACCATCCATAACTAGTTAAAGGCAGAGCTTTTAAGTTCTAAAAATTATTTTAACCCTAACCATCTTTAACCCTAACCATCTTCCTGAGAATAACGGTCCCTTAAGCATGCTGTGGAAGAAAGTTCATTGAGATGAGTTGGGGAGAAGATCCTGGAAGCAGAACTTAGCACTGCTGGGTTAGAGTACCGGACACCATGGAGGGGTTTTCCGTGTGACCATCTTTTACCCTACGGCCATCCTGAAGGCTAACTGTCCACTTTTAAAAGTTGGTGAAGTAGAATTCAAATCTAGAATAAGCATATTTGAGAGGGATAAAAACAGGATGGTATTAGGCATGAGTCACCATAGGCTGGAGACCTTCTATGTTCCTGGCTTCCGATATATTCTTACTACCGAATGTGGCACCACGTGTGTGTAACTCAGTGTTGTAGACCAAAACACACTGCACTCACTCATGATCACCATCAACTTACACTTTGGAAGAAAACCTTATTGCGTTTAAATATTAAATGAATACACCTGGGAAAGCAAGGGTAAACGAAACCCTGGTTAACAGATGAGCTTATGTTTATTCCCTACTACAGATATTGACCAAGGTTTGTCTGTAGGTAGCATGTCCTTTTAAACCACCCTGTTCTCTGTCTTCATCACAGAAAGGATTGCTGGGAGACAACTTTGTCCCCCCAACCCTGAAAACAGTACAGCTGAGAAACTTTATAAAGTTATTCCATGTAAAGCCACCTTCTGTCTGAATTGGGCTACTCAATTTGGACCTAAGTGACTCTTTCCTGTCCCCCGCCCCCGAAACTATATATATATATATATATATATATATATATATATATATATATATATTAAAGTAAAACAGAAGATAACATGGGCTTCCTTGGAAGAGTTAGGATTAAGAGACGTCAGTGACTTGGGGAAATGCTTCAATTTTTGGTGCCTATTGGACTCAGCCAACCCCGAACAGATGCATTTGAAGAGAAAACAAGCTCTTGAGAAGATGCTATTTTCAGCTCAGTAACTAATGATGAATCCAAATGTTTCTTCAAACCCGATGACCCAATAAAAATTGCCATAGTAACTATGGGACACCTCCTTCACGCTCACACCACAAACTTCCTTAGGAACTGCTGCCACCACCTCCGTGACACCACCATCTGCTGGGTAGCGAGGAGGAGGAGATGGTGGGGAAGCTGGCGAGGACAAGGTGATTCTGATTTGTGCGAATCCCTGGGAGAACGGAGTCTCCAGGCAGAGATAGAGGGTAGAAATCATTCTCTGTGGTTTTCACCATGATGAAGAAGAAGTGGTTCAAGCCAAGAAGAGCACCAAGGTGAAACAAGGTTAGAGCTTAGACAAGGGGCCCTCTCCTGTGGCACACACTGTAGAGTCACCATCCTTGGAAGAATTGTTTTCTGCCTCTTTTCTTGGCCAACTCCCCGTGTTCTTTAGGTTTCATTTAAGTATTTCATCCTCAGAGAGATTTTTCTTGAACCACTTGATCTACATTAAGGTCTCCACTGGATGCCGCATAGGAAGAAGAACTTAGATGTCCTATTTGCCACTGGAATCTAAATCAGTGTCTATGTCCTATTTGGGGCTCGGTAAATATTTACAAAATGAATGAAGAACGGAGGAAATTAACTACGAGACAGTCACCATTATCATCCATCTAAGGGACTGGATGGTACAAATTAATTAAATCCATTAATTAAATTGATCATTCAATAAATTTATTCAGTCAACAAATACTGGAGTCTGGCTGCATTAGTAAGGGTAGTAAATGCTTTCTGGTTGTTACAGGCTCTGAGAGGGAGGTGGCTGTGTAGGAGGAACAGGCTCTGAGAAGGAGGTGGCTGTGTAGGAGGCTTAGTAGGGGGTGCTGCTGGGATCGGCACCCAGGGACGGAAAAAAGAAGTGGAAATAGAAAAAAGGACATGTTGAGCCATGATGCAATTCAACAGTCCCATGGGGAGTTCCGCATCTGGGCAGAACCTTATGAGATATCTGAGTTGGAGTCACAAACATTTATATAGTATGTCCGTGTACATAATGACCTTCCATGGCCCTGGGTGAGAGGGCTCTCATCAGCTGAGAGCTGAGGGCTGTCTGTCTGCCAACAGCAATCCTAGGAGAATGTTCTCTGTACTTCTTTCCTAAAGGCAGATGCAGTGGCTCAGCTCAGGACCCACCACAGTCCACCCCTTGTGCCACGAGGGTCCACCTCGCACAATGTTCCCTGGGGCCTCTCTTCCTTGGGGACACCTGGGAGGGATAAATTAAGGTCCCCCTGCTGCAGCTGGTCCTGGGTTCCCAAGTGGTATACACTCTCCTCCTCCTCTTTCTCCCAGATTCCCCTCGCCCTCAGCCAACCCCTCTGAGGACTTGGTAGTTCACCTGATGGCATGGTCCACAGTCTAACCTGTCAGGGGTCTCAGCCTCTGGTAACCATGCCTTCTCAGGCCAGGGTATAACCCTACCTGGAGGGGAACTCTTGTCTACTGCTCCCTTGGCATGAGGAGCCCAACATGCCAGATTTTGTAGTTAACGGGACTTTTGCTGGTCACCCGGCGGAAGCACTCAGCCTGTGGGAGCTGCAACTCTAAAGCTCCACGGCCCAGAGTTCAGGCCCAAGTGGCTCATCAGGAGTAGCCAGTCCTGCCTCCTTGTCTCCCAGACTCCTGCATTCCACCGACCAGGAATGCGGGACTCGATGGAGGCCTTTGGTTCAAAGTGGGCACTGAATTCTAGAGGGGGCACCCCATTCTTGGAGAGCATTGTCTGCTGGACAGCACCAGGGTGCTCCCTCATTCTGGGAGTGAGTTCTGTGATGCGACCGCTGGACCCTGCAGTCTTGGGCTCGTTTCCACAGCCCCACTACCACAAAGGATGCCCCTGGGGCTGACACAACCCAGCTGGAGGTGCCTACAGTACTGTCCCTAAGCCACACCCTCCTGTACACATCTTTCCCCAAAAGCAGAATCAAACTACCCTAGGTTCCATGTTTAGATTTTTCAAGTGAAGCCTAGAAGCAGCAGCATTGGAAGGCAGCTGGTCCAGGTCCCCAGCTCTTCCCTGCCCTCCCAGCCAGGCACGAGTATGCGGTGAAGGTGGCAGTCTCATCAGTGACCTGGCCAGGAGGGCTCCTCCCGCAGGGCAGCAATTTCCCGGAGCCTCGGAGGCCCCAGCAGACCCTAAGCCTCCTCCTGGCCACATCCATAACGCACTTAACTCACAGTGCCTGACAGGCCTGAGATAAAGAGGGAGGAGAATTGAATCAGTGTCCACTTTGGTCCTCAAAACATATCTGATTTGCCTGCCTGTGGATACAGATGACTTCATTTCCTATGCAGTGTTGCAAAAAGCCTTCTCAGAAAGACACCCTCCTCCTCCTCCTCCTCCCCACCTCATCTTCTTCCTCCCCCTCATCTCCCTCCTCCTCCTCCCCATGTTCCTCCTCCCCCTCATCTTTCTTCTTCTCCTCCAAATCTTCCTCCTCCAAGTCTTCCTCCTCCTCCCCATGTTCCTCCTCCTCCTCCACATTACCCTTCTCCTCCACCTCCTCCTTCTCTTCTTCCCCTTCCTCCACCTCCTTCTCTCTCTCTTTCATTTTCTCTTCCCCACCCCAACTTGTCATGAACTAAAATGCATATTAACTAAATGTAAGTGTGAGAACACTCTTCCTGATTTTCCTGGCACCGTCCACATTTAAAAATAAAGTTCTGTGTCCCAGGCAAACGAGGGCAGTGGGCCGCCTTCATACCACATACTAGCTTGGCGGCCTTCGTAATTATTTAATCTCCGGGAGGCTCACTTTTCTGTTCTGTGAAATGGAGCAAACAAGACCCAACACAGTCGTTACTGGATCATGCAGAGGCCCAAACGCATGTCTGGTAGGCAGTTGAGTGTGTAAACAGAAGTTGCTACTCCGGTGCAAGGAAGATGGCAGAGTCTAAGCAGTAGTTGCCTCAGGCGGCAAAGCATTCTTGGAAGGACTCTGGCAACTGTTTATCTCTCCGGAGGCAGCGGAATGAAAATAAATGTTTACTCTCTGAAGCTGCTTTGCATCAACATAGTTTATCTTTATCGTTTGTGCTACCACCTGTTATAGTTCTCATATTTAAAAAAAAATTAGCTTCATCATTTTCTTCTTGCCTATTTTTAAAGGGTTTTGATCGCGCTTTTTTTCTCACCTCCAATCCTTCCTATTTTTAGCCTTTAACATTTGTGCTTCCTCCTTAATGTCAGAGATTTTTTGGTCCATGTTTAAAAAAAACCTTTTAACCCTGTTCTCTTATTCGTTTAATTCTAGTTTTCAAAATGCTCTCTTCTTGTTACCTCCTGAAAGGCCTGCCTTTTCCTCTCATTGTTTTGTCATTTCTCAGGATACCAGTGATGGCACTCGGGTTTTGATGGAGGTTTTCCATCATTTACTTTTTCTTGTCAGGGGATGCCAGCTGAGCCCAACCTGCCCTCATCCTTCTTTACCTTTTTCTTAGGTTTTCACTTACGTGTCCTATCTTTATTGCTCTGCTATTTGGTAAACTTCCTTGCGTGCTATTTCTAATTCCCTTTTCTAATTCGGCGTGGACTGTTTATAAAGGGCAGGCAGGAAGCGTGGCCACAGGGCCGACAGCTGTGGGGAGAGCCCACGCCCTAGCAGGGATGCTGGTGGTACACTCTATTCCTCCATCTGGCCTGCCGACTCCTACGGACCCTCCCACCACTCTCATCCCATTCTTCACTGGGTCCTTAAAGAGCCAGCTTCACCTGGGCCTTACCTCTGCCTCCTGCCACATCACAACAGGTCTCCTTAAGCTTAAGCCTCACCATGGTGTTTACCTGCTCAGGTGCATAATGAGTGATGCTTTCATCGATTATCCAACAACATCGTGGGGAAATAGTTCGGGTTTGAGGGCCAGAAAAATGAACTGGGCCAAATTCACATGACAAGTAAATGGCATGAATGGGATCCCAGATCTTTAATCACTGGGTTAGACCCCACCCATGCACAAATTCATGCACCAGGCCTGAATACACACACACACACACACACACACACACACACAGTGAGTGGCCAGAGTACTATGCATTCAGAGATCATAATAATCTGGCCACTCAGTGTAGGTATATATACATGTATATTACTTCTATGAGGCAAAGCTTGATTCCCATTGTTCAGATGAGAAAGTTGAGGCTCAAGAAGGCATTAAGTGACTTGCCTAAGGTCAGAGGCCTAATAAATAGTGGAGCTGAGGGATGCAAACGCGGGTCTCTGGTTACAGAAGCTCCAGGTGGGTGCAAAGGCCTTTGGTGGGTGGCTGACCCATTCACTTTGCCAGGACCCCACAGTACTTGAGCACCCCCTCGGGGTTGCAGAGAGGATCACAATCTCCCTGTATTTCCCCCGCATTCTCCAATGCCTAGGCTCCCCTCCTCTGCAGCCCCTCCCCCTGTCCAGTGTGCAGCCAGGAACGCTAAAGTGTGAAACCGATGAGGAGACACTTAAGTCCAAAAGCAGAGAGGCCTAAACACGGGCACATTTCTCAGGCTGTGAGAATGACTTGTGAAAACACGCCAAGACTGCAAACTTTGGGGTAAGACTCCAGCCGGGAGAGTTTGGTGCCTGGGAGTTGGGTGACGGCACTGGAGAGAAAAAGCAGGAGACGCTGTGCTATCTTTTCTCGAGTTAGGACCTCAGGACTTGGATACTACCCAAGAGGGCCCAAGGTCAAAGCACGACATTGCTATTCAACTAATACTTTCCCTGTGTCTTCCTAGTCTCTTCCCCTTCTTCTCGCCTGATTCCCAGCCCCTTAAAAGGCCAAAACCTTCAGCACCTGGAGGGGAGAGGGGAGCAGAGTGTGGCAGAAGGAAGGAGCCCCTTGTCTTGCTTCATGCCTCCCATCCATGTTCAGCTCTAAACTTGGGGATGGAGAAGCTCTAAGTTTAAGGTGATCAGACGTCCCGCTTTTGGCGGGACAGTCCTGATTTTTAAGTATTTGTCCTGTATCCCGCGGTGTTTTGAAAAAGTCCAAAGGATTTAAAAGATCCTTTCCGAAAATTGGGACTTTTTAAAAATGCTGCGGGAGGCGGGACAAATTGTTAAAAATCAGGACTGTCCCGCCAAAAGCGGGATGTCTAGTACACCTTATCTAAGTTAGATGGAATGGCCGTAGTGGGGATGATATCTGCCTCAAGACCGGAGTGAAGAACTTGGCTCTGCTCACCTGCTACTAAGCTTTTGGCTTATTTCCTTAAGGTCTGCCGTGGGCCGAAACCGGTTTGGCTCAGTCATCAGTCTGCGGACTGAAAGGTTCCAGGTTCGATTCCTGTCAAGAGCATGTACCTTGGTTGCGGGCACATCCCCAGTAGGGGGTGTGCAAGAGGCAGCTGGTCGATGTTTCTCTCTCATCGATGTTTCTAGCTCTCTATCCTTCTCCCGTCCTCTCTGTAAAAAAACCAATGATATATATATATATATAAAGATCTGCCGTGGGCATGTTTATTGTTTTTTTCTCTTTGCCTCTACACAGCTCTCCCTCCAGCCGCCTGACCGGGCTCTGTGTGTGTTTCTGTTGCAGGTGGTGGCCCAGGTGGTGCTGTTCATGTGCATGAACACGGCAGGCATCTTCATCAGCTACCTGTCAGACCGTGCCCAGCGCCAGGCCTTCCTGGAGACCCGGAGGTGTGTGGAGGCCAGGCTGCGCCTGGAGACGGAGAACCAGAGACAGGTACCGATGGGGAAGGCCGAACGTCCTGTTGAGCTTAATTTTTGCCCCGAAACATCTGGACTTGTCAGGGTCCCCTCCAAGTCTGTGCCCCGGGGTTACCAGGTCTAACGTAGCTATGGAAGATCCTCCACACTCACATAACTGCTCCCTCAAGAAATAAAATGATTCTAGTCTCAACACGATCTCCCGATGCTTTTGACCGACATCTGTGCTTCAAGGCTATGGTGCCTAAAGACCATTAAAATTCTCAATTCTAACCCTCCTGTTTTTGAAACTATAAATTGTTATTTCAGATACAATTTTTTTTTTTTTTTGCTAGCAATTCAAATTGTAGTAAGCACACAGGAGAATCTTGTATGCATGTGGTTCCTAATACCCAAACCTCACTTTCACAAAAGATGAACAAACACAATAGAATTTATGGAACATGACAGGGCTCCCAGGATGAGGGACACAGTGGAGACAGCAGGTCAGGTCACGGTAGGAGCCATGAGTTCAAGTTTCAAGACATTAAAATAAAGGAATTTCTTGGGCGGATGTTACAGGAATTTTAAAAGTAGCTTCAAATGATATGTTTCACCAAAATAAAATGAGCTTTCATAGACCAAAGATTTTCCCCTATCGAAATTATTCATCCATTGAAAACGGGTGCCTATTTTAGCCTCTGAGAGCAATTTTCAAGGAGGAATAACAGGGAGGTGTTGAAAACTGGTTATCGAATCAACATATTTTACATTCAACGTGTTTATGGAGCCTTTAGAATTCTATGGTTAATGAATATGGTCTACAATGCTAGGCTCTTTTTATTTAGCCTATGGACACACCCTTGGTATTTTAAGCCTTATGCAACACAGGTATGAGAAATTATAAGGAAAGTAGCTGCAAAGACACAGCATTTTCCTCATCTTCATTTAATCAAATCATCAGTAAGACGTGGATCTTTGAAAGGGAGAAGCCAGGTCCCTGTGGTAATGGATGAGGCAGACAGGCCGGGTGCCACCTGCCAAGACTCAGCTCTCACCGCCAAGTGTTATTGCCAGGGGCACAGAGGAAATGGCTGAATGGCCAGCTCCCCCCTGGACTTCTCAGGATTCAGAATTGGGAAATCTCTAAGTTTGTGTTTAAAACCATTATGGAACCTCATTGTAACTCATTGTAGTTGCCCCGAATGACCCTATAGAATGAGTTAGTGAAATAACTTGGAGAAAGAATGCGCCTTGCGCACCACACATGAGGCGCTCCGGGGACTCTATGTGGTGTTCCTCTGCAAAGCACAGCAGCTGCCGGGTGGACACGTCACTCCTCCCATGGGTGCTCTGCCAATTCAGAGAATGTGGCCGCATTAATAATGTATCCCGCTCTTCTCCATGCTTGGTGGCAACCAGAATTGCAATTGTGGGTGAGTTGTCTGGGCAACTCAGTCTTTTATTTAATGTTCGTGAAATATTGGAGACACTAACATGATGGCCTAGTTATACCCATAAGTCTTTTTTCCCACTCTTCAAGGAGAAAAGAATCTTAACACTGTTAAAAGGACTTTCCTCTGTCCTCTCTAATCTTTGTATCTCTTTAAGTTGGTGAAAGGAGGAAGAAAATAATACACAGGAACAAGGACAGGTGCCAACTAGAGTGCAGTGGCAAGCTCACTGAAGTTCATGCCATAGCTATCTTACCCCCTTTACCCCCTAGTTGGGCCACCTAAGCCACTGAACTTTTGGCCCTAGATCCCGCCCCCACAAATGGGGAGATGTCTCTCTTTCCAACATTGTGTTTGCCTCAAATGAGATAATGCGTATAAAGTAATACAGAATTATGTCAGCCTCGTTGTAAGAAAGGATGATCTGAGAAGATCCCTTGTTCTGAGGATTCAGTAAGATATGCAGTAGGCATGGGACGGTCCTGTGTCCATAGTGATGGGAAGGTATTTCTGGGACCCTCTTCCCTCGGCAGCCGTATCTGAGATAGCGGGCTCTGCATCACTCAATGCTGACGTCACTTTCCATTGACACTTGATCTCTGCCTCAGGTTCCCATTATCCCTGAGAACCATCTCAGTGGCGATGGGCAGAGAAGTTTTTTAAAGGAGACCGCCTAGGATTTGAAATATTTGCCTAGTGACTGACCATCTCAGTGAATTTGAGCAAGATCTGAGTCTTAGTTGTTCTATCTGTAGCATGGAGATGTTAATACTTCCCCCACCCCCCACCCCCAGCCCTAAAGAGGTTCCTTGTGGTCAGAAATAGTGTGTAGGGCCCTTGCAGCTCAGTGAAGAGCGTCTAGTAGCCTGATTGTACATAATGGTTTTTATGAGGCAGCCAACATGGCACAGTCCTGGGAGGACTCATTTGAGAACACGTGGATGGGCTGGTCTCAGCTGAAACCCCAATGGACAGTTATTTATAGGGGGGAGGGGAATCAGGTTGGTGGTTCTCCTCAGGACCCAAGTGATCAGAGCTCAGCATTAGGCTCTATGACTTTTAAAGTATCATATGTCATTAACAAATTCATCTCCACTTAACTCTTATTAAAGCTAATTATAGTAACATAGCTGTTAGAAATTCTATACTTTGTGAAAGAGACACTGTCCCATGGGCTTAAATGACACCAGATCCTTTTTCCTTGGAAAATGATTCCGAAAGAGACCAAATGTTATTTTTAAACACTTGTAAATGCAGAATCAAAAAGCCTCAGAAATGTTCGCATTTTTTTGAGCACTGGCTTTACCTCATGATAAGATACAAAGAAAATATTTAAAGGACTGAATATGTTTAACCATGAATTAATTTATGTATTGAGGATCTAGTGTGTGCTATGAGCTTTGTTGGATATTGGAAATATAATGGTCACTAGCAATTGGTTCCTGGTTTTACAGAATTTACCAGATACAGAAAGAGATGGGTGACTATGCAGACACCTATGGGAATGGCGTATGGGTCAAACCCTAACTGGGGGTGGACAGAAGCCTACCCAAGAGAAATGATGCCTGAATTGATATGTGAAAAGGATTTAGCTCACTGAGAAGTGATGAAGAGTTCTGCATAAAGGTCAAAAAACACACACACACAAACATCCTGAGAGAAGGGAGGATATAGTTTGTTGGGGCACTTATGAGTGCTTCCATGATAACTCACTCCTGTGATTCACTTATTCATCCATCCATCCACCCATCCATCCATCCACCCATCCACCCATCCACCCATCCACCCATCTATTATGTTGGAGTAGCCACAGAGACAAGTAAGGCTCAGGCTCTATGCTGGATTGGGACAGAAAGATGAGCAGAACTTTGCTGGGAGAGAAGGAAGAAAGAATTAGCCAAGATACTGATGTTAAGATGTTCAATGTACTGTATATACCAAAAGGGAGAAAGTCTGTTACAGATCTCTATTACGGCCTGCCCCATTGGATCTCAATTTCTCCATGCCTTCTCGTTTGGGTAAACTGTGAGACTCTAAGAGTGACCCATACTCATTGTTCCATATAGCCACCCAGCAGTGCCTGAAAACCAGCATGGAATATATGGTTATGAAAAGACTGAGGTTTTCAATATTCAATTGTGGTTACTAATTATTCTTCCCAAGAAAAATCACCAAGCTTTGGCTAAAGGACATGAGGCCAATTAGCCATGCTGCCTCTTGTTCTGTGGGTCCCATAGCATGATGAGATGCTTGGGGTCCTGAGTGACAGGCTTCTTCCTTGGATAACCTGAGGCTGCATGTGTGGTTCATAAGGTCAAGAACAAGCAGGCGGGAGAGACCAACAACTGTTACCACCCTTTGCTCCATGTCTCTTCTGGAGTAGGTGTTCAACAAAGCTCCTTAAAGATGGCTCTCTATTTATAAAATCTGCTTCCCCTCCCATAGTAACTGGCTGGCACAATGCCAGGCAGAAACTACAAAATGGTCTGAAAGGTTGACATTTTTAATTCAGGTGATTGGCTTCAAGAACTTGAGCACATATTGACCCTTCAGAGAGGCAAGGTCTTTGTGCTTTAAAAAAAAAAATCACCAATTATAACTAGCACAGAGCATATTACCTCTTGTCTGGTCTCTTGGGCCCCAGCTTCCCTTCCTCCAATGGGCTCTCCATCCGAAAGGCCTGGAGGTTCAGAAGCAGTACCTTTTAGGGGTTCAAAGCATAATCTTTAGCGTCTAGAAGGTCTGGATTCCAATCCTACTTCTTGTGCTTCCTGACCGTGGAAATTTAGGCAAACCATTGCCTCTAGAGACCTTGCTTTTGTAGGTGTGATGTGCCCATAATGATGATTCCTTTCTCCACGTGGTAAGAATGTAGGGTTAAGGATGAACAGTGCTTAGCCTAAGGCAGAAGAAGCTGTGAGGACCTGACACGAGGTCGCTCCTCTCTCAGGAAAACCCTTCAGTGGCCCCATTCCCTCCAAGATACAGTCCAAACCCCATGGATGACCCCACAGGCCCTCCAGGACCTAGCCTCTGTGTCCTCTCTCCTAGATACTTCCTCGCCGCCTTGCCTTGCACTCACCAAGTGACCACCAGCTCCTGGACTGCTGTTTCACTGCCCTGTGCTACGTGGTTCTTAGCCTGAGAAGCCACCTCCTTCCTTATATCTCTACTCTGAAAATTCCACTCCCACATCTCTTCCTCCAGGAGGCTTGCTTCTCCTCAGGTTGAATGAAATGCTTTTCTTGTGTTCCCAGAATGCTTTAACATTAACTCTATTGTAGAACCATTTAGAACCTTCACTAGTCTATTTTTCTCCTTGGCCAATCAGGACTACTTAAAGGAAGCTCCTGTGTGATTTATCTGCTCCCCTGCTATGTATTCAGCACAATGGCTGGAATATAAGGTCTGGTTGATGTTTATTAAACTGAGTTTTATCGAATTGAAATGTGGGTGCCTGGCTTCACTTCTACCTACAGAAGGGTCATGTTGAAATAATTCAGAGATGAGAAAAGTCTTGTCCGGAGTGGTCCAACAGTTAATTATAAAAGTCAAGAGATTTGTGCCCACTGTGACTCCATCAGAGACTTGGTGGAGGGAGGACGCTTATCCAATGCTGAGAGACTGGGGCAGGGTGAGCACACGTCTTGCACAGACCTGCCGGGGGAATTTTCCATCTGGAAGCCACATCTTGGAACATCTCTCTTTGGGGAGTTAGATTCTAATTATTGTAGTTTTTGTAATTCCACTGCTCCTCCCAAACGATCCAAATGGCCCATATTTATTTTAAATATTTAAATGAATTAATTGTTTTCCTTTTAGCTTTGAGAATTGCCCAAACCTACTTATGGTAATCATGGCATTTTGGAGTCTCAGAAGCTCTGGGGGCACTGGAATAACGTTTCTGATGATGCCATATGTTGCAGCAGGAGGACAATTTATTATTAAATGCAGCAGATGTTTCAGCTGTGTTAAAGCAATTCTGTTTAACATCTTTGTTAGACAATATTGATGTAAGTTAGTGGTTCGGACAATATGATTGGATGGGAAAGTTGGGTTTCCTACTGTGTTCTGAATTGGTTGGTTTGATTCCTATTAGTGCCCTATAATATCTAGGAAATGTTTTTTTAAAGCTACAGGTCACTGTTGAATTCCATTCATTCTTTTATTCATTTATTCATTTATTCAGGGAGAGTCAATTCAAGGTTGATCTGAAAATGTCCAGGATCTTAGAAAATATGTGTGTTTTTTTGTTCCTGGTCATAATCAGAACACTTCTTGAACTTCATACCATTGATCTGCTTTTCTACATCTCTTACATTCAAGACCACCCCTTGCACCATCCATCCGTCATGATCATTTTTTTCTGTTATAAATACATTTTATGTAACTATTCTCCAGTTTGTCCTGGAATTTCTGTTTCCTAACCATCTTTATCACGTATTACATTCATGCCATTGCTTATGTTTTTCCTCCCTATATGCTATAAAGCTCCTTTCATCCCCTAAACCTTATCCACTCTTCAAGGCTCAGCTCAAATGTCACCTCTTCTGCAAAGACCCTCTCTGTTCCCCCTGCTGTGACCTTCATGAGGGTTTCATTCGTACGTTGCTTTAGGCAATTATGTCTTTCTGCATTCTGCTGCCCTCTTTCTTTATTTTTCCTCCTAAATGATAAACTCTTTGAAGCCTGGATATGTTTCACTCATGTTCTTCACTATAACTATGGATCCAGAAGTGGAGACACCCACGCTGGGAAGAAAAGTAGAGACAATGACAATACAATGAGGGCTATAATTTCAAATATTCTTTCTGCCAAAATATATTTGTGAATGAGTAGACCTGGGAAACACTCTCCTCTTTGGAACTGATTTCTGGGGTCCTTGTCCTCCAAAACCAGGAGTCCAATGTCTTCTTGTCAGTTAACAACTTTGTTGAACTTCCTCCACCTACCAGTCAGGCTTCACCTTTTATTATTCCTTTATACACATGACTTCAGTTGAGGTAGAATTCTGTCTAAGCAAATTTATAAAAATAAATTTTACCCAGAGGCATAGTCTTCATCATCATATTCCTACAAGCTTCTCTACCTTTGTGCTTTATTTCTTTCATAGCTTCCTGACATTGCTTTCCATAGTTTTGTTTAAATTTCTTTCAGGTATTTTGGGGAGCACGAGTAAAATGTGATGGAAATATTCTTCCTCTGTGTTATCCAAAAGCCACTAACCACATGTGACTATTGAGCAGCCCATGAAATGTGATTAGTGTGATTGAGGAATTGATTTTTCTTTTCAATTGATTTAAAAATAGCCATTAAATAACCATTTTTGTCTCTTGTCTCTCTCTCTGGGTGATTTATCATGACTCAACCTTTGCTTCTGGATTGTTCCCATGCCAGCATCTCTAACACTATGTTCTCTTCTGAGCTGTAGATGCCCATCATCATGGACAGTTTCATCCGGGTATCCTACTGGCATCACTGGTTGGCCTGGTCATGAGCCTCTCATCCCCCTAAAACCTACTTCCTTTCAATATGACACATCCTTGTACCCGATTCACCCAGTGGCACTCCGCTGTGGTGCCACTTCCTGTTGATGCTGTCTCCACCATTTATGTACTAACTGTCCCTATCTTTCTTTTTCTAATACTTAATCCCTCCCAGAAAATAGCTTTCTGACTGCTGCTAACCAGTCGTTAACTATGATAAACTGCTCTAACCACCTGAAGTCAACCCTAAAATCCTTCTTGAAAAAGAAGCTGTAATTTGCTTTTTCCCATTTTCTTTATGAAATAGAAGACTTTATGGACATATCGAGGCTCATGGGAATATAGGGAACATGAGCCACTGCTTTCTCTTCACCCATCTGGTCTCTCTATCTCACAGAGAGTAGGATTCCTTTGTACTGTGTTCATTGCCCCTTAGCCTTCTTGTGAAGTAAGAGTGTGGACCCTCTCCTCCCGCAGGGAGTCCACTGGCCCAGTGAGCCCCACAGTGGCCCAGCTGCTCTTTCTCTCTCTCTGGCTGGAGACCTGTAACCAGCACAAAAAGGAGGCCTAGGAAGGCCATGTTCACTCCCTTTGCAGCCACAGTTCCCTTCACTTTGCCAGCAATAAAGTGGCTGGTCTTCATTCTTCTATGTCTCTAGTGTCTATTTCTCAATTGGTTCACTTGAGAGGTGAGGTGTGTAGCTAATTCAAATCTCAAAACCCAACGAGTATAATGCCTGTCAGGACCGTCTCTTTAGTGCCCAGTGTTTACTATATAAGACCTCACCTAAAGCCTACCTTCCATGAAAGCTACCGGTTACAGAATACAAGTCACGACCTGGCCCCAGCCTGACCTTTCAGTCATGTCACTGGCTATCTCATCCTTGTGCTCTGACACTCCACCAGACAGCAAAGAAGCCCCACACTTCTGTGCCTTTGATTTTTTTTTTTTTTTTTTTTTTTTCTGATTTTTCCCTGTTTGCCCTCCAGATCTAGTCTCTACTCTTCTCTGGGTTCTCTGTGCCCTAGGAGGCTAATGTCTATGGATGCATCAATAGGTTGTTACCCTTTAGTTTTTTTATTGGGTTTTCCAAGGAGGTACTGAATGGAAGGGCAAAGAGGCCAATGGATTTATCTCCCCATCTCCTACTCCGCCAGGCTGTGCAATGCCAGTGGCTGTATGTTCAGACCAAAGGCCATAGAATCTATGAGGCAGCTCTCACCCAGAGCTACAGGAGTGCCAGGTAGACTTTGGGTGCTTTCCCATTCATTGTTAGGTTTCTTAACTCTTCACTAAGCTCCCTTCCAAGACCTCTTTGGAGGTACCAATTGTGTCCTGCTAGGACCCTCATTGACATGACCCTTTTGTTTTATTTGTACGGGAGGCTCTATTCCCATCTCGCATTGTATTTCTGAGGGAGTTTAATAGACCAGAAAGACTAGGAGTCAGAAAATCTCTCCTCTGTCCTCCATCCCAAGTGTGGGCACTGAGCACCTAGTCTAAATGTGTCTAGTCTAAATTCAGATGTGCTGTGAGAATAAAATACACACCACGTTTTAAAGACTGGGGGGAAAAAAGAAATGCAAAATACCTCTTTTTTACATATTGGTTACATATGGATTACACGTGGAAATAGTAATAGTTGGGGTGCAGACTTAGGTGCTTGTCCCATTTCAATTGCTGGTGTGACTCTCAGCAAGTCGTTGAACCAGTCTGGACAAGAGTTTTCTCATCCTCAATTAGAAATGATTATTCTTGTCCTCACCCGTGGGGGAGTTCTGAGAGACAAATACCAGAATGCCTGAACAAAGTGTTATCTCAGCTGTAACGAGCTCTACAAGTGTGAGGGCTATTTCTGCAAAAATCTCCCCAACCTGATGCTCAGCTGCCCCTCCTCCGGGAAGCCTGCTCTGCTGTTTCCAGTCGAGAGCTATTTCTCTTTCCCTGGCACTAAGGAGTTTGTGGTTAGCGCGGGGTGTTCACACTCTGCCTGGTATTGTGGTTGGCACTGTGATTCCCTCTAATTGCTGGAAGATTTAGAGCAGCGAGCACAGGCCCAGTGTGAATTGTCTGTGACCCTCATGTAGCAGCTGACTTCACCCGAAGGTTTGTGTTTACCCCATGTGGGTGGACAGCCAACGCCTGCTTTCCATCTGGCGCCCTGGTTCTCTGCGATTTCTCCTGCCCACTACTTGCATTTTGGGGCATAGTGGAAGGAGTGGAAGCTCTGAAGTAGAACGAACCTGGGTTGGATCGCTACCACGATAGGATGTGTCACTTAAAACTCTCTGAACTTGGCTCTTTCCTCAAAATGATAACCTCCTGTCATCTCAAAGTTTCTCTGAGGAAATCAAGCAAGAAAGATGAGCATCGGGGCCCAGGTTGGGTGGCTCGGTGTGTTGGGTCATTGTCCCCTATCCCAATAAATTGTGGGTTTGATTTCTGGTCAGGGCACAGACCCAGGTTGGGGGATCGAGCCCCGTTTGGGGTGCATACAGGAGGCAACAGATTGATGTTTCTCTCTCTATCTCTCTAAAAATTAATAATTTCAGCTGGATTTGAGTCTGGGTCCATTGACAGGAATTCGATACTCTCTGTTTTGCATAATCCACACCCAAAATAAAAAAGTATACGTAATAAAAAGTATTCCTAGAACAACCTGAACTCAGAACCATTCTAGAATCATCTGCTGTTTGTTTCTAATATTTTGCAAATGTCTTGCTCATGTGTAATTGGAAAGCAATTACTTCAGAAGGAAATAGAGTATATACAAAGAGTGTAGCTTATTTTTCATAGAAGCAAATGCTTGCTTCCCCTTTACACTCATATTGTGTTGATTATGCCATGCTCAGTTGAATGTGGTCGGAGCAATAACAAACACAACTGGTATCAGCAGATTTGGAAACAAACACTGCTGCCTCCTGATAAAGATACGACAGGACTGTGGGGCACACATAGGGGGGACACCAGACAGGGGCCGGCTAGCCATGAGTTTTTCACGTGTTGGAGTCTCCATCAGGAGGACAGTCTGTTGAATCAGTTAAATAGAGATCTACTGAGGTGCAGTGCCATTAAAAAATTATTTATGAAAAATCAGAGGACTCCACATTGATCTTTTAAAAACATTGCAAGTAGTCTTCAGTAGCAGTCAGAGTCTACAGAGTTGAGACATGCTGAGAACTCTGCTCTCAAGGCAAGAAGAAACACAGAGACACACAGGGCGAATGCAAAGATTGGAGTAGAGGGATCTACACTTGCAGCTGGAGCTGAGATTGGAGACACACAGGGAAAGAGGCAAAGATTGGAGTAGAGGGATCTACACTTGCAGCTGCAGCTGAGCTTGGAGAGATCCACAAGCCAAGGAGCTGACTTCTATATGAAGGCCATTAATATTTCATCACAGCCATTTTTCCGTGTCTAGGCCAACTAGACATGATGAAGGCAGAAGTGAAATGTGTCCTCGATTCCGCCTCATGCGAGCACAGTGTCTACCCCTGGCTTATTCCTTAGGATGCGTGCTTTTGTGAGATAAGTTTACCAGATGTATGAATGGGTAGGAGATGGTAATCCATCACAGGTTACATGGAGACGTGGGAAAGACTGTGACATGGGACTCAGCCCCACATGACCCACCGCGCCCAAGGAAAGGATGGGCCCTAACTCGGCCTCCATAGCACAGAGGCTGGCCCATAGAACTCACTCACTGATGGATCCAGAGGCCTGGGCTCACATCCAGGCCCTGCCACTTGCTCTGTGTCCTTGGGACAACTCCCTAAACTCTGAGCCGCAGTTTCTACTTCTGTGAATCATCAAAAGTAAGCATAGCACCCTAGCTGGTTTGGCTCAATGGTAGAGCATCCGTCTGCATACCAAAGGGTCCCTAGTTCAATTCCAGTCAACGGCATGTACCTTGGTTGCAGACCCGCCCACCCAGCCTAGGACCTGGTCAGGGCTCATGCGGGAAACAACCAATCAATGTCTTTCTCTCACATCGATGTTTCTCACCGTCTCTCCCTCTCTCTTCCACTCTCCCTAAAATCAATGGGAAAATATCCTCGGGTTAGGATTAACAACAACAACAAATAATAATAATAATAAACATATCTACCTTGTGAATTGTTGTGAGAATTAAAGTTAAATGAGATGTTCATGTGGAGAGCTGGACACACAGTTAATGCCCTGTAAGACCTGTTGTTTTGATTATGAACTACTACATTCCACAGGCACACACACACACACACACACACACACACACACAAAAAAAAATCCTCAGCCTACCAGACACTGAGTTGACTTTAAATCCATACAGGGAGAAACATAATTGAGGTGTTTAGAATATGAAAAGATGGGAAAATCAAAAGCAACTGAATTACACCTTATGTTGTAAGGGGTAGCTGATGTTTGCTGGTTGAAATAATAGAGAGAACTAATAAATGAGTGAGTGTGACATGTATTTTCCGGGTAAGCCATACTGATTATGTGATTTTCTGCTTTTCAAATGTAAATGAGAAGTGTTTGATAATTGCTCTTCTCACAGGCAGAAAGCTGACATAATTAAACACTGGCTTGAAAAGTGATGATTCAACTCATCAGCCACTGTTTTGATGGGCTGGGACGGGGGGTGCGCTGCAGAGACCACAGGCCCACACCTGACCTGCGTGACTTCCCCAGGCAATTTGCACAAGTGCGGCAGCAGCGAAGGGGCCACCAGCCATCCCGCCTCCGAGTGTCCTCCAGCCTCTGACCTAGTTTCCTTTGGCAAGCTCTGGCCTGATAAGCCAGGCCTTTTCAAAAATACATTTTTTTAAATTGATTTCAGAGAGGAAGGGAAAGGGAGAGAGAGAGAGAGAGAAAAAAAAACATCGATGAAAGAATCATCGACGGGCTGCCTCCTGCATGCCCCACACTGGGTATTGAGCCCACAACCCAGGCATGTGCCCTGACTGGGAATCAAACCGCAGCCTCCAGGATCATGGGTCCACACTCGACCACTGAGCCACACTGGGCAAGTCATGCCTTTTGAGATGCTGTGAAGCAGGATATGTGGCGTGGTGTCCTGCATTAAGGCATAAGTTGGCCTCGAGCAAATTGCTTCTCCGGGTCTCAGATTCTCCGCCTGTAAGATCATTGTTCTAATTCCCACCTCCCAGGATTCTTTTGGCCATTCGATGGGCTAGAATACACGAAGGTAACCTTTAATGGTATTTTTTATGTCCTATTTGAGGAGGATGTACAATCTCCTGATAATGCTGCAAGCAAAGGAATTATTTGAATTTTAATCAGTCTTTCCATCTCCAAGTCAAAGCTGCTGTACTTGCTATTCAGCGATGATGATCTTGAGTAATTGTGAAAAGCTCTACTCAGTGTCAAGACAAAATATAATTTCAATGTTTTAAAATTTTCAGTGGATGAGTGTAGAAAGCGTTTATCATAGCATTCTAAAGCATGTATTGTGGCATAATTATAATCAGGGATATCTACGGAAACAGCCCACATTAATTCTTAATACAGCAATATTTGTCTCACCTGTCCCAGGCAGCCACAGGTTGGGCAGTCTCGGGCGAGGGCACCATGGGCATTCCTAGTAATGAAGACAGAACCACAAACCCTGCCTCCGGCCCGGCCTCTGCCCCTGCCCCTCCCCCTCGGAACAGACAGAATGTTCTCTGCCCCTGCCCCCCACCCTCAGGACCAAAACTTCCACCTTGTAAATACACAAGGGGTTACCTGTGTTCAGACATGGACGACAGTTTGAAAAATGTATCTATTATTTTTATAGGTGTTCAAATATTCTCGGAGGAAAAACAAAAACAAAAACAAAAATGTACAATCTAGAGGTATTCTCCTCACTGGGATTTGTAATTGTCCAAACCGTGTGCTGTGGTTGTTTTTAGCATATGGAAGCAATAGTTGGTAGCTCTTCTAGCCTTGCTCTGCCCCTCAGCCCCGGGGACAATATTACGATAGCAGGTTTGGAAGCGGCCACGGTATGAGAAAATTCATCAGAGCAGAAGGGAATGCAGCTCGGAATTTTCCAATGGCAAGCCTGTCTGTGCGTTCTGACTGTTTTCATGGTAGAATTTCACTGACTAGAAAGTTTATTTCTGAGAAAATAACTCCTGGGTTTATAGGCGACTTATTGGTGATGCTGGCAGTGGAGTCGGACAGACCTGGCTTTGAATCTCAGCTGTGCGCATCGTGAGCCGTGGAAACATGAGCTAAGGGTGTAACTGAGTGTGCCTCGGTTTTCTCATCTGTGAAATTGGAACAATCCTCCCTTCCTCTGTGAATCCTTGTGAAGCTTGCTTGAACTCGATGCTATGTTGTGACAGAGGGACAGGCCCCACCAGGCCCACTTCCCCACCCGCCCGTGTCTCACTCCCAGTGTCCCCAAAGGGTCTCGCTTCTATGACAGCGCTTACGGAAGGAAGCCTCAAGGATGCTGTCATGTCCGCATGCCCCGCAGGCTAGCTGTTCTTCGGGGCTGGAGTCTTAATCGGCACCAGGATCACCCTCAGAGTTTGGCACACAGCAGACACACTTAATGTTTATTGAAGGAAATTGAATTGAAAAATCAAATAGAATGGAAGATGCATGCTCTTTTGGTGAGGGTGGAATAGGAGAGGGATGTGTGCCTTGCCATTTGCAAATATGTACTCAGAAGGACGTCCAGGGCACACAGATTTCTGCAGGCCTGGCCAATCTGAGAAAGGATTTCTGAGAGTTGATGAAATTATAAAATGCCTTTGTGACCCCTCACCCCTGCCACCAGGAGGCAATAGGACTCGTCAGTCCACTGGCCGTGGAGGTGGGTCCGATCCTCTCTTGGGACATCAGGGTGCCTCTTGTGGACCAGCTTCTCATTGGCTGTGAGAGGAGAGACCAGGGAACCCCCGCAACCATGGCTGTTCTTGCCAGAGCTGTGCCACCTTCTGGGTCTACCGGCAAACTATAGACCCTGGGCACCTCTGAACCACCACAGTTCATGTCCCTGGACACTGGAAGGCTGCTTAGCCTCCAGACTTCAAATTGGATATATCTGGGCACTTATTAAATGATGAGGCCTGAGAAAATCTTAACTCCTCGAAAAAGATAAAGAGAAGGGAAAAGTCCCTGAAAAGTGAAATTTGTGTGTCATACTTTAAGGTACACACACGTCATGTCAATTTAGAGGATACTGACTCTAGCGTCCTGCAGGCCGTGGCCTGTGAGTTAGCCCCTGGGTGAATTAAGACACGTCTGATGACCTCTGCTATTTAATAAGCACCTACTGTGTACCAGGATCTATAAAAGGGGGTTGGTCCTTTAGTGTGAAAAACAGTCCAGGGAGGAAGGTTATTATGGTTCCCGTTTTGTAGATGAAGAAACTGAGGCTCAAAGGCCGTGGGCACAGGACAAATCAGCCACTAAGCTCAGGCAGGATCCCACTCAAGCTCGCCTGACTCCAAAGCCCTTCAGTCTTTGCATTTCTGAGCAGAACCAAAGTTCCTGGGACCCCAAGCCACCACCAGGGGGACCTGGGCCTTCAGCCAGACCCGTGGTCTGCGAGCCATATGTGGCTCTTTGGCCCCTCGAGTGTGGCTCTTCCATAAAATACCACAGCCTGGGCGAATCTATGCTGAAGAAGTGGCATTAGAAGTTTAAGTTAAAAAAACTTGGCTCTCAAAAGAAATTTCAATCGTTGTACTGTTGCTATTTGGCGCTGTTGACTAATGAGTTTGCCTACCACTGGCCCAGACTCTCAACCTTCCTGCTGAATCCGCCTGCAGAGAACATGCCTACAGGAGCCGATTAAACCACAACTCCGCTCGGCTGAGCTCACACTGCTTTCAGAAACAGTAACAGTTCTGGGTGAAAATTCCATAAAAGCCTTTAAGATATAAACTCAAAAGCCAGGGCCAGGATTCTGATGACACATCTGTAAATGTTTTATTATTAAACGTGTTGTGACTGGAGGTTTTTCACGGTGTAGCCCAATTGCCTTTTACGTATTCCGCCTGTTCATCCTCCCCGTAGATCCTGAGTAACGTCCCTACTCTAAGTGGTTTTCGCCTCAGCACCAATATGCAATTAGAGCTCTAAAACCAGCTTAAAATAGAGCACGCTTGCCTGTGAATTCATCACACATTCGGGCTGTGGTTTCAGTTAACACAAATATTAACTCCTGTAACTCTACACCAGCCTCTGAAGTAGATGCTATTAGTTTTGGGGGTTTTTTGTGTGTTTTTTTTAGTTGATTTCAGAGAGGAAGGAAGAGGGAGAGAGAGATAGAAACATCCATGATGAGAGAGAATCATGGATCTGCTGCCTCCTGCATGCCCCACACTGGGGAGTGAGCCTGTAACCTGGGCATGTGACCTGACTGGGAATCGAACCGTGACCTCCTGGTTCATAGGTTGATGCTCAACCACTGAGCCATGCCAGTCACGCAATGCTATTATCGTGTCCAGTTTACTGTTGGGGAAATTGTGGTACATCAGGGTTCAGGCCTAGAGTTAGGAAGTATACTTATGATAAACCTGATTTTTCTTCAGCTCTGTTGAGTTGATAGCCATCTCATTGTCATCAAAGAAATCTGCATAATACAGTCACCCATTCCTTACTAAACTGTGTTGGCTTCTTTTCTTTTTTTTTTAACGTATTTTTATTGTTTCTAGAGAGGAAGGGTGAAGAAGAGGGAGAGAAAAAATGAATGATGAGAGAGAATCATTGATCTCGGCTGCCTCCTGTACACCCCACACTGGGGATCAAGTCTGTAAACCAGGCATGTGCCCTGACAGGGAATTGAACCATGGCCTCCTTGTTCACGGGTCCACCGTCAACCACTGAGCCACGCCAGCCGAGCACTTAAGGTTTTGATTAGATACTGGGTGCAGAGCACCTGGCGTCTACAGAGGGAGAGGTCAGTTAAAGCAAACTGTTGTCTGTGACCAACCGGAGTCTCTCACCCTGCGCCTGGGCCTTCACTGCAGAGAGGGGACCCCAGAGGCCTCTCCGTCTGCAAGAGCCTGGAGTGGCCAGTTCTTCCTGACACCATCCCAAGGTCCTGCTTTGTGCAAGCCCAGACTCCATCTGCACGGGGGCTACCCCTGCTCCCATGCTGGGCCTCCCTGTGTTCCCGCCTTGTCCCCCCTAGGGGGACTCCAGCAATGGATACCATGAAGCCATGCTGGTGGCATGAAGGGAACACGTCACGTGAGATGACGTGTAAATCCAGACAGGAGCCGCCATGCACTCTGAATCAACCCAGGCCCCTTTTCATGCAAATGAGGGGGGGAAACCACACAAAACAGGAAATAAAGGATGTGCAGAACGGGGCTCAAAGGCCACCCTGGGTCCAGGCTGGCTTCAGGAGAGCTTCTGACATTCTGGTCGCTGAAGCTGGGAACCATTTATTATGGCTCAGCAGAAGCAGGCATTGTACCGAGGGCCCTTTTCCCATCCGCTTTCAATGCTGTGCTCAGGGGATGTGAGTGATGTGTCTCCAGCATCAACAAATCAGAGGGAAACAAAGGTGTCACAAACAGGCTTTTCTAATGAGACTCCAGGCCTAGTCCATCTTCCAGAATGTGCTCTGCGTGGGGAGGGGAGGGCTGTTGCCGGGCAGTAGCAGGGCTGCGGGGAGGCGGGCAAGCCTGGAGCTGGAGAGTTATGCTGTAAAAGTTTCCCTTAAAGCACCCGTGTCCTGCTTGAGGCCTGAATGGGCATCGCCACTTAAAGAATGCATTTCACAAATAGCTACCCTGGCCCAGGGACACTGCTGGGCCCCGGAGGGGATGCACCCCTGAGCTGGACACGCCTGCCATGTGTCCAGGCGTTTTTTTTATTTGTTTTGTTTTGTTTTAATATATTTATTTATTTATTTTTTTACAGAGAGGGAGAAGGAGAGGGATAGAGAGAGTAGAAACATCTATCAGCTGCCCCCTGCACACCCTCCACTGGGGATGTGCCCACAACCAAGGTCCATGCCCTTGACCGGAATTGAACCCGGGACCCCTCAGTCCACAGGCCGATGCTCTATCCACTGAGCCACACCAGTTAGGGCCAGGTGTTGGTTTTGGAAGCATTTAGTTAGCACCTGCAGTTCCCGGGCACTGAGTGCCCTCGGAGCTGTGACAGTGCCTTACAGTGACCGGGCGAACAGGCCACCAGCACCTAGGAATTGACCGATAGCATGAAATGAACAAGAAGCGTGGCTCTCGGTTCCGCGATGAGACAGCTTTTGGGAGAGTTAAAAGCCTCATCCCGGGAAGCACAGTGGGCACTTCACGAATAAAGCTTATTGCATGGGATCCGGGTCCGAGAGCGCAGAGAGGTGGAAGGGAATTAACACCAGGCCCTTACATACGGAGCAGGCAAAAGTAGGTTGCCAGTTGTGAGGATGCAGAATTATTACTTATTAATCACTGTGCTCTTTGTTTGTATGACAACTATAAACCTACGTGTGCCACCCCTGTATTTTATTTCATTGAATTCGCACAGCAGCCCTGTGATGTGGATGAAGTCATGGCCAGTTGCCGAATTAGGGGCCTAAGGCACAGAGGGGGCGTGGGTCGCCAGAGGCCACGTCACTGTTAAGTGTCTGAGGCAGAACCCGAACTCCCATCAGACTCAAAACCCACTCTTCCCATCACACCCAGAACCCCGGGCAAGGAATCACGGGGAAAGAAATGCGCCCTGGCACTGCCCCTGGGTAACTGGTCAACCTCTTCTAGCCTCAGTCTGTCTGATTGCTCGTGCCTGCGTATTTCCAGGGTTTTGTGAGGAGCAGATGAAAGGATGGATGCGGAAAATGCTTAAAATCTATAAGTCACTGTGAAGATGGGAGACACTATGGCAATTAGAACACACCCGTCCTAAACCCAGTTCCTCACGAGAGCGAACGGTACAGCAAATAAGCTAGATTCTTGCTTAGTTTCCTAACACAAAGCCTTTTTAGGATTTAGCCCGTGTTCTTAGCTAAGCAGCTATTTTGCTTTGATGTTTATCTACCATGTTGGCCATAGTGAAGCATATTATTACTACAGAAGAGCATGGGGCCCCCACGTTCAGGCTATGAGTCTCATTTCCACTCTTTTTTTTTTTTTAATATATTTTATTGATTTTGTACAGAGAGGAAGGGAGAGAGAGATAGAGAGTTAGAAACATCGATGAGAGAGAGTCATTGATCAGCTGCCTCTTGCACACCCCCTACTGGGATATGCCCGCAACCAAGGTACGTGCCCTTGACCGGAATCGAACCCGGGTCCCTTCAGTCCCCAAGCCAACGCTCTATCCATTGAGCCAAACCAGTTTCGGCATCATTTCCGCTCTTCTTGATAAAGACTTGAGGCCTCCTAAGCCTGGCTTCTCTGATAGGTCTCCTGTTTCAATCAATGTAGCACACTCCTCTGACCAAACTCAACACCCAGTAACCCTCCAACCAAACTCAACACCCAGTAATCCTCCAACCAAACTCAACACCCAGTAATCCTCCAACCAAACTCAACACCCAGTAATCCTCCTACCAAACTCAACACCCACCAACCCTCCAACCAAACTCAACACCCAGTAATCCTCCAACCAAACTCAACACCCAGTAATCCTCTAACCAAACTCAATACCCAGTAATCCTCCAATCAAACTCAACACCCAGTAATCCTCCAACCAAACTCAATACCCAGTAATCCTCTAACCAAACTCAACACCCAGTAATCCTCTAACCAAACTCAACACCCAGTAATCCTCCAACCAAACTCAACACCCAGTAATCCTCCAACCAAACTCAACACCCAGTAATCCTCCAACCAAACTCAACACCCACCAACCCTCCAACCAAACTCAACACCCAGTAATCCTCCAACCAAACTCAACACCCAGTAATCCTCCAACCAAACTCAACACCCAGTAATCCTCCAACCAAACTCAACACCCAGTAATCCTCCAACCAAACTCAACACCCAGTAATCCTCCAACCAAACTCAACACCCAGTAATCCTCCAACCAAACTCAACACCCAGTAACCCTCCAACCAAACTCAACACCCAGTAACCCTCCAACCAAACAACACCCAGTAACCCTCCAACCAAACAACACCCAGTAATCCTCCAACCAAACTCAACACCCAGTAATTCTCTAACCAAACTCAACACCCAGTAACCCTCCAACCAAACTCAACACCCAGTAACCCTCCAACCAAACTCAACACCCAGTAACCCTCCAACCAAACTCAACACCCAGTAACCCTCCAACCAAACTCAACACCCAGTAACCCTCCAACCAAACTCAACACCCAGTAACCCTCCAACCAAACTCAACACCCAGTAACCCTCCAACCAAACTCAACACCCAGTAACCCTCCAACCAAACTCAACACCCAGCAACCTCCAACCAAACTCAACACCCAGTAACCACCGTGGTATCCTTCCCCTCTCTCTCTCTCTCTCTCTCTCTCTCTCTCTCTCTCTCTCTCTCTCTCTTTCCTGCCATCTCAGCTGGGTACCAAACCTATAGACATCCCACATCACCTCTCACCTGGGCCACTGCAGGCGCTTCCCCAAAGGGCCTGTCTGCCTCTGCTCTTAGCTCCATCCCCACCATTCACTCTCCGAACCACAGCCAGGAGGGTCTTTAAAAATGCAAACCTGTTTGTCTCTCCCCTGCCTAGTACCACATAGTGGCTTCCAGTAGTGGTTGGAATTAAATGCTATAGACCCTACACATGCGGTAAGATCGGTCTCCACCTCCAGCCCCTTGCCTGTCACCACGCCCTCCATCACAACCCTCCTGCCACACCGCTGCTCCCTCTTGCCTCAGGACATTTGCACTTGCTGTTTCCTTTTCCTGGAGCTCTCTTCTCCTTGCACTGCACCCAGCGGGCTCATTCCTAACTCGTAGGTATCAGATGTCACCAACTCTCATACTCCGTGATCATGGATGGCCCATGCCATAAGTGTGTAAGATTTAATGTCGATATCCCTTTTGGGATTTAAGCCCGACAGGGGCAGGACTTCTGTCCATGTGACTCATCACTGCACACCCAACACCCAGCACAGTGGCTGGCAAGCAGCAAGCAGTCCATAGATATTTGTCATGTTCATAAGTGGGATGAAATGAGCAATTCCTCAGGAAATTCAGCCCACAGCTTCCGTACCGTCCACCCGTCCCTCTGAGCCTCAGTGGCCAGCCTAACGGGACTGTCCCTCTTCATTGCTTTGTCCCAGGAGCGGCTCGTGCTGTCCGTGCTGCCCCGCTTTGTCGTCCTGGAGATGATCAACGACATGACCAACGTGGAAGATGAGCACCTGCAGCAGCAGTTCCACCGGATCTACATCCATCGCTACGAGAACGTCAGGTGAGGAGGGCGACGCCACCCGTGCTCCCGCTCCCTGCGCTCCCTGCGCTGCGATGCTCTCATCTCTGCCCAGACTTCCGTCTGCCCGGGTGTCAGTGCCGTTTTTCATTGGCTGATTAATTCGTTAGCTAGGCATTACCGACCAGAGAGGTCTACATTTCCAAACAGAGGCTCGAGAAGAATGTCAGGGAAACGCAGGCATATTTGCGTGCTGACGTACTGCTTGGCTCCCCTGCAGGAGCCTGCCTGCCTTCACAGTCTCAATGGGAAAGCCCAAGCCCTTTCATGTGGTTGGTAAACCAACCCCAGAGAGATCTGAACCTCAGGGATGATCAGTAGGTCTCCTCCTTATTATATTCCTCATACCAGTGTCTTTAAAACAATACGAAAACAGACTACAGCTTTTTTTTCTTTTTGAAATGCATTTTTGGCCAACCATCCATCCACTTACTCATCCACCCATCCATCCATCCACCCATCCATCAATCCACACACACATCCATGTTCTCACCCACCCATCCATGTACTCACCCACCCACCCATCAGTGCCCTCTCTGAGCCCAGTACTGCCCTGGACAACACGCTAAGCACTGAAAACCAGTGCGTGGATTCCTTACTGAGGCAGAGCAGCTTTAGAATCCCAATGCCACCTCCCTTATGCGTGAGCTTGGGGAGTTACAGACGTGAATCTCAGATCTCTTTCCATAAAACGGGCAGTTCCTATGTATCTTGCAGGGAGTCAGAGTCTATAGAAAGCATAGGACAGGGATGGACATAGAATCATAGAGCACTGGGCATATTATACATTGTTCCAGACGTGGTTTCTAGTGGCAAACAAAAAGGAACCTAACCTTGGCTGATTTAAAAGAAGTTCCTCAGTGGCTACAAGGCAGCTCCAGAGAAATTGGGGAGGGACAGAGGGGTGGTCTCAGGAACAATCTGGAATAAAGCAGGAAGCAGAGCAGAGCACAAGGCCTATGAGGCCCTGTTCCCACTGTTTCCGAAGAGCTCATTCCCTGTCCTTGCCCAGCTGTCACCTCTGCAGTGCCTCAGCGCCCCAGGATCTGGATATGGCTGCCTTTGCTCTGCCTTCACTCCTTACCTCCCCCACCCCGCCCCCTCCACTCCCCTCTTTGCAGCTAAGTTAAAGCCTGGGCGGTGTGGCCCACTGGCAGAGCCCCGTCACTGGCCAGAAGAGACTGGGAAGCAAACGCTGGCATGTTCAACGTGGACAGCAGAATGGCACTGCCTTCCCACCAAATACCACAGGGCGGGAATTCCCCAGACGGAGGGGAAAGTCCGCACGTGGCTCTGAAAACGCCATCCTTCCTTCTGAGTTCCCTGCCTCCCACCTCTGTAGGGAGGGAAGAACAGTCCATGCACCCGCACGTCTGGCTGCCTGCACTCATTCTGAAGCAAGGCCAGTGGAGAGCGCGGTTCTCACACCCCCTGGGGCGGCAGAGTCTGTAGAGGTGGTCCTCTGGGTGGCACTCGGGAGTGGAGCCACCCTGCCCCAGGCCCCTCGTCACACAGCAGCTTTGGGGAGAGGGAGGTACGCCCCAGACCAGGGGTCAGGGGACTCATCATTACCAATTCTAGAGGAACTGGCTCCGGGCAGTACCTGTAGTTGTGAGGCAGTGCGGGCGCTGCTGTTACAGTGGGCAAAGGTGCCAAGGAAGGCTGAGACGAGGAAGCCTGTGTTGGGGGGTGAGGAGGGGTGGTGAGAGGTGGAGGGTGCAGGCGGATAGAGGACCGTTTCAAAAGAGATGGTTCTTATTTGCCTCAGTTAAAACTGAGTCAGCCCAGTGAAGCGGACAGGAGACCAGGCAGAGAGGGCAGCACTAGGCCCAGGGCCCACAGATATGCCTGGACTGGATATAAAGATACACATTAACTATTAACAGAAAAGAGGGACCATATCACTATAGGACACATTATGGGAGTTCCCGTCACCATGGAGACAAAGATGGGGGGAAACTAACCTTCACGGAGAAAAAGAATGGAGAAAATACACAAGCCGGCTCACCCAGACTCACACCCTCAAGTTCAGGAAACAGCACCTCTGGCTTTCTCTCTACACCAATCAATCCCAGTGCTTCCTTCTGTCCGGAATCACAGAAGCTGTTTCCGCCCTCTTCACCCGCCCATTGGTTTCAAACCACTGAACTGAGGCCTGACGCTCCGAGAGCTTTTCCTGGGAGTTCACAGCACACTCAGTCAAAGCCCAGTTCACTGCCCACCTTTCTCAGGGGCCTGGGCTCGCGGCAAAGGAGCCCTTTGTAAGGGGACGAGAGCCTGGAGACTGCCGCCCAGCCCTTCCCTGAGGCGCTCCCCCAGGTTCTGGGGAGATGAACTCACCCGGGGGCGGCGGGCCTCTGCAGCCCAGGCGAGGCTGCGGTGCTAAATTCAGACCCGTGATGGAAACGCAGAGGAGGGCAGTCCTTGGCCGGCGTCTGAGAACAAAGTCAGACCGGCTGCTACGCCCCGTTCCCCAGCCTGCGGAGCACCCCGCTGCGGGGTAGGGAGCTCTCTGACATCATTTCCAAATCTGTCCCTCTTCGTGGCCACCACCCCCCCCTCCCGGCCCATCGCCTCCCATCAGTGGGTGTACAGGAGGCACCATGCCACGCCTGGGGACATCCGTGGGCCCAGGGGACGGGGAGCCTGCGGGCCACGCTCTCATATGGAACACTGTCTGGGAGCCACGGCCCCTACAAGACACTGGCCGCATCCTTTCCGCTCTCCGGGTTTACTTCCCAGTCCAAAGCATGAGCTGTCCAAGCATGTAAACTCAGGAAGGGTCCAAGCATGTAAACTCAGGTTGATTTCGTCTGTACACACCTGCGATGTCTAAGATGTACTGGAAGGCTTTTCGGCTTCCAGCCTCATCTGCCCAATTTTATTCCTCTTTCCTGTCTCATCCCCTTCCCCTCTCTCCCTCCCCACCCTCCCATCCCCGCCGTACATGTAAGACACTTCCCATACTAGTTAGGCCCTGCTGTCCGCTCTAACACAGAACCTCCCAGTTTTGATCATTGAAACTCCAAAGACTCGAGTCACTCAGCTGTCCACTGCTAATATTCCTGGTGGGCGGGTGATTCAGGCACAGAGGCCCCCGCATTTTATAGCTGTGCCGTCCCCTGGCATTCAGCTCGTGGAGGGGAAAGAGCAGAAAAGGCCCACCCTGGCCGAGAAATGACAAGGGCCACTTCTGCTCGATGCCACTGATGAGCCCTGATGGGATGGCTCCACCCAGCTACAAGGGTGGCACTGAGGGTCTTTGCTAGGGCAGGGAGGCGTGGATGTGGGGGACAGTAGCTTTTCTGCCAGGCTGCTCTCCCAGCTTTCCTCCAGCCACGTCCACGCCACGTGGTTTGCACATTCTCCGTCCACCCACTTTGGGCTGTTGATTTCCCGCCAGGCCTGCCAGCGTGTGCGCGCGTGCCACGTTCACCCTGCAGACTAGTTTCCTGGACAAGCGAAATGGAATTGAATGAGCCCAGAATACCAGTTGCCTCTCAAGGCCTGCCTGTGTGGCAATCTATTAAACCCTCGCTGGTCCCCAAAATACCCACAGATGTTATGCGTCCTCTGCTTGTGAGGACCATGGCGTGATTTAGAGCGAGTCTTCTGAGAGTAGCCCTGCCGAGTAGCTTTCATCTTTGCATTATTGTCAAGAAAGCGGAAGCTCCGAGGGATTAGATGCGTGTCCCTGGAACACACAGCTAGGAAGACAAAACTACACAGTGTTCCTAACGATTCCAGTGGCTTCCGCTAAAGCCTCCTTGAAGACTCTATTTGCAGAGCGACTGTTGGGTAACATCGCTTATTTTTAGCCAAATAAACAACTTATATAACCAAATTAGAGTTGGAAATTAATACGGTCCCGTCAGCATCTTCCAAGATGAGGATCTTGGAAGGTTACAAATTTATTCTTAGAAACAAAGGCCCCGCCTGGAGCCCCGCACGTGGGGGCAGCAGAATGAGAAAGGCAGAGAGCCAGGGCCCGGCTTCAGCTGCAGGTCTTCCCTTCCGCTCACTCTCAGTGCACGCGCATGGTTCAAGGCAGCGCTTCTCTGACCTGACTGCGCATAAGAATCACCTGAGGCTCTTGTTATGTCAGAGTGAGACCCAGCAGGTCTGGGGGGGCGGGGGGTAGGCATGTCTGACCAGAGCCCAGGAGAGGCCAGTGGGGGCTGTGACCACACTCTGAGGAAGGAGGTCCTGACTCTGCTCACGTCTGTTGATGCAACTCAGAAAACAAGTCATGAGTCTTACCCTCTGATGGACTCTTGAAGGACAAGGTGGATTTTAATAAGAAGCGACAGGAAAGAAAGCTGTGCCTGGGAGCAGGTGCGCTGCACAGACGCAGGTGGATAGAGCATGGCGTCATCAGAAGACCAGGAGGGATTTGATAATATTGGAACACGGAGCACATGTGAACATTTTGATGACTTTGTTCTCAGGGGATCCATTTCTTCTTTCAATAGGCTGCATGGCCCGGCCGGCGTGGCTCAGTGGTTGCGTATTGACCTATGAACCAGGAGGTCATGGTTCAATTCCCAGTCAGGGCACATGTCCTATTTGTGGGCTCAATCCCCAGTGGGGGCATACAGGAGGCAGCTAGATCCATGATTCTCTCTCATCATTGATGTTTCTCTCCCTCTCCCTCTCCCTCTCCCTTTCCTTTTCCCTCACCCTCTCCCTTCCTCTCTGAAATCAATAAAAATACTAAAAAATATATAAAAATAAAATAGGCTGCATGCTCCACAGGGGCTGTGACTGGCACACAGTAGTCATTCAGTTAACCAGCTGCTAAATGAATGAATAAGTGAATAAACCACTTCTGCCACAGATCAGAGATGGGGAACCTTTTTCCTGCCATTGGCCATTTAAATATTGATAACATCATTTGCAGGCCATATAAAATTATCAACTTAAAAATTAGCCTTCTGTATTTGGTCAAACATGTAATTAACTAACTCCTAATGCCTGGGCAGGGCCAGACCACGTGGTTTCTCAGGCCTTATCTGGCCCGCGAGCTGGACGTTCCCCACCCCTGCCATAGACAGATGGGTAGTAACAGTTTTGAATGGGTGGAGCTATGAAGTGAGTGGGTGGAACTACATGATCTACAGGCCCTTGCATTCTCCACCTTCGAAGACACTGTAGTGATAAAAAGTACAGACCCCAGAGCCAGGCCTCCTGGTTCACTCGCAGCTTTCCATGTCTGTGGGCAAGTACTCGGGCCTCAGTTTTCTTATCTGTAACATGGAGATGATCATAATAGGCCCCTCTGCGTAGACTGTTATGAGGAATGAATGAGTTAATATAATAGAAATCTTAGATCAGATTCCAGTTCACAGTTATTGCCAGTGTTGCTGCTATTACTGTTTCAGGCTTGTGTCCACAGTTAGGAATGCTTTTAGCAGCAAATAACAAATAATCCAGGTAATGGTCATAGTCTTTACTACCTCTGATACCTGTCTCTACTCTACTCTCCTCCTCCTTCTCCCCCTCCTCCTCCTCTTCTTCCCCCTCTATCTTCTTCTTCCTTTCTCCTGTCTCTCTCTCTCCTCTCTCCTCTTCTCTCTCTCTCTCTCTCTCTCTCTCTCTCTCTCTCTCTCTTTCTCTCTCTCTCATTTCCATTAAGCATACAATCCCAGCTCTTCAACATGCTCCAGTAGAATGTTGGTCAGACATCCTTGCCCCTCTGAGCCTGTTTGCTCATCTTCACAAAGGAGACAATAATGCTGCTCATTGTGAAAATATAGAAATAATTCATAAAGCTTCATTTGGCTTCGTCCAACACATTGCTCTGTTCCTGGTGACAAATATCCTTCTAGAAAGTGTTTGCCTTGCCCACACTGCACAGCTTTGCCCGGGAAGAAGGGCTTTCCGCTGCCCCCTCATCCTTCCTGAACTCCTGGGTCACTGTCTCAGCGGGGATGTCTGCTGGAAACGGAGACATGCTCCCGACTCGCACAGCAGGGAGAGCGAACCTCCCAGACCACGGCCGATTTCTCTGCTGATGTTGATGTGTGTCCCGGGTGATTTAAAATATTAACACGCTTTCTCCCCACCCCACCTCTTCCCTGTTGTCTAGTATTCTTTTTGCAGATGTTAAAGGATTTACCAACCTCTCCACGACCTTGTCCGCTCAGGAGCTGGTCAGGATGCTCAACGAGCTCTTTGCCCGATTCGATCGCCTGGCTCACGTGAGTTGAATTTAATTCCCTGCTCGTCTTTGGCGGGAGTGAGGACTGCATGTGAATTCGGGGAGGACTCAGCCTTCACCGCCAATGTCATTACTGCTCTGCATCCTGCCCCCAGGCGCGGCCCCCTGATCCTCACACATCCTGGGGATCAGTGTTAGTTATTGACAGGTCTTGGATGGGGGGTTGACAGATCAATCTTCCCAGTGGAGAGACAGCTGGAGGAGTGACACAGTTAAACCAAGTCCTTCTGGCCCGCTTCCACCCCAGCATCATGTCCCCCGAGTGGCCAGGTGCCACCCCGCTGCAGCCTGGTTTGTGCAGCGGTGGCTGCCTGCCCTTTCCCAGCCGACCGGCCATCGGGCCTGACTTCGCCTGTTCTCAAAAAACAGTGGTCCACTGAGCCCCACTGAGCCTGACCTTACCGGAGAGCTTCGCTGTGTGGCCAACGAGACACCCCTTTACCTTCAGCTAGCCAATCAGAGCTCAATAGGAAACGGCTTAAGAGATGACCATTTGCCTTCGCAACACAGATCCTGGCCCGAAAGCCAGGAGTTACTTCATCCTTCTTGGTAAAGGGTGTGCATCACGGCCAGCTTCACAGGCTGGTGGGAGTGGGTTCCATGAAACCACATCAAGGGGGAGTGCACTCTCGGGGCGCTGAAAATGTCCCGTTTTGGCTGCCTCGCCCCAACAGAGAGCCATTCGTACCGGAATCTGAGCACCTGTAGGGGCTGTGCGTGGGGCTCCGTGCTGGGAGTGTGGGAGTGGCTGAAGCACACGCCTTCCCTTCCCAGAGTTCAGTCCCCCTGGGTCTACATAAAGAGGCGAGCAATGCAGTGTGATGTGTGCAGAAGTCCCTCTGAATGACCTGGGACTGCAGAGGCAACACAGAACCCATGAGTTTTCCAGGAGAAAGTGGCGCTTAGGTTGTGTCTTAACAATGAGAGAACAAGATAAGAGAACACTATCCAGCAATGAGAAGGAACATGCCTCTGATGCATGCCAGAACATCCCTGAGTCTCGAATGTGACATGACAGGTGAAAGAAGCCTACCCGATATACTGATGACACACCCCTGAAATCTATATAATTTTATTAACGATATCACCCCCAATAAATTCAATCAAAAATAAAATAAAGTAAAAAAAAAAAAAAGAAGAAGAAGAAGAAGCCAGACACAAAAGGCTAAACATCTTATGACTCCTCACATAAGCCCCTCTAGAAAAGTCAAAATTACAGGGGCCGAGAAGAGCTGAGTGGCTGCCCATGGAGGGTGTGGACTGACTGCAGGGAAGCGTGGGGGTGGTTGGGGGTGATGCGGGTGCTCTGTATGTGAGTAGGGCTCCTCACATTTTATATATCTATTAGCGAGGTGAGAAGATAGGGACCGTCAGCTGGGAGAATGAAAATAAAGATGCTAGCTACTCAGACACCAAAAGAGATTCTGCGATGCCGGAGGGAAAGGGGTGAGGTGCGCTGCACAGACAGACAGGGACCCGCCAAAAACCCGCAGAAATGCCTGCAGCTCCCCGGCCATGTTAACGAGGGCATTCACTGGGCGGGGAGGGGGTGGAAGGGCTGGGAACTGAGAGGTGGGGGAGAATATATACCATCTTTTGATTGTTGCACCAATGGGGCTGGTGTGTTGCACATAAGTCATTCTGCTTCATATTACGGTCGTGAATATCTCTGCTCAGACATGCTAAGATGGCTAGAAATGACCCTCTCTCGAGGACCGACAAATGTGACCAAGGCTGATTTTTAGTGTCACAGTAGACCCCGCTGACTCAGGGAAAGGGTTGCGCAGTAACAGTTAATGCAAGTTGTTCAACCAACATTATGGACAACGTACCACGTGCCAGGGGAGGTGCAGGGCTCCGGGAAGGCCACACCAGTCCCTGCCCTCAGGGAGCTCCGAGGCTGGTGAGGGAGACGGCCCAGCCCGCAGTGACTGCAGTCCAGTGCAGCGCGAGCAGTGACAGGCACAGGGTGGTGGGCGAAGGGAAGCCCAGCCAGATGCTGGGCGGGCTGGGCATGATGGTGGTGGCGACCCAGCAGCACCCAGAGAAGAGGGCCTGTGCCCACTGGGGCTTGAGAAAGAGGAAGAGCTTTGCTGGCATCAGAGGAGAGGAGGAGGCGCCTTCTAGGCTGAGCCACGGGGCAAAGGCAGGGGAGTGTGAAAATGCAACTCTGTGCTGCTCGCGTGGGAGCCATGAGGAGCTCAGGATTGTTAGAGCGTGAAGGGCAAGGGCGATGCAGTGAGAGAGGAGCCTGCGGGCATGGTGTGACATTTGTGGGAACGTGGATTTTGTCTGGGGGACGGGGAGAGCAAATGAAGGTACATAGTCCAATGATCCCGATCCCCACTGGACACAGATTCTGAAGTCCACCTTTTGGGTTATCACTCTTATTGAAAGGTTTAAAAAAAAATCATATCAAATTAAGCACAGATAGATGATGGAGTAAAGTTATTATTAAATTTGAGATGATTGAATATTGATCATCTGAATGATGCCTTTTTTAATGCATTGTGTTGATTGTTTTCCCTGTCTTACCTTAGTTCTCACAACAAACCTACAAGGCAGTGTTTTTATTATTCCCATTTTACAGAACAAGTGACTGAGGCTCAAAGAAGTAAAATAATGTGCCCAGAAGCACTGGGAGGTGGTGCATCTGGGACCCAGAGCAAGGCCAGGGGCTTCCATAGTAACACACACATTCTTTTTAAAAAAATATATATATATTTTATTGATTTTTTACAGAGAGAAAGGGAGAGGGATAGAGAGTTAGAAACATCGATTAGCTGCCTCTTGCACACCCCCTACTGGGGATGTGCCCGCAACCAAGGTACATGCCCTTGACCGGAATCCAACCTGTGACCTTTCAGTCCGAAAGTCGATGCTCTATCCACTGAGCCAAACCAGTTTTGGCAACACACACATTCTTCATTCCTAATCTGGATGGGGAGGGGCAGATAGGAACTACTTTATTTTGCAAAAGGATCAGGCATTTTAGGCGTGGAACAGGAGACCTCAGAGATGGGTTGCTGCCTCTGCAGGATGGCTTGAAGGGTTCAAGTGAGGCCGGACTTGAACATTCCTGTGCAAATCCCCTCTCTGCATCTCATTTCCTGTCGGAGGTGTGAGGAAGGACAAGTGGAACAACACTGAGATGCCCCTTCACACCGGGTTGCTCCACATAAGGACTCGGTGCCCATTAGCGCCCGTGAACATCTAGTCTACCCGCCCCGGGTGCATCAGGACCTGCTGCCCTAGGACCTTGGTCGGCAAACTGCGGCTCACGAGCCACATGCGGCTCTTTGGCTCCTTGAGTGTGGCTCTGCCACAAAATACCACGGCCTGGGCGAGTCTATGTTGAAGAAGTGGCACTAGAGGTTTAAGTTTTAAATCTCCAAAGAGATTTCAGTCGTTGTCCTGTTGATACTTGGCTCTGTTGACGAATGAGTTTGCTGACCACTGCCCTAGGAGACCTCAGGAGAAAAGTTGAATAGTCTCTGCCAGGGCAAACAAGGCTACTCAGGAAGGAGAAGCCCCACTGCAAATGCTTTACCCCACGACCTGCCCCTGAGCGCCTTTTAGCACCAAATCCTGTGCCTTTGGAATGACGTTGCTCTCCTGGCCACCAGTCTTTGCTTTAGAGTTCCCTTATGTTGACACCAGAGAGAACCCACGTCCCATGCGCATGGCACACACTGCACCTGTTCACTCACTGCATCACTGAGATGCCGGGAAACCTCACAGCCTCCTGTCAGAGATCCTCTCAGTGCAATCGAGTTCCTTGGTTTCCCCGTGGTTAGGGCTGTTCAGAACCGAGCACTGTGACCTTTGACCCTTTGGCAAACTCCCATTTTAGGGGGTTTGGTCTCTGTCACTTTTGGTCTTCAATCGTTTTGTAAAATAAAGTAGCTCCTACCTGCCCCTCCCCATCCAAATTAGGAATGAAGAATATGTATATCATTAGGAAGTCTTTAAAATTGTAAAGCAACCAACATATTTATTTGTTAACATGATGGGCTTAAACCTTCCTTAAAAATGACTGACAAAACTGGAAGAACCTAAGCTGCTATTATAAAGAACAAATCGAACCCAATGGAAAGCTAATAACAGATTAAATCAAGGAGAGAGCTGTCTCTGTACTGACATGGAAAGAATTTCAAGATATTTATTGCATGAAAAAAGCATGTCTCAGATCTATAGACATGGATTGATAAATCTATGGCTAAGAGCACGAAAACTAGTCACACATGATCATGGCACTGTATCTGTGAAAACACAGCAGCCTCAGGGGAGGGGAGGGAAACCAGGATCCCAGGGGTGGTGGGCCCGAGGGCTGGGGCCGCACAAGGGACTTACCACAATTCCATTGTTATTGGGACAATATAGTCATCTGTTATTTCTGTGATCACAACGAGATAACGCATGTTCTCTCACAGAACTACTTTAAGTTCATTAACTGCACAGGGCTTTTGTCCTGAGAATCTTCTCTCTTTTTATTTTTATTGGTTTTTTTCTTCTGATTACAAAAGCAATGCTGTTCCTTCTATAAAATCCAAACACCAAAGATATAGACAACACAGGAAGTACCCATGCCCATCGTCCTACCCCTGCTCAACCAGGGAGCCATCTTTGGTAATTGGGTGTATAGATCTCCTAAGTTTTATCTACACAAATGGTTTCATACACCCTCTGGGTTTCCCAAGATTTTTATCATCTCAAAGCCATCGAGGTGGGAGGAAAAGGATTATATTAAGACTAACTCAATAACACCTGCAAGAAGACCCTCACCCGACTTTATTTTTCCTCTTCAATATCAAAGCGACCTGGAACTTAATGGGAACTTTACAAAGCAATTTCGGATAAAAGGAAGGTGCTTGGCTATTACTGTCAAGTCACCTGACAGCGCTTAGGAATTGATCAGAAAAATGTGTCTGCAAATTGACAGATAAGAAGACAGGCCTTCCACACATTACATGCATGAAAGAGTGAGTGCGGGTGTGGAAGGCTGACGTGAGCATTTTGGCCTCTCCGGGGGGTCTCAGGACCAATGCCTTGCAGTTACCAAGGAATGGCTGTAGGTAGTTAGGTTTGGGTGAGTCAGAAGTTTATTATGTGGATTTTTGACTGTGTGGGTGGTCAGTGAACAAATCCCACATTGTTCAGGAATCACACACACACACACACACACACATGCATAGAGCAACAGAGTGAGTTTTTATAATGTTAATTTAGGCAAAAAATTTTCATTTATTCTAGGAATATCTTTTTTTTTTTAAGTAATGATATAAACCGTGTTGGTTGGGTTGTTATTTTGGCTTGTTGATGGGTTTTTCATTCTTCCTTGGCAAATACAAAGTTGAGCATCTAGCTGGTTTTTTAGTCACTGTCCCATGGAAACTGCCAGGCTTAATCTGGAAACTGCCAGGCTTAGTGGGCGAAGGGCTCCATCCTGGCCCGGAAGCTGTAGGGGTCTCAGAGGAGGGGCCTGGGCGCCCCTGACTGGCCACACCTCTTCAGTGGTTCTTTTGCAAAATTAGCAGCACTGAAGCAGCCAACAGCCAGGAACCATAGGCTCCTCAGAATAACCCAGGGAAGGCTGTGCATGCCCTCGGAGTTCTGAAGGTGGCACCTGTGCCTATTTGAGAGGCTTGGCAAGACCCTGGAGATCAGATCCAGACTGGAAGCACCAGAGCCGGTTCCGAGTCTCTTCTCCTTGTCTGACACTTGCTTTTCACTGGGAGAGGGGCTAAGTATAAACTACACGTCCTTTTATCTATGCTTTTAAGTGCATTCATTTGTTATCAACACACAACGGCCTAACTCCTGATGGGATTAGGAGGCCAGCACCGTGCTGTACAGCCCGGCTATACAAGGGCCTCCATGGCGCTGCTGGCACCTCAGCTCCCCTTTCTCTACAACTCCCCTCCTCTGACCTTGGACCCCACCCCATAAGGAGGGCCTCTTACCTACACTGCATAGACCCATGCTCATGGGGTTCCAGGTCTAGAAGGCATCTCAGGGTCATTCAGTCTCACCCATCTATTCAAGGAAGCCAAAAGGGAGAGTCAGCCACCCTGGGTCACAGGTAAGAGAGGTGAAAGACTGGCACAGGTCCAAGTCCTCACCAGAGACAGGCCACGTTAACTCTGTGCCCCCTCCGCTGGGCCCTGCACTCAGTCTTCCCATGTTAATCCTCACAGACACAATATGACAGGTCCTATTCTTGTTCCCACTTTACAGATGAAGCAACTGAGGCTCAGAGATTAAGCAACTTAACTAAAGACACGGGAAAGACATAGGTTGTCTGGGCTCTAACCCCAAGCAGTGTGACTCCTCGGCCGATGCTCTGGGCCCCTATGCTACAACATTCAGTCAGTTCCTGCTCAGTATTGAAGTCTGCACCTTGTCTTTGGGGCTCGATATGCTTTGAAGCTTTGTAAGAATCACGTGTTCAAGATTGTGAAGCCACCAAACAACTGTCCTGCTTCTAAGACAGCCTCAGTTCTTAAGGTGCCAGCAACCTCCATGGGAAGAGACTTAACACAGAGTTGAAAGAGTAGGAATCTCTAAATGATTTATGGTTTTAAGTGCTGGTGGTTGAGCTAAAGACTGCTAAAACCCATTAATTCAGAGGCTCGGCGAAAGAAGAAAGACAGCGCTGGGGGTAGGATTCCTAGGGGAACACAGAACACGCAGGTTGAATGCCCGCTCTTCGCCAGGCCTGTCCACGTGAGGGTGTTCAGATCAGAAAGCTAGTGCCCGGCAGCGCTGAGATACGGTGCTGAATCTGTCAAGGTCAATATCCAGGGTCTTCCCATGTCTCCACTCTACCTCCTAGCCCTTCAAACCCCTACTTAGGGTAACGCCTCGTTCCCCAGGAAGATAGCGGAGATACAATGCAGAGGTGGGTCTCTGACCCGGAGTGCGGACCCCCTGACCTTGCTTCTCTCCTTCCAAGCCACTCGAGTGCGCTGACCCATTTGCTGACTGGGTCCTTTCCTCTCCCTCTGTCTCTTCCAGGAGCATCACTGTCTCCGCATCAAGATCCTGGGGGACTGCTACTACTGCGTCTCCGGGCTTCCTGAGCCCCGCCAGGACCACGCCCACTGCTGCGTGGAGATGGGCCTCAGCATGATCAAAACCATCAGGTATTCGGGGTCTCCCTCATAACGCCAGGCCTTCGAGGCGCCTGACAGGAGCGACAAACAGCGCATCTATCCTTGGCGGTAGAGCGCATGCATGTTGAAAGGGAGCGCCCTGATTTGTTCCGTGAACGCTGCGTACCCATTGCTTCTCCCAGATGAGCCTAGTCGTTCTGGGACATTCGATGTATACCTCACTTTCCACTGTCTGTGCAACGAATCTGCATTCCCAGCGTCCTCGTGGGGATACAGCGAGGGACGAGATGAGCGGAATGCTCGTCTTCAGGGAGGTTACGGAGCCATGGGAGGGACGACGAGCACATGGGCAATTTCAAGATGGAACAATAAGCTCTGTGATGAAGCAAATCCGGGGCGCTTGGGAATAAAGAAGGAACAGCTCACTCAATCCTGGGCGCTGGAGAAGGCTCTGCAGAGCAGTGTCCAAGCTACCTCCTGAAACGTGAGCAGATATTAGCCAGATCCTGAGAGTGCCCGAGAGCCTGGAAGGCAGAACTGGCAGGTGCAAGATCGGGACCTGGGACCTGGGGAGGAACCGGTAGCAGCAGGCGCACTGTGGGTGGGAGCAGCAAGGGGCTGCAAGGCCTTCTGGGCCATTGAGGGGCTGGACCTTATCTTCTAGCCAATAGGAAATCATTAAAGGGCCACCTCGGGGTGGGCCTCATGGGAGTGCAACAGCAGAACTCCCCAGAGTTCATTTTCAAGTTTTTTCATTTTAGTTTTTCTTTTATATTCAGGTATTACTGACAATAAAATTGCACATATTTGAAGGGTACAATGCGATGATTTGATATATGCATAACACTGTGAAATGACTATCACAATCAAGCTAATTAATATCCATTACTTCCCATGGCTGTCTTTTCCTCTTCCTTTTTTTAAGAGAATGCTAAGATCTACTCATCTACTCTATTAACAAATTACCAGTATACACTGCAGCATGATTTAATATAATCACCCTGCCATACATCTAATCCCCAGAACTTATTTTTATCTTAGAACTGAAAGTTTGTACCAACATCTTCTCCCTTCCCCACCATTGTGCCCAGAAACCCCCTTCCCACTCTGCTTCTATGAATGCAACCTTTAAAAAAAAAAAAAAAAAATCACATATCCAGCATTGGTTTTTCTCTATCTGGCTTATTTCACTTAGTGCAATGCCTTCCAGGTTCATCCATGTTGACACAGTAACAGGATTCCCTTCTTTTTAAGGCTGTGCAATATTTCATCATGTATTTATTTGATGATCTAATCATCCACATCTTCTTTAGTTCTTCACACACAAACTTTCCATGGAACTTCGTGTGTTAAGCTTAAGCAATAGGTAAGCTGCACAGATGGCATTGCATGAGAAGTGAACGATGAGGATCAGAATTCTTTAAGATAATTAGAGCATTGCCATTTATCTTTCTGGGGAGGATCTTGTCCCTCCTGGCCATTTCCTCTGATCCTCGGCCTCCTTTCTGAAGTTCTGGAGTGGGACAGTGAGGAATGGGATATTGATAGGTTGAAATGACTCAGGGCTTTCTCTCATTGATACATAATAGAAAGTGCTGTTTTTACTCCTTTGGAATAAGACGATTCAGTGGGATACTTTTCAAGCTGCATGAGTCAGAGTCTATTAATACTCGAACATCTCCTTGATTATAATGGAGGGGACTTGAGGTCCAACATTAATTCTCCCAGTGAACACCACGGCGTGGTGCAGGGGAAAAGCAAGAGCTCTGAGTCTGGGTGAGCCTTGGTTGCAACCGGTTCAGCCCGCTAGAGTTTCCACTCTCTGGGCAGGCCCTGTGCTCTTGGGAGAGCCTAGTAGGCAATATTTGCACACAAGTGTGTGTGGAAGAGAATCCCAGTGATGCCACTCTATCAGATAATTAACCATCTTCACCAACTATTACTTGCAAGGGATGCAATTTTTTATTCAGCCCCAAAGGCACTTACTTCTGCCAGAAAACTCCGCAAAAGCCGTAGAGTCTGGAGCCATGTGTAGCGTTATACTGCACTGGTTGAAATGTAATGTCATTGTCAATAACCCATTTGATGACTGGTTTCCCCAGACCAGATGGCCACCTGGGTAATTGTCATCACAGATGGATCCCTGTGGGAGATACTGTTCCCACCCTGTCAGGTTCTGTCAGCATCCCAACAGCAGTGCCAGCTGCAGATTGGCTGTAAGAGGCTGGTGCTTTGAACATGAGACCCATCAACATCTTGGCTCTCTGGATCCCGGCAGTTCTGGTAGTTTTTTCGCTGAAGATGACATGATAATTCTGGCCCCAAAGCAAACCAACTCAAAGGGACCCAGGTTCCTTATTCACAGATCAGTCCAAATAAGTGAGAGAGATTCTCCGTCAATTACAGACAAGTGGGGAAAGGTGCTAACATCAGAATGGCTGGATTTAGCTGCCATTAATGCTAATTCAAGCACCACACGTTTCAGAAGTGAGTGAGAGTTAAGACAAACAGGAGCACAAACTCGAGGGAGACCACTTTCCTGTCTGTCTTTTACTAGGTGTTGCTACTGTACTCCTTTGGATGGAGAACCAGTAATTGCTTCTGGTGCCGAAATCTGGCATTTAGACCCAAAGGATCATTTATACCAAAGGATCATTATTAGGAGACCTCACATACATCTCTAATAAATTAGCAGAGCCAATACTGAAAATGGAAAGTCCGCAAATGTCAGAATAGCAAGATAATGAGCCTTAGTCAAGCCTCAGATTGAATATATTCCATTAAAAAACATGTGATTTTAGAAACCCATTAGCTGGATGAATGACCAAAAAAAAAGCAATGGCATGTAACTTCATTTCTAATGAAGCATTTAATGCTGTCTTATGCATGCCTATTCATAAAATTAATTAAAATAGGCTTACATAATAGCGCCATGAAGCAGGCCGGTTCCTCTTCCCGTGCCCTGGTCTATTCTGGGGAGGCTCGATGGCCGAGAAGACACCACATTAAAGGTGGGCTCCGTTAGAAGCGCTATCTTTGTGAATGATCTACAGGAGTCTTCCTTGGTGAGCTTAATGAAAATTACAGAGCCCGGTGTTTTCGATGCGGCCAGTAAAAGTCATGGGATGACACCAGAATGCCAAGCAGGAACTGGCTTGTCCCCAGCTGGTAAACTGGAGCAAAGGTCTCAATCCCTGTGGCAGGGTGGCCTCCAAGCAACATGGCAGGACAAGGGATGAAAAACAGGAGCTATTTTGCTTTCCTCACTTACAAGAATGCCCAAGCTCTCTGCATGCCTCCTGGCATTCTTCCTTTTTCTTGCCCTCTTTCTTGTTGCTCACCCTTCCTTTTCACTTTTTCTTCTCTCCATCGGCTCTTCCATTGCTTTCCTCCTCCTCCTCCTTCCTTCTTTCTCCCTTTTCCTCTTCCCCCTCTTCCTCCTCCTCCTCTTCTTCTTCTTCTCTCCCTCTTCTCCTAAAACCCCTTTTCTTATTATTTCTGTAATGCTACTAACTGCAGCATCTGTAAGACCACATTCCTCTTAAAAATACAGCATTTACAGCAATGTTTAGTCTATGGATAATTTCATTTTTTGCAAAAGAATCACAATAGTGAAGATTGAATATATCTAGTAATATTGATTGAATGTTCACCTTGTACCAGGCAGACACTGTACGAAATGATCTTCCTAACTCTCCTCACCTAACACACAACAACCCTGTGAGGAAACTACTCATATTTCCCCAATTTTCAGAGGAGGAACGAGGCTCTGACAGGATAAATAACTTATGATGCACAGCTTGTAAGTAACTCCGTAAATGTCCAAAGGCAGGGAAACGGTGAGATTAATTTTGCATACTACAAGATAGGAAAATGCATCACCATTAAGCATCATGGTTTGCATTAATATTTAACAGCATAAGAAAATGTTGTGCGTTTAAAGAGTATGCATTGTAGAGTACACACACACACACACGTAATTTAGGGCAACCTCAGTTTTTTTAAGTATCTATTTTTACATTAAGAGAGAAGGTCCTAAAACCCTGTGATGGCAAATAGTGGCTGGATCTTTCCTCTCGCCTCCCCTCACTAGGCCACACTGTTTTTGGACAGGAGTCTACACCAGTCTTCCCATGATGTGTCCACCTCCAAAACAGGGCACTAAGGCTGACTGTAGTACAGGCAGCAACATGTCCACAGAGCACTCGGCCTCAGGCCCTTCCTTGCTGACCTTGAGGGGGTGATTTAACCTCTCTCTGTCCAGCTTCCTTGGTTCACCTCCATCACTAACTCCCTCCGGCAGCTGAGGACCAATCACTCGGTTCTCCCTACATCATAAACCAGTTCAACCTTTTGAAGCAATTTATATCTAGGACCTGCCCAGTTGGTATGTCAAATGGGCTGGTAGAAGCTATTTCGATGCAACTAGAGCAAATGCAAGCACAGTTTTAGCAAGAAGGGGAGAGTGATCGCATTCATGGCTTCCACCTGTGTAATTGTTGTGTAATTATAAGTTGGTATTGCTAACAAAGGTTAGGAGTAGCCGCCACGTTTGTGTTCAAATGGTACCAGGGGAAGTGCTTTAGACACATGATTTTGTAAAGCATGCTAACAATTCTGTGAAGGACAGCTCGCTCCCATCACCCCTGAGAAAACTGGGACTTGGACACTGATAATGCAGGTAGCCCAGTGCCTACAGCCAGTAAGTGGAGAATTCCTGCCACCACCACCCCTGCCTCCCCCTCCGCCCCACACACCAGGCTGCTTTGATGCAGATCCCGAGCCCCTTGGTGATGGCGAGTGCTTTGCTCTGAGAAAGCCTACGGCAGCTGCTCCAGCTCCACACCCAGCGAGTGGTAGGCCCAGCAGTGGAACTCCTGTCTCCACCCCACAGTCCTGCACGCTACTCTGCTGAGGTCTGCCCCCTGTTTGTCCAGGTATTTCACAGTGGAGAGAGTCTAACAGACAGACCAAAGGCGGCTACTAGAGTATTCCTCCTGTCATTGCTCCAGCACCTTCTGTGGATGGATTAATTAGCCAAAAAGAACCACTTAAAGTCCTGAAATTGAAAGCAAAAATTCCAAGGTTCTTCATCTTTTTTAAAACTTCAGTTTTCTGTTTATTTTCAGAAAGAGTGGGAGGGGAGGAGGAAGAGGAGGAGGAGTGGAGGAGGAGGAGGGGGAAGCAGGAGGAAAAGAAGGAGAGACCTCGATGCTAGAGACACTTCAATTGGTTGTCTCCCACATGAGCCCTGACCCAGGCCAGGGATTGAGCCTGCAACTGAGGTCCATGCCCTCGTCCTGTGACCCTTCAGTTAGGCGGGCTGACACTCTTACCGCTGAGCAAAACCAGCCAGGGCATAAGATCCTTCACCTCTGACCATATACCACGCATTCCTCTTTAACAGTTCAATGAAAAGGAATATGATCTTCAGTCTTTTTGCTGGTTAGGTTTTGCATGATTGGTTCCCAGCTTGATATAGAGTTTCACAAAAAGTATTATTATTATTACTACTATTATTATTATTAAGTGGGTTCCTTGTTTAAAAGAAATCTTTGAAGTGCAACACGAAAACCAGGAAGGCAAAGGTGCATTATTTGAAGGGGTCAGATGTGGAGGGTCACCCCTCTACCGAAATGGCAGGTCCAGAGACACCTCTGTGGTTCCCTTAGAAGCATCTTGGGTCAACAGGGGACTGTGAAGCAAGCACGCCTTTGATCTGTGCCATCAATTCAGTGGCTGCCTAGAGCACTGGCCAGGCCCCTGTGCTCAGCGCTGTGCTAAGAGCTGGGCATGTGGATGAATGATAGCTCCCTGCCCTCCAGCAGCTCCGAGGCCCCAGAGAAGCGAGAGAGGGCACAGGTGTTTCTAGTGCCGGCGATCTCCAGTCATTTCCTCTTTGTTTGTGCCGAGGAGGCACAGCTGACGGCCCTGGAAGAACACAATTTGTAACGGCAGAATTCGCTGCCCTCTCACTTGGAAGATGCTCCCGGGTCCCCCCCTGGAGAACCTGGAACACGTGGTGCGCGTCGGTGGTCTGTGTGACCACCAGGTAGTCCTCCCAGAGAGAACCAGCGTCTGTGAATTATTCATTACTTGTACATAGTTTCATTCCTGTCTTTTATGTAAGCCAAACCCCAGACATACCAGAAAGAAAGAAAGCAGACAAAGCCATAAAGGGGCTTTGTCTCTGATGCGTTTTCTTTTGCAGAAGAAAAAAAAAAAAATCTAGGTGTCTTTTCATTGAGATGTTCCAGTGCATTCCCGGTGCAGTGTTAATTACCTAATGGCGCTGGCGTGGCGTGCTGTGTGCTCGTCCCTCCCAATTAGTCAGCAAAGCACTCTAACATCCATTATCTCCCGTGGGACTCACAGGGGCTCTGTATGGGAAGCAGTCAACTGGAGCTTTATTTACAACCGCTGAATCTCAAGGTCACGTTAAACTATATGCTGAGGATCACACACCACGTTGCAAAGAGCGTGAGGTTTACAAACACAACAGCCCCACGTTAGTCCTAGAATCCTATGTGACCACAATAAAATCCTGTGCCTTCCTGGGCTGCACTTCTTCATATATGAAAAGCAGCTAAGTAGTACTTAGTATGTGCCAGACATTATTCACAACTCTCCATATATGTTTATTCGCCTAATATGGCAATGCTATTATTCCCATTTTATAGATAGAAGTGAAGTAACTTACTTGAGGTCCTACAGCTAATATATGGAAACACACGTTTTAAAGGATACTGATGAAATAAATAATAATTTTAAATATTTTAATTCAATTGCTGTACTAAAATCTTTCTGTTCTCTTGTTTAGTGAGAGCAATGGGTTTGCACATAATTTATTCTGTTTTAAGAATCTTAAAAGTTTGGGATACATTCATAGAAAGGTCAGGTTCCAGATTCAGTTTATTTCTATAGTACCTGTCTCTATTGGCTATCAGATCTAAAATTTCATAAAACAGGGAGATAGATCTAGGGGGCGCCCTTGGACCACTGACTGTGTTTTTAAGTCAGTTATGCCCGAGTTCCGGTTAAGGCTGGTCATGAATTTGTTTCTCTGGTAGCTCTGAGTTTTGCTTGCAAACTCATTAGAAGGCAGTAGCTTTTTGATATTTTTAACAAATGGGCACAACCCCCACCAACGCATTTCATTTGGGAGATCTGAAAATGTATTAGTGAGTGTGCAGCTCCGAGTATTCTGATAGATGACATAACTCATGTTTGACAGGCGAGGAAATGGCAACATTTCCAAACTTCCTTGTTCAAAAGCCTCTCTGCAGAGCACAGCTTTCTTGTGAAAAGCAATTACTTCCACCTTCTAAAACTGCCATCTTTAAACAAAATAAGCAAGTTGGGTTTTTCCCCAAATGTTTGCTAGAGAGAATATTAATAGCAACCTATTATCACAGAAAAGCTACAAATATGGGACACTTGTGGTTTTTCCTTTTCAACAAAAAATGTATAAATGATCTTTAATTTTAACAACTGTTAAGCATTTTGAAGTAAAATAACAATTGAAATCTACGTGGCCCTGAAAATTTTTCTAGTTATTGTATTTCAAAGTATTGTGTCCTAAGTGTTGAATTTTCCCTACATAAATGAGGTCATTTAACTCATAAGCTGAAATGGTTGGAAATACTCTGAAAGCAGAGGAGGACTGTGTGTGCCCAGAGGCAACCTCTCTGATGACAGAACTCTTCCTCTTCTCTCAAGATGCCTCCTCCATGCTCAGGGGCAGAGGACAGGCCAGCATGGGCCCTGTCGGGTTGCTAAGGCCAACCCGGGTTATCAAATTTCAGTGCAGCTTTTGCAGATAATAAACAAACGGGAGTTTCAATGTTGTCCTCCTTGCCCCAGCAGGTGGCCCCGCTCAGCCCAGGAACGTGAGTGCCCTGGTCTGGGACCACTGCTCTGAGAGGCGGCCGGGAAGGAGTTTTTAACAAGGGAGGGATGGTGTGAAAAGGTCCTTGGGATAACCGTGTAGAACGTGGGCCCACTCTGGCCTTACATGTGTATCTCTCCATTCACCTATGTCAACAGGTATGTGCGGTCAAGGACGAAGCATGACGTGGACATGCGAATCGGAATCCACTCGGGCTCAGTGCTGTGTGGTGTGTTGGGCCTTCGGAAGTGGCAGTTTGACGTCTGGTCCTGGGACGTGGATATTGCGAACAAACTTGAATCTGGAGGGATCCCTGGGTAAGCCAGAGCAAAGCCCTCGCCCTCCTAACCCTGGTCATTTGCCCGCTTTGTGGAAGCGGGTTCCCCATGTGCAGAATTCAGGGGTATAGATCTAAGAAGCTATTATTTGGAAAAAGATAGAACCCTTCATGGTCTGAGATTTGGGGGTTTATATTTTTTCTTTTAAACCCAAATGGCTTTTTAAATGTCTGGTTATTTCCCATCCCTATCAATCTATATATATAGGAATAAACTCAGCTTACTTTCCCTTTCAGTAAGTTTGCCCCTGATTCTGAACATGTATTAAGTACCTACTATGAACTAGCCAGTCTGCTAAATATCATTACTACATCACATCCTTTGATTTTACAACGCCCCACATAGTAAATATTATGAAGAGCCTCACCACACTTTACTGCCTCCCATTGTTAATTCACCAGTCCACTTTGCTCAAGGATGACCTCTTATTATTAATCTCCAGGCCCTCAATGTGTCCCCAAGAGCCTGGCACAATGCTTGGCACATAGGTAGGAAGGAACGAAAGGAAGGGAGGCACACAACTCCACTGTGTAATCGTTGAGAGCCTGGACCCTGGAGTCGTGCAGAATTGAATTACAATCCTTTCCCTGCCACAGACACCACCATGTAGCTCCACACAAATTCTTCAACCTCTCTGAGCTTCCACTGGAATGTAAATCACCTGGAGGGGGGGGTGGTAAACCTTGGGTGGCTGGGCCCCACCCTCAGACTTTCTGATCAATATGTCTGGGGCGGGACAAAGACTATGTCTTCCCAAAAGTGCCCAAGGGGTGCTGGCATTGGTACCACACTTTGAGGATTACTGTTCTCGAGCTTAAGTTAACTGAGAAAATGCATATCTAGTCCTTGGTCCTGTCCAGTAAACACTCACTATGGTTGTGTTTGTGGCGGTTACCATGTGACACAGATGTAGTATCTTACTTACAAGGATCGTGAAGTCCTTGTCTCCCTCCAGCACTGCTTGTGACCTCCCAGGGATGTGGCTTTGGGCCAGGCACTTACTCCTGGTCTCTGGGCCAGTTTTATCATCAGTAAAATGAGGGAGGGGGGTGCCTACCAGGAAGAGGGAAATTCTATGAGATGATCTAGGGAGCCAGTCATATCACAATAGCTTTGACTACAAGATACCGTATGTTCAAAATAACGTGTTACCAAATGGTTAGACCTTATTGTCATAACTATAATTATGATATCCTGGCATTTAAAATTATCAGAAAATATCAGGTTTACCTGACAGTCAATATATGAGAATATTGCCTGACTCATTTCCGTAGATCAGTGGTCGGCAAACTCATTAGTAAACAGAGCGGCAAACTGCCGTAGATAAACGTCATCACCAGAATCTCATCCGCATGGTCCTTACTTCAAAACCCCAGCTAGCAGCCATGATCAAAGGACCCTCTAAAGCCCAGTTTCTATGAAAATGTGTAAGTGTAAATTACTAGAACTTGAGGATGTCTTTCTCTATGGAGAACATAATATTGATTCAGTACGTGCAAATATTATTCCTCCCTCACACTGATGCAGGGCAATAAAACGCAGAACCCAGAGAAAATACCAAATGGGGGTTGGCATTTAACTTAAATATTTTAAGAGAACATCAGCCATCAGACTTTATAAAGATGATGCATGGAGCCAGTCAGATCATAATAGCTTTAACTACCCTTCTGGGGGTTTCACTGTGCCTGAGAGAACAAGACAGCCTTCTGGTCCTAGCTCTGAGGTTGATCAGAGAGACGGGTCTGGGACACCCATTTCATAGGAGGTCAAATGACCTTTCTCTTCCCCGACGTCAACATTACTGAATACATACTGACAAAATCCGCGTGGGAACATTCGTGCTTATTCAGCATGTTTCTGGAGAAAGCTCCAATACCTTTACATGTTTCAGTTGTTGTGTTCTGACCCTATGCAAGGATGCAACTTTGGAAAAGGTGGAGAATGTGCTATGCAGGATCAGAAATGCATCCTTGGTGGTTTCTGGGTGTTTTGCATATCATTTGCGGTAACTTATTCTATAAGCAGGAATCGAGCAGAATGGGTAAGAAGTAAGTAGAAATAGTACTAAAAGTACAATGTGCCTGTCAGTGGTTGACTGTGGACTCATTCACCAAAAGTGGGTACTATTATTTTTCCCATTTTCATGGATGAGAAGATGGACATAGAAAGATTAAATAACTTACCCAAGATCTATCAGCTAGCAAGTAAGTGGCAGAGCCAGGGTTTTGATCCCTCAATCCTGCCAGAGTTCCTGTATGTAACCATCATGCTAGGCTACCCACCTATAGCACCCTATGGCACTGTAAGGCGTCTGGGTGAATTAGACAGGAGCACACAGAAAAACCGTCCCAGAATGATTCACCATGTGCAACTTCCACGTTCCAGTGTGAGCCTGAAGGCCCTTGATGTCATCTGTTCTTTTGTTAAAAAAAGAAACTTGACTCATGAGCTGCAGTAGCTGATGACTGCGGAGGAATGAGTCACTCCTTGTGCGTGGGGCAGGCCGGTGGCCAACCGGCACGTGGCCACAGCTCTGTTGTCAGCTCCCTGCCGTGCACACAGTTCAGGGAAAGTTGCTCTGTGGTCTTGTGAGGCCTGCCTTGGTTCTTATGAAGATTTTAGACGAGTTGAAGCAATGAGGCAAGATGACAAGAGAACCGTCACTGTTGATGGGTGATTTTGGACAAAAATTGCCTTTGGGTTCAGAAACATTTATGGAACTTGTTTTCCCAATATAATCAACAGCCCTGAAAAAATGAAATCACTCGCTGGTGCTTTTTTCTGGGTCCATGAGTGTTTTCTGCTTTTGCTTTTTGGCTCAATCTCTTTACCCAGCACCTGCCCACCCCCCGGAGCTGTCAACCTGCTCTATATCTAGGAGTCTGTCTCTGTTTTGCTTGATAGTTCATTTTGTTCATTAGATTCCACATATGAGTGAAATCATATGGTACTTGTCTTTCGCTGCCTGGCTTATTTCACTTAGTGTAATACTCTCCAGGCCCATCCAGGCTGTCACAAAGGGCAAGATTTCCTTCTTTTTATGGCCCAGCAGCATTCCACGGTGAAAATGTACCTCAGTGTTTTTATCCACTCACTACGGATGGGCACTTGAGCTTCCAAATCTTGGTTATTGTAAATAACCCTGCATCTATTCTTTCGAATCAGTGTTTCGGGTTTCTTGGCATAAATTCCCATAAGTGGAACTGCTGGGTCATAAGGCAGTTCCATTTTTAATTTTTTAAGTGCCTCCATGTTGCTTTCCACAGTGGCTGCACCAGTCTGCATTCCCAGCAACAGTGCGCAAGGGTTCCCTTTCTCCACATCCTTGCCAAAACCTGTTATTTGTTGATCTATTGATGGTAGCCCTTCTGACAGGTGTGAGGTGGTATCTCACTGGTTTTAATTTGCAGTTCTCCGACGATTAGCGACATTGAGCATCTTTTCGTATGTCTACTGGCCATCCGCATGTCCTTTTTTTGGCAAAGTGCCTATTCAGGTCCTCAGCCCACTTTTTAAAATAGATTGTTTTGTTTTTTTGGTAAAAATCACTGATTCTTTTTTTTTTTTTTTTATACTTTTTTTATTTAAAAATATGGAACGCTTCACGAATTTGCGTGTCATCCTTGCGCAGGGGCCATGCTAATCTTCTCTGTATCGTTCCAATTTTAGTATATGTGCTGCCGAAGCGAGCACAAAAATCACTGATTCTTAAGGGTTGCTGAGACCAGGCTGACAGTCACAAGAAAAGCTGTAATAAGTGTGTATGTACGGCAGCTCAGCAGGGCCGTGTTCACCAGAGGCTGCAGTGGCGAAGCCCTGCTTGTTGATTTTTTGCTTGAATTTCTGTTTTCTTTTATTCTAATTTTTTCAGGGGACCACATATTGTCCCTGAGGACATGACCTCAGTGTGCCCTGATGTTGGCTTTGCACGGGCCACGTCGGGGATGGATAATGACCTGCACTTTGTGTCCCCAGGAGGATTCACATTTCCAAGGCCACCCTCGACTGCCTGAACGGTGACTACGACGTGGAAGAGGGCCACGGGAAGGAGAGGAATGAGTTCTTGAGGAAGCATAACATAGAGACCTACTTAATCCAGCAGCCGGAGGACAGTCTGCTGTCGCTGCCCGAAGACATTGTCAAGGAGGCGGTGAGCTCCTCGGACCGGAGGAACAGCGGGGCGACGTTCACAGAGGGCTCCTGGAGCCCCGAGCTGCCCTTCGACAACATTGTGGGCAAACAGAACGTAAGTCCCGGCTTCCTTCTTCTGGCTAGCCAAAGGCATGCTCAGGTGGCCCCACACCGGAGATAACCCTTTAACCTTTTCTCTGCTGAGCAGCAAAATTGCAAATAATCAAACCTACCTCCTCCAGACAGAATTTACCTTTTGTACGCAATGTCAGGGAATGCATGAAATCCCAGGGTGTACCCGACACCCTCTCCCTTTATTTTTTTATTTTTTGACCTCACTCAAAATAAATGTCATGTGAAGCTGAATTATAATTTAAAAAAAAAAAAAAGACCCACGTTGGAAAAGAGAAACCTGATATTATTATACTAGCAACAGAAGTAGCTGAGCAGGCCCACGGGAAAGCCATTCCTTAGTCAACTGGCAGGCTAAGAGTTCTGAACTGCCCTCTGGGATTGAACGTCAAGGGGTCGCCATTGATTTGGGACAGGCAGCACCAGGTGATGCCCAAGGGGGAAGAGGGTGAGAGCGTTCCAGAGTAGCATGAAATTGCAAAGCCGCCCTTGTAATTCTATTCCTATTTGTTTTGAATTTGCTTCTTATCTGAGGGATGAAGCCAACAGAGTCAGTACATGAGGAGTAAATCACCAATCATCCAAATATTTCTTAAATCATTTCTTCAACTACCAGGACTCTACTAAACCGAATGAGATGCTCAGACTCTGAGAGGCGCTAGAGGACTGAGGCTGGTCAAGGCAGAGAACCTAAGACATCTGAGATCCCCCCTCTCCCGTCCCCAGAATGCTTGCTTGCTCGGGGCCTGGCTCTAATACGGGTTTTCCCTTTCATCACCCAGGCTGATCACCTTTAGTTCAATTCATGTGATTTAAGTGGAACGCCACCATTCTTTTCTAAAGAAACAAACCAAAAAAAAAAACAAAAAAAAACCACACAATATGAATGACCTCATTCACTCGGTCATTGACTTATCAGATATGTATGAGACTGGGAAACGGTTTCTGACTTGCCCCTGTGCCAAACAAAAGCTCAGAGCCCGAGAACAAAATCAGCCCAACCGAGAGTGCCAGGAGCTCTCTGAGAACCTGACTGGGCTCACTGTCTCAGTCCATGCACCTGGACTTCTCTCCTTAGCTGATAGATAAGAAAAATCTGGCTGCTTAAAGCTATTTAAAAGGGAAAAGGTTCACGTGCTGAAAGTCTTCTGCATCGGACAGGAGGTTGGGCACTCTGAGGCCAGGCTAACCTCTGTCTCCATTCAGTTCTGTGTGATGGGGCAAAGGAGTAATTCATGGGCCAGATTCCACTGGGAGACCCAGGTCAAGCCCAGGCCACATGCCTTGCAAAGGTCAACCCTTAGGTCCTTACCATTCTTCTGTGTTTCTTTTTCCCCCAGAATTATTATGCCCAATCCAGTCACCACTGATTCAGTGCCCATTTCCTCCCCTCCCACCGTGTGCACGGTGCCACTGGTTATTACGTAAAACAATGGACTTATATGTCCTTCCTGGAGTGGGTGCCTTCCCAGCTGACAGCACCCTCTGCTTCCTCTGCCTATTGTTAGCTTGAGCCTGGAAGCTGGTTATTTAGGGAGGAATGCATGCTTCACCGTAAATACCTCAGTGACTCTGCCTCACATTCTCTAAATGCCTTTTCTTTTTGGTCTTGCCATTTGAAAAACTTTTTCTATGTAAGCTGTTTGTGGAACCAAGGATAATTCTTAATTGTTCTAATCCTAGTTGTTCCCAGCCTTGCTGCTAATAATTGAGAACCAAGAGAGAGAGGTGAAGATACTTGGTCTTATTCTGTGACTGATGGATCTGGTAAAATTATACAGGAATATCGGAAATATTTCTTTGCTAATTTTCTAAAAAAAAAAATCCTCGCCAATATCATCAAGTCATTATTATAAGATATGTCATTGTTAGTCAGTAATCACCCCGTATATTTCACATGATGCCCCAGTTTTGCCTGGATGCACTCCATCTGTGCCATCTTCAGCGTGAATCATCTCAGTTCATTTTGATGTCTTGACACTTCAGAGGCAGGGAATGTGCACTGATATTCACAAATAACTAAATGGCACTCCTAAGACTGAGGAAATGAGTCGATTAAAACGGTCACAAGCTCTCAAGAGTTTACACATACACTTAACTCTAGAAATCGAGGGCCATCTGTGCCACTCAGAGACATGTGTGTGCCTAGAAGAGACAGAGACTGGTCTGGCTGGGCCTGTCTCTGCCAAAACACCCCGTCAGCTTCACGGAAAGCCCAGACCATCTGAGTGTTTGCCCATCACACGGAAAACAGACTAATGCTCCACTGGGGCTTTGCCAGCTGAATTGGGCAAATGTTCTGGCTTCTATTGATTCATAATGTGAGCTTCGAAATATTTGTAATGACATCGGTATGCTGTGACATAATCTGTGCAGTATACATAGCAGATGTTCAGATAGTTTCCTTCTCATTTATTCATTCATCCAATAAGGATTAATTGAGCATACTTTACATGCCAACTGCTAGTAGCAATAACAGGAAGGACAGAGAGAAGAAACACTGCAGAAGTAAAGTCAGCCAGTCGTTTATATGTTTCACGAAGAGAGAAATCATGCTTCACTTACCACTGTTTAGCCCAACATCTGGGAGATAACAGGGCTTGATGATAATTTGTTGAATGAATGAATGAAATGACAGATGTGGGTGGTAATAGAGAGGAGCCAGTTAAGTTCAACTTCTAGGTATTTTGCTTAGATTCAGGGTAGACAGTGGAAATGCCCACAGAAATAAGCACTATTGGGATGGAAGGAGATTGGATGGGAAACCCTAGGAGTTCCCTATGGGGCATGTTGAGCTTGAGAAGGCTGGTGAGGGCTTCGTGGAGGTATATGCAGAAGCTATTAAACATTTACTCTGGAGCTCAGGCATAAAGGAACTGTGCAAGGGATGTGAACACGGCCATTCTCAGAACCCGAGGACTAGAAGAAGCCGTGGAGTGAGGGGGATCACAATAGGGAACATGTGAAGTAAAACCATAGGAAGTCACAGGATACACCTCAAGGGGCACCTGATGGGAGGTGACAGAGAGTAGTGACCCCAGGACCGAGACAAACAGGAAGGAAAGTGATGAGAAGAGAATTAGGGGATGTGGTGTCCTGGGAGCCCAGAGAGCAGAGAGCGTGGTTTGAGATGGAAGGCGTAATCACCAATGGCCAGTGGAGCCAAGGGGCTAAGACGTGGGAAACTGCCCATTGGAATTGCATGGAAGAACATGACTGGCAAGAGGCAGATTTGATGAGCTGGTGAAGTCAGATTGCCACAGGTGGGAGATAAGAGAAGGTTCTGCATTTCCCAGGAGAACCCTCCACCTGTCTCCTCCCCACCACCCCTCTAAGGAGTCTGTCAGTGCTTTGGAGCAGCAGCTATTGCACTAAGAATTATTTCTGGTCCCGTAGGTGAGTCCTCCAGTCCTGCTCTAAGCTTGAAGATCCTCCCTTGGTTTTGATGTCATGCTTCTTCCCTGCCCCTTATCTGTGTCCATTTGGGTTAAATTGCTGAGGTTGGTGTCCAGGTTGCTCTCTGAAGCCTGCAGCACTGGTGGTTTGCATCCCCGAATGCTGACGTGACAATTGTTTGCCACTGATTTGACATCTTGGCTCACTTGCCAGTGGGGCTGCCTACGCTCAGAGCCTCAGAGTGGAATGAGAGTAAGGAAACTAGAAGTCAAGAAGTGTATGATCACAGGTGGACTATTGACGTTCAAGGTATGGATGTAGAAGTGGGTAGTTGAAGTAAATGGAAAGTGGAAATTTGGACATGTTGGGAAGGGTGTCCAGAAATTTCCAGGCTAGATTGTTGGATGAGTCATCAACATGGTCATTGAGTCTCTCAGAATAAAGGTAAATTTGGGGATGAAAACAAAGACTTAAGAAACGGGTCCTTGTGATAAAGATCATGCTTCCCTCTGAGTGCATGCTACAATCCATGGTGGGCTTGAGCTCTCCATTCAATTATTTAACAGGAACTCAGCAGTCTAACTGCTGGAGATTAGTAATGAGAAGACAGGTCTGGTCCCTGTCCTCTAGGTCCTTATATTTTAAGGGGAATGTATACAACTAACTAAAACATGAAAGTGCTTTGAAGGAAGTAGATATAGGAATATTGGGAAAATCGAATTATCACCGATAGGAACATCAGAGGTTTCTGAAGATTTGATTCCAGTGCTGAAAGGAAACCAGGAGAAGGACATCTAGAGGAAACAGCTAGTGCAAAGGCCCTGCGGTGGAAAAAAGTTTCATGTTAGAGGAGCAAAATGGCCCAAGGGGCTAGGGCAGAGATTTTCAACCTGCAAGAATTTTTAAAACATGAAATACTTAACTATTTAGTCAGGGGCACTGGCCTCTTTCCCTTAGATTATCAAATTTTAAAAAAATGTCAGCCAACACAATAGTTGTCTGGTGTGAATGAATCAAAATTACATTTTTTTTAAATAACATTTTTATTTTTTAAAATATATTTTTATTGAGTTCAGGAAAGAAAGGAGAGGGAGAGAGAAACATCAATGATGAGAGGGAATCGCTGACTGGCTGCCTCCTGCACTCCCCCTACTGAGGATCGAGCCGGCAACCCAGGCATATGCCCTTGACAGGGAATCAAACCTGGGACCCTTCCATCCTCGGGCCGATGTTCTATCCACTGACCCAAACCGGCTAGGGCGAAATTATACCTGTTTTTGTCAGAGCAGCAAAAACTATATTTTCTGTTGTGCCTTAGAATTTCAGTAATAAGTGTATGTGCCATGAGATGAGAAAGGTTGAAAATCGCTGGACTAGAGCATAGTGAGCAAGAAAGAAAGGGGTCAGAGGTTAAGTTAAAGGATGTGGAGCTTGCTCCTGCCAGCTCCACCTGGGAGTTCCTTTGAAGGGAAGTGATATAAAGGTTTCCAGCAGGGCACAGCCATGACCTGATTTAGATTTTTTAAGACATCACTTTGGCTGTCTTGTGGAGAACGGACAAATGGCATCTTAGACTGATGGTTCCCAAGAGGATACAAAGGGTAAAGCTTTCTGCTACCATGAGATATTAATCCTTCTTACATGACTTCTGTAACAAGTGATATGCCAAGAACATGGAGCCACCCTTCAGAAGTGAAGCCCCTATCGGAGCCTAGGTCTGTCCCTCATATCCTATGAGGTCCCTGCCATCGTCTCATCTATCCCTTGCACACTTATCACAGTCAGACATTTGCCTATTACCCCTCCAGGCCTTATAAAAGAATCACCTGGAGAAAAGCACACATTTGATACTTCTGTTGTTTATGTTAGTCATTTCTACAAAGTAGAATGCCCTTGGTTTGTTACCATTATCATGAAGTTAATATGTGCACCATCAATATTTTTAAATTTCTTTTTACTTAAATATTTTTACTGATTTCAGAGAAAAAGGGAGAGGGAGAGACAGAAACATCAATGATTAGAGAGAATCATCGATCCGCTGCCTCTGGCACTGAATGCCCCACACTGGGGATCGAGCCCGCAATCCAGACATGTGCCCTAACCGGGAACTGAACCGTAACCTCCTCGTTGATAGGTCAACACTAAACCACTGAGCTGGCTGAGCTGCACCAACAACATTGAAAACATAGTTGGAATTCCTGTATTCCACACAACAAACCAGGAAGCACATGTGCTTCTTTGCCATGAGGACAGACAGATGTCCACAGTGTCACTAACATTAACAGAAGCAGAGTGTGTGGGGCCAGCTACCATGGCGAGTGTGTTGCTTACATCCTTTCCATTTCATTTTCATACCAACCTGACAGTGTGATGTGCCTGCTTTCCAAGTGAGGTGGGGCCATGATCATGTTCTTTTATTGAATCATATTGATCCTTGGGCTTCGGTTTCTTTCATTCTGTATCTGCCCCTAAAGGGTGGGAAGCAAACTGAGTGGCTGTCCCCTTTCCAGTGCATAGAGATGCCCACGAGAAAAAGAACTCCTAAATTGCAACTTGTTTGACTTGCATCGTTCGACTTGGGCAAGTCTCTCTCCCATGATGTTCATTCGTTCCCTCATTCACTCGGTCATTCACTTATGAACCACTACTCAGTGACTAGCCTGTAGACACTGCCCGGTGTCAGGGATGGAGAGCTGAAGGGAGGGAAGCTGTTGAGGAGCCCGCGGTGCGGAGGAATCACTAACACGGCCACAGGGCAATGTGAACTTGCTGTCACTATAGCAGAAGAGTGTATGGCAGTGGAAAACTGACCCAAGGTGATGGGGAAGACCTTCCCAAGGAAGCGACTGTTCAGCTGAGCCCTACAGTCAATCAGGGAGTTTGGGCCAAAGACGAGGGCACAAGACCCAGGTGTGTAGGGAGAAGCAAGAAGACCATCTTCACCTGGTTTCTACTGCTCAAGCCCAAAACACAGGCTTCTCTTTCCCCACAGAGAACTCCTACTCCTACATAGCGGACATTGGTCTTAAAGAAAAAGTTGTGTTTTCAGAGGTTAGAGCTTCCGTGATGAGCTGCCCAATATCTAATTGTCTGTGTTCAGTCGTGGTACGCAGGCGGTCACAGGCAGATTTTTCTCTGTAGGCAGTTTATTTCGAGCCATTTGAACATCAGCTTCAGCTCTGATGCTCACAGGATAGGACATAGTGCGGGCTTTGAGGGAGAGAGCATGAAGAGCTGGGACATTTCCCACCATGAATCCGCACTCTTCCAGGAACTGGGCTTTTTCTGACAACAAAGCCCCCAGGCTGTCCTGCACTGGCTCAGGGATAATGGCTGAGTTCCGCCGGGAAGAGTGATTAGAGGGGCCTGGTTTCCCACTCTCTTCAGAAAGGCAAGTGCATCTGAAGCCTTCCTGGGAGCGTTGAGTAGATTACACAGGCAATTTGATCCGTTAACTTTGAGTGAACATCCTTTCTTTCTCTGACATGACAAGGGTAGACGAAGGTGAGGAAAACGATGGTAGAGATGAGTTTGTGGCTCGTGTAGAATTGCTCTGTGGGGGTGACAATGAGCAGGCAAGCATATGATATGAAGCCTGTGGTCACCTGATGGCCAAGAACTGCCACAAACTCTTCTTGACCTGGTTTGGGGAGTCAGAAAACAGTGGCCTGAGGAAACAGAACCCATGATGAGTGCAAATTATTTTGAACATGTGGAGGTGAACGTATGACATTTTGAACATGTGAATGTGAACTTATGGTATTTTAAACATGTGAAGACAGGTAGAAAGAGAAAGAGCAAGAAATCTGTATTTTTTTCTGACTTCTTTATTTCCCAGATTTAAAGAAAAATAGGAACTGGATTTGTTTTATTGATCTTGGTGCCAGTTTTGCCAATGACGGGGTTAAAGATTCTTTGTTATAAAATTTAATTAGCTGCATCGGGATTTTCTCCTCTTAACTCCACCAAGAATGCCTTTTGTTGTTCTGACCTGGTGCAGTACACATGTGTAAAGGTTTTTCTTTACAAATACTGGTGCATGTATCCCCGTTTATTAAAGTGATTGGGCACATGACTCATGGCTGACCATGGCTCCGGCTCTGCGCTGGCAATGAGTGGTAGCACCCCATGGGGACTGAATTCCAGCCCAGAGCAAAGGCGCTTGGCATTTTTGCTGGCTGACCAGCCTCCTCTTTGGCTGTGTTGGCATGCACTTCTTTCTGCCTCACCTAGGGTCAAACAGGGAGCACAGCAGTAATTCCTCGGGCTTGGGTGGGACTTTCTGAAAGGTCCTCCCCTAGCTCTGGGATCTCCAAATGACTTCTGTGGATTGTAGGTTGTGAACCTCTAGATTCAATCGCATCTGTCCCACTCTGTGACTCTTAGGTCACCTTTAATGGCCTAAAGAACATCTTCGCCCCGTGAGATGATAAGGGCTTTGTGTACATCACAGCACCATAGGGGCAGCACCCACCAGGAGTGCATATCCCGGGAGGAGGCAAACACAGGGCTGCTCTTAGGTGGTAAACTCAGATGCAAACACTGGGGATCATCAACACCTGGAAAAGCTCATTAATGAGGCAATTCCAACAGACAGGAGTGGGCAGAAAATCAGGATAAGAGAAAGAAGCTCCAAAGACATAACAGTTTGTCCCTGATCTGAGTAATTTCTTCTCTTCCCCCTGTTTTGTCCTGCATTAACTGGAAATGAGTGAGAGAGGCTGGATTCTTGAAGGTCGGTAAGGTGTAGCTCATTGGAACAAAACTAAAGGGAGCATCGATAACTAAATTTAAGAAGCAAATTTGTATAATAGGAGTCTGAAAAAAACTCAGACCTACAGCCTTAAAACAAGAAACCCGAGCAATTTATCAGCAACTTGCAATATACTATGGCAGGTCTTCGGATCATGTCATTTTGCTATCACACTGATGAGATGCCGTAGGAACTTAACTCTCATTCATATTCATTAGCCTTTGGTAAAAGTGGTTTTGGTTATATGTTGTTTTGCGTAGTTCCAAAAACCTATTGGCAGCATTGAGGGAGGACTTACTATATTCGTCTCATAATCCTAAATGTAAAGAGCTACGTCAGAATCTTTAAAGAGATGAAAGTTTAGGTAATTATTATATTTCCATTTTATCAAATTTCTGTTATGAAAACACACATGCACAGACACACACAAACTCACAATTTCATTTTCCCCAGGGCATTGACATTTCTGAAAAATCTACATCTTTGATGTTCACAAGAACACTGAGTAGGTCCTGATATATGAGCTGAATTATTCACGCTGTCACACGAGGTCATTAGGTCTGTGGGAAAGTAGTCCCCTCTCCAGCCAATGAGATTGCTGCCCAGCCATTGCAATACTATGAATATTTTGATTCTCACTTCTTGGGTGGCATTCATGTGTCAGCCCCTCTGTGCCCAGCTCCTGAGCCACATTCTGGCAGGAATCCTGCCTCCATCCTTAGGACCGCCCATCCCTCTCTCATAACCCCCAAACTCTGAGATGAGGTCAGTGCTGGAGTTAGCATATCTGTTGCACACATGACTAGGGATGTGATATTTTGAAAGCTAAAAATTCAATTGGCAGCTTGCTTCAAATCACGTGGCTTGAGAGTGGCCACATGACTCAATGGAAGTGCGAGTTCTGTTTGGGCCAATTCTGAGGAAGTTTAATAGCCCCTTTTGATTAAAAATGGCCCAGGTGTATCATGAGTCAGGCACAATCACATTCTAAACTGAGATTAGCATCTTTCTGAGGAACTCGAAGGACCTTATCAGGGTAAGGAATCCTGAAATCGCTAACGGGAATTGTCAAACGAGCTTTCCCAGGAATATGTGACCTACGATTGCTGAAGTGTTTTTGACTCACAAGACTGGGTTTCTAGAAAGGGCACCTTCAGCCTGAAATCTTACTGGGAAGAACTGATTTGCTTACACAATCTGATAAAGGAATACCAAAGGTTTGGCCATCCACAAAGTGATAGGACCTGTGGGAAAAGTAGGCGTTCATTGCATACTTAGGTAGAAGACAATTCCCAAGGAAAGTCTTCTGGTCATAAACCAAATGATGAGCTTTAAGACGGTTCACAACTCCTCCCATCCCATTCCAATGAAGTGTATAAAGGGATATCCTACCTAGAACCTCCGATGATAATTTTCATGAGAACCCCAGCCTCTCAGGTAAGACCCTATCTACATTCAGAACTTGGGTTTGGAAGGGACTCTGGTCCTGACTTGAGCACCTGTGAGTGAAGAAAAATTTCCTGAAATGCCTGAGGAGGGCACGGGTCTCTGTGAGGACCAGTCTCAGGCTGCAGTGTCTTTCTCTGAAGAGACTCATAGGAGAGGCCTGTTCAGGCACAAACCGTGATATATCCCCATGTTGACCAATCGGACCTCCCAACTATCTGAAAGCGCCAGCTAAAGAAAAGAAGTAAATGTACATGTCTATTATTGTACATAAATGTAATATATGCTTCAATTATACACTGAAACATGCATTTCCCATTTCCTTCCATTTCATCCATTTGTTTTTCCGATTACCTGAGCTATTGCTTTAAGTTGCTTATGTGAATGAACCCTCTCAACCTTTTTGAGGCCCATTTATGATTGGAATCATATTGAAAAGCTTATGCCAAATTTTAACTTGATCCCAACTTGCTCACATTGGCATTGTAAATCTTCAAAAGAGAAAGCCATAATCCATCAAGAACAGCTTATTGCAGTATATAACTCCAGAAAGACAAATAAGACATGCTACACATTTTTTCCGTACTGCTTACAAATGAGTCGCTGTGAAGATACCAGCCTGTGAATTTCAATGGCAGCAGCATTATTCCACTTAAGGGGAACACATGGTCAAATATTAGCAACCATTACTAATGGGGGGGAGGGAAATCACAGGCAATCTCAAGCCAAGGTCACCTCCAAAGCCATTCATGCTTTGCAGCAGTGCATTGGAGGGTAAATGAAAGCTTAAGGTTACCCTTCCTGATTCTAATTTGCTTGACTTCTCGAGTTGAGATTGGTCTTCCCTTGAGCATACACATATGTCCTAAAGGTACGAGATACCAAACAGCAGGCATAATTGTCCCATGTAACTGAGAAAGCAAATGACCAGAAAAGGGACCACTGAGCACTCAGTGCATATAATACTAGTGACGTAACTGCAAGGAATAAAAATAATTGCTTGCATGAGAATTATCCACCTCAGCGTCATTGACAAGTTGATGCAAGGGCTCCGTCCTGGCTCTAAACTATCACCTGGTGGCAATGATGGGGAAAAAGGTTTTTCTCTCCTTTGAAAGAGCCACACAGACAGACAACACGGTCCCACCACTTGTTAGGAGGGCATCTTGGCATCTCATAGCCAGAATGTATGCCCAAAGGCAGCATCTTTTCCACCTCCTCTCAGCACAGAGAACTAAAAGTTGTCATTTTCTGCACCTTTTATAAAGGATTTCCCCCCAAGAAGCCAATGGGAGAGGCACCACGTGGTGGAGATCCATCCCCTTTGCCTGCTGAGAGGCTGTTTTAATGCAGCTAATCCCGGGGGCCGAGCCCTCTGGCCCTGCATGGATCCTGCTGTTCAATTTTCTGGAACACTGGTCCCTGTTTCCTTCTCCATTTAACTATCTCTTCCCTGTGGTAGCCTCCCTGGTACTCAGAGCTGAAACTCACTGCTCAGTGCCCGAGGGGCATATACTTCCCTTTCTCATGTTGGCACATGCCACTCTATCAGGGGCTGGAGAAGAGGGTTCCAGTGAATTCTACCAGGGATGAAGCCCTGCTACGGAGTGCCTTAGAGACCTGGGCCTTAGGTGACACGGCTGTCTCCAGGAAGGTTAAAATAAAGAATCCGACAGCCCACAGGAAGAGTCCTATGGACAGGCTAGAAGGTCCCTGAGGTCACAGTCCCCAACTCTGGCTCAAGTCAGAGGATAAGACCCTTGTCTCTCGGATACAGGAAGGTCTGGGCCTCCGAGGTGCTGTCAGCTCTCATGGGCTGCCCACCAGTGAGCCCGTCACCGTAGTTCAGGCTAGTCTGTGGTCCTGCGCACGGCCACACTGAGAGGCTGGCCGAGAAAAGCAGGAGTGGTGAGTATAGCCCGAGGCGGGGAGTTCTCACTGCCCCACTCTGCAGAGGCACCGCATCTTCTGCAGAGACGAGCATCCCATTTCCTCTAGCCCTTCAGCTCCAGACCGCCCCCCCCCTTTTGGTCAAAGAAGCTGTCTTACGTTGGAGCTGTAAGCGAGCGTTGCATTTGGCTACATCCAGCCAGTGGGTCTTGTCCCCTGCATTGAATTACCTACAGACAGGAGCCTCCCTGCCAGACCTGGTGTGTCTTCATAAACTAACGCTACTTCTGCATCCAACTAGCCTAACCCAGGGGCCAAAGAGGTGGTCGTGCCTTTCACGCCTCCTGCTGTTCAACCCTGTGAACTGGAGGGGCTGCAAATGCTTGCATTTTTTTAAAATTTTTTGCCTAAAATAAATTAAACACATATATCTATATGGGGATATAGATATATAACGGTCTATGGGGAAAAACATTTGTGCAGCATAAAAATCTAACAATCATTATCAAGTTCAAGGTGCAGATCTTGACACATCTGGCTGGCTGTCCATGAGGAATGCTTAAAAAAAAAAAAAAAAAATGCAAGCCATGGGTTCCTTTCTCTCCACCCCCATGAAGGGAAAGACCACACGGAAATGTGGACTCTACTTGGTTGGAGATGATCATTTCTGTGGGCTTTTCGGACTTATTTTACTTTCTGTCACTGGCACTGGTTCTCTTCCTCTCGGACCAGAGAGGTGCCTGGTTGGAGAAACGGTCTCTTTTAACATTTGCAAGCCAACAGCTCTCCCAGGTACCTGCACCGCAGGGATTCAGTGCACCTACTCGGAGGAGAGGGGCGCGTCCCTCCTGATGTACTAACTGGCCAGGTTGTGTTCCTCTAAACCGAATGCTAACTTAACGACTTCTGTAGGTTTCACTGAATACGGCTGCATGGAATGCTATTACTGTTTGCAATGCGACCTGATTAAAAAAACAAACAAACAAACAAAACATTGCATTTCTCTTTTAATCCGAAGGGGACTAGCAGGCTTATTTGTGTTTGCATGTGCTTTCCCCCTAGACTCTGGCTGCCCTAACAAGAAATTCAATAAATCTACTTCCAAACCATCTTGCACAAGCTTTGCATGTCCAGTCGGGGCCTGAGGAAATTAACAAGCGAATAGAACATACCATCGACTTGCGGAGTGGCGATAAATTGAGAAGAGAGCATATCAAGCCATTCTCACTGATGTTTAAAGACTCCAGCCTGGAGCACAAGGTAGAGCTGGGTGTGCGCTGGCCGCGGCTCTTTCTCTGAAGTTCACTGTCGTACGTGTCCGTGGGGCCGGAGAGAGGGCCGGGGGCCGCGGCCCCGGTCGGTGTGTCTGTGGTTTGTCTGTGTGGTGTGGTTTGGTGCTGTCTTTTCTTTTCCTGTTTGAAGATCATGAGCAGACTGAAGGCCATGGAAGGAGATGCCGTGTAGATCAGGAAGGGAAAGATAAGGGGAGAAACAAGGAGCTCTGACCCGGGGAGCCTCGCAGGCCTGCCTTTCACGTGGACGTCCTTAGCCCAGGTGACATGGGCACTCCCTTGCCTTCGCTTTCAGGTTAATTCTCATGGGTAGCAGCCACTGGAACATAATGCATGAAGGCACTGAATGACTTCATGCAAGCATTACCGTCTTCCTTAGATTACAGGAGACACGCGTTCTCCCAGTTGTCCGCTGGTCCCCGATGTGGACATACTAGAGAGAAGAGGAGCTGGGAATTCAGAGTTGGGTTTGAAGGCCAGCTCTGCTACTTCTTTGCTGTGTGGCCTTGGAAAAGTGGGGCAGCCTCTCTGAGCATGAGCTGCACCGTGGGCTAAAGAGCGTGCCTCCCTCACAGGTTGGTATGGAAGGTTCAAAGCAATGCCTGGAGTAGGTGAAGTGTCCAAAAATGGCAGCCGTCACCACAGCGGGGGTGACTGCCTCTGTGGCCCTGCTCTCCCCAGCTCTAGCCGGTAAAGCGCTGTGCGGCCCCTGCTTCACTGGGTGCGCTGTGAGCACAGGAGGTCTGGTGCCTGCGGAGCCTCTGGCAACACCAGCAGGGAATCTGCAGGCAAATTTCGGGGTTTTGATCTGACCCCCTCAAAGCTCCGGGGTTTGCCCAGCTGCCTGCGTGACCGCATTCCTCAGTGTGGGAAATGCCCACCTCCGTGCCCATGCGCCATTCCCAGCGAGTGTCTGAGGACCAACTCAGGCTGCAAACTCCAAAATGAATATCTCCACCTGCAGCTGGCAATTGGAAACGTATTGTGTCTGTGTACCGACCAAACAAAAGGAGAGGGAGCGTTTTGCTTTGCTCTGCCTCCCCTCTGCCAACTACCAGGCGGACTTTGCTGATTTGTAATATAATTGGGGGCTTAAGGGCCAAATTAAATGCATTGTCTCCCCTGGTTGCGGCACTGAAGGAGCTAGGAAGAGCAGGGTGGTCGTGCAGAGAATCTTCTCGATTGGCCCGTGTACACGCCGGTGTCCAGAGCTGCACAGAACCCTTGTATTCATTCCTATTAAAGATGTACTTGATTCACTAGTGACCTGACCTCTGCAAACAGAATTTCTAGGTTTTCTTTTATTAAATAGCATCTGCAGGGACCTAGGGCTGGAGCAGGAATGGACGGGGGCGGGGGGCGGGGGGGCACAGGGTGTCTGAGGGTGACTTCTGTGACAGGGGAGGTTCTTCCAGGAGCAGCAGAGGGTAGGAATGCCCACCACAGTCCGGCCTGTGCCATGTAGCGGGTGGTCTGCATTGCATGGGGTCCCTGAGGGGAGGACAATGATAATGTTCATCCCCCCCATCTCACAGAGATACCCCTCACTGATGCTTGCTCGGGGACCCTCTCTAGGGCTGCATTACACCTGAGAGGGGATACATATGAAGTAACCATCATTGGGTGTTTCCCAAATGCCATATACTCGACAAAGCTGTTTGTACTAATAGACCAGCAATGAAGAGTATGCGGGAGAAGATACTATGAACCTCATTTTCTTCTTAATGAAATAGAGAGGCAGGGAAATGCCCAAACTCGACCTGTCAGAACCTAAGGCCACAGTGACCCCCAAACCAGTGTCTCGTCTCTCCCTGGAGCCCCGGGGTCTTGCCCTCCCAGGCCCTCGTATAAGAAGACAGCCCTGTGTTAGGTTCATCCTCTCCTCTTCCAGCCTCAGATGGGGTGTGAGGCCTGGAGCAGCAGGGGCTGGAGGGCGGGATTGGATCGGAAAGGGTCCTAGGGCCCTAAGCAAACAGAGCAGGCCTTCCAAAGGCACAGGATTCTGCGCCTCATGTTTATATACGTCGGTTTGCTGCGTCCTCAGAAAAACATTACCATCCCTCTTACAAAAGAGAAAAGGAGCCTCGTAGAGGTCAAGTAGAACCCCACTGCCATTCCTAATGGACTCTGAGCTACCACCGCCTGGGAGCTGTCCCACCTACTACACAGCACTAAGAAAGGAAATCGCCCAGCATGGGGAATTGGGTGATTTGTGTCCCTCACCCCCACCCATACCCACATGTGCAGGAAAAAAACCTACCCAGCAGGTAAGGAAAGAGGGGACACCCATATTCCTATACCCTAGAATTGGTTACATGGGGGAAAGGAGCTCTCCTAGAATTTCAAGTCCAAAAGGCAATCTGCATAGGTTTGCTGCCTGAGCTCACACTCTGAATGTGGTCTTAAAAAGCACCTCAGGCAGAGAATGTATCCTGAAAGCAGTCCCTGGTGGACACTGCCCCCTGCCAACCAGAGGGAGCAATCGCAGATCTCCCTGGAAGAACGCAGAGATTTTAAGACTGCAGATGATAGTAAGATGCGATCTGATTTCAAACACGCTCAAATGTGAGAGCGGGTTAGGTATCCGAGTTGGCGAGATGTATACAGTATCTGTGACACCAGAACCTTTAACCACTGCCCTATCCTGCTTTGGGGGAGCAAGTGTGCACCACAAAAGCATGTTTCCTGAAAGGAAAAGTGGAAATGGCAATGACCTCACCCTGGGGAGGTTTGTGGGGAGCAAAAGGCTTTACTGTTTCCATAATAAAAGGGCATGTAACTCAAGGTTATACAACTTCATGGTCTCGACAGTAAAAGGATATATGATTAATAAAACTCGCCAGCTTTATCAGTGAGATGTCACTCAGACCTTTCCTAACCACATGTGCTTATAGCGACTGGCACACCTGCCAGCAGCGGGTGCAGCAGCCTTTCACGTATCACCTCCCCTCACTCCCACCACCATGCTGCTTAAACACGTGCTGGATGAATGGGGACTCACATCAGGGAGACTATTCCAGGAGACTGTCTCGCCCTGGAACTGGTCTCTGGATATTATTTGAGAGAACTCTAAGCCAAAGCACCCAGGTCAGTTTTGATCTGATTCTAAGAAGCAGTGCCTCAGGAGAGAAGAGTATAAAGTTCCACATATTCCCTGCCGTGTCATTTCAAAGTCACACTCTCACACATGCATGCATGCACGATACACATATACATGCATACATATACATACACATATGTAAATACATACATAAACCTCTATGAATACACATTCCTACACCTATACACACATACACATATACCCTTATTCATATATATACACATGCACACATACATGTATACAAACTCATACACATACATGCAAATACACACATATATACATCTACACGTGCACATATACACACACACACACACACACACATACACACAGAGGCATCTTTTGAGTTACACTTCAGAAAAGCACACTCACAACTCGGGCAGCTTAGCCACGTCTGAGCAGCACAGTTCCCCACTCTGCTCCCCAGGTCCCGCATCTGTGAGCTGGCAGGGCTGAGCTCCCCAGCCTTCAGCAGTCAGTGCTGTGAGCCTGTGAATTCCCTGTGACCACAGTGGCCACGTGTTGTGATATGCCTGAGACGGACCTGGCTTACACCCATTTTCTCAACATAACATATAGCAGCACCGCCTTGCAAGCTCACAAATTACCCAGTGTGCGTGACAATTCATGTGGCCCGGCCTCGGGCCTCGCCCAGATCAGAACTAGTGGTTCTCACCACTTGCACATCCCAGCCACCACACGAGGACTTTCTGGGTGGATGAGGGAGGGGACCTAAGCCAGTCCTCCCAGATTTTCCAGAAGGATCCATCGCCCTCCTTCAGCATCGGGCCAAATATTTCTTAAGTGACCTTACAGATCTCAGGGGCAAACAAAAATTAGAACTATAGTAAAGAGATGCAGGAAACAAGACACGCTTTTCAAACACTGTCTATCATATTGGACTTTTCTTTTATTATATATGACTTCTTAGTAAAAAACGCATTTTTATTACTGAAAGCTTATACCAAACATTTAAGGCAAAATGATGAAAATGACATCTTGTGATCCTACAACCCAGGATGACTACCCACCGTTAGCATGCTGGCACTTGGCATGCTGGTCTTTCACAAGAGTGGTTCGGTGTACTTATCTTTGCTATTGGTTTTACTAAGTGGGTCCATTGTATACATATGCTTTGTACCATAGTATTAAACATTCTTTGATTGAGCTTTCCCCACATTACTCCATTCCATGTTTTAAACATTTTGGGCTTTTATTTCCCCTCAATTTTTCACTATTATAATTTATAAACCTACATGGTGATGGCCATTGTCATACTGAAATCATACATCCATGCATAGTTATTTTCTTAGGATAAATTCCTAAAAATGAGGCAAGAGAATGCACATTTTTAAATACTCTATGTGCATTCTGAAATTGCCCCCTAAAATGTGACTATTCTTTTAAAAAATCACCAACTTGACAAGAGACAAGCAGCATCTTCCTGTCATGTTTTAAAACTATTATTGAGGTTGATGCCTTTCTGTATGTTTTTTAAATATGTTTTTAAATATGTTTTTATTGATTTCAGAGAGAGGAATGGGGATAGAAGCATCAGTGATGCTTCTCTGTACATCCCCTACTGGGGATCGAGCCTGCATCCTACACATGTGCCCTAATCAGGAATCACACCATGAGTTCCTGGTTCATGGGTGGACCGACACTCAATCACTAAGACACACCGGCTGGACTGTTTTTATTTTTATGTTTTGATATTTATATTTCTTCTTTTGTGATTTGCACATCTGCCTTAACTGCCATCTTTCACTGTGCTCACTCACCTCTGTCTTACTGATCTGCAAGTATTCTTTATATAGTGAAGAACTTAGCCCCAGACCACTTAGAAGAAGGTGATGTTTCTCAGTCTCTGGTCCTTATTTCTCTCCTAGGACAAGGCTCTGAATGAAGCTTAGGATGAGGGAGACAACTCATTATTATTACTTAAAACCAACCCCAAACCGTTAGTGCCTTAAGAGAGCTTAATATCATAGAAACATGTATTTGGAATGACTTCATTCAACTTAGTGTTGAATTCTGTTATCCTGAGTCCCTAGCCACGTTTCTCTGTCCTGGGCTGCACGTTAGGACTTGCACTGGTCACTTCCTCCTGCCCTCTGAGGAACCCGGGACTAGCTGTCACTCCCATGGCCTCACCAGGCTTGGGGATTGGGCCAGTCTAGGAAGGAGGAGTTCCTCCTGCCAAGGATGGGAGGTTTGGGGGACGGGGAGCTGGAAGAGTGGTGGGTTGGAAGCTTTATAAACTTCTGCTTGGGATTCTCCTAGTCTGTCAACCACCCTTCCATCCTCCCCCCCCCCCGCCCCCCCCATCCACACACACTACCACCCCATCCCCAAGACAGAGCACAGCATGAGGAAATATATTGCCGTTAAGGTTTTTCTTTTGTCCCTGTGGTGAGATCCTTCCAGCCTCACACTCCTGGGGCCCTCCATCTCACACATGTTAGCATGTTTCTTTGTGAGTCTCCCAAACAGGAGGAAGTCCACGTTTGTGCTGAAACGAGGTTACTCAGAAAGAGGTATGCCGTGAGAGATTTCCTCCGCCACACCTGTCACTCATACAACCGCTCTGGTAACGACTCTGGCTAGACACTAGACACTAAGCTGGGGAAGACAGTCTATTTCAAAATGCGAAATTAGTCCCTCACACTTGTATTGCAATTATGCCTTTTACCCAAATGGTCTAATTTAAGGAGGCTCAAGTCATCGCTGTGCTAAGGTAATGCGTGAATTCGCAATAGAACGAGGTTAACTTCCCTCATTCACTCATGAAAAATGAGCGGATTGTCCCTGTTGAGATTCTTCTTTAATTTAACAAACATATTAATTTATGCTAATGAAAGACATGCTAGGAAATTATCTCTCGCAAACTAGATTTATCCAAAGATGAAATGGATTCTCAAGTGAGTGGTTGATTTCCCCTATCATTGCAAATATGCAGGTAGGAGCTAACGGCTCATTTCTAAGAGATTTTACTGAGTGAAATGGGCATTAAGAAGGGTTAGACCAAGGCAACAAATACAATCCACTCCCATAAAATCCTGTAAGCGCACATGCACACTTAGACTAAAATATGGCTGCAGCTGGCACCGTTAACGAGAGAACTGCTTTGACTAGAAGCATCCTACATCTTGTAGAGTTGTAAGTCCTCTGTATCTCATAGTGGAAGAGGAGAACCTAGGCGTGGAGGGTGATTTTCCTCCCCTACACCTAGGAAGACTTCCTGGGTTGTCTTAGACACAGAAGCACAGAAGACTAGAGACTCTGTCCATCACCTCTGCAGGTTGGCTTCCCTGGCCATCCCTCTGTGGGTAAAGAATCCAGATGGGCTTTTCCTTGTGTGATTGGATCTGTGTCCCTGGCTTCCTTGTGACAGATCCATGCACCCATCGATGCTCAAGGCTCTGATGTCACCTCGGAAGATGCCTTCCAAGAGCATCCACGGCCAACATCCCCTAGCTTACTTCCTTGGAAGGAAACCCTGTTGTCAATCTGATCAAATCAAGTCAGAAACTTTTTCATAAACCACACCACTGACATATATCAAGATACACTACTGTGTGCCCGGTGAAGAAAATGGCCTGTCCTTGAAAATAGCAAGGTAGCAGCAGGTGGAGCAGCCAATGAGACCTCAAGCTAAGGATCAAACTCTCAGGATTCCCTACTTATAATCTGTAAAGTCCCAGTTGAGTTACTGTATTATCCTAACCCTCAATTTCATTATCTGCAAAATGGGGATATGACAAATAGCATCTCCCTCAAAGTGTTGTCATAATTAAATGAGGTCATTCATGTAAAGCATGTAGCATAGTACCACCTTGCAGTGGGTGCAAAATGCACGAATAAACAATAGGACAGAGGTTAAATTCCCTAATTATCTATCATTATCACTCAAACTTCTTATATTACATTTTGGCCAGTTCCTGAAAACCCTACAGATTCAAAAATAATAATCAAATTCTAATCTATGCTCTCAAAGGAAGCCCTTGTAATTGATGCCACGTGCTGTGCCCTTTTAATTGGTCTGAACCCCATTGACAGCTGGCTCAGGTACCGCCTCCAGGGGATGGCTCACAGGGAGACACTGACGGGGAAAGGTCTGGAAGCAAAGCAAGTCTTCCCACTTTCTCTTCCCCAGCTTGTCATGGGAAGAGAATGGAAAACGCAAGATCTTATGCAACTGTAGACTGGACGCATGATGATCATGTAACATTTTGCAAGTCATCAGAAAGAAAAACTTAAAGGAGTCAGAGACTCAGGCATGGTATCTATAGGAAAGGACCTCTCAGGGGGAGAATGGGCCAATAATGGAAAGAACACTTTGCAAAGGAGTGAGTTCTCAGGCACAGGAAGTGCTCAAGTTGAGGGTGTTCCTATTATTGACAGGAACATCCTGCCCCAGCTCAGAAGAGAGGAACCCACTTCCTCCACCAAAGCAGAGCAGGTCCCCTGGAGATAATCAGTAGGTGCTTGAGTCCATACCAGGGGTGTTATGGAAAGTATTCCTGAAGGCAGAGGCCCGTTACAACTCCAAGATGCCATGACAATGATAGTAATGATGAGTTAATGCCAATGCCAATGGTGATGATGATAATGGTGAGGATGAAGAAAAGGAGGAAGAGAGGGATTAAGTACACTGAAAAGTATTGTTTTAAAATTTCCAGGATCATATCAACATAGCCAAACCAGTTTGGAATTTACCAGACAGCCAACAAAGAATAATTCCATCTTGTGCAGTTCGTTGTTAAGAGGAATTCAGACATGTGTCATCCTTTGAACCAACTGCTCTGTGGCTAACTCGTTTATTTTCAAGCTGGTGTTTGTGGGTCTCTGGGACTGCCCCTTTTGTTGAAAGCACCTTTGTGATTATTAGTAGCATGGATGTTCTATGGCGTTGCCAGGAGTCACGATGGCTTACGGTGATTCTTCGGAGCATGTTCTGGTTCCCTCCGGATACCAAGCAGGCTGTCCAAATCTGGACAGAGGCCTGAGGTCTGGGGAGTGAAACAGCATTGCCCACTCCCTCTGAGCAGTGCCTGTGCTTCTCCACGGAGCTCACCACTGCAAACCACTGCCCTCCCTGAATTTTAGACTGACAATGAGCAGCGAGTTTGATCTGAAACGCAGACCACACCAAGAAGCAGGCAAGAGAACAAAAGTCATGTAACTGTTAGCTATGACTACCATTCCAACAAGAGCTATGATTCATTGGCCTGACCACCAACAGAAGGTGATGGTTACCTCTCTACTGTGGTCAGAGACTGAGCTCACAACAGTGAGAGCTCGATGTCCTGGCTTTCTTCATAAAGCAACTCTGTGAAACCCAAATCAGGGTTACAAGATTCTAAAGCCTGCCCCTTCCCTCTGCTGCCTCTTGCTAAACATGAAGTGCATGCTGTGTGATCCAGGCGAGTTACTAGACCTCTCTGGCATAGAGGTAAAAGGGGAAGCTCAGTTTGGGCTAATTCCAAGGTCTTTTTCTGTTTTAAAAACTCCTTTCCTCTCTCTGAGTGGACTGGATTATTCTTCCACTTAATGATCTGGAAACCAGGCAGGACGAGGGCAAGTACACTTTGAGCGCTGACCTTCCGGAAGCTTTTAAGGCTGGGTAATGAGATTACCGAGTTCTCTGGATAATCAAAATCAAGTCAGCACAGTTCCCGGGGCTGCCTGGAGCAGACACAGAGGGCATCAAGCTTACGGGCCCATCAGTCTGAGTTTCTCTCGCGTGAAATGAAAGGGCTGCCCTTTTTCCGTGATTTTTAAAAAACGGGTCCTCAATGCGATTTTTTTTTTTTTAAAGAGAAAAAAAATGACAAGAATGTTATAAGCCAAAATGTTAATAAGTGCTATTTCTGGGGTACTGAAAGTATAAGTATTTCTGTGCATATGTTTTTCTATATTTTCCAACACTGGTTAATTAGATAATTACTCTGCAATCAAGAAAATATGTTATTTTTAGAAACAAACCAATAAACTATCAAAGCTACTATTGAAAAAAAAATTTTTTAAATGAAGAAGTTGTAAAGGATTGAAAAAAAAAATAGCGGGCTTTCTTTGCTGGGGGTCTCTGAAGCTACTTTGTTCTGAGAGCCTACAGATTTATTTTCCAATACCTTATGGGAAAGGAGGCAGAAAGACTCTCCCTGGGAAAACACTCCCCCTTTGTCCCCAAACCAAACAAGAAATCGAACAAGATCCTTAAGGGACTTAAGTTTACTCGTGAAGAAAGTCACTGTGGATTTGACTTGACAAATAGATGGGTGTGCGCGCTTCTGTTTTGTTAAAATGATGCTAGTTCGGTGGGAGAAGAAAGGGATAGACTCACGCCAAGTCCCTCTCCCGGGCGCTGTGCCTGGGAAGGGAACTTATTTCCTCCTGAGCTCTCAGGGAGAGGCTGTGGGACGGATGGAGACAATCCTCAGTGAAGGGTTTCTTAAGATATGGATTCCTCTTAATTAAAAAAAAAATTTATTTGCTTTATCTCTTCTTGCTGTTTCCCCCGCCCCAACTCCAAACACTGTAAAACTGAGCTCTTGCAAACACCCAACTGTGCTAGAAAGTAATTTCTTCTTCGTTTCTAATCACAGTATTCTCAAATGAGGGATGAAGTGTTTAAGTCAAACCTGGTGTGTGCGTTCATCGTTCTTCTGTTTATCACGGCGATACAGAGCTTGCTTCCTTCTTCAAGGTAAGTGTGAAAGGACACAGCGGGCAGGGAAGGTGCTTCGTGAGCCCCTGGCCCCTGGCCCGGGCCAGCTGATCCTTTCGAGGACTCAGAATTTAAAATAATGGGATCCAGGACGTGTGTGTGGCCATATCAGTGTCTATTCTGTGATCCTACTCCGCTTATAAGCTCATCCTTCCGCCAAGGTCAGAGGCCTTCTCCCAATCTTTTTTTTTTTAAATATATTTTATTGATTTTTTTTACAGAGAGGAAGAGAGAGGGATAGAGAGTTAGAGACATCGATGAGAGAGAATCATCAATCAGCTGCCTCTTGCACACCCTCTACTGGGGATGTGCCCGCAACCAAGGTACATGCCCTTGACCGAAATCGAACCTGGGACCTTCCAGTCTGCAGGCTGATGCTCTATCCACTGAGCCAAACCGTTTTCGGCCTTCCTCCAATCTTAACACACACAAGGACCAAAATCAAAGTAGGCCTCCCTCTTGTGTGACATCGCCCACGAAGGCGGCAAGGGAGAGTAACAGCTCGATGGGTTTTCTCATCAATAAAGCGGAATAACAGTGCCAACGTCCAGGACTGATGTCCGAACTTAACGAGCCATTGGATCATTTCCGGCTTCATTCACTTTGGGCCATAGCTTCCACCAATTGAAGCAGCTAAGAATGCCTTCCTCGCAGGGTTGCTAATAGGATCAAGAGCACCCTTGACCTCTTAGGCCCGTGGTCCGCAAACTGCAGCTCTCAAGCCACATGTGGCTCTTTGGCCCTTGAGTGTGGCTCTTCCACACAATGCCACAGCCTGGGCGAGTCTATTTTGAAGAAGTGGCGTTAGAAGAAGTTTAAATTTAAAAAATTTGGTTCTCAAAAGAAATTCCAATGGTTGTCCTGCTGCTATTTGGCTCTGTTGACTAATGAGTTTGCCGACCACTCTCCTAGGCTCTTTGAGGTCCTAAAGGATGTACGAATGTCACGGGTCAGTCCCATCTGGGTCTCTGTTTCTCATTGCACCACAGCAGCTAGAGGCTGTTCACTCATCCCCTCTGAAGCTTGGAGGCCGCCCAGGAGAGGGAGTCCCAGGGCGCTGGGGAAGCAGGCAGGCTGCGCTCAGCACAGAGGACTGGGCTTCACTGTTGCCCATGGATGGGAGAGGGAGGGGCAGAGAGAGGAGGGAGAGACCAAATGGAAAGGCAGCCCACACAGCTGAGGGCAGCCATTCTAGGTCCTGCACACCGTGCAGACTTCATATGGTGGCAGCTGGGCCACAGACCTGGGCAGCTCTCTAACCACTTTGCCCGGTTGGCTTAACACAAGATGTTCATATTCTCCTGGCTGCCTCGCATGAGGAGGCACAACAGCTTTGTAGCTGGCCTTCTCTCCTGGGATGGCCTGACACAGCCATCCACCTATTCTCCTTCATCCACCTCCCCCTGGGGCCCAGGACTAATGGCCTGTTACCAGCGGGTTCGGGGGGAAATTTCGCATCTGCCTGGAGCCCTCTGGGAACCCACTGCCGCACAGACCTTCCATTCTTATCTAAAACTCCTGCAGATTCCCTGCCAAGGCAGTCCAAACAGAACTGCGCCGTCTGAAAAAAGGAGGAAACGAACAAAAGCTCCCACAGGAGAGCTGGGCTGGCACTTCCCAGCCTCTGTGATGCTCGCTGGGCCAAGGAAGCTGAGGTCTGGCTACTCCTTCCTTGTAAAGGCCTTCCCCCTGGTTGTCATGACGCCCTGTACTCCCACCACTCTGCCTTTTGACCACATTCCCTAAGGTGCCTTTGCTATGGAGAGGAAGCAGTCAGAGACTCCTGCAGAGATGGGGTTCTAGATAAACTGAGTCACTAGGAGCAGCCTGGCACCCAGCAGAGGTGCCCACTAGACAGGCACTACCATGGCAAGAGCTTTGGTGAGAGCTTGAAGCTCAGGACGTAGAGTTGGGAGTGATGTTGAAGCCTTGGGCAAGGATGTATTCTCCTTACTCGTGTCTCAACTGTCTCCTCACTGTGCCCTAAATGGCACATAGCATGTGCCATGCAACCGTGGCGATCACTCACCAAGCTGAGCAACTTGGACCAGGTGCCAGGTTCGGTTCTTGGCATGGAGCAGATGGAGAGGGAACGCGTTTTATAAAACCCGCCCTGAAGGGGAAAGGGCGTGTGGGTCCCTCCCACAGCACGTTTTGAGATAAGATCCCAGTGTCATGTTGCCTTGGCAGCAGTAGGCCTAGTGAGAAAGATGAATAACAAAGGAAGTGCAAACATTGAGCAACAGTGCAACATCAAGCCAAATAGCTGATGCTCATTGCAACGTTCCTCAATCGAAAGAATACGCTAAGAACACGTACAGTAAGCCTGGCTGGCATGACTTAGTGGCTGAGCAGGGACCTAGGAACCAGGAGGTCATGGCTGGATTCCCAGTCAGGGTACATGCCCAGGTTTCGGGCTCAATCCCCAGTGTGGGGTGTGCAGGAGGCAGCTGATCAATGATTCTCTCATCATTGATGTTTCTCTCTCTCCCTATCTCTCTGAAATCAATAAAAACATATTTTTTAAAAAGAATGAATACTATAAAATGTTTCCTGCCATATAACCTGTTTCTAAAAACAAGTAGAGATTTAGAGTAATTATTAGAACCAAGGGGTGGAGAAGGGCGATCATGGACGTGATTGGCAGCATCACCTAGCCAATGGGAAATAAGATGAAAGCCACGTGACGCAGCTATGTTTCCCTGCAGGGCTATGCCGATGGCCATCCAGTTCTCCATCCTCATCATGCTGCATGCGGCCCTGGTCCTCATCACCACAGCAGAGGATTACAAGTGTTTGCCACTCGTCCTGCGCAAGACTTGCTGCTGGATCAACGAGACCTATCTGGCTCGGAATGTCATCATCTTCGCATCCATCCTGATCAATTTCTTGGGCGCCATCCTCAATATCGTAAGCATCCCAGGCCCTCCCACCCTCCAGTGTCCGGGATGCTCTGGGGGGAGGAAGGGAAGGCCAGGGTTTGTGGAGCTTCAGCATCTTGCATTGCAGTTCCCTTAGCTTGCCTGGTCCAGCCCCAAGCTTAGGGACAGAGACCAAAGATGTGGCTACTGCCGGAACCGGGCATTTCACTGGGTGGTTTCAGTGGGAGAAGTTTTGTTCTGCAAAGGCGCTCCAGCCTCCCTGCAGTTCCTGCCCTGTCACTGGCTACTAGGTGGCAGTGGTCAGTCAGTCACCGTGCATTAAGTGCCACCTGCTATGTGCCATGCACTGAAGGAGGATCCATGCCCAGTGCAGTTTTCGTATTTTAATCCTCACTAAACCCCGTGAGGTAAGTCTCATTATCCCCACTTATGGCTGAGGAAACTGAGGCTCAGAGACATGAAATAACTTGTTATGACGGTCTGTCTGACTCCATGACTCATGCTCATTCTCATCTGCTGAACTGTATCTCTGGGGATGGGAGCGGGGCCATGGGAATGAGTAGCTGTTGTTTGTTTATTGAGCACCCGCTGTGGGCTACAGGTAGGTCTGACCGTTCCCACCTAATGAATGAGGAAACCGCACCTCAGGGAGGTTAAGCATCTTGCCTGTGGTTTTCTAAAAGCTTCTATTGGACGTGACCCATCGAACTCCGATGAATCTCCAACTGCCATATGTACCATTGCTTTCAGTTTGATGAGCCATGTGCTAATGATTTCATTTTCTCTCTAGAATGGTAACATGAGAGCTGTAAGCATTGTCTGTGTCAACTCAAGCAGTCTGCGTTGTCTGTGACTTAGGGACCGAGCGGAGGATAGGAGTGGTTTGTCTGATCCCAGGGCTTGAACTTGGCATGTTGAGAGAGGCTAGTGGAGGCGTCATCTGGTGGCTGAAACCATCACCATGCCCCTTGGGTCTGAGGAGGGCATCTGCTTTAGGACACATCTACTTTAGGGTTTTAAGATGAACCGGTGGAAATGAAGAGGGAAGGAGGAGACAGAGGAAAGAGGAAAATGAGTAGAGAATTATATGACCTGGAATGTGTTATGCAAGTTGGCCTAGTGTTTACTTAGAGTCTATGCTGCTCAAGCTCTACAGCTGGCCTTGAAGTAAAGGACTCGATGGGATAAAAAGAGGAATCGTAGTCTAGTTAAATTCAGCGTCACAGGAGTATTTGATGTGAGGCTGTGGCACTTGAACGTGGACATGCATAGGACCATTGATCCCAGCATTCCGAGTTGTACCTGGGACCTTAATCTTGACAAATCAGATGCCTCTGGGGTGCAGAATTGGGCAATAAGCCCAGGGACTCAAGGTCAGGGTTACCCTGGGGCCAGCCATGCCACAGTGGTGTGGGTGGAGGTTCTGAGGCGTTGGAGTCAGATAGACCTGCGTTCAAATCTAAGCTCCACCGCTTGGCAGCTCGGTGACCCCAGACAAGTTACTTTGCTTCTCAGAGTTTCCTGTTCTTCAGTTGCAAATGGGGATAAAAAGAGCAGCATCACACGGGGACGGAGAGGGAGTTTTGGTACAAAGTGTCTGGCACAGAGGAGGTATTCAGCCAATGGCAGCTGTTCTTTTCTGAGCGCCACGGACATCACCTAAACAATGTCTGGGCTCAGAACTTCCCACCACCCCGGTGCTGAGCGTCTGCCTGGAACACGCGCCCCTCAGGTCCCTTAACATCTCCCAGCTGCTGAGGTGGAGACGGGCCTCTCCTGCCATCCATCTGCTCTCTTCTGAGCCCACGGGCACACTCCAGTGACCCTCCGTGGTCTTCACCGCTGTCCTCAAAGGGTTGTCAATGCCCTTCTGAGCCAGTGCTTCCTTCAAAGTGAAGGAGGAGACCCCACTGGCACTGCCAGGCACAGGGAAGCCCTCGGCGCCTGGTCCGCCCCACGCTTTGGCTGAAGGCCAGCGCTGATAGCACAGGACGCCTTTTCCAGCACTCACACTGACTTTGTTGTTCCTGTGTTTTTTTGTTTTTTTGTTGTTGTTCTTTTTTTTTTTTTTTTTTTTTTTTTAATCCGCAGCTGTGGTGTGATTTTGACAAGTCGATACCCCTGAAGAACCTGACTTTCAATTCCTCAGCTGTGTTTACAGATATCTGCTCCTACCCAGAGGTATTTATTCACAAGCCCCCTGGGCAAGACTTGGGCCTAGACCTCTCCACCAGCTCCAGCCAAGCAGGAGGGGGAAGGGCCTCCAAGGGCACCCGGAGGCCTGCTTCTTTCTTCTGCCTCTTCCTCCTTTTTGATCCTTCTTCCCCTTCTCTGCCTTTCCTCTCTCCTTGCCTCCTCTGCTTTCCCCTTTCTCTTCCTGCTCCCTCTTCCGCCTCTCTTTCCCATTGCTTCCTTTCCCCATGTCTCTCTTCCTTCTTCTCCTCCTCCATGTCTTCCCTCTTCACCTTTCCCTCTACTCATTTCCCTCTTTCCCTCTGTCTCCTCCTCCCCTCTTCATTTCCACCGACTCATCTTAAGATCCTAAGGCAGAGGTGCCCTGTTATCAATAGAAGACAGAGCACAGAGTTATTGCTCAAAGGGTGTTTGCTCTATTGGAAAAAGAAAGCTGGAAAGATGGATGGATGGATGGATGGATGGGAGATGGAAAGGAGCAGAGAAGATAGGGGGGAGGAAGGAAGGAAGGAAGGAAGGAAGGAAGGAAGGAAGGAAGGAAGGAAGGAAGGAAGGAAGGGAGGAAGGAAGGGGAGAAAGAAGGAAGGAAGAAAGGAAGGAAAAGAGGGAGGAAGAGGAGCTAGTGACTCAAAAAATCAGAACACAACTAACCTTAAATAAAAATGGTATAGGCAGTGCATGGAGCACTACAGGGTCAGGAGGTGTCCCGACATCACACCCACCATAGCAATATAAGTCTGACCCTCTCTTGGTGACAGAGCCACTGGTCTGGTTCTGGGCATCAGGATCAACCTAAGGGGCCGGGCAAAGGAAAAGCTTAGGCTCCACTAGTAATAGTCCAGACCTTTACACATTAGGACAGAAGTTCTGGGCCAAGGGGAAGGATAGCTAGCATGTCCCAGCAGATCTCAGCCAATGCCATACTCTGAGAATGCTGAATGGACTCTTGTTCTCTAAGACTCTTTCCACCATGTGGGTGGAGGAAAGGCTCTCTGTTTCTCACTGAGGCCCCAGAATGGGTTTGAGAAATGTCTGAAAAGGAGAGAAAGCTTCACTCCACTGCCCTCCCCAGGTGCAGAGCATCTATCTACTTAATATGTAGAACATCATTGAGTCCTCAAGATGTCTGGGATAGAGGCTGTGACCATCTCCACTTTATAGATAACTAGTGGCCCAGTGCACAAAATCTGTGCACGGTGGGGCTGGAGGGAGGCCAGCATGGGCTGTGCCCTCACAGTGCGAGAGCCCCGAGATCCATCGTCCCAAAGAAGTAGGCCCTGACTGCCCATCTGGGGCTCCTCGATGGATTGCCCCAAAAAGGTAGGCTGGAACCGGGGGAGGCCAGTGCAGGGGGGCAGAGAAGTGAGCCTCACATCCCTGGGCCCATTGCCAGGGTCAGGGATACAAACCTCAAGTCCCCAGGCTGGCACAGAGGGTGGAGACAGGAGACTCACATTCCAGGCCCATTGCCAGAGGCAGGGACATGAGCCTTTCATGTCTCCCAGCCGGTACAAGGGGCAGGGATGCAGCCTGGTGATTGGTTGTTACGTGACAGCGTCTCAACCAATTTGCATATTACCCTATTATTAGATAAATGAAACAATAGCTTAGAAAGCACCTTACTCAGTACCAATCCTGCTTGACTCTCATTCTTCCTCATTCCTTTCCATCCCTCCTTCTTACCATCCTTCTCTTCCTATCTCAGTTATCAAGACTCGCTACTGCAATGCAAACCATGTCTGGCTTATCCTGAGCCCATATGTCTGAGCCAAGCTCATGTTAAAGAAGCTCAGGGCTGCACAGGACAGACCATGTGCTTGGGACTCCCTCTACCAAGTAATGAGTGAGCTCTGAGGTCATGGACTCTTGGGACAACAACTCCCCAAGAACTTGGTTTGGAGGACTTGAGAAGGAACCCAAGAGGCAGTGAGTTGGCCAAGAGTCGGATATTTAGAGCTAGGCAGAAGCTGGATTTCACTCCCAGCGGAGCCTCTTCATTTGCTAGCAGCGGAATCTTGAATCAATTCTTACTCTCTCTGAACCTCAGCTTCCTTGTCTGTACAGTGGGAAAAATAATAGCTTCTTCACGTGGCTATTGTGGAGTTAAGGGTCAGCACATTCTCATGGTGACTACCTAGAGGAGCTAGCAAATGTTGCATTTCTGACATGACGTCTGACAGGAGTTGATGCTCATGAACTATTTAATCTGGGCTTCCGTGTCATTCTAGACTAGGGGTGGAGGAGGTGCAGAGGGGACCTTTTTTCTGTCAAGGGCCATTTGAATATTATAACATTATTTGCAAGCCATACAAAACTATGAACTTAAAAATCAGCTTGCTATATTTGGTCAAACATTTAATGAACTCAATCCTAATGCCTTGGCAGGGGCCAGACCAAATGATTTTGTGGGCCTTATACGGTCCTTGGGCCAGACGATCCTCACCCCTGTTCTAAACCAACACTATATACTCTGGGCCCCAAACCTGAACTCCCAAACTCAGGACCACAGCACGCATGGTGGGTAGGCTTTTGGATCACATGGCTTCATCTCTATGCCTCAGTTTCTTTGTCTGTAAAGGGAGAGTGAAAGTAGTACCTTCCTCATGTGTTATTGTGAGGATTGAGTAAATTCATGCATGTAACATGTTTAGAGCAACACCTGACCCAAAGGATCTGCCCCTTAAAGGTCAGCTGTGATCAATGTATCATCTCTAGTACAAGCTTCTGAGCCTGAACTGCCCACACAGGTTTACTACAAGTGACCCACCTGTATCAGTGCTGACATATGCGCAAAAACAAGAATGTTAAAAAGAGATAAAATAAACAAATCAGAGTTTCATACTGTCCTCCCACAACCAAAGAATCACCTTGCTCAGGGTCAGCAAACTATGCCCGCAGGCCACACTCTGCCAGCCACCGGTTTTGTAAATAAAACTTTACTGGGCACAGCTGCACCCATTTCTTACCAATTTCCTATGGCTGCTGCTATAGGACCATGGCAGAGCTGAGTAGTCACAATAGAGATGGTGTGGTTCACTAGGCCCGTGGTCAGCAAACTGCAGCTGGCGAGCCGCATGTGGCTCTTTGGCCCCTTGAGTGTGGCTCTTCCACAAAATACCTGAGCAAGTCTATTTTGAAGAAGTGGCATTAGAAGAAGTTTAAGTTTAAAAAACTGGCTTTCAAAATAAATTTCAATCGTTGTACTGTTGATATTTGGCTCTGTTGACTAATGAGTTTGCCGACCACTGCACTAGGCCAACAATATTTATGGCCTGGCTCTTTAGAGATCATATATTGATGCCAGCTACTATTACCTCTCGGGGGCAGGAATCCCACTGGTCAAAAAGGTGGGCAGCTGGGCTGTGTCCATCCCCCGCTACTATGATGACCCAATTTGGCCCACCATTTGCCATCTTGATGTCTGTGGCTGTTGTTCCCAACCAAAGGATTTGTCTAGCAAACGGGAAGGAATCAGACATTCAGACCTTCTAAAAGACTTCATCCACACACCCCTCCCCACCCCTCACAAGTGTGTGCCCAAGCAAATGGCGTCATCTCTCTGAGCACTGTTTCCTCATCTTTGTCTCAGACCCCTGGTCCCATGAGAAATGATCCTCAGTCCAAAGGCGTGTTATTAAACTGGATGATGTGATATAAAGAAAAGATGTTGTTGCAATTATAGTGCCAAGTAGAATTTCCTTCTGAACTGGAGCTTGCCAATTACTAAAGAAGGAGTGAAGATGCAGGAAATGACAGCGAAGAAAGCCATGTGCCAGCTCTGAGTGGAGAAGTAGCCGAGAGGGGAGAGGAGGCAGACACACAGGTCTGCAAAGTGAATGCAAATCGCATGCACAAACCCACCATGTCATTATCTCAGGCGCCTGAAGGCAGTTCTTAGGCGATTTGATGGGAAGACCACTTAGAATGCAGGCCCTTGATTACAGGCTCCGGCAGACCTGGATAAACAGCTAGCTGTATTGCAGGAGCATTCGGAGCTGTCTGGTTTTAAAGAGCCCCAGGGCCCATTTCCGTGGAGTGTAATTACCTGTATCTTCGCATCTTGGTGCTTTTCTCCCATTTCCTTCCCATGCTTTGGGTCCCACCCAGCCTTCAAGCCCCCCTTTGCCAAAAGGCATTCCCTGGAGGACCCAGCCCCCTCAGATCTCTTCCTGACATTTCACAGACCTTCTAGCATCATCTTCGAACTCACACTCCGTCCTTTCTGCAATTAGAACATTCTTCCCAGCCTGTCACATTTATAAACTGTTTTGAGGGCAACTGACAATATTCAAGATTACTCAAGGGACAGAGCCCACGGTGTGTGCTTAGTAATTTTTCTTAAACACACACACACACACACACACACACACACACACAATAACCCAGTCAGAGAAAGACAAGTATCACATGGTCCCACTCATATGTGGAATCTAATGAACAAAATCAACTGATGAACAAAATAGATCCAGAGACATAGAAGCATGAAACAGACTGTCGAATCTCAGGGTGGGAAGAGATCAACCAAAGAACTTGTGTGCATATATGCATAACCCATGAACACAGAAAATAGTATAGTGAAGGTCTGGGTCGGGGGGGGGGGGGGGGCTAGAAAGGGATAATGTGGGGGGAAGAGTACATCTGTATTACTTTCAACAATGAAGATAAATTTTAAAAAAATAAAATGCATAAAGTAGAAGGGGGGAAGGTATATTTCCAATGTAGTAGCCGAGAGATTTTTTACCTTCGCGCCTGAAACTACTAAAAGCAAACAAGCTGGGATCAGACAGCGACCCCAGGAAAGCAGGAAGCCATGGAGTGAGCCGGGCGGTTCCTGAGCTGTGGGCGCTGTAGGCCAGCTTTCAGGCTGTGGCTCAGGCTGGGGAAACCCAGGCGGAGCCTGATTTGGGAAGACAGAGCTGAGAGTCTGGGGAGGCCGAGGGGCTAGAGTTTGCAGGACAGAGGGAAGAGAGCTGCACAGAGGAACCCAGAGATCCACAAAGGGTTCCACCAGCGCAGGTGAGGGAACCAGCTGGTGCTTGGGGAGGAGCCATCGGGAAGGATCCGTGCCTGGGGCTCACACGGTGCTGGAGGGATTTTGGGTGGTGTATTTTTTCCCTGTCAGCCAAACTGAAAAACCTTGTAATTCAGGGGCATCAGGTAGAATCATCAGAAGGGCCGTACGGGGCAGTGTGTAAGAATTACCCCGAGCATCTGTCCTTGGGCCATTTTAGAAATTAATAAGACAATCTATAAAGTCATTCATGGAGAACCTGGCACAGAATGCATATCCAATAAATATTTAGTTTTAATTTATTTCTATTAAATATATATAATGTATAATTTTACTTATTACTTCTCCTGTCTCTATGTCTCATCACATGAGCTCACATTGCTGCCAGGACATTTTCCACAGGGAAGGACTGCTGGCATTTCCGTGCCTGCTTCACATATTAGGCCTGGAGAACTCTTAGCTTTGAATTTCCAGAACCTACCCCCATGCCTTGACTGCAGCAGGCACTCCATAAATACTCAATACATTAAAAAAATTTTAGTAACTTTTTGCTTAAGGGCAAGATCAATGCCATGGCTTTTGACCTAATAAGTGACGCAGAACTGGCATCGGCAAAGCCATGGGCAACCCTTCACGTGATGCAGGTAGCAATGAGCCGGGGACCCTCGGATCTACTCCTCTTCCCCCTGTTTGGGAAAATGGAAGCTCTTGGAAGTTTCTCTGGATGGAGAAAACACTTGAGAATGAATTTCTCACCTGCTCACTTCACTCTCAGCTCCCTGCACAAAGGTATCAGAACGAGTTCCCTGGAAGCCTGGCCAGGGAAGACCTTGGAGAAGTGAAGAAAGCTTCTGCACTCTATCTGAGATGACGACAGAGCTCGGTTGTTTGGGAAAGGAAGAGACAAGAGAAAGGAGGCCCCAGACAGGCATTCTTTTCTAAGCCCTAAAGGCACAGACCTTCACCTTCATTGGGTGCTCAGTCAGGGTGCTGTCCACATCTTTCTATATCAATATTTCTGACAAGTACACATGAATGAGTCAGTCTGCTTTAAGAAGTCAATAAACATGTGTTCAGTAGTTTCTCAGGGAATTTCCGGGAAGTCTTACCTATCTCCTTGGCTCATACAGACATGGCCACTCCATGTGGCAGGAGGGGAAAGACAAGTTGTTACAAAGAGCCGAGAAGAGCACGACAGGAACGGACTTTAGAAATAGCCCAGCCCCGTGTGCTGGCCAGAGTAACCTTCACAAGGACAGATCATAGCCAGGTGTTCGTGGTGTCACTTTCTAGCCGAGAGAGGTTAAACAATGTACTTAAGCTCTGGGAGCCTCAGTTTCTTCACCTACAAAGTGGAAATTATGATTCTCATCTTGACTGATGTTATTTTGAAAACTATAAGAGAAAGTGGGTACAACGAGCAGAGTACTGCCACCAAGCCCAAGCGGTTCTTTGATAACACAGGTCTGATTCTTTTCCCCCACTGAATAGTCAGAATCTAAAGCAACCATCCAGAATGCGATATTGGGATACTTCTGTCAGAGAAACAGACTGAGGAGCTTCCTACAGAAGGCTGAAAGCCGGCTGGGCAGACTAAGAGCTGGGAGCCCCTGGAATAATCCAGCCATTGAGTGGCTCTAAGCTGGCCATTGGAGCAGCTATTTCTAATGCAGGTGACAGGTGTTACGCTGGGCTAGAAGGGCGCTGTACAGGAATGAGGCCGTATCCAGAGCCACCTGGAGATGTGCAGGGACACTTCTCAGAGAGGACGCTGAGTTTGTCGGAGGAGTTAGGCTCAGTTGCCCAGATGACACTTAAGCAACACCACACGGCGGGTGCAAAGCACTGAGGCCCAGGAGAGAGGCTGGAACATACATCGGGGTTTGGAAAGTGCAAGGGCATCCACTATAGGCTGGCCTGGAGAGCCTTGCTATTCAGAAAGGAGAAGAAACTTTGAAGGAATGGGGAGCAATAAAAGGGCTTCATGTTAAGGAGGGACATGATCCGGTCTGTGCTTTAGAAACACGGGGTAGAATGACCGTCTGCATTCAGGAGGCCTGGGGGCAGGAAATAGGCAAAGCTGGCAGAACACTGTTCCAAACTGTAGGTGAGAACTAAACAGAAGCAGGTGGAAGGAGAAAGCTGGCTGGATGTGAGATCCAGGGAGGAAGTGGACTCTGATTTAGGGTACCTTGGAGTGTGGGGGAAAGGAAGGCACACAGATGAGATCAAGGTTTCTGGCTTAAGGAATGAAGGCACCCCCAAAAAAACAACAACAACCGGGAACAGAGTCTCGGGGAGGTGGTAATGAAATGATGAGTTCCATGTGGAGCTGTGAATTGAGGATGGCTGAGACCTCCAAAGGGAGAGGCTCAGCAAACATCTTCTCTGGCATCCGGGAGTGGGAGCGGGAACCCCCCCACCTTGCCACTGAACCTGACCACCTGCATTTTCTGTTTCCAGTACTTCGTCTTCACGGGCGTGCTGGCCATGGTGACCTGTGCGGTTTTCCTCCGACTCAACTCTGTCCTGAAGCTGGCCGTGCTGCTCATCATGATCGCCATCTACGCCCTGCTGACCGAGACCATCTACTCGAGTCTCTTCCTGCGCTATGACAACCTGAACCACAGTGGAGAGTAAGTTCCCAGCTTCCTGTGGGAAGTACAGCCACTGGGAAAAGGAAGGAGGTGGAGCTAGGGAAACCTGGGCACCATTTGAAGATTAATGTATTTCTCAGCTGAGGCACTCTCAAGCTTACAAGCCTAGGCAAAATCTCTAGTTTTCAGTTTTATAATTACAGATTAATTACTGAGTTAAAGTTTGGATTGAATCACAGCTCAGGTCTCCCCTTTACCTAATAATTTATGACTCCTTCACTTTTAATGGATCTCAGACTTATAGGATCTGATTATAACTTGACTGCAGCAATGTTAATAATAGTAGACATTGTTCAGGTAGACTGCAGTGTTTCCCAAAGTGTGGTACGTGTACCCCTAGGGGTACAGGAAGAGTTTGGCGTTGCACCGGAGTTTGGTGGGGATAGGCCCTGCACCATGCTTAGCTGCGCCTAATTCTATGTTCTCATGAGTACGAGGGGTACTCAGCGTTACGAAAATTATAGAACGGGTACACATATGTCAAAAGTTTGGGAAACACTAAGGTAGAGAACCCCAAAATATTAACTACTGTTTTCTCTGGATGGTAGGCTTAAGGACAATTTTATTCTTTTATTTGTGAATTTTTATCAGCTTCCAAATTCACTACAATTGGCATAAATATCTCTATAATGAGTAACACTCAAATACCAATTTTTATGAGACATCTGATAAGATGTCTCTAAAGATTGTTATTGCCCTGAAAATGACATTATCCCATGTGTGTTTTTACTTAATTATGTTCTTTTCTATTAACATAGGGAGATGGTAGTATTAATTCAATTATTATATTAATACAAATAAATTAGTTCAAAATGTCTTTAGTTTTAGTCTCTACTATCATCTACTATCAAGCAAAGTGTTATAATTTTGTATGATTGCAGCCAATAATCATAGAAGCTACAAAAATTCTTTTCTTCTGAATTCAAATCACAATTCTTTCTGGATGTTCCTTGACCTGGCTGACTTCCTATGCATCTTCTGCAGTCTCTACTCAGGCCTTATTTCTTCCACCTGCTCCTTTGGCCAAAAGGCTGCCCAGGTCCCACCTGATCCGGGGCTTTTCCGAGAGCTCACCATAAAGTAGGCAGAGTGAAAAGTGATGACTCACAAACCGCTCCTAAAGACTCGAAGACCGTTCCTAATTTCCTTTTACTTCCCTTCTGAATTTGACCTAGTCATCTCTGCTTTCAGAATGATTCAAGAGTTATTTATGTTTCCTCTGGAAAGTACATTTTAAGTGATAAATTCTCAGGCTTAAAAAAAGCATCTGCATCACATAGAAAAGGATGTTAGAAGTCCCAGCAGAGCAGGCGTTTGGGCTGCATTCAGGGGGAGCTGAACAAATGGCATTTCCCATTCAAACGAAGCTGGGTGAACCAGTCACTTTTTAAAGCGCCACTACCCAGAGCAAGATCATGAGCAGGGACCTTTCTGGGGTGGAGAGAGGGAGGGAGACATGGGCCATGCACCATGCCCAGCACATCACCAAGATTTGCTCATCTACTCCTCCAGTTATGGAGGTAAATGCTAATGGAGTCTCTCACAATGGGCAGTGACCTGAAGTTCAGAGGTATAGAGTGGCTTGTCAAGGTCAGACAACTGGTCACTAGCAGAGCTGAGACTGGAACCTGGGTCTGCATGAGTACAAAGCACATGTCATTAATTATTTTTTCAGGGGTCCTCAGACTTCAGGGGCCAAAGAATTAAGTGACATGGAGAAAAGAGTGGCACTAAAATATCCCTGTCGCTCCCCCAAAATAAGCACTGAAGTGACTGTGAGTGAAGAAATGAATGAGTGAATGAATAAATGAATGAATGAATCCTAGTCCTAAATTGCTGGATGACAATATGGGGCTCACTTCAGCACTGGTGGCAGTGAACAGCTCCAGTAGGTCTGAGCACTTGCTCCTGCCCACTGCCTATGGCCTCAAACTTGACATGTGACATTTACTTGTCATCCTTACTGTAGAGGCTAATAATCCGCTAGCTACACAAGATACATGTCCCATACCTATAAAGCCCATCTCCCCCTGACCTCCCAAGACTTGCCATCCTTTAAGACTGCGCTTTTGAGTCCTCCTAAGCTACGTTCTATTCATTCCCATGGCAACAAGGATGCATTCCTACTATGGAGCCTATCGTGTTACAAAATTATTTGTCTGTTTTATTCTCTCTTTTTTTTTAGTGGATTCTTTTGAGCACAAAAACAATGTGCCTTCTTCATTTCTGTGTCCCAGCATGTCCCTGGCATGCAAATGCTCAATAATTATGTGATTTGCTGGGGCTATAAAAAAGAAATGCAATAATGAGTGTCATCTATTATTAGCAGCTGATCTCTTTAAAAGGCAGATGGAACTAGATATTCATAAATCTGAATATCCCCATGAGAAAGCATATTCCCAGCCCCATACAGCTGTTCCAAGTCACAATGTCCACTGATATAAAGTACAGCAGAGGCAATCTATCTGTAAATATAAAAGCCTAAGCAGCTGCTATGGCGGAACAACCGGTCGCTAAGATGCACACTGACCACCAGAGGTCAGATGCTCAAGGCAGGAGCTGCCCCCTGGTGGTCAGTGCACTCCCACAGGAGGAGCACCCCTCAGCCAGAAGCCGAGCTCATGGCTGGCAAGTGCAGCTGCCACAGCATCGGGACCGTCTCCCAACTCCACGGCAGCACTACTGAGTGGCAGCAGCAGGCACAGCGGGCTGGGATGAGCACGAATAGTGCAGTGCCCGGCCTCGATTCGGGCTCCTCCCTGGCCTCTTGCCACCTAGCACGCTGCTACGTCCCCCAACGGGTCCCCGACTGCCAGAGGGATGTCTGTCTGCTGGCTTAGGCCCAATCCCAGTGCCATTCTCTGTAGAAGGCAGTCGGTCTGAACAACTCAGTGACTCAGGGGAGCACAGGGAACTCGGGGTGAGCCTGCATCCACACTTGACTCACCCACCCGATGGTGTTCACTAGACAGACCGTGGGGGCTCAGCCTGTGCATGTGCAGCAGCTGCTAAAGCTCAAGCTGCAGAAGGTCATCCAGCCACAAGCTGGACATCCCCCAAGGGGTCCCACCCTGCGAGAGGGCATAGGCCAGGTTGAGGGATCTACCCCCTCCAGTGCACGAATTTTATGCACCAGGCCTCTAATATTGTCAATAATACCTTAATAGTTATGACTGGTGCATAGCGGGTACTAGAAATATCAAGTGAAGGGTCACTCTATAAGTATATGATTGTCTAACCACTATGCTGTACACCTAAAACTAATACAAAATAATGTTGAAAAAATCTTCTATTAAGATGACTTGCCTTGAGCATTTTTATTTGCTGTTTTCCCCCCGTGGAAGCCCGTTGGGGGGACTGTGCATTTCCATGAGACACCTTTGTCCACATACAAAGATCCCCCGAACTCTTTGCCTCTTGGCTGAGGCTGTCCTGAGAAAGGCTTCATTTGGCGCCAAAATGAAAGAGAGGAGCATTTGGAATCAAACAAGAGATCCCCTGGCCGCCATCTGAATTTCTCGGATGGCTGAAGGTCAGGACAGCATTTCTGTGGACACTGGCTGCTGGCCGTCTGCAGCTGCCCTCCGGCTTGCTCTTCTTGAGAGCGCCGAGAGGCGGGTCAGCGCCAGGCCGCCTGTGCCTCAGAGAGGACTGGCTGGAGTGTGAGAGCTGACACAATGGCACGCGGGACAAAGCCTTTCCTGAAAGGCACGGACTTGAAATGGGGGTGACAACAGTGCCCGGCTCAGAGCACAGATGTAAGCACTGATGGAATCAAACAGTGTGCCCTTGACACAACTGACGGGAGAATCTAAGTGTGACTCTACAGCACTTAGAGCAGGGAGCGGCAAGGAGCAACGACCCCTGTTTAAGAAGCAGGGTGACTTCTAGGAAACGTCTTCACGTGCATTTCTGTGACACGGAAGCCTAAGGGCTCTTTGGAATGTAGAAAAAGTGTCCTGCAGATAGGAGATTTTTTTTCCCCACTATTTTTGGGGATTAGTTTCAGGTGTACAGCACAGTGGTTAGACAATCAGATACTTGACAAGTGTTCCCCACCCCACCCACCCCGGATATTTCCAGTACCCACCTGGTCCCACACACGGCTACTAAAGTATTGTTGACTCTAGTCCCTAGACCAGTGGTCGGCAAACCAAGGCTCGTGAGCCACATGCGGCTCTTTGGCCCCTTGAGTGTTCTAACGCCACTTCTTCAAAGTAGACTCACCCAGGCCAAACCAGGCCGGATACCGACTTCTGCGCGTGGGCCACTGTACGTGCACCCCCGCACGTGGTATTTTGTGCAAGAGCCACACTCAAGGGAACAAAGAGCCGCATGTGGCTCACAAGTCACGGTTTGCCGACCACTGTCCTAAGCTGTACTTTACATCCCCATGACTATGCTATAACTACCCATGTGTACTTCCCAATCTCTTCAGCTTTCACACTCAGTCCCCAGCCCCTCCCCACTCTGGCAACCACCAGTCTGTCTTTGCATCTGTGAGAGATGATGTCATTACACATGTGAGCGCACTGTCTAACGGCCAGACTCCACAGCTTCCCCCAGGTGTGACCTGAGTGACCTCCTGCCCTTGGGGGCCAACGGATTTCTGAATTAGCCTAAGTGGAACCCCTCCCCCTCCCCCCTACCCCCAGCTGCCTCTAGGAACTAGCGGGTACTCTTTCTTTTTATCCCGCTCCTTTCTGGGCCTCAGTTTCCTGTCGCATGTCCCTGAAGTCCCTTCATGGTTGCCACTTGCATTTCTTCTTCCAACAGAGATTTCCTAGGGACCAAGGAGGCGTCGCTGCTGCTGATGGCCATGTTCCTGCTCGCTGTGTTCTACCACGGACAGCAGGTAATCGGACCTTCTGCTCGGCCCGCCTGTGGTTGCCTGGCACCTCCTGCTGCCGTAAAGCTGGCTCTTCTTTGCAGCACATGACTAGTAGTTAGCTGCTAGCAGCAAGCTGTGATTCCCAACTAACCAATTTCTAATATAGGCCACTTCATAAAACACGAAGCTGGAGAAGATGGTCAGCAGTACGGTTCAAGGAAAGCTCTTTCACAGAGACCATTGTCCTTAAACACACACACACACACACACACACACACACACACACAAACACACACACACACACACACACACAAACACACACACACACACACACACAAACACACACACACACACACACACACTCAGAGCTTTGGATTTCTGCTTGAGGGAAACGGATCTCTCCCAGTTCCGTGGCCTGGATGAAATTGTGACCGTCAGAGTTATGCATGCAAACTCTTAGGTGCCAGACCAGCTGAGCTGGGGTTCGAATCCCGCCTCTGCCCCTCAGCAGCTGGTGCCTTGGGCATGTTGCTGATCTCCCTGACTCTCAGCTTCCTCATTTATAATGGTAGGAACACCTAAGCAGGGCATTTGGGAGGATCATTTATTATTGCGGGCATGTTTTGCTCATGGCCTTCTGTAACCATAGGAAGTGCTTCGTCACTGCTGTGTCCCCAGTAGCTAAAGCGCCTACCATAATGATGCCACTTCCCTCGGAGCCTCTCCTGTGCCAGCGTCTGGGGGGCACTGTGCATAGCACTGTCCAGAACCCCATCCCTGGCCCTGAGGGCTCCAGTCTCTGGGAGGAGGCACGTGCCAGGTGGGGAATAGGCTGTCCAAGGACCTCCAGAGTTGGAGGGGCAGGGAGATGTTCTGCATGGAGAGCTCACCAGCTTCACCTGGGTGTCACTTGCTGTCCCCAATAGAACGTGTCCACGTGGTAATGTCATCCCTGGGGGACCCCTACCCGCTGCAGAGCAACACCTGCCAGCCCACTGCTCCCCTCTCCACTCCTGTCCGTCTTTCTTTGGTCTGTGCAAACTTCCAAAGAAGTAACCAGAAAGGGAAAAGAAAAAAAAAGCAACAACAGGAAGACACAGGCTAAAGCAGAAATAGAAACAGATCACTGAGAAATCACCATGGAAACGGGGAGGCAATGAACCCCGAGAAGCTGGGGATGAAACAGCCCAAACCTCAAGAACCTGGAGCTGTTTGTAACAAAGGGGCCGGTGACATGCAGTCAGGGGGGAGGAACAAGTGAGATAAGACAAGGGGGACGGGGTCACAGGTACTGAGTTCCTACCATGTGCCTAGCACTTCACCTCCACTTCTCACTTCACCGCCACTTCTCACTCCCTCAAGCACCCGCACCCTGCGATGGCAGTGACTGTCAGTCCCGCTTCACAGAGGAAGGAAGCAAGGCTGCTCAGCTGGGAAGCAGGAGAAGCAGACTTCCAGCCCAGCCCCGCCTCTCAGCCCACCTTCCCAGCTTCTCAGCTGGAGGAGAACAGAGGATGGGTGTGCATAGCAACACGATGGCCACCAGGGGGCAGGGAGGGAGGGGTGTAGCCCTGCCATAAGACTCCGACTTGCTTTTCAATTTTAGCTGGTTCGATGCTGAGACCATAAGCCAGCTGTCAAAGCTAGCCATTCCCAGAATCCCTATATTTCGCTCTCACAGACTGGGCTGTGTGTGGGAGCTGGGTCGTGTCTGCCACGTCCCTATGGATTCTGGTTGTGGGGGACCACTCCCTGGGCTGACATGCAAATGGCAACCCCCTGGAGGGCTATGGAGACACAATCAGGCAAGGCAGTTCTAAGGAGCACCATACACACGCTCCATCAGCCAGGACTTAAGCCAACAAGTGAGAAATCCTGAGAGAGAGCAAGTTCCAAGCAAGGGGCCTCGCTCCGCAGGAAGAAAGACGTTCCCGTCTCCTCCGCCACCTTAAGGCGTGACTGGGTGCCCTGTCAAACCCCTTCCTTCCTCAGCCCCTTTCTAACATCCCACATTCCGACTTAATGTATTCCACTCTCCACTCTCCACGGTCCTGGGCACGCAGGTAAGCTAAGCCTATTCAGAGTGCGTGTAAAGTAAGAGGAGAGCAGGGCAGCGAGGGCCTGAGTAAGTGGCCTCCGATAGTTTGTCTTTTTATTTTTCACTTTCCGAAGACTCTGAAATGGCACAATCACCGCCAACTGCAGCAGCTACAGGCTCAGGCCTGGCCAGGGCCAGAGGAGAGTCAAACCCCAGCTGTCTGGCTTTCAGTCACTGACTCTGAGTCTGTTTCCACCTATAAAATGGCTGTGATAATAATATGTAGGGTTGTTACAGTACTTAATGAGACTGTAACTGTAACACACTTTTCCCCATCCTTTGCACCCAGAGTACATGCTCAGAAATCATGAGCTATTCATGGTTTACTTTGGAAACAAGCCTCTGAGACAAACAGGGAAAGGATTGTTATCCATCTGGTCCCCAGGCAGGAGCAGAGACTGGAGCCGCTCGAGGTCACAAGGCCAGTAAGGAAAGCCAGACAGAACAGGCGTGTTCCCGCTCCTCCCGCCCGGCGCCTGCCTGGCTGCTGGGAGAGGCAGAACGACACCGGTTCAGGTGTCACCTATTCATAGCACCTGTCGGGCCCCGTTCTTCCAGATCAGCCTGCCCATTCCTGCTTCCACCAGCTCCCCTTGGTGACTCAGGCCCCCTGTGTTTGTTGACAATGCCCACTAGTGCCTGGTACTCAGCAGCCTCCCGGTGGGAGCACTGTAATGACACATCTCCAGCGAGACCGGCGGTCATATAATAACGGAGGAGTTGGAGAATGCCATCTTACACACATGTGATGGCAATATGGCCAACACTTCCTCCTCCTCCTCCACCTCCTCCTCTTCCTCTTTCTCCTCTCCCTTCTCCTCCTCCTCCACTTCTTCCTCCTCCTTCTCAGCCTCGCAGGAGAAAGCTCTGAAGGTTGGGCAGGGAGAGCAGGCATCCCACTCCTCCCACCTCGTGCCTCATTCCCCTGCAGCGGAGGTTTGGGCTTTGCCTCATGTCTCCACTTAAGGCAGAGGAAGCCACATGTGGGGGTGGGACTACTGAGGTCATGTCTCCAGTTCGCTCGCTCACTTCTGATGCAGACAGGCACTGGGGTTGTGCGGCTTGGAGAGGAAGACCCAGACTCGGGCCCGTATCTTCTTAAGTCTGAGTCCCAGCAATGCCACTGGTAGAAAGGGGACCTTGAGAGAGTCAAGCTCCCAGAGCTGTCATTTAATAGATACTAGACATCCACTGGCTGCCTCTTGCACATCCCCTACTAGGGATGGAGCCCACAACTCAGATATGTGCCCTGACTGAGAACCGAACATGGAACTTTTTGGTACGTGGATGAATGATGCCCAACCAACTGAGCTACACCAGCTTAAAAAAGCATTAAGCTCTCTTCATCCTCAGAGTGTTTCCCTCTCTGAACAGGTCATCAAATCCTTATGTTGGGGGAAACTCGGAATCACTCCTCTCCGTGTGGTTTTACATATGGATTCATTGGCTTAGTTGTGTGTGTTTGTTTGTTTGTTTGTTTGTTTTTTCGGAGTTTTAAAAATCCATTTAGTTTTATACTTAAGTAAAGCATTTCGTGATACAAAAGTCAAGTTTGTAAAACAACATATAATTTTAAAAATTTGAATTCTATCCCTTTTCCTCCACTTTTTTCCTTCCCTTCTTCATCTCATTGGTAATGATTTTTTTTTTCTTTAATTTTCAACAAATAAAATAAAATCCCCCCTCGAGAGAGAGAAAGAAAGAGAGAGAGAGATCTAAATACCTCCCTTCCTGAGACCAAAGGTGGCACACTGAACATGCATTTCTCCACGTTGGAGACAGTCCATCAAAGTGCAGAGAAATAGTCTTCATTTCTTTTTATAGCTGCAAACAATAGTTCATTCAACCAGCAAAAGGAGCACTTGGGTTGTCTCCAGCTCTTGCTATTACCAATTTCGCTGAATAGATAACCCGCTGCCTCTGTCACTTCACATTGTTGTCTCCACTGAGACTCTCACGTAAGACAAAGAAGTGAGCTGGATGTTTTAAGCCTTTGAATTCAAGGCACCCAGCCATGTATTTAACAGTGTGGTATGCTATTCAACAGCCCACGACTTTGAAATAACGACATCCGCCAGGCTGCGGTAAATATGTGAGGTGCTTTGGAAAGGACTGTTGTCCACTAGCCAGCACCAAGGGAGCTCGGACAAGAGGGAACGAATGGGTCTGAGGACCTACCAGGAGCCACGTGCTTTCGCTGTAACTTCCTGTGGAATTTAGCTGTAACTTCCTGTGGAATTCCTCTGCTAATCTTGCGAGGTCACTGGTGCTCCTCCCACTTCCAGGGATGAGGCACCTGGGATGACATCCCCAGCGCAGGTGATGGTTATTTGAAGTGGGACCAAGACACTAATTCATACTTGTCTTACAAGTAAACCCATGACCCTTTCATTGTGAGCTCATTTCTTCCTTATTGCCTAGTGCAGTAGTTGGCAAACTGCGGCTTGGTTTGACCCTCTGTTGACTAATGAGTTTGCCGACCACTGGGATAGGGACTTAATCACAAGGAACAAAAACAGCCTGTAATTATTGGAATTGAGAGTCTAGGTCAGTGGTCGGCAAACTCATTAGTCAACAGAGCGGCAAACCGAGCTGCAGTTTGCCGACCACTGGCCTAGTGAATGGACTTAGCACCACTTAAATGTACACTTGAAAATGGCTAAGATGGCCGAAACCGGTTTGGCTCAATGGATAGAGCGTCGGCTTGGGGACTGAAGGGTCCCGGGTTCGATTCCGGTCAAGGGCATGTACCTTGGTTGTGGGCATATCCGCAGTGGGGGGTGTGCAAGAGGCAGCTGATCGATGACTCTCTCTCATCGATGTTTCTAACTATCTCTCTCCCTTTCTCTCTGTACAAAATCAATAAAATATATATTTTTTAAAAATTGCTAAGATGGTAAATTAGGTTTATGTACCTTATCACAATTTTTAAATAAAATTTAAATGTTATAATAAAAACAACATGTGTATACATAGATACATATGCATCTATATATACAGGTGTGTGTGTGAGTGGCTTCTTAGCATACTGCTCATGAGAGGGGGGATTTTATTTCATTTGTAGTCGGCACTCACAGGTGCTCTTCGTACATCAAATGATTTTCTAATCACAATATGCCTGAAGGACCACTGAGTGAGGTCCGTCCGCTACCACCATTATTCAGACTCTAGGGTTGGGCTCTGGAGGGAAGCCCAGATCCTGGCGTCCCACTAACTAATGTGTGACATTGGCCAAGTTACTTCACCATGTTTGCTTTCATTTTCTCATAGGATTCATCCTAATGATTCCTATGAGGGCTTTTGTATGAATGAAAGGAGCGAAATCGTGTGTATTGCTTAGAACAATGCCTGCAATAATAATAAGCACCATCTAAGTGTCAGCTGGCTTGATTACTGTAACTTCTCCATTGAGTCAGTCAGTACTGACGGAATACCTGCCCTGGGCCAAGCCTGTGGCTACATGGTAAGGATGTAATGCTGAGCAGGGGAAAAGACCCCTGACTTCATAGCAACTGCTAGCCAGTAGACGACATGGCCATTATCAGATAATCACACAAACGATTATAGTTACAGGTGCCATATGTCAGGAAGGGAAGGTACACAGCCTTGTGAAATCTGACCATCCTCTGATTTCTTGGGTCAGGCAAAATGCCTCCCCAGATGCCCAGCTGTGGCTCTGTTTTGCTCATGAAGTTTCCTGTGAAGCTTTCCCCACCTGCCACGCGTGGGCCTGAAAGCCTGCCTGCCTGCCCATTTCCCCCTTCCTCTTCCTGAACTGCAGCTGGAGTACACAGCCCGCCTGGACTTCCTGTGGCGGGTCCAGGCCAAAGAGGAGATCAACGAGATGAAGGAGCTGAGGGAGCACAATGAGAACATGCTCCGGAACATCCTGCCCAGCCACGTGGCCCGCCACTTCCTGGAGAAGGACCGAGACAACGAGGTGAGACCGGCTCGTGCGGCTGGGGAGAAGGGGTGGTGGCGGGTGGGGTGAATTAGACACATGGACCCCAAGCTTGGGGGAAACCCCCCTGTCCTGTGAGCATGTGGCAGTGGAAATCATGCCTGCCCAGCACTGTGACCTATACACACCGCCTCCCTCCCAGCCTCGGGTCCCATATTGGTAAGAGGGACAGAGTAAGATGTCCGTTGCAAGACTGAATTGGAATTGTAAAATCTGACATACGTGTGAGCACACCTCACCTGCTTGTCAGTGGCTGGCAACAGCAGGTGGGATCAGGGGAAATGCTCAGTGGCTGGCTGGCTAGCTGGTTGGTGGGTTGGCTTCTTTGTTTCAATCTGTGATTGGATGCCTGTAGGCACGGAGTAGGCTCTCCAATGTATCCATCTCTATCCTGCCCCTTCTGTTGCATAAAGACTTTTGGGCCTGTGACCCTGGCCTTAGGATGAAGCTGGCTGAGACCGAAGGGTCCCTATCTCCTCCAAGCAGCCACAGAATGGCCATGGGAAGGAGCTGAGCGAATGAGTAACCCGCTGCTCGAACAGCCAGCTCTTGGTGCACCGGGACCCTGGACAGTCTCCTGGGTGCAGGTCAAGGCACCACCCACCCTCCTCAATGGATGACGCTCTCTGGAATTAGGTTCAGGCCTGGTTTCCTCAAGGCTCCCTAAGGTCTGGCGCTCTGTGGCAAGAGCTTCATGACAAAGCCAAGGAAGCAGAGGGAATGTTGATGTGGGTCACCCATGACCTCCAGAAGAAGCAGGTAACACACTGAGCCCTCCAAGGAGAACGGAAAGGAGAACCGCTTTTCCATCAACGCAGCAGAGCCACCGGGATGGGGGCCTCGTCCGGGAAGGATGGCAACAGCCAGGGATGCTGAGACCCCAGGCCGTCAGCTGTTTCCAGGCCAACCCCACTGAGCAAAACCAATGGGAGGTTCAGCCTTTGTCACATATATGAGACGTTTCCCAGAAAATGTCTCATCATGCTTACTTGAGGCTTTGTAAATATTTAAAGAGTTGACGCTTCACTTCCCTGAGTCTATTTCCTTCCTCATCCCATCACTGAGGAAATACCATCCTTGCTGAGTGGGTGTGAGAATTAAAACAGATGGGAACACAGCCAGGTGTGAGGCAGGTTCAATACAGAAAGGCCATATGATGGACCCGGAAGCCTGACGCCCTGGGTTCAAAACTGACTCCCCCTCTCACTCCCTCTGAGACTATGGACAAGTGATGAACTCTCTGGACCTCCTTCTTCTCACCTACAACGTAGTACAACTTCCCTACTGTATCCGATTGTTAGGACATTTACATCTGTGTGTAAAGTGCTTACACGGCTTATTCTGAGAGCACACAGATTGTTAGCTGTAATTATTTTTTTATAAATGTGAGCCACCATTACTTCTGCTCCCTCCCAATCACAGCCCCAGCCCCCATCATTCATTCGCCCATTTGCTCAGCAGATGCTGTCCGAGGGCTGACCATGTCTCAGGCATTGTTCTAGATCCTGGCATTCAGACAGGGAGCAAAGGAGAGAGTCCTGGCTGATAGGAAGCCATACAATCTCATGCCCAGAGAGATAGTTCTATGAGAACAGAAGCCAATCGAGGGCTACAGTATTGAAAAGGGGGGGCATTGACATTGGGAGGCTTTGGATGCTGTCCTCAAGGAGGTGACATTTGAGCAGAGACCTGAATGTCATGAAAGGATCCAGTAAGACCAACAGGCCTCAGACCTCGTTTCTCCCTGCAGAGAGAGGGCTTGACTTCATAGAAGAAACACAGGACTTCAATCGGATGGCCTGGGCCAGGAAGGACCAGAGACAGCTCCCTGAGCAAAGAGGAACCGAAGTCTTCCTCTTGGCACGGGGGAGGGGAAGGCATGGATGCTCAAAACCCTCTCCAGAGCCCAAACATGTACCTCCAGCCAGGGGAGGGTGGCAGTAAGGCAGTAATAGCTTTTCTATATTCGTTGCTCCCTCTCCAGCTCGCACTATTTTTATCTTCTTTGAGCCCCAAATAGCAAGAAACAGATGGCACACTCAAAGCGGCTGATCAGAGCCAGTGGAATGATGGGCTATCTCTAACGGTGGAGGCAGGTGGCTGGAGCACTTCCGGGTCCCCTGGAAACCCTTCCCTTCCCTCTGCTTACTTGGGTGGGCCGCATCAGTGACCCCGCACGCCCTCTGGCACCCAGCTGAGGGTCATTAATCGGGGTGCTGTGTAGACCAGAGGGAGGGGAAGGAGAGTGAGGTCAGGATATATATATCCCTTTGGTCCCCTTTCTTGGGGTAAGCTGAAGCTGTCACTGTCCGTCCCCAGAAACTGACAGCCCCTCTCCAACCTCAACTCAGCCCATTCCTCCTGGGCTCCTCTCAGGCCTGGGAGGTGGGAGGGCAGGGATGAGAGGACCGCCTAAGCCAAGAGGAGAGGCCTCAGAAGGCGCCAACGTGCCAACACCTTCGTCTTAGACTTCTGGTCTCCAGAATTATGGGTCGATGGCAATAAATCTGAATGTAGACAAATGTATGAGTATTGGCATGCTCGGGTTTCTCAGTGAATTAAGAGATCGTCTACTGAGAGGAATCAAGTGAGGGCGACACTAAGGAATGGGGTGAGGGTCTGGCCATTGAGGACAACAGAACAGGAGGCTGGGGACAAAGGATGGGCAGTCAGAACTCTGAGCCCAGCTACGGTGGAGGCCATGCATTTCAATGGTCCCGGTCCACGTGGTGGTGACCCTGTGATTACGGTGTGGACATGGCAGTGCCCTTCTGGGGATACTATGCTTGCACAGGGAGCGCCCTTGCAGCCTCGCCCCTGATGACTGTCTCTGCCTCCCCTGTGTGTCCCTCTGCCCAGGAGCTGTATTCTCAGTCCTATGATGCCGTCGGGGTGATGTTCGCCTCCATCCCGGGCTTTGCGGACTTTTACTCTCAGACCGAAATGAATAACCAAGGAGTGGAGTGCCTGCGCCTGCTGAATGAGATCATCGCAGACTTCGATGAGGTAAACCGAGGCCTGGGAAACTGACAGGCCTCCGTCACAGTGGCCAACGTTGTGGTCCCAGCATTACGCTAGTCGTTGAGCCGAGACCATTACAGAATTCCAGGCTACATCATAAACACAAACGTGTCACCTGATCTAATCATCACAATTATCAGGAGATAAATGCTCCTGTTTCTCACTGCGGGAGGGGGAGGGGGATCAAGAACACCAGCCTCAGAGGCGAGGTACTTTGATCCGGTGTCACACAGCTAGCAAACGGCAAGACCGAGGCTGCTCAGGCACTAGCGTCACAGAGACTGGGCACCGATGGGGACATTTCTCCATCTGCTCAAAGTGCCAAGGGCAAAGCTATCAATTGGCGTCTGGTCAGAGACCTGAACACAGATGAGCACTCTAGACAGGACTGTCTTTGTCCAGCTTCCGTGACTGTGAAGAACACCTAACATGGGGGAGCAGGGGAAGAGGGGGCTTAGTTCACAGTCACAGACTTGGACAAGATTGGGCCCAGAAGCTCAGGAGAGTAAGTGGGCCAAAGCCTGGGAAACAACTCACTAGCACGTTTTTCAATCGCAAAACATAAATTTGAACTAAATGCGCATCTCTGTTCCCTGAATTGTAAACACCTGCAGTCTTCCCAAAAACTGAGACAGAGGACAGCGCCCCTAGTGGTAGAGACGGGTGCTCGTTTGCAGAGGGAAGCTGGTGAGACTAAGGGAGGGGATTGGTCCAGGAGCTGTCATCTTTAGAACAGGGACTTTGGAGCGGGGAGGGTGGAAGAGGAGGAAGTAGAAGAGAAAGGGCAGAGGAAGAGGAAGAGGGAAGAGATTGTTGTGGATGAGGAAGAAGGCATTTCCTGGCTTGCCAGCCCCAAGTGCTGTGCACTCTCCCTGGGTGACCCAGACGTGCCTTGTTTCTTCGGGTCAAGAGCGGCCTTCCAGGTTCTGCCCTGGCTGAGCCCAACCCCCGACCCCACTTCCCCCAGCCCAGGGGCTCACTGCTCCTCTCGCTGAGCTGTGGCCACGGGAACCTGAGAGCAGGCCAGTTCCTTCCGGGCTCAGGAGAAAGCAGGCCTGTGCGTGGAGCACGGGCAATGCCCGTCCCTCACCCACAGCCCCTGGCGGCCAAGACTGAGGAGTCCCCTTGCCTCTCCCTGCACCACGCAGATGAGTGAATTAATAAAGAGGCGATTAGGAACCCATTATGCCCGCAGACGCTCTTAGCAGTACAGTAGATAAGTGTGCTGCGTGGATATTGGATGAAATAATGAACTCCTGCTGCCTCCTAACCAACTTCAGAGGTGGTGGTGGGGGTGGGGTGGGGTAGCTTTGGCTGGGCCTGAAATTGGCCCTCAGCCAAGCAGTTCTGAAGAGAAGAGAGGAGCGGGGAGTCTCACTCCCCTCTAAACCTCCACAGGAGGCAGGAGAGGGAGATGAGCAGCCCAGGGCAGGCCGAGATCTCTGGGCTGCAGTCTCAACTGCCAAAGGAAGGGCTGCTCAGAGACCGAAGCTGTCTGGCAGTGTCTGAGGGCACCTGTCAGTCATGGCCTCGGGGTAAGCACAGGCAGGCTGCCCGGGTGCACTTAGCAGACGCTCAGCCAAGGCAAAGCTCAGAGCAGAGGCTTCTCTTTAGCTCAAGACACAAAAGTGATGAACAAAGGCTACCTCAACTGTGAAGCATGTTGCACGTGCATGCGCACACACACACACACACACACACACTAAAGCAAATCACAAAGGCACCTGCCTGTGTTTTCCGTGTTCCCCAGAACAGTTTCTCTGGAGCTGGAATTTTCCAAGGCTCTCAGCACCGGCTTAGTTTTGAGAGGATGTCTATAGACACTCCACTGCATCCTCTCCATCTGCCTGCCCGCCCCCAGCCCCAGGCTGGCAGGAGCCCCTGAGGATCTTACAATCTTAAAGGGAAGCAAAGAGTTGGAGAATCAGGAGTTACATCCAAGAGCTGCCAACAAAGGAAGCAAGAGGCCAGAGTTTAGGGCCAAAGGATGTGTTGATGGATTGCAGGTTTTTGTGATTTCCTCAAATTAATAAGGTAGTTTTGTCTATTTTGAAGATTCATAGCAACAGATTTATCCTTGAGTTTCTGGTCACGCCCATCCTGCGTCGGGCACTTAGCAGGTGCTCAGTAAGTCTGCGCTGGCTCTCAGAATGAGCTGGTCGGAGGGCATCTTCGGTGTGAGCCAGGGAGCTGCTCTCAGAACCCCCGGGGCTGCTGGGGGACACACAGCAGGACTAACGCCGTCGCCTGGTCTGTTCCAGCTGCTCGGCGAAGACCGGTTCCAAGACATCGAGAAGATCAAGACCATCGGCAGCACCTACATGGCTGTCTCCGGCCTGTCGCCGGAAAAGCAGGTAAGTTTGCTCTTTGGACTCAGCCACAGCCCAGCAGGGGCCTCCCTGTTGTCAGGCTGCCTCAGGCAAGGAGTCTGCCGTCACCAGGAGGGTGGGCAGGGTTAGGGAGGGCATCCCATGAACCGGATACTGTGTGACGCATCTTGCTCTGGAGCTAAGCAGAGCCCACTGGATGGAGCGGTGCTTCTTCATGACAGAACCCTCTCGGCTTCCTCATAAACCTCTCTGTTCAGGTGACGGACAAAATCAGGGCCAGAAGTTCCCTGATTATGATTCAGTTGCTAACCCCCTGATCCTAGCCTGTTGTGGTTTTGTTGTTGTTGTTGTTGTTGTTCTTGCTTTGGTTTTCTCCTCCAAACTCAGGACCAAAGTAGCATGTAATAATAATAACAACAACAACAACAACAATAAAAGTTCCCGCTCTTTTGAGTATGGCCCATGTGCCAGGCACTCATGTTAAGCAGGAACACTGACCTCCACCTGCCGGGTTAGTGGAGGGATCACCCGCGATAGTATCATGCTCCCACGCAGGGCCTTGCCCCGGCAGGTCCTCAATCAGTGTCACCTGGACGTGAGTCTGGGTTACTCCAGAGAAGGAGTCCTCATCCCTTCTCTCATCCCGCCTTTGCTTTCTTTCCAACTGAACACCTAGAACTATTCCAAGGGTAGCTGTCTGGCAAGAAAACCATGCTAGGAACTGGTCCCTGCGCCTGGCGCTCCAGAGCGGGGGACCGAGGACAGCCTACGGCCAGGTCTGGCCAGCCAGCTGTGCCTGCAGATCAGATGTCACCGAGCACAGCCACACTCACTGCTGTACTTTGTCCACGGCTACTGTCAAACTGCAACGGCAGAGCCGAGCAGCTGCACCAGCACTGTGGTCCGTGAAGCCTGAACTTTGTGCTGCCCGGCCCTCTCCCAACCCGTTTGGCAGCCTCGGCTGCATCAGAGCCCAGAGCTCACCCATCCACGCCCCGTGAGGCAGGCAGGGCCAGGTGCTCAGCGCGTTTCATAGATGACAGAACTCAGAGAGGCTCACAGGCTATGGAGTTTGGAGAGTGAAGCGCCTCAAAGGAAATAGACACAGTTCCTAGAGTGGGAACACTACACATATGTAAATAGGAGCATGTGTATACACATACATGTACACACGCGCCAACACTACATATAATGTATCTACACACATACATGCACACACATACACACATCCCAACACTATACATATGTACTTAGGAGCATGTGTATACACATACATGTACACACACTCCGCAACACTACATATATATATACATATATACACACACTCAACACTATACATAATGTACCTACACACACATGCACACACACACACCCAACACTACACATAATGTACCTACACACACACACACATATACACATATGCATACAAACATCCAACACTACACATATGTACATATTAGCATGTGTATACATATATAAGTATATACACACTGCAACACTACACATACATATATACACACACACCCAACACTACACATAATGTTCCTACACACACATGCATACACACACACACATATATACACACACATGCTTACGGACACCCCCCCACCACTACACATAACGTACACACACACCAGAGAGCATGGACAGGAACTCGGCCACCCGCCTGAATAGACAGCGGTAGGTCTGGGAAAGAATCACGAGGGTCCACACCTATTGTACTCTCTCGTGCAGACCCCCTGTGGTCCCGTGTTTGCGGAGATAGAGGGCCCGATGTGCAGGGAGCCGCACACCTGGTGCTCCCGCTGAGGGACGTGGGGGGGTTAGGGCGCAGAGCAGGCCGCTCGCCGGCGCGCGCTGGCTGGAGCGTGAGTGCCCTCCTTCCGCAGCACTGCGAGGACAAGTGGGGACACCTGTGCGCGCTGGCCGACTTCTCGCTCGCCCTGACGGAGAGCATCCAGGAGATCAACAAGCACTCCTTCAACAACTTCGAGCTCCGCATTGGTGAGTAGCTGCAGTGATGGCGGCTGGGCCCCTGGGGCCAGGCCTGCAGCATCCGGCCCCCCCAGGCCTGGGCATCCAGCCAGGGACGCTCTTGCCTGCAAAATGCGGCAGGCTTGGTGTGACCTTGCCGAGGACGGGGCCAGGGTCGGCTCAGGCTCCTCCGGCTGCCTCTCACCGAAGATGCTGGAGGCCAGGCATGAACACTGGCCCGGGTGCAGACATACAAAGAGACACCTGACCACGGCCACCTCTCTCCCACCTCCTGCCCCGCATCCCTCCCACGTGGGCCTTGCTCAGAGAGGCAGCTGGCTCACCAGTCATTTCTTTCTGACTTTTGTCCCACCCATTCCCCCCGAGCAGGCAGGCGCTGTACTGGTCCTTCCAGATAATGCCCTCAGGCGAAAGCAGGAGCCTGCTCCTGGGGATGTCAGGCCGGACAGGCAGAGAGCAGAGCCTCCGGGCACTTCCCAGGGCTGCACGGTTCACTCTTCCTGTGATATAGCGACAATGCAGCGAGAGTCACTCTTTATCGCGTGTATCACATGCCAATGTCTTCAGCGTCTCTGCTGAGCCTTGAGGGACTTGTGAAGCGCCAGGTCTGGTCCACATTCCCATTTCAGAGACACATAAACTCAGCCCGAAAAGGGGGGACTAAGATCACACAGCCCAGATGTCGCCCTGGCATTCTGGCTGCCAGGATGCGATGGAAAGCCATCGCTGCTGCAGCCCTGGTGTTAGATCCCTGGCTGCTGCGCCGTCTTACCAAATACCAAGCTCCCTTCGCAGCTTTCGAGCAAAAAAAGGTCAGGAAATACCAACGTCTGACTTGTCTGATCTGAGGAACGCCGTGTGCCTCTGTTCACTGCACGGAGAGGAATCACGCTTTATGTTTCTGATCTGTGGACGGCGTATTCCGGGCTTGTTCCAACATCCCCCAGGGCCTTTGCGTGTCCTTTCCGAAGTCACAGAATCGGAGCGGGAAAGCAGAGCGGAACTCCAGGCCTGGGCGAAAGGGTCTTCTCCATAAACCCGGGGCACATCCCTGGGGTCAGGGCCAGCCCGGGGTGATACAGGGTCCCGCTGGCATAGTTCGGGGTCAAAAAGCTATCTCCCCAATGGGACTGAGCTGTGACCAGTTCTGTGAGTTCAGGTGAGTCCTAAGCCTGGCGTCCCACAGGCTGAGCTAAGTCAGCGTCCGTGGGAGAATATGAATCCTTTTCTCTCGAGCACCCACTGGCTGCCAGGTACTGGCTTTGTTTATATCGCCTCATTCCATCTTCCTTTTATTATTTCCACTTGACAGATAATAAAAAGGTGAGGTCCGGCCTGGCCAGTGGGGCTCAGTGGTTGAGCATCGGCCTGTGAACCAGAAGGTCACAGTTCCATTCCCAGTCAGGGCACATGCCTGGGTTGTGTGTTCAGTCCCCAGGGTGGGGCATGCAGGAGGCAGCTGATCAATGATTCTCTCTCATCACTGATGCTTCTTTTTTTTAAAATATATTTTATTGATTTTTTTTTTTTTTAACAGAGAGGAAGGGAGATAGTTAGAAACATCGATGAGAGAGAGAGAGAAACATGGATCAGCTGCCTCCTGTACACACCCCCTAAAGGGGATGTGCCCGCAACCAAGGCATGTGCCCCCAACCGGAATCGAACCCAGGACCCTTGAGCCCGCAGGCTGACGCTCTATCCACTGAGCCAAACTGGTTTCGGCTCATTATGCTTCTTATCTCTCTCTCCCTCTCCTTTCCTCTCTGAAGTCAATAAAAACACATGATTTAAAAAAAAAAAAAAAAAAATACAGATCCAGATCAGTTAGGTAAGTGACGAAGGTCACATGCCTCATGAGGGACAGAATTGGGACCCTGGTATCTGCCCGCAGAAACCACACCCTCCGTGATCGCTACCCCGGGCGTGCCTCTTCCCTCACCTCCCGCCGCTCTGGTTCCCCGCAGGCATCAGCCACGGTTCGGTGGTGGCGGGCGTCATCGGCGCCAAGAAGCCGCAGTACGACATCTGGGGGAAGACCGTGAACCTGGCCAGCCGCATGGACAGCACGGGCGTCAGCGGCCGGATCCAGGTCCCCGAGGAGACCTTCCTCATCCTGAAGGACCAGGGCTTTGCCTTCGACTACCGGGGCGAGATCTACGTGAAGGGCATCAGCGAGCAGGAGGGCAAGATCAAGACGTACTTTCTCCTGGGCCGGGTGCAGCCCAACCCGCTGATCCTGCCGCCGCGGCGGCTGCCGGGCCAGTACTCGCTGGCCGCCGTGGTCCTGGGCCTCGTGCAGTCGCTCAACCGGCAGCGGCAGAAGCAGCTCCTCAACGAGAACAACAGCTCGGGCCTCAAGGGCCACTACGCCCGGCGGACTCTGCTCACGCCCAGCGGCCCCGAGCCCGGCGCCCAGGCCGAGGGCCCGGACAAGGCCGACTTGCCATGAGAGCGTTTCCTTTGTGTTCCTTTTTTTTTTTTTTGTATTTCTTTTATATATAAAATCAATATACGAATAAAAATGTTTAATTTTTTTTAGAACAAGCATGGTCTCGTGGGTCTTTGGAGGCGCTGGGCTGGAAGCACGGTTTGCGTTACTCCTCGGCCCCCCCTCACCCCCTCCCGCCCCCCCGCGCGGACGGGTCATCTCTCCTGTGGGCCCTCGGAGAAGCAAAAACAAGGCCTGGTTCCTGGATCACAGCCGGTGTGAGGGCAGGACGTGTAAACAGGCTTGATCGGATAGGACCGTGGTCGGCAAGCTGCGGCTCGCGAGCCATAGGCGGCACTTTGGCCCCTTGAGTGTGGCTCTTCCACAAAATGCCACGGCCGGGGCGAGTCTACGTTGAAGAAGTGGCGTTAGAAGAAGTTTAAGTTTTAAAAATGTGGCTCTCCAAAGAAATTTCAATCATTGCGCTGTCGGTATTGATATTTGGCTCTGTTAACTAATGAGTTTGCCAACCACTGGGATGGGATAATCCATGACAGCCAGCAGGGGGCGCCCGTTAGACTTGGTGCTGTTCCCAGGGCCACAGTAGCTACTGCAGACCCAGGTCTTAGGCTGCCTCCTGGGTGCAGGGAGAGGGGGCGCTGGGCACTCCCTTCCTTCCCTGGCCTTTTAATTCCAGGCCCCAGGCGCTCCTCACACTGGCTCCCGGGCCCACCAGCATTTCCAGGAGAGAGCGTAGCGCTAGGATTAAGTGTGAGCTCCAAACAAAGGAACTGATATTTTAATTGAGGAGTTTCCAGGGGCAAGGGCCTGCAGAACAGCCTGCGCCTGTTTGAATCATTAACTGCAGATCAGCTGCTCCTCTGGCCACCATCCTGCCCCTCCACCCCATCTTCTGAGTGAGCTTTCAAAGCAGGTTGAGGGACTCTGTGCACTTGCCCTTTAACCTTTTAGAAACGGACAGCGTGACTCCAGTGCCATCAGTTCCCGTTTGGAAATTCAAACACGGTCTTTTCCTAACACACGATCTCCATTTGGATAGAATCCTAACAAGAATGTTGTAAGAACCAACGCTTTTGGCCCTAGCTGGTGTGGCTCAGTGGATAGAGCACTGGCCTGCAGACTGAAGGGTCCCGGCTTCGACTCCCGTCAAGGGCACATTACCTGGGTTGCAGGCTCGATCCCTACTAGGGGGCGTGCAGGAGGCAGCCACGCAATGATTCTCTCTCATCATTGATGTTTCTCCCTCTCCCTCTCCCTTCCTAAAATCAATAAATTTTTGAAAAGAGCCAATACGTTCAGATTTATGGTTTCGAAGTCCACTTCCGACCGTGATCTCAGCTGAGCTTCACAACAACTCTCTCTGTGTCTCTCCCATTCCCTTCCACTTTCTCTAAAAACCAGTGGGGAAAAGAATGCTCAGGTGAAGATTAACAAAAAAAAAAAAAAAAAAAGGAAAGAAAGAAAGAAAGAGAAAGTGGGGGCTGGTTAAATGAGGGGGTCACTGCTAAGGAGGTCATATTTGGGCTGAAATCTGAAGGAGCCAGCACTCAAAATAACACTTGCCTCAAAACCGGGTGATATGGGTCAAGATGGCTAACGGACTGCAGTATCAATAGGTGGTGATGCCTTCAGACGTTTTTAATCCTGGCACCCAGCCCACAGCCCGGCCTGGCGGCTCTCCCCATCCCCAGTGCCCCAGTGGGGACCCAGTAAGTCACAGGGTCCCACTCCTTCCTTGTGCAGCTTACAAGGCCTCCAGACCGAGGTCAAAGCCCTCGCATCTGAGCAACCAAGGCCACTTCAGAGAGGAGCATCACTAGTCTCAGAGGGGCTCACAGGCCGGCAAGGAGAGCAGGGGAGCTCCGTTTCCTGGCGCAGGGAGATCACATCCAGGGATGCCTGCAGTTGCCCTCAGAACCCATCTTGACATTGGGACTCGCTTTCCTTTGCTGCCATCTGGTGGTCAGACGTGGGAACAACAGCCTGAGGTGTGGGAAGCTGCTTCCCACAATCAACTCAAATGGTTGACTCCCTGTTAACCAGGCGCTGTTCTGGCCGCTGGTGCTGGACATGGAGCTGTGGACAGAGCTGACAGAACCCCCTGCCCTCATGGGGCGTGCGCTCCAACTGGCTGCGTCAGACACAGATGCATAAAGGCTGGCTCCTTCCCGCCTGGCAGGGAGAGGACAAGGGTTCAGGGGGAAAGGAACTGCCTAGACCACAGAGCTTGCAAGTGGAAAAGCTGACCTGAGAACTCGCTGCACAGCCCCCCGCCCCTTGCCTTCCCGGGAGTCAGGCAGAAGGATGGGAGGTTGGCTCTCAGATTTTGTGAAAATGGCTTCATTGGAGTCACCTCCCAATCATCCAAGTACCAACCCTGAGTCTGGATGTCTCCATTGTCTCCTTCTCTGCTGCTCCAACGTGCTGGCCACTTAGAATATGTGCTCATCCCCACACCGGCCAGAACTGGTTCTGAGTTGCTGCTGAGCACCATGTCCTGGAGCTCCATCCCTCCTCGCGGGCTTCCTGCACAGCTGTCCTGACTGCTTGGGCTGGTGAAACCTGCCCCTCCTCCCACTGCCCTTCCCGGGTGGGTCTTATGTCGGACAACCCATGCCCTTGAGAAGCTTGTCCCCCTCCCCCCCGCAGACGCCTGGTACCACATCCTCCCATCGGTGGTACATGTTCACCTTTGGTGCCATATCTATGCACCCAGGACCTCTTCAAAGTCCCTTAAATGAAAGTACAAAGGCTTCCCTCTTCCGAAGGCCGGTCCAGGTCAGCCCAGCTCCACCCCAGGCCCTTCTACATGTCAAATATAGACTCTGCCCGTATGTCAGAATCTTTGACATTCACTAAAGTAGAAGAAAGACGACATCCCAAGAGGGATGGGGCAGAGAAAAGCTAGACACTCAGACAGCTGGCCAAGGTTTACAAGCTGGGACAGGGTCCGGAGCCCAGGGCTCAGCCACGCAACGGCCAGCCCCACTGTCTCAGAGAATGCTAGTGCGGGGCCAGGCTAGGGAACGTCTCCTCGCTGTTTTTAAAGTGACACCAACACAGGTTACATGATGTGCCCACACAGACCTCGCCGCTGAGGGGCAAACCTGAGACTGGAGTCTGAGGGATCCCATGTATGTGACCCCAAGTCTGGTGACCCCACCGCCTGGGGGGCTCCTCCCCCCACTATGCAGTGACTAAGGCCTGAGGGTTAGAAACCCTCCCTCGCGGTCTCTATGGCCTTGGGCATGTTGTTAACCCCTCCAAGCCTCCGTGCTCTTCTCTAAAACTGAGGACAATCAATAATGGAACCTACCACATAGGTTCGTTCCATGGATTAGAAGAGAGAATATATCGAGAACATTTCTTGGAATATGAAAAAGCTCAAATACTGTTAGCTCGTATTATACGACAGTGGCCCCGTTCTAATCTTTAGGAAGGTTTTTAGCTATTCAGACCATAAGCCTCCCAATGACAAAGTTTGGATTTGTTCCTTTAAGTTACTTTGAAATTGCCCTTCAATAAGATCTTATAGGCAAGAGCATTCCTTCTTTCCTGATATTTTCTTGTATCACAAAACATATTGATTTTAGATTCCCCAGACCAATCAGAATGGGAAATTACCATGCTGATGTTTATCTTCAAATACTGTCTGTGACCGTCTGCCTGGCAGCCCAGGACTAGAAACAGCAGCCCTTAGATAACAGTAGGAGCCAAAAATATCCCATTCTGTGGAATAATTTAGTCACTTTAACCCAGACACTTCTTTTACTGTCCTTATTTTCAAAAGTAACGTTGGATATAGGTTTCTCTATCCCTTATATCCCGGTGGAACATCCACACACAGATAAAGCACAACCTCTGGTACTCTTTTTTCCCCCCATTCATATATTCAAATAACATGTGTTGAGTGCCCACATAACAGTGCCAGTCACATACTAGGTGCTAGGGACAATAGTGAACAAGCCAGGGACATGGTTCCTGCCCCCAGAGACCTCTGGGCTAGCAGAGAGATAGTAAATCAACACTGAGAAGAATAACTATATCATTGCAATTGTAATAAGAGCTGAGTGAACAAATCAGAGGGCTCTCAGAGCTTTGAACAGGTTGCCCGTGGGCCCTGAAAGAGGATGGTCCCTTCCTATTTCACTGAGCTGAACATGGAGGGGAAGAGCCCAGTCGTGGACACATATGGTTTTAGGCAAAAACACTGCCCGACCAAAATCACAAAAGCAGGGAGTTGGGTGGGAGGCACCATCAGGTCAGGTTTGTGTGGCTGATACAGGAAGTTCAGCTGGCTCAACATCGGTTCCAACCTTTTCCTAGAGAGACCTTAGTCTCTCTCTTCTGGTGCTGCAAAGACTGGACATCTGAAAACCACATTTTCCCGACTTCCTTGCAGCTAGGGTCCTGGGTGTGATTCAGAGTTCCCTACTGGTCCTCAAGATAAGTGCGGAACTGGGTTAACTGGGGAGAGAGGAGTCCGTGGGCAAGGCATCGTTTTGCTGCCGCAGATCTGGAAGGGATGGCACAGGTCTGAGCCAAGAGTTGAACTGCAGCCTGAGTAAGAAACACTTGATTTTTACCTTAGACAACCAGCACCTCTTATTTTTCTTCTAATCCCAAGAAGACCACACTAGCCTTTATTAACTAGCACATTCTCAGAATCCGAATCTCACTCTCCAAGATGTGCTTTTAAAGTTGTAAAATGTTGAGGGTTTGTTTTTTTGTTTTTTTTGTTTTTTTTTTTACTTTTAGAATTTCAAGCCTTCTGGAATGTCTCCTATAAATAATTTGAAGTAGGAATCATTTTTTTTCCTTCTGACAAACTAATTAACATCAACTCCACATTTTAAATATTTATTAAACAGTCCTCTCCCCACTGTCATTGCCATCATACATCAAGATCCCAGTTTTCTGTGTAAAACTGTTTCTCGAGTATTCATCCTGTTATGTTATTTACAACATGTCTGAAAGCTTGAGAAATGTAAAATTATTTTATTGTAAAATAATATATTCATTCCATTCTTCAAATCACATGCTCAATGTATATTCTCTTGGTCAAGAAAGTAAAAAACTAGCTCAAATTCAAGGGGTAAGAAAAGAAACTCCTTTTAAGGACCTGAGAAATAGCTTGCAAAGGATGGGCAAAAAAAATTGAGTATAATTTTTAAATTAATCTGTCATAGGCAATGTCTCTCTTTACCTCTAATGATGCTTAAATATTTAACATGCTTGTTAATATTTGATCTATTTATTTAACATTACTTTATTTTTTCCCTACAAAATCCAAATTGTTTGAATATTGCTTACATACTAAAATCAGATAAAGTAGAAGAGAGAATATATCGTGTTTTAATTCCTTACAAACCCCATTCCCATCTTCCATGCATTTATTGTCCAAATTTTACTTCCTTCATTTGACTTAAACACAATAGCTGTGTGTGTCATATGCAGATTTAACTCACTGTAGATAATTACATACATATTTCATCTTTCATATACATTGTTCACGGTTTCTTCTTACAGCTTCCCTCTTCCATGTTCATTTTTCTTCTTGATGAATTTTTATCATTCTGTAGTTCTTCCAGCAAATACGTCTGAGCTGTAACTTCCTTTCCTCTTTATAGGCTAAAAATAGCATTACTTTGCATTTACTCTTGAACAATTATTTGGTTCTCTGCATAATTCTGGGTGAGACTTATGTTATCTCTGCACGTTGATGGAGGGAAGTTTTATATATATCCTGAGGACTTCAAAACCAGATTTCAAATATAGTATTACTTTTATGGGAGAGGTAGGTTTCATAGTGCATCAACTTAAAAGAACTGACTAAAGGAAAATAATAAGGTCATGGTTATGTACATGTTACTTACTGGAAAAACCAAAGTATGAGAAACACCTCTTTAACCATCCTAAGTTCCCTGCCCTGCCCCATGCCTGCAGCAGCCAGCGGCCCCATAAGGCCGGGCGGATCAGCCAGCTGAACTCCAAATGACAATGTGTGAAAAGCAGGTCTGTAGAACGTTTCTCTCTACAGACTTTTCCAGAATTCCCTGGCACTTTGCAAAAGTGCTTCTTTTATCACTTTCAGTGGAGGGGAGCAGTAGGTGTAGGACTCACTTTGGAAGGAAGAAACCAGAAATAGCTGGTTACTGAGACATGAAGAGACAACTGAGAGGTCTCCGAAGTCCCCAAGGGGAGAATCCCATTTACAGGGGCAAGGTGACAGCCGCCCCATCGATTTGGGTTTTAGGTCTCCCTCCCCCATCCTCCCATCTGTTCTTCCCCTGAGCTGAGGGCCCAGATGCAACCCACAAGCCCCCTCGTAACGCCATTAAGTGAAACAGTCAATATAAACTTAATATCGACCCTCCCCCAATGGCATGACGCTAAACACAATACCCAGGCTCACCCATCTCCTGTCAAAGGTCCATATGCTCCCATCCCAGGCCGCACTGGTTTGGAGGGAAAGAAACCAGTGCTCAGAAAGCTGCCCTGGGCCGACGCTCAGTGGGCGAACTGCCCTGCAGAGTGAGCTGCGGAGTCAGAAGGGAGAGTCCGCCCCTTGTTCTCCGGTCCCGGGACTCCAGAAGGAGGATGACTTCCCTGGTAGCCTCATCCACAAGTCGCGGGAGACTGGAAACCATTTTTAGAAAGCGGAACGTCTGTTCGTAAGGCGGGAGAAAATGGACACGGTCCTAAGTCCCCCAGAGGGGATGTAAATTCTCTTTCTACAAAACAGTCTGGGGGCATCTATTTAAAAATACACATGCTCTCCCCCACCGCCTGTGTTGTCTTGAGAGAATCCAGGGTGTAAGTACATAATACATACGGATATTTGCTGTATGGTTATTTGCGATGGCAAAACGCTGGAAACAACTTCCATGTTCATCACTAGGAAATTAGATGAAGAACTATGGTATCTATGCTATGAAATGGTATGTATCTCTTACAAATAAAGAGGGTGTGTGTGTGTGTGCGCGCGCGCGCCCGTGCACTGGAGGAATGTCCATGACATATTATTAACTAAAAAAAAGTAGTAAGTGGGGAAAAGCAAGCATTAGTTATTTATTAGTTATTTTCCCTGCAAACAATGCAGGTCACAATGGCCAGCAGAATCGGAGCTGACCAGAATCCATGAGCGTGTCCCCTCAGGGGTTAAGCGGCTGCCTGTCCATAGGGACCTGAACTCACTCAAGGTCCTGGGGTCACTGGGGTTAACATAATCTCTCTGAGACTCTCCTTCCAGAACGTTATTTACTCCCTAGTCCCGGCTTTAACTGGAGGATGCTAATCTGCTAATGGCCCTTTCAAGAGAGGCACAGGTCCAGCATCTTCTACCAAGGGACCACAGGGCTTTCTGTGCAGATCAATACTGGCTACTCCGTCTGCAATTGCTCTGCCCGGATAAAGGCCAGCGGCCTTGCCGTTAGCAATAATAGGTGTCTGACCATCACGCTCATGGAGGGAGCCAGCAGGTCTCTGCGGGCAAGGAATGGCTCCAGCCAGCCAGACTCAGCACGGAGACCTCACAGACACGGACGCCAGAAGAGAAAGTCCTCGGAGAAACTAATTCGATGCCTGCAGGTCACAGATGCGGAACTGCTGACAGAGACCTTTTCTTAAGACACAACTCTGACAGTGTCATCCCCATCCTTCCTGGCTCCCCATCAACTGCAGAATAATAATCGTAATAATAACACCATCAGCAAGACTGTAGTTCATCACATACAACCCAGCATCAATTAGAAGCTGTGCCTTCCCTTGTCTGGCTCTAAAAATACATCTATCTCCCAATGAAACGGTAACACACAGTCCTGTGGGGTGTAGGAATCAACCGCACCAGCATCTTGCTGTTGTGAAATGTTTCTCATCTATTTTGAGGAATTTGGCAATTTCTGTTGCCAGCGGAGGCAGTGTTTTGTGTTTGAGGGGCAGCCCTGGTCGTATGCATGGTGGTAAAACGGAACAGCATCATCACGTAGGTGTTTTCCTGCTCTGAGCCAGTAAGGCACTGCGAGCAAATACAGAATTGTTGTTTTCCTGCCGATAAAGATTTGCCTCACTAATTTCAAATCTCCCACCTGCTGCTGTTTCCATGCTTTCTAGCAGGTGTAACTTTTTAATCCAAAGTCAAATGACAGTGTATTCTTTTAGATATATTTTAATTGGCAACGAAACTCAACACCCATTAAGTCAACTGTGTGTATCATGCAATGGAAATCAGGACAATATGGACCGTGTGCCTAAGTTCACATGTGCACAAAGATAACCCTATGTGATTGGCAGGAATTGCAAAGTATCAGAAATACATGCAAAGTTGAGAGATTTTATCCTACCAAAGAACAACGTGCATCTTGAAATCAATGAAAAAAAGAACAAGAGCCCAAACCGGTTTGGCTCAGTGGATAGAGTGTTGGCCTGTGGACCAAAGGGTCCCAGGTTTGATTCCGGTCAAGGGCATGTACCTTGGTTGTGGACACATCCCCCGTAGAGGATGTGCAGGAGGCAGCTGATCGATGTTTCTCTCTAACTCTCTGTCCCTTTCCCTTCCTCTCTGTAAAAGATCAATAAAATAATTTTTAAAAAAAGGGGGGGGGGAATCAATGAAAGAACAGAGCTAGTGCTTATTGAGCACTTACTGTATGTCAGGCATGTTTCCAGTTCTTTTCAAGTCTAATAAATGTAACTTTAGCACAACACTAGGAGAAAATGCCAAGTGCCCATTTTATCGGGAGGAACGAAAGTTCAGATAGACAAACTTTCCCGAGGCCACACGGACCCCTCCCCTTTTACTACTTCCCCTGGCCAACCCTCCCTCATCTCTGAAGACTGGATTCAGATGTTGCCTCCTTCCCAAGCTGGCCATGACAGTTCCTCCTGAAACCTGGGTTAGGAGCCTGCGCTGTGCTTCTCTCACAGGTGAACTTCCCTCCCTGTGGCTCATTTATCACCTTACATTTCATCCCCTTCTCGCCCTACTCGGAGCTGTGGTAGGTCAACATGCAGAGGTTCAGAGTCCTGGCCAGTGGCTTATGTGACCGGCCCGGCCTTTGTGCTGGTGAATCAGGGCAATGGTGTGGATGCGCATGTATGTCTGTCTCTCTTATTGAACCCTCCCCTCATCCTCACCGTGGAGCCCTGCACCTGGCACATTCTGGGCACCTCATCGATGTTCACAGAAGTGAGTCTATTGAGATGGGCCATGGTCACCCAGAAAGTCAAATGGGTTTGTCCACCCAGCCATGGGAACAATCTGTAGAGGACCCATCCAATCCCCGTTAGCAGGATCAGCGTGAGCACAGGCAGGGAGCTAGGAAAAGAGATGCCTGAGAAGCAAAAGAGGTTCCGGTGACAGCCACAGAGGGGAGCACGGGAGAGCCAGGGAGCCCCCGTTCATCACTGAAGCCTGGAGCGGGGAGGACCCTGTAGAGACTGGATCTGCCAGTTTCAGGGAAAGGAAAGCCAGGCCCAGGAGGGGTCCTTCCTGGCCAGAGGCTCTCAGGCAGCTGCAGGTCCCGCCAAGGGCCCCATCTACTCTACCCCCCAAGCCTAGGCGGCTGGTGGCTGAGCTCTTTCAAATTCAAAGACAAGAATCACACAGCAGGTGGTTCCCATAAACAGACTAGGATTCTAAATAGATCACTTTCCTCTGGGAAGGCTTTCTCCTTTGGCAAGGAGCTTACTTTGCTACATTTAGGCCCAAGACACATTTACCGACAGAGTTGAAAATGACGGAGAGGCAGACACGTCTGAGGAAAGGGCTGCTGGGCGCTCTCAGGACAACTCCACCAGCTGATCCTCGTAGAAATCCTGGCTGGAATCAATCACCCTTGGCATAAACGGCAGGGGTGAATCTGGGCCAAGATAGTAGAACACTGGGACTGGCGGCGGCACCCAGTCCACTGAAAACTGGCAGCAGGAGCTCGCCCAGGGCGGTGACAGACTCCCCGGGTTTCTAACCCATCCCAGGGGATGTGGAGAGAATCCTGGACCTAACAGAGGGCACACCTGGATGAGACACCCTGTCTCCTGCATCGCAGTCCCTTGCCCTCCACCACTCTGAGTCCAACACCACGGCAAGAGTGTCCTCCTGCTACAAATCATTTTTAAAAAGTCCCCCCTCGTTCCTGTGTCCTGGTGTTTGTTTCTCACACGGTGCAATGACTTACAGCTTGAAACTCTCTCTACAAGACCTTAAGAGATTTTATTAAAGGGGAGGTCTGGCCTGCCTCAGTTACTGAGCATCAATTCCCAATCAGGACACAGGCCCGGGTTGTGGGCTCCATCCCCAGTGGGGGGCATGCAGGAGGCAGCTGAACAATGTTTCTCCTTCGACATTGAAGCTTCCATCGCTCTCTTCCTCTCCCTTCATCTCTGAAATCAATAAAAAGATTATTTTTTTTTTTTAAGAGCAGGTCTTTCTGTCCCTTTTGAGCCCCAGTCAGCCATTCCTCTGGTCCTGTGAAATGCAGTAGTTATTCTGGCCAAAGTCCAAAGGGCCAGCACAAACCACCACCAAATGCACGTTTCTGGGCTCTGCGTGTCTTGCTACTGTGAGGGGCCATCCTGTGTTAGCTGATGTGAGAGGCCGTGTGAGTCAATTACGTGTTGGCAGAGCAAAATCACTGTTATGCAATCCAGAAGGTACAGCGGAAACATGTGCAGGAATTCCAACATGCTATCATTTACTCCAGAGACTAGTAATTACTGTGGGGTAATCATTTCACACCAAGGAAATCACCATCTTCCACAATAAGCATGCATTGTCTCCAGGGAGGTTTCCAAGGATGGAGAGGGCATGAACTGAGAGCTGAAACTGAAAGGCCCAGCAAGGTGGGGCAAGTAGGTGACCCCACGTGTGCACCTACTATGTGCGAGGAACCGTGAGGAAGTACAGAGAGAAGGTGACATTGAATCCTTTTCCTTTAAGACACCTTTACCTTTGTGTGTCTGTGTATCTGACCTTCTCTCACCTTCCCCAGGCATCCATCCGCCTCGGCAAAGAAGACTGGGATTTCTTTTACCTGGGCAGGAGGATTAGGATTCTCACAGCAGACGTGCGAAGAGGAAGGAAGAATATTTGGGATTCAGATTTTGCCTACTAAAATAGAATTTCCGGGACGATATTTTGAAAGCCATACTTTATTGAGATCTATGGTAGATATTCCGGAAGTGCCAATTTCCATATCAAAAGCCAGGCCTGCCTGACGGGAGCACTGAGGTATTTCTCAGCGGGGCACGGAGCATGCTTAGCATGGGACGCCGTGGAGGCCCCTCCAGAAAGACAGGGAAACTGGGAGCCTTTCTGACCCAGCGGAGAAAGGAGAATGAAGCAGGGGAGTGAGCAACCAGATATGGGGGCAGCGGCTGCGACCTCTAGAATTTCAACACAGAGAATGAGACAGTTCAAAGGCTTTCCCAGAGACCCCTGGTGACAGTCACCCCCAGCATAGGACAGCCACACCGATTAGTCAGGCCGAGAGACAGTGGTCGGCAAACTCATTAGTCAACAGAGCCAACTATCAACAGTGACAACGATTGAAATTTATTTTGAGAGCCACATTTTTTAAACTTAAACTTCTTCTAATGCCACTTCTTCAACATAGACTCGCCCAGGCCGTGGTACTTTGTGGAAGAGCCACACTCAAGGGGCCAAAGAGCCTCATGTGGCTCTCGAGCCGCAGTTTGCCGACCACGAACCTAAATGGTTGTTCCTGAGCTACCATGAGCCCCACCCAACCCCCAGCATGGAATGGACCCAGAAGTTTCTGCCTTTCTGGCGAAGAAGTTGGAAGGAAACTGCACTGAGGGCTTCTGCTGGCCTCCCAAGGTCAAGGAGTAAAGTGGCAGAGACACTCGGACCAGGTGATGGGCAGCCAGGCCCGGAGAAAGAGAGAGAGAGAGAGAGGAGGTGGGCATGCATGCGTCACACAGCTGTCCCCTAACCCATCATTCATTCATGAAGGGCAATGGGATGAACACGACTGGCCTAGACTAACCATGACTCCTTTCGTTGGCCGGGCCCCCCCTTCCCAGCTGCAGAGGAAGCCAGGCTCCGGTTAAACCGGAGGAAGGGCCGTGGCTGTGGCTGAGGAAGCATCAGTGTCCACCACAGCTCACACACGGCTGCTGCCAGAGGCTCGGGGAGAGTAAGGATCCAGCCCAGTGCACTCCGCCTGACGACAGTGATCACTCCTGCCTCGAGGACTTGTGCCCCACCAAGCCCCTCCTCTATCACCCTCCCTTGTCACCCTGGGCACCACCTTACACTCCGGGCCTCCTGGGCTACCACGCTAAAGCCCTATCTATACCCCTCCAGGTGCCAGAGCCTCGCCAAGCACCTAAAACATATCTTGCTCCTCGTGTTCCTGACACTGGGACCATGTATTAACCTGTATAAACACTATGGCCAGGAAGCCTGGTGATCCACCGTTCATAGCAAAAACAACTGAAAAGTGTTAGCACATGGACTTGAAGCCACGCCTACTGAACCCTTGGATTCTTTTTTTAATATATTTGTATTGATCTCAGAGAGGAAGGGAGAGGGAGAGAGAAATAGAAACATCAGTGATGAGAGAGAATCACTGACTGGCTGCTTCCTGCACGCCCCACAAGGTAAATCGAGCCCGCAACCCGGGCACACATCCTGACCGGGAATCGAACCTTGACCCCCTGGTTCATAGGTCAACCCTCAACCACTGAGCCACACTGGCCGGGCTGAACTCTGGATTCTTCTTAGCTTCCATCCATCCCCCAAGGCCACCTTCCTGCTGTGCCCTCATATGGCATTTCCTCTGTGCCTCATGGAGGGGAGAGAGATTTCTCATCTTCTCATAAGAGCCAACTTTCCCTAGAGAGCTGGTTGTTACTCTGATTCACCACAAGGTGGCAGCATCTGGGACTGCGGGCGCTTCCTCCCCACAGCAATAATGGGAATATGAACGCCCAGCTGGCACCTGATGGCTGACTCCCAGAACTCAGAAATACCAAGTACTTGCTCCTAAAGCAGGCCCTCCCGGGAGTGTCCGATCTGCTTTACAGCAGCTTCTGCATGACAGAGCAACTGAGCTAAGTCCTGGGGGCTGAGGCGGTTACCCTCTGAGAGCTTTAGACAACCCAAGAGCAGGGGGGCCTTGGGGAGCCCAGGCGGTAGGCGTGGGAGTAGAATAAACATCTGCCTGGGAGGCAGCCACACAGAGGCCCCCAAACCAGCATAATGGGCCCAGGAAGGGTACTTCCCTTAGGGCAGAACAGGGCAGCACGGCTGTCGAAGGCGGTAGAAGGTTCTCCCCTGGACGTGTGACGGGTCCTCGGCTGCTCTGTGCAGGCAGGGGCTCCTCGGTGGGCGATGCCCGGGGCACACTCTCCACTCGGTGCCGGGCCCTGGGAGTGTCCGCTTGTGCTTCCTGGGGAGTGACCCGTGGTGACGTGTCCGCGGGGTCGTCCAGGGAGAAGCCTCCGGGGGCCCGCCCGCGGCGGCAGCACTCAGGGTGGGAGAGGATGGGGACAGCTCCCCGGGGGCAGGCCCTGGGCTTTCCGGGAGCCCTGGCCTGGAGGTCAGGAGGCCTGGGGCTCCCATGGAGCTCGGCCGTCATCGGCAGTGACCTTGGGCAAGCAAGGCAGCCTCGCGGCATCGCTTTCCCATCTAAAAATAGAGGCGATGCTTTCCTCACAGCTCAGTCACAGGAGCAGACGGGGAGGAAATGAGGTCGGGAACTGGAAGATGGGGATGAGGACGAGGGTGCAGTGCAACACTGTCCTCCCATTGTCCTCCCTCTGTCCTCCCCCTTCCCTCTTCTCGGCATCTTCCCTCTGACACATCTCGCTCTCTGGGACGTGCTCTAACGTCAGGGGTGGGATAATACAGTCAGACAGGGTCCCTGGGGGGTCAGAGAGCAACCAAAGGACTTGTGTGCATGCATATTAGCACGGCCAACGGACACAGACACAGGGGCGGTAGGTGCTTGCCAGGGGTAGGAATGGCAGGGGGCGGGGCATCAATTGGGGGAAAATAAGACATATGTAAAACTGTAGACATTTAAAAAATAAAAAAATGAAGACATGGTCCCTGTCCTGAAAGAAGCCCCCATTTCCCAGCTCCCGGGCACAATGCCCCCCACACAGCCTCCCACTAGGCGTTGAGAAGCCCCGAACGCCTTCCAGGGTCTACACCTGCCCGGGGTCGGACCCTGAGTCTCTCCCCAGCACCACCACCTGTGGCGGCCTCTGCCCTTCCGGCTCCCTCACACCAGCATCTCCCGGCTGTCAGACACTCAAAGCCTGTTCCTGCCTCAGGCCTTTGTCCGTGCTGTTCCCTCCGCTAGAACCTCTTCCCACACTCGTACCCTCTCTCTTCTGAGCAGTGTCCATGGCGACACATCCCTGCGTTCCGCTCCCTTGATTGGCAAACAACTCGTCTCTCAGTTCTCAGCCTGCTCATCACGCACGCCAGATCTGACCACTGGGACTCCCTTCCACCCCTCACCGCCCCCTCCTCCCCCGCCCTCTACACACACACATCCCACACTCCTCCTGCCTTTACCATTCAAGCCCTCAGGCTGCTGGGTGACTTTGAATTTTGGAAAACAGCCTGCTGACCCTCTGACTGCCATGGTCCCTCTTCACCTGAGACCTCCTAACTGTTTCCGGCTTGAGCCTTCCTTGGGGGTCTACATTCTTGCGAAGGTGACTTTACAAAGAGCAAGCAGGTAATGCCAAAACCGGTTTGGCTCGGTGGCTAGAGCGTCAGCCTGCGGAATGAAAGGTCCCAGGTTCGATTCCGGTCAGGTAGGTATCTATGCCCCCTCCCCCCACCCCCCTTACAGATGGTGAGACTGAGCCTGACAAAGGAGAAGTGCCTTATGCCAGGACCACGTAGTGACTAAGGGACTGGGCCGGGATTTGGGGGAAGGGAACCCCGAGGATGAAGGCTTGGGGATGAGAAGCTCCCCAACCACCCCTGAGTCACTGCCAAGGGAAAGGGCAGAACAGGCTGTGCCAGGAAGCAGGGGCCCCCACTCCTGTCCCAACTTGACAGTGAGATCCTGGGGCAAGAACGCCCTTGCTCCTCTCTGGGTCCCTGCAGAGCGCAGTGCGGAGAGGGCCCCGTGGAAGGTGGGAAAAGTTTAGGTTTTCCTAGAGTTCGCTCCAGGCTGAAGCTGTGGGGTCTTGGTCACAACAAAACCGTTAGCACATGTCCTGCATGTCACAATTACTGCTACAGCAGACGCCTCATAAACACAATCGTCATGGCCTTGCTTGTTCTGGTGAGCGGGTAGAGCAGAACGGAATTGCAGCCGAAACTGGTTTGGCTCAGTGGATAGAGCGTCAGCCTGCGGACTGAAGGGTCCCAGGTTTGATTCTGGTCAAGGGCATGTACCTTGGTTGTGGGCACATCCCCAGTAAGGGGTATGCAAGAGGCAGTTGATAGATGATTCTCTCTCATCAGTGTTTCTGGCTCTCTATCCCTCTCTCTTCCTCTCTGTAAAAAAAATCAATAAAATATATTTTTAAAAAAGAAGAACTGACTCACAGTGGGAAAGGAATACATTTCACCTCTGTCTACACGGAGAGGAGACCGCTGTGTGAATGAGGCCTCTTTTTCATGTCGGATCATTGCTTTAGGATTTATTTTCAGAAGAGATAGCATTACACCAATAAGCAAAAATTATTTAAAGCCTATTGCCAAATTCCTTTCCAATATTTCATTTTGATATATGAGCTGGTTTCACGATGAACTGATTTCCTGTTAACCCCTTAAAAACATAGGCCAGAAACCGTATGTTTTTATCCCATATTACAGTGCCTGACTGCGGGGTATATTTATTTAATGAAAGAAAATGATTGTGTCTGCTCATGGTCCCATCAGCATGAGAACGCCTACTTCATTACATCCTCATTATATCTGAACTAGAGGTTCAGAACATGAAAATTCATGCACTCGGGGGTCCCTCAGCCCGGCCTGCACCCTCTCACAGTCCAGGATATTCGACTGATGGCTTAGGCCTGTTCACCATGAGAAGCAGGCCTCCCTCTGCAAGAGGCAACCGGTGGGTCAACTGGGGACAGCACTGGCTGGCAAGTGGCTGCATGCCCCTCCATCACCCCTCCACTGCCGCCAGTCGCCACAGCCCCCCAATCACCACCCTCTGCCCACTGGCACCCTCCATGGCTGGCCTGGCACCACCTGCTCACTGGCCCCACAACTAGCTGACCTGATTTGCATATTAGGCTTTTATAATGTAGGATGTACCGAGACCAGGGAGAGCGCGAGTGGGAGAGCCAGAGCACAAACTCCTAAATATATGTATTTCATGACCTTTCTAGAAATTTCTGGGCTATTTCAGAAGTTAAAAAGGCTGACAGAACCCAAGTTTCTGACTTCCTCTTCAATATCCGCCCTTCCTAACTCACACGCTCTCTTGGCCCAAGTACATGTTTAGAAGCAGTGTTTACTATTAACGAAAAGCAACGAGCTTTCTGCAAAATGTTTATACCACTCGGTCTCTGTTGCTGTGTAACAAACCACCTCAAAACTTCGTAACTTAAAAAAGCAACCATTTATTTACTTGGGGATCCCACAAGTCCATAACGTTTAGTCTGGGCTCAGCTGGTCTTACCCAAGCTTATCTCTGTGGACAGTTACCCGCCCACCTCCTGGCTCGGCTGGAGGCTGGCTGATGGTGGAATACCAAGCCATTCTTTTCGCAGTGAAGAATATGTGTCAAAAGTGCAAACCACGAGGACATTAATTATTATTATTATAACAATTCTATAATACATTATAGAGTGATGCATCTCTGTATATTATCTGTGTTCCTTTAATGGGAGACCAAGTCATTCCTAGCACAGTAAGAAGTCAGTTTGAAAATATAAACCACCAAGACTTGAATCATTGTTAATTTATTATAATTCAAAATAATAATTATACTTAAATTAATTATACTTATAATTAAATATAATAATTAGTATAGTAATACTAATTACATCATATATTATAGAACTGTATTTCTGTATATATGTATGTATAAGTATTATGTAATGATTATATAACAGGTTTTCTAATTATAAGACATAATAATGCTGATATAATATTATTATAATAATGAATTTATTGATGAACAAAATATATGAAACATTAGATATCAGACAAGGAAGGACAGTGATCCCTTAGAGATGGGAAATAAATGAGGTGAGCCCCAGGATAATGGCTTGGCCATGGGAAGAGTTCTGTGCTTGATTAGTGATGTTTGACCTGCCTCAGGGAGGGCCAACAGCATACTGCCCGGTACTGCGTGATTGTTATGTTAATATCTTTTCCCTTGTGTGCTGCTGTTCTCCCTCCTCTTCCAGATTCTGACTTTCAGGAACCCTTACTGCATCTTCATGCTACTTTATGTTAGACGGTGCACAAAACATTGTATACACATTACACCCTTTGCTCCTCATGAGTGTCCAGTACATCAGTTCACACACCTTCAACTTCAAGTAATAGAATTCCCAACTCACAATGGTTTCAACTAAAACAATACTCCTTTTGTCTGATACAAAGACATGTGGAAGCAAGGCCCCTTCACAGTTCGTTAAATCAGTTCAGCAGCAACATGGAGGACAAGAATCTGCCCATCTGTCTCCTCTGTCACCCTCTGCTGGTCCACTTGCACCTCCTGGTCCGAGCTGGCTGCCCCACGTCGAGATACTAAAGGTGGACATGCACTGTCCCCCAGGAAAAGACACCTTTTCTAGACCCAGGGGGCTGCAACGTAGCAGAGCACCCCTCCGACCCACACCCGACTCCAGAGCCAATGCTGTTTTTCTTTTCCAAGCGGAGTCAGGGATAATCCTGCCTCGGTTAAGGCAAATGACGAGGTGATTTGTTTGTTGACTCGTTTTCAGCAGGGAATCGAAAGCAGTAATTATGGGGTTTGACTTCTCCCACACAGGAAGTGCAGATGTAGCTTCTACCTGCAGGTCTTCTCTGAGACTCTGCAGCAAATCCCCCCAACATCACACAGAAAACACTAATCATGCCACATAGTTCGGGGATAAACTAATTACCGTTATTGCTGCTGAAAATGCTAGGACTTACCTAATTATAGGGTCTGGGGAATGAATATGTTCATTATTTATGAATGGGACCCAGAGCCCAGGTTGGCAGGCAGGGCTTCAAGCTGGCTGCCTGGGGCAAAGAAGGTAGTCCACCTTGCTGACAAAGTAGCATTCCTGAGCCCTGGTGTAACATAAAACTAAGCAAAACAAGTGAAAATGACTGAAAGCCTATCAGCACCCACGTGGAAAGCCAGCACCTGGGAGATGAAGCAGACGATGTGGTGTAGTGGTTAGGAACACCGTCTTTGCCCCTCAGGGGCTGGGTTTGAATCCTGGCTTGGGTACTTACCGGTTATAAGATCTTGGCCAAGGTGTTTACCCTTCCTATGCCTCGTTTTCCTCCTCTGTGAAATGGGAACAGCAATAATAACACTACCACTCTGACTGTCTGTGGCACATAGGATGTGCTAGATATTATTATTCCATCTTATTGTCTCGTTTAGTTGAATGTTTCTAGCACCCTGTAGGATGGATGGAACTGGATACCAGTAGGTACCCTCTAGAGCTACTATGAGGGTGACAGATGATGCAGGAGGAACTCGATGATTGCAAAGCCCCATCCCCCATGAGGCAACAGGCCAGATGAGTAAGTGATTTAACAGGTCACGCAGATGAGCTGGCCCTCCGGCTCACAGCCACCCTTCCCAGGGTCCTCATCTGGAAACGGGGGTTAAAAACAACACAGATTCTTAGGCTCCTGTGAATGAGGTTGGGTCATGTCTCTTCGGTCCAGCACGTGTCACACAGAAAGGGCTTGCAGTGGGTGAATGGGGGCCCTAGAGAAAATCTGCCCACCCAGAATGCATGAACTGGCATTAACTTGACCCTTGAACAACATGGAGGTTAAGATCGCTGATGCCTATTCAGTCAAAAATCCATGGATAACTTTTGATTCCAAAAAACTTAAAATGTCCCTCTAGGACCCTCCACTAATAGAAAGATCCATGGATTCTCCAGTTTTCTAACTAAATGGCATAATCAATACATGCAATCAGCCCTCTGCATCCGTGGACTCCCAACCACGTGTCAAAAACAGCACTGGGATACATTGGCAAAAAAAAAATCTGTGTATAGCCTGGTCAGGGTGGCTCAGTGGTTGAGCACTGACCCATGACCCAGGAGGTCGCTGGTTTGATTCTTGGTCAGGGCTCGTGACCAGATGATGGACTCAGTCCCCAGGAGGAAGCATGCAGGAGGCAGCTGATCAATGTTTCTCTTTCGTAGATGTTTCTATTTCTCTAACCCTCTCCCTTCCTTTCTCTGAAAAATCAATAAAAACATATTTAGGGGGGGAAAAATCCATGTATAATTGGACTTACGCCGTTCAAACCCATGCTGTTCAAGGGTTAACTACATTGGGAAGGGGAGGGGATTGCAGATAAAATTAACTTAAAAATTTCACGATGCTATCACCCTGTATTGGGGTGGACCCTTAACCCAAGGACAGGGGTCCTTAGGAGAGGGAGGAAGGGAGGAGATGCAGAGGAACAGGCCTGGTGACGGCAGAAGCAAAGACTGACTCTGGGCAGCCCCACGCAAAGGATGCCTGGAGCCCCAGAAGCTGGAAGGGGCCGGAAGGCTTCTCCCCGGGACTTTGGAGGAAGCGGGGGGCCCTTGCCTCGCCTTGATTTCACACCTCTGGCCCCCACAACTGTGAATACATGTCTGCTGTCCTAAGCCGCCATGTTTGGGGTCATTTGTTACAACAATAAATGGAAAAATAAAGGCCTTAATCCACGGACACTGCTGCTATTATCTGCTGCTTTCCTCTGCCCTCACCAGAACTGGGGGAAACTTCCCCAGCCAAGGGGGCAAACCTCTGTGAGGTGCCCAGACTCGGCCACAAAGGAAAGGGTCCATCCGGGGTGACCCAGGTGCCCGCTCCTGCCCCGCCGGGCGAGGCTCCATCCCTGGCCCCCGCGGTGCCAGGGCCCCGGAGGCTGGCAGCACACGCCGAGCCCAGCGCTTCCAAGCCGCTGCGGCGTGAAGGGAATAATTGTCAGCGAGATCCCAGATTGTTTTGTCACATACACTTTGCAATATGACAAGTAGGCGTCCGAAATATGCTCCAGGAGGGGGAGCAAGACGTTTTCCAAAAGCCTACTTGGCAGCCGGAGCCCCTCCGCGGGAGCCGAGCGCCAGCCTGGCTCCGGCTCGCTCCTCCTGCCACGTGATGCTGTGTCACCCAGAGAGGGAGGCCCGCTGTGTGCCGCCGGGAGCCATGGAAGCATCGGCTCCGCTCCACTGGCTGCTCTGGGGTGTTTCTAGATGACGTCATAGCAAAAGCTCGACTCCCACCATCATAAATGGCAACAACCCACAGGCAGGAGGCACGTCCCCTGCGTGAGACATGAGAGCCCACCCCTTCTTCATCTGCACCACACTTGTCTGAGGTGGGATTGCTGCCATTTCTCTGTTGCAGACGAGCGAACTGAGGAAGGAGGAAGCCAACCATTTGCCCCAGATCCCATCTCTAGGAAGAGATGGGTACCACCCCAGTTCTCCCCAGCCAGGCTGCCAGGCTGGAGATGTGAGCTCTGTGGCCATAGCCCATTCTTTGCTGGAATAGGACCATCGACCACAGAGAGCGAGTGCTTGTATGTAGGCTGGCTACTTGGGATAGGAGGTTTGAGCATAAGACTGTGAACATATGGAAAACATACAGAGTTGGAGCAGAGTTATTAAAGCAAGGCTGACTGAGCTTTCTCCCGCTCCCACCTCTTCCCCTGGAGCCCAGCAAGCAAGCCCAGATGCTAAAGAAGAGAAAGCCTTTTGTCAGGGAACTCAGAGAGTTTCACTGAAGTTATGGAAGGAGGCCGACATTCTTTGAACAGTATGTTGTACAAGAGAAATATCAGCAATAGGTTAATATTTGTTGTTTAAAAAAAAAAGTTCAACTATGGCTGTACCGATTTATAATCTTACCAACAGTTCACGGAAGCATTATTTACAACAGACAAGCTATGGAAGCAACCTACATGTCATCAATAGCTGAGTGAATACAGAAGATGTGTCACATGTATATAATGGAGTGTTACTCAGCCATAGAGAGTGTGGGATCTTACCATTTGTGCCAACATGGATGGACCTAGAGGGTATTGTGCTAAGCGAACTAAGTCAGACAGAGAAAGATAAACAGCATATGGTTTCTTTTATACATGGAACCTAAAAAACAAAATAAATGAGCCAACGAAACAGAAACAAATTCATCGATGCAGAGAACAAATGGATGGTCACCAGGTGGGGAGGGAAGTTGGTGGACAGGTGACCAAGGTGAAGGGATTAAGAAGTACAAACAGCCAGTTGTAAAAACAGACCTGAGGATGTCAAGTACAGCACAGGGAATATGGTCAATAATATTGTGATAACCATGCATGGTGTCAGACGAGTACTAGACATATTGGGGTGACCACTTTATAAGGTATATAAAGGTCTAATTCCTAGGTTATACACTTGAAACTAATTCATGTCAATTGTATTTGAAAAATAAGTTTGAAAGTAACTTTTAAAGGGTTAATCGAAGGCAGATAATTCCACGGGACTCTTTCCTTTTCCTTTTTACTCGTAAGATCTTACTATAGGTTATCCACCCCACATTCACTCCTCTGTTTTTCCTTCCTAACCAAACTTGGGTTGTGTTCTCTCCCTCTCTCCCCCGTCAGACTAAATGGTAGTGGACCTCACTCCCAGCTCCAGGATGGGCATGATGGACCTAAGGGTCATCCTGTTCCCCCTGCCAGCAACTGGTTTAGAAATGGCCATCCTCCAGCTCCAGCCAAGGAAACACCGGGGTTAGCGGTGGCTTAATGGCTTCCAGGGAAAATGTCTTTGCTTCTAAGAAAGAGCCACAGAAAGGAATGGACCCCTCCTTCCTCTAGGTCTTGTCATGTGTGCAGGGCCATCACCATCATGTCACCGGCCTGAGAAAGAAGCCCACTGATGGTGGCAGAGCAGAGACAGCATCAGCTCCTAAATGCCATTGTTGAATGGGTGATTCAACCAGCTCTGGACCCGCCCTGTTCCCTGGAATTCCTGATATGTGAGCTAATAAGCTCCCTATTGTTCAAGCCAGCTTGAGTCAGGGTTTTGTTTCTTCCACCAAAAGCATCCTGACTAATGTGAGATTCAAAGCAGACTCCCCTCCCCCTCCTCCTCCACCCAGCAGCTGAACTGAATGCCACTGAGAATGACCAGCAACCCGTTTCAGAGGGTGCACACAGACGAGGGGGACCTTGGGGAGGGAGGGCAGTGATGGAATAGGAGAGGAGTCTAAGATACGACTCCTTATCCATGTCCATGGCAAGTTGATCAAACTAGAGCATCACCACTGAACCTCCACCATCCTCTTTACTGTGAGCGTGTTGGGCCATGATGTTTGGACCAGAAGAACTGAATATTCCCCATAGTTCCCTATGGTATTTCCTGGCCAATAGTTAACCATTCTTTTGTAGATCATATCACCACTTCTTCCATGGAACACAATGTATTGCTAGGATTACAGACTGTCGGCCTCCGTAGATCTTATAAGGCTCATGGATCCCACCCCTCTATTTTGTGAATGGGGACCCATGGTCCGGGAAGAGGAGTGACACCCTGAAGTTTGTGGCAGAGCCAAGACTGAAATACCAGTCTTCTCCCTCCCAAGCCAGCGGTCTCCCCAATGCACCACCATCCACCACAAGTATACACCAAGGTTTGTCTACAGATTGAAACAGTGTTTGGTGGTCAAATAAACTTAGGAAAGACTGCATTAAATAAATCAGGTTCAAGATGTTTCTGTACTAGAGGAACTGCTCATCACTTTTTTTTATTATGTTTTCCATGTTTATTTGTTTGTCAGTTTGCTTTCTGAATCTCTAAAGCTGAAATGTATTATGCACTCTTTCTCAAATCTTTTGGACCATGGAACCTTTCTTTCTCCCAGACCATCTTACAGAAATTGTGCTTGTGAATTCCTGCCTCTGTAAGAAGGGAGTGAGGTCAAACACAGAGAAAAGCTGAGAAAGGCAGGGGTGAAAAAATTGATTAATAGATGGATGGATGGGTAGATGGATATGTGGGTGGGTCAGTGGATGGATGGATGGGTGGGTGGATGGGTGGGTAGATGGATATGTGGGTGGTCAGTGGATGGATGGATGGGTAGGTGGGTGGGTGGATGGGTGGGTAGATGGATATGTGGGTGGTCAGTGGATGGATGGGTGGGTGGGTGGGTGGATGGGTGGGTAGATGGATATGTGGGTGGGTCAGCGGATAGATGGATGGGTGGGTGGATAGGTGGGTAGATGAATATGTCAGTGGATGGATGGATGGGTAGGTGGGTGGGTGGATGGGTGGGTAGATGGATGGATAAAGACAACAATTTGAGCTCTGACCTAAAGTAGACCTGTTACATGAACTAACACAGAGGTCGGCAAACTCATTAATCAACAGAGCGGCAAACTTGCGAGCGGCAGTTTTCCGACCACTGAACTAACTTATTACTTCTTCTTAGGCTAGCTTGAACTGTACATTAGTCAGATTTTCATTGTTACTGTTGTTGTTGTTACAACAATGAAAACAAACAACCCCCCGATTTCAGTAACTGACCACAACAACGTTCACAGTGCACTCTGGGATGAGCCGGGCCCGGACCTCAGGCTTCGCTTGTGTCCAGGTCTTCATTCCAGGACCCAGACTGATGGAACGAAGGCTACCTGCTGAGTGCTCTTCTCCTGGTGGTAAGAGGAAGTCCCAGAGAGCTCCCTCCCCTTCCTTCATGTGAGGACGGCGAGGAAATGGACATTGTGAACCAGGAGAGGGTCCTCACCCGACAGCGAACTTACTGGCCCCTTGGTATGAGATTTACCTCCCAGTCAGAACTGTGAGAAATACATGTGTGCTGTGGGCGCCACCCAGCCTATGGCATTTTGTTAGACCCCTAAGCTGACTAATACATGTATAATTATGTATTATATTTGTGGTACAAGCTATAGCTGCGCATTCATGCTCCTCGAAAAAGGTAAGTACATAACGTTTCACACACAACAGATTCTTGGGAAGTAAGCATTTCCCTTCTTTCACCTCAGTGAGAACTCCTATAGGCACTGACTCAGCTGCTTACCATTCATGCGTGTGCCCTGCAGGTTCTATATGTCTCCTTGTTGATACTCAGTGCAAGCGCGAGCTGCCTCCTTCCAGCTATGCGACCTCTCCCAAGTCATCCAGCTCCCTCGCCTGTAGAATGGGGCTGAAAATATTTGCCCCTAATAATTTTACAGAAGTACTGTAAGGTCTGAAAAGATAACAAGGCCAAAAGTCCCTTGAAGTGTTAAGTCCTCTGCAAATGGGCTAGAAATGCTATCTGTGTTCTGTCAGATAAAGAAGCTGATGGTTGGAGGCAGCATGCCAGACCTCACCCTGCAAATGAGAGTGAGCCCTCTCAGAGCACTCCCGCCTCTCCTACCAAGCTGTGGGCTTCGTCAAACGATGCCATTTTTTGCTCCAGACGTGCTTGGAATGTCTCTTTGGAAACTACCTTTCCAGCTTGTCTGCAAGCCCGAAGAGGAAATCAGTGTTATTACCTCCTGTTCGTTAGGGGAGCCAAAGAAAGAGTGATTCTGAGCACTTTCCCATCTCATTCATCAGGAGAAGTTCTGAGTGATCTGCGTCTATTTTAAAAAAATCACATCACCTAAAAAAGTCACCCCACCGCAGAGGGGGAAGCTTTGCCCCGCGGAGACCATCAAGGGAACGTGCCTCGAGACCCAAAAGCAGTACTGCCATTCCCAGTCAGGTTTTATGCTCATGGAACAACCATGCCCCGTGGCCCAGCCGAGTCTGTGAGTTGGGACTCACCCTGTCCAATTCAGAACCCCATCCCTATCATCTTTGGGCTGGTGGATGAAGAACACTGAGAAAAATCTATTGTGTAAGCCACCGGCCTACAACCTTCCTTAAAAGCCATGTTTTCTAAGTCATTCCAGTCATTCCTTCAATATGTGCCTTCCTTCCATAAGCACTCACCGAGCACTTTCCCAGCGAAGATGAAAACGGGAAAGAGAAGAGGGAGGAGGCTGCCCCCAGAGCGGTCCCACTCCAATGAGAGGAGCACAGGTGAGCATGTGAGTGCAAGAACAGTGTGATGGCCGAAGCTGGTTTGGCTCAGTGGATAGAGTGTCGGCCTGCGGACTGAAAAGTCCCAGGTTCGATTCCAGTCAAGGGCATGTACCTTGGTTGCAGGCACATCCCCAGTGGGGGGGGGGGGGGTGCACGAGGCAGCTGATCAATGATTCTCTCATCACTGATGTTTCTATCTCTCTCCTTTCCCTTCCCCTCTGAAATCAATAAAAAGTATTTTTTAAATGTTCCGACTTACAAGAAAGCATTTCCTCACCCAGGTCTGCGCGAAGGCATTGGGTGCCTGGGAACCCAGGCATCCCAGGCAGTGCCAGGAAGGTTGTGAGGGTCCTCGGCCTGTGGGAGCCCCCCGTCCGGTCCCCTCCCCTCCCTGAGGTCCCTCCCCCTGCATGTGTGACTGCATTTTTGGTTCTACTCGCTTGGAGGCGCCTGGGAGGGAACCGGCACCAGAGCCCACAGGCCGCGCTTGGCTGCAAGAGGCCCCGCCGCTGTGGGCTGAGGTCAGGGGCTGCCTTTCGCATTTGCCGCGGCGCCTGGGTGGTCTTCGGGCCGGTGCCAGGGAGCACATACTGCAGCGATTTACTGGTGACCACAGGCGCGGGGACAGCAGAAGGCCCAGAGTGGGCTCGGAGGTGGGAGCCATGCCCACCCCTGCCCACCGCCTCCTGCTACCCACAGAAGGGGGAGATGCTTCTGGCCCGAGCACGGGGCTTCTTCCAGCCGTTCTCGTGCTGGGCAAGTGCTCAACGGGTCTCTCCCTCCCTGAGCCTCTGTTTTCTCAGGGAGAGAAGCTGGAGTGAGGGTGTCCACCCTGAAGTTCTGGCGTGAGGATGGCACGTGCTTTTAGTGGCGAGGGGAGTGGCAGAGAGAGGGGGAAGCCTGCGACCTACGGAAAGAGTGTACAACTCAGGTCTGCAGCTGCTTATATTGAGTAGATGCACCATTCCAGAACCTTCTGGAAAAAGCCAAGATGGAAAAGATTCAGCCCCAGCTGTCACGGGCCTGACATGAGGCCTGGTTTCCATTTTCTTTCAACTTGGAATGACGAAGGGGAAGGCGATCGGGGGGGTTCCAGGAGAGGACCCGTTGGCAGATGCCCTCAGCCGCTACCCCTGGCAACGGTGCGATGACTTGCCAAGACCATGCTTGGAACAGAGCTGAGCCCCGACAGCTGGCGTGGATGCGCTCCCAGTCCCACGCCCCCATCTCCTTCACCCAGGGGTGACCCAGTGATTCGGGCCCTACTGTCTGGCCAGGCTGTGCAGCCCTCCCAGCCAGAGCAGCCCCAGCCAGGAGCGAGGCGGACAACAGGAAGAACACTTATCTGGGCAGGAATGTCTCCAAGACACTTCTGGGCAGACTGGTCCTTTCGAATGGCAGCTGCCCGCAGGCACCGGTTCCTACACTGTCTCCCTCCCAGCGCTCCCCCCAACGGAGAGGCTGATCTCCCCAGATGCTTCGGAAGAGCTGGCATCAGTGCAGGGCCAGGCTAAGCAGGGAAGCGGGTTCCCTGGGAGCAGGCCATTTTTGTCCAGCTGTCACCGCTGGAGTGTGGCTCCACCGCAGAGCCATCTCCATCCGCACACACTTCCCTGACACGGGGGCCAGCGCTGCCCCTCCGAAAGGGGACTCGCCGCCCACTCTCCTCCTCTCTGGTTCCCCCTTCCGGAGACAGACTCACTGTCCTGCGGGTCTGGAACCGAGAGACCAGTGTTGTTGCCAGACAGTGAATTCCTCTCCTTTATTGGCTGGAACCGGGGCCTTGTTTCCACACTGAGCTCTGGGTAAATGAAACTCAACAAGCATGCGACACAGGCAGCCAGAGGCCAGGTGCCTGCGCTGGGTGCTGGGGCAGCAGGGTGCATCCTCTCGTACCCACATCCTTACCAGCTCAGCTACCCAGCACAGAGCCTGCCCAGGGCGAGGCCCAGCCATGAACCCGTCATCTTCCCCAACGCCTTCCCCAGGGCCTTGGTTTCATCAAAGGCGCCATCTGCCCAGCTGTCTTCTCTGACAGCCATGGCTGGAGGCAGGTGGGGATGGAGGTGAGAGAAGGGGACACCAGAAGGCAGGCAGGGACCAGCCAGCTCCAGAAGGTCCTGGCGGAATCTGGATTATATTAGAATTCTGAGGGTAATAAGGGGCCTTTGAAAAGTTAACTTTGGATGACTATTTTAGGAGAAAGCTAACCCAATCTTTATATTTAAACAAACATAGCTACAATGTATAATATAGAACAGGAGAGAAAAATCACGTTTTTGTGTTTTGTTTTGTTTTTTTTCAGACAAAAACATTCGAAATTTGCAACAGTCTTGTGGCCTCGGCTTTTGGGGGCATTTCTGTGGGAAGGCTTTAGAAGCACTGCGTGAACACGAATTAGTTCCCCTGAAGGGGAGCAACTGTCAGGAAAGTAAGGAATTTGGGAATCTAATTCCTGAAAGGCTGAGGCCGGATACCGCAGGTCTCTCTGAGGCTCTGCACCTTGATCTCCAGGGGGTTCTTAGCATGACAGAGGCCGGGTTCCAAGGACAAACGTCATATCCTGTCATGCCCTCACACGTAGCAGGTCAAGTCAATCACACTGTTAGTTACATCCACTAGTGCCCTTGAAAAAGGAATATAACTTCTTTGCATGTTAAAAGTGAAAGGGAGTGCATTGATTTACTCAATATTTATGAAGCTCCTACTACGTGCACTAGGACCACATCAGTGTGCAAAACCGACTAACCCCGGCCTTTATGTTGAGCCTACATTCATGAGGTTGATTTTTTTACTTCCTCCCTAATGCCAGGACAGGAACCAGAGAGGATAACACCCACACACCCACCCTTTCATATATTTGTCTTTGGGATATTCTTGTCTTGGGTAAATGGGTTTTAGAGGCTGTTAAGCTATGCAGAATCTCTAAAAATATGAACACAGTGGGTTTTATTCTCAGCATCCTTCTAATTGGTTTCTAAAATCGCACTTCATCCTCATCATGAAGTGAGAACAAACCCAGTCACAGCATTTGAAAAGCAATGAACAATGTACTGTCAGCACCTCACAAGGATCCGCATTGCAGCTCCTGAGACCTTCCAAATCCCCGCCCCCAGGGGGAAGCAGACCCAGTCTCCTATCTCTCCCGGGCTGCAGCCAGGCTTCTTTGCTGAGTGATGTGAATGTGTTGGGATGTTATCTTCCCGGCCATGTTTTAGGTTCCTTCAGAGACAAGTGCCTTTCCAAAAGCTTCTCATCCGGCTTCCAAAGAGCCAAACAGAGCCTAGCATTTTCTCCTCGGAATTTAGAAAACAAGGATTGGTAGAAAGAATTAAAATGAATACTGATTAGCCTGGCTGGCAGGGCTTAGTGTAGTGGTCGGCAAAATCATGAGTCAACAGAGCCAAACATCAACAGTACAACGATTGAAATTTCTTTGGAGAGCCACATTTTTTAAACTTAAACTTCTTCTAACGCCACTTCTTCAACATAGACTTGCCCAGGCCGTGGTATTTTGTAAAAGAGCCACACTCAAGGGCCAAAGAGCCGCATGTGGCTCACAAGCCGTGATTTGCTGACCACTGGCTTAGTGGTTGAGCATTGACCTATGAACCAGGAGGTCAGGGTTCAATTCCTGGTGGGTGCACATGCCCAGGTTGCTGGCTTGATCCCCAGCGTGAGGTGTGCAGGAGGCAGCTGATCAATGATTCTTTCTCATCATTGGTGTTTATAGCGCTCTCTCCTTCCCCCTTTCTCTTTGAAATCAATAATTAAAAAATGAATACTGATTACAATAATAATAACAGCAGCAGCAGCAGCAATGATCTTAACAGCATTTAGCATTGTTGCAGCACCTTAGAGATAACACTGGCTGCCCCGTCTATCATTTCGCTGGCTGTCACTCACTCCCGAGCAGGGAGCTCTGTGGGAATCATGAGTAATTATTGTCCAGTGACAGGCAGTGGGATGAAGTGGATTTGGTACAAATTTATGGGGTCAGTGCTAGTTTTTCAGACAAGACACTGAGTTTAAATCTTGTCGTTGTTTTTGGCCTTCTTTTAACATTACACAACAGATGTTCACTGTTGAGTTGATAGTAAGCAAGAAGAGAAATGAAATAATACACCACAGCAGTCTAAAAGTCCACAACCTAGAGAAAACTATGTTTGATGAACAGCCTTTGAGATTCTTCCCCACAGTTATAAATATGTGCATGTGCATTTAAAAGGAATGCATGGCACTTACTCTGTTTAACTCATTTTCATTTAACAATAAATTATTGACATTTTCTGTGACAAAAAGCATAAATCTATGCAATCTTTACTGATGCATCATGCTGATGAACCATAGTTTATTGAACATTTTTATTTTCAGTTTTTGCTGTTATGTATAATGCTGTAACAAATATTGATGCTTATTACACTTGTCCAGCTATCTGTTTATTTAGGATAATTACTTGGAAGTGAAATTTCTGGGTCAAAGAGCATGATTCCATGTGTGTACATGTCTTATCAGCCATACTGTGTATCAGGAATTGAGCATTATGTTTAAAACAGCGACATTGTACAAATACATTCTTCTATCTACATAGGAACATGCCCACATCCTCATACCCAAGACCTAACTGGATATTATTTTAAAAATATATTTCTAGTTCTTTGTCTTCCCTCCTTCCTTCATGAATAATTCAGTCCGAACTCCATTTGGCAGGCCTGACTGCGGAGGATGGCCCCATGGGGATCGGGACTTGGTGAGGAAAGCAGCCAAGCAGGTGTCAGCCCCACAAGCCTGGGAAATGGGTGAGCTGCGAGAGGAGGTGAACAAATAAGTCCATTCTGGAGGCTAATGGGAGCCAGAATTTACTTTTATGGAGGGAATTACAAATGTAGAGAAAGAGAAAGCTAGTATGAACCATTTGTGCTATGAAATTAGAGACTGAACGATTCTGGAAGCATAACACCCAAGTAGCAATGAACACACCTTGCGCCCAGATCTTGGCTTCAAAATTACATCCCATTAAGTGGAACTAAGGCTTCTTAGGGACACGACTCATTTCAGAACTGGGCCAGGATAAATTTAAGATAAGCCCAGATTATCTTATTGTATGAAAAAAATATTCAAAGTGCTCAAAGAATGATGAGGACACATCAAAAGGACACAGGACAATTTAAGTATTAAAATAAATAAGAATAATAATGGATCAGGCGCCACTGAATAAATTAAGAATGTGTACCCCTACATTGTTAAGTATATATGTAGTAGAGGCCCAGTGCACAAAATTCATGAGGGGGGGTGTCCCTCAGCGTAGCCTGTAGCCTCTCCAATCTGGGACCCAGTGGGATCAGGCCTCAACAGGCAGTCAGACATCCCTCTCACAATCCCGGACTGCTGTCTCCAGACTGCCCTCCCCTGCTGGCCTGGGTTCCCCCACAACTGCCCTCCCCTGCAGACCTGGGTCCCCCCTAACTGCCCTCCCTTGCTGGCCTAGTCTCCCCCAACTGCCTTCCTCTGCTGACCTGGTCACCCCTAACTTCCCGCAACTATTCTCCCCTGCAGGCAATCTTATGGTGGCCATCTTGTGGTGGCCATCTTGTGTCCACATGGGAGCAGCCATCTTGTGTCTTGGTGTGATGGTCAATTTGCATATTACTCTTTTATTAGATAGGATAAGTATATATAAAAATGTATATAAATAAATGAATGAATGAGAAAAATAGAAAGCTCTTCTCTCCATAGGGTACCAACTAATAAACAAAAAAGGAATTATGGAATTTTTAAAAATCACTTCTTGGCAACTATTATTATGAAAATTAATTCAGGCAAGAACCATCCTAGGTGCTTGCACTAGCGGAGGTGACACTGAATGATAGAGAGGATAGTTACATAGTCTCAAAGCGTCTCCCCACAAAAGTACTTATTCAACCCAAGGGGGGACCAGGGAACATCACAGTGGAGAAGCTGGCGCTTTGATGGAGCTTAGGATCTAAGTTAATGATATCAGCACAAGTTAAACACAGCACCATGTGACACTTGATGAGATGCAGTGACAACATCACAGAGTCACTTGTGAAATTCCTGCCAAAAGCTCACATTGAAGGACAATCTACCAAATAAGTCCCCAGGGTGCTTAAAAAGTACTTTTCCCCACAATTTTGTCATCCAAGGAGAGTTGATGAATCATGAGAAAACACCAGATATCTCAAGTGCATTTTCCACTGTCAAAACTTCACCTAAACCTTGAACTTGGCCAGCGTCCATCCCATTACTAACAAGCTTTATGACTATGAGAATAATTACTGCTGTGAACTGAAGTGAAAGAATGTCCTACTTAATGGAAAAGAAACAAATGCAGAAGCCGTGAACGTCATGGCAGACCTGAGGAACTGTTCCACCTTGAAAGAGATGGGAGAGACCAGACAACTCAAGGTGACTGATTCTGAACTGGATTCTTTCTGCTACTACCCAGGGTGTCACTGGGACATCTGCCAAAACGAGGGTCAATTTCTGGGAAGAGGGAATGTTGAGAGTTCTTCATACTGTTCTTCCTACTGTTCCATACGTTTGAAAGTATTTCAATATTTGTAAATGAAAAATAAGTAACTATTGCTTTGAAAAGCATTGAGGTCAGACTCTTTGGAGAAGAGATGGCAATTTATGAATGACTTCTTGTGTCTTTCCTACGATATTAGACCAAGCCAAAGTTTATTTTTCTTGCTATTTCCCTGAAGCTCTCAACATATCTCCAGGATAGTATTCCCAACGCCTTAGATGGTCCCTTGTAAGATGCCCATAATGCCTTTCACTTTGGGCTTCACCTGCCTATAGTCTCATGAGATCCGACACCTACTCCCACCAAAGAAGCTTGCCTATCCTTTCATTTTCATGAACCAGGGACCTGCCACCCAGCCATTCATGATGCTAACTAGAGAAATGAGACTGAGACCAAGGCCACCCCCAGGGGACAGGGGCACATGGAAATGACTGCCCTATGGAGGCAATCTGCCCAGCACTAGGACACTGACGTCTCATTTGAGCCTCGCAAGCCTGTCATGGAGACAGACTCTCATTCCTACTTTATAGATGGAGGAACAATTGTCCTGGTGATGTTAGATCTGCCCAGATCCTTGTTCTCAGAGGGATTTCTTTTCTCCAGTCTTCATGTTTCCAGGATGTAAATTCCAACATAGAAATATGTCCGGCTTCCCGCTCTACCCCTCCTGCCCCCGTCCCACAACTTGACGGAGGAGGTGAAAAGGGTCTGAAAACCATTATTCTGGTCCCCTTATCAGGCAGGACTAAAGAAATATGAACTAAAGTTCATATTTCCACGTGGTCTCCCTCTCTCTTGAACTTCTTGCCCATGAAGCAGAGATAGTCCCTCATATTCTTGCCTCCGTGAACGTGTAAAATACTTCCTCTTCTGTCTGTCCTTCGAGACCAGAGACCTTACCCAATCTATCTTTGTAATACCAGCGTCTACCTCAATGGTGCTTACACAGGCAGGTGCACAATAATCACTCAATGAATAAAAGAATGTCTGGACTGCCTCTGAAGACTCTATGCATGCCCTCATGACAGCATGAGTATTTTTGTGGTGAATTTGCCTCTACCGTGCCTTTCATGGACTCATCTGAAGGACAATTTTCTCTACCTGGTAAATAGTGAAGAACTGAGAAGTAAGATTTCACAGCAGTATATAAAACTTTAACCAGTTTCGATTCATTTAGCAAATAATGTGCTTGCAGGCCTCTCTCCTGTGGATGCTAAGCCAGAAATAGCCGGGGAGATTTTCATTTTTTCCCCATAAAGTGAATGTCACCTTGGAATGCGTTTCCTTATTAGATAAGGCTTTTTGAGACTGCTCTGCCCTTCCTTTGATGTATGTGTTGATGCTGTTGTCTACCGATATACGGATTGATGATTAATTCACAGCACATTAGGAGCCTTTGGCTGGCTCATGCTCAGTCAAATTTCTAGCTATTCCATTATTGTGAGTACTGCATTTCCAATCAACTGCTGATTTTAAAAACAGCGCACATTAAGTTTCCCCAATCAGCATTTCTGGACCTCTCCTTGGCAGTCTATCTTGTCTTCAGGAGGGTGCAGACAGTCTCGGCAGCATCTGAGCAGGATGGAGTGTTTGTTTGCGAAGCAGAATGAGGGAACAGAGGCCCTGCATCTCATTGAGTAATGAGACATGAACTGGGTAGCATTCAGTCTTGGCCACAGCACAGTGACTTAGAGGTTACAGACTCCCAGAGGGCCCTTCATTCCATCTGCAAGATGGTGCCACTCAAGCAAAGGAAAACGCCGCCTGCATTTAGTGGGCACATTGCCCTCCGCTGAGTTGGCACCAAACACCAATGCCTGTCGGGACCACAGTGGGATTTGCTGGTGTTGTGGTGGAAATATCCGGAGTCTGGGGCCCGAAGATTACCCACATTATGGAGGATGAGCTCCTCTCCTGAAGGCCAGCTGATTGGAGATGTGAACCACATCCACTGAATACCTTCACAGCAACATCTGGATGAGGGTTCAAAAATAACACTGGGTCCTGCCCCAGAGCCAACCGGACCATCACAGACTTCTTCCTCTGTTCCTTTGTAGCCACAAGATGCAAATGTCCATCCATATCAATAGATGAAGACATCTGCTTTTTCTTCTTTTCTCTGTTAGCGCTTTCCACTCTGGGGACCGTGATGGAAGAAATAAGCTACTTGAGCTATGTTTAACATTTCAGAGAGACTAGCAAGGATACCCTATGTTTTCTGATTAAAATAGCCCTTTTTGCTTCTGCCTAGAATTATATCTGCTCTACTTAGCAAGCTAGTTATTCGATACAAAAACAGACAAAAAAAAGTAATTTAATAAATTCATTGTACTGGAAGATATTTGTGAAATATTCCGTTTACTGTGGGAAAATATTTAGAGGTGTCTTTGGTGGGGGAAAATATTGGCATTAAGCCAACCCGTAATGATGTCAAAGAGCTCTCTGCTTTGGGTGGTACCGTGTCAGAGACTCGGATGAGATTCCAAGTCTGAACTCATTAAGCATTTCCATGCCCAGCATATGGCAGGTCCTGATGGTTTTCTAACAAAACGTGAACGGGGCTGCTCCCGTGTGTGGTGGCACTCATGGCTTCCTTACCTCGGACTTGTTCTGAATCCCCAACTCCCAGTCTGTGGATTCCCACTCCTCAGTCCAGTATCTCCTCTACCTTCACCTCCCAACCCCAACACCCAGGGACTAACTGTTTGACTCCACTCAACACCATTACTCAATGCCACAACGATATCGTCAGGGCAAAATGGCCATCGCCTTCTCCATAAGACCTTTCCTACCCCATCCTCACCTGGTCTGCATTACCCATGAGCTGGGCACCGGGCATTACCTACAGCATGTGGTTATATATGTTCATCTCTGCTGCTCCTCACCCCGGGACACGGAGCCATCCGAGTAAGAAGCACCTGAATTACACATTGACACCTGCCATTAGAGGGCCTGCCTCTGAGCTCTGGACCTGAGGCTCACATCTGAAATCTCTTTCTCATATAGGACATTTCTCTTTCTGCTCCTGGGATGTTGCCTAATGCAATGACATCAACTCCGGGAGGCAGAATCGCCTAGCCCGGGAGATAATGAGAGGGAAAAAGACAAAGACACAGGAAGGGCAATGAGCAGACAGTCTATGGGATGCTCCGGTGAACTCACAGGGCAATTGCGAAAGCCTCCTGGGTACCAAGGTAACTTGGGAACATCTTGGGGACCAGATGGCTTAAGGGAACACCCAAGGACAACCCTGATCTCAAACTCAGTAATTACCATGTTCCCGAAAGAGATCGTGAGGACAGTGATAAAGGACCAATGACTCATGCCTGGGAAGGCACAGATAGGTTTCTGCTGCCCCCACAGAGGAAGTCAGGCTGTGATGTTGGGGCAGGAGCTACTGTTGAAAGAGGGGTGAAGAGGCACTGGGGCACTGGGCCCTTTCTGGGCCTCAGCAATGAGCTAGCAGCCCTGTTTGAAAAATTATTCTGTAAGTCAGCTTACAGACTCACCTCCCACCTGCTGGCCCAAGGGTTACAATTGATAGTGTGGGAACCAAGAAGAATGTTGGTCATCTCATTGCCTACATGCCTCCTGGGTTGGAGACAGGGCTGGCATGGTTTCTATATGTAATTTTCAAAGGTTCTATGGATTTTAAATTCAACCAGGAAGAACTGTTGCTGGGAAGGAATAATGTCAACAACCCAAGGGCCCCAAGAAATGTTTTGGCCCTTAACGGTGAGGGAAAATCCAAGTTTCTGTCCGGGTGGGAAGGAAAGCTTCGTGTTTGAGATGCAGACAGAGCTGGGCAGAGGTGGCGCAGAAGAGGACCAGCTTCTAGGGCCTCTGATTTGAAATAAAGAATCGGGCAGTGGTCCTGGGATCTGGAAGGGGAGACTGAGTTGGGGCTAGAAAATACTTGGGATTTTCACATAAACATATACCGTAAATGACTGGGTCGGTCCCTCCTGAGGGCGGTGAGGGAAGGATGCGCTCCAGGTCTCGTTACTTGGCTTGGAGAGGATGGCCATCTTCTCCCCAGGTTTTCACATGCCCTTACCTCTGGACATGTCTGTGTCCATGACAGTTTCAACAGTTTGTATATAAAATTAGGGTCCATCCTAATGATCTCACTGTAATGTAATTACCTCTTTAAGGACTCTTTCTCCAAATATAGTTCCAGGCTAAGGTACTGAGGGTTAGGACTGCAACATACACATTTGGGTGAGGAGGGACAATTCAGGGCAGGGTCTACTTTGTGCCAGGTACTTTCCATGAATGCTACAGGAGATGGGCCTTGGGAGCACCCAGAGGACAGTCATTCATCCATAAGCCAGAGAAGAGTAAGATGCCATCACAGAGCAAGTGACGTGGAAACTGGGATTAACAGATGAAAAGTTTTCACGAGTTGGAGAATAAGTGGAATTCTAAGTAGACATAACTGCTGGTGCCAGAGCTTAGATGTATGAAAGAACAAGACACCGTGGAGAGGGGTGGGCGGAGGGACATTAGAGATAAAGGTAGAAAGACAAGTGGAGATCCCAGTGCAAGTCAAAGTAGACTGAATCCTCTGAGTTGATTCCAAGAACATTTTATCATAAAATCATTGAGGCCCATAGTATTTGATTGGAGGGTCCACAGAGAGCCACAAGTTCAAACCTCTTCTGTTACAGAGGAGAAAAAATGTGGCTCAGAAAATACAAGTGATTTGCCCAAGGTCATGAAGAACTTACACCAAGACCCCGAGGGTTCAATCTTCTCTGTTCTCCACATCACGCATGACCCCCAGGACTCTGAAAGTACTAAGACTTACATACCCAAGCATCTCAGAGATCCTGGGAATTAGGAAGGGGGGGAGGGAACTGAGACTCCCTTCACCATCACCCTTCCAATCACAATAACATTATACTGGATCATAAGAGAGGCCAGGAAAAATAGTTACCACCAGTGATTTATGATCTGAGAACCAAGACCACCTACAATGCTCCAGCCTAAAGCAGGTCCCATTTCAATTTTGAAAACAACACTCCGAGTGCAGCCAGCCTATTGGCCATATGCCTGCAGGCGCCCCTACCCCAGCATCTGGACCCAGTAGCCTCCACAGCCCTGTGTTCACTTGACCTTGCTGACTTTTATGAGGAACAGCAGGTACAGACTGATCAGGGAGCATGGCACAATTCATTTTTAGCTCTTGTCTCCGGAGGAAATTTAACCCAAATGGGGGCTGAGATCTTTCCTCAGAAACAGAGGGCAGCTGCCGACCCTGGAGAAGGTTATACAGCAGGGAAGCCAAAGAACCAACCAGGAACCTCGCTGGGCATGGAACCTCACTCACAGATGGTGCTGATTCAACGAGCCTGGGTTTGCAGGAGAGGTGCAGAAGTCACATCGAGAGGGAACTTCAGGAAGCATATGGGCCGTCTCTTCTTTAAGACAGGGGAGATTTGAGGCAGAGAGGAGACAAATGATCTGCCCAAAGTCACAACTTTGCCAGGTGACAGAGCCAAGCCTACAACCCAAGTCAAGCAACTCTTGGTTCAGTGTTTTTCCCACTGCTGCCCCATCACGTCCTTCAAATAAGACCTGATAGCGAAGGTTAGGGATCCCTCGCCCTACCTGAAGGTCACTGCAAGGTCCCGTCTCTCCTGTACACTCTCCATCACCAAACCTCCAAAGGCTGCATCCTTCCTTTTGCTTGGGATGAAGTTTCAGCTGAATTTCAGGATTGAATATCTGGGTCAATACTAATGCTGGATTTCTTCAATTCGGATAAGTTAACTTGATTAACTAGTCATAATCTTGGACCCTGGGGAGCCAATGAAGACTGGGGTGGTAGTAGGGAGCTTCAGGTCAGGTAAGGTGGGGTGAGTTCCTCAGGATGGAAGCGAAGGGGTCAGAAAGTGGGAGAGTAACTGATAAAGGTGCCACGGTCAATCTTTGAACTTGATGTAGGCTGTCTCTTTATGGAGAAGGTGGGGAGACTAGGTGAGCAGGGGTTTGGGAATCATGAGAGATGGGTGGCCCTTAGGTTCCAAGCACTCAGTCTCACTGTGCTTCTGTTTACCCAACCATCGGCAGCGTTCTCACAGTGACTCTGTCTTCCACCAGGCGGCTGTGGGCAGGGAGCTGCGAACCATGAGCTGCAGAAGCGAGACAGACACTTTCCCCCAGATTGGAGTCCCCCAGGCTCTGAGAACTGAATCTGTTTCCTGATGGCGGCAGGATGGGAAGTGTGCTTTATGGAGATTTACCTGGCGGCAGGTGTGAAACTGGCAGACAGAGACAGGAAGATGACTTAGAGCACGGAAGGGCTTGAGGCAGAAAACAGTCAGCAAAGCGCTGAATCTGTCTTGGGAAGAGGGAGTTAGTTCCCTTCAGCTGTTAGCTGGCGTTCTCTTCCTCCACTTACGGTGATGGGCCTTGACAGGCCCGATTCGGTTTCACAGCATAAAGATGAAATCAGTCATTTCGCAGGAAAACCAAAACACAACCTCTTCATCGAATTGATCCCTAGGCTACGACATTTGCCTGTGGCCCAGACGCTGCTTCTCTTGAGCTGCACTCCACCCATCCTTCCCCCATCTGCCCAGCCCTCTCCCTCATAGGGAAAATAATATATAGCTGTTATTAGTTGATGAGTGATCCTACGCACGCACGCACGCACGCACGCGCACACACACACACATGCACATACACCTACTTAGATTCTCTTATCCTTCTTTCATCAATCACATTGATCAGATGCCATATCTGATCAGACATGAGCACAATAACCATTCTTTAGGATCTCATCCCCATTCTCTCCTGGGAGCTCTGAGATAGTCAGTCTATGAGTTGCAAGAACTGCCCTGGCCAGGTGGCTCAATTGGTTGGAGCATCATGCCATATACCAAAAGGTTGCCAGTTTGATCCCTGGTCAGGATGCTTATGGGAGGCAACCGATCAATGTTTCTCTATCACATCAATGTTTCTCTCTCTCCCTCTTCCTCTTCTCTCTCTAAAGAATAATTAAAAATAATAAAAAAAATTTTTAAAAAAAGGTCACAAGAACTCATTTGAAGCCTCAACTATGAAGCCTTGGGTAAAGCACTTCCACTCCTTGGGCCTCAGCTCCTTCATCTATAAACTGGAACTTCGGTTAAGATGACCTCAGAGGCACCTTTCTTTTCGGACAATCCATCCGGTAAATTATAAAACCTTCCCGTTTCCCCTGCAGGGGTTTGAGTCACGTGGCTAACGAAGGCCAATGGACAATGACAGCCTCCTTCTCCCTCCCGCCAGCCTCCCACAGCACCGGCGGGAGCATTTCCAGACTCCATCAAGCCCCCAGGGACCCGCTGGGATCAGCCGAGTCACTGTCTCAGCTGATGGATATCGTAAGGAACCGTGAGAACTAGTTGGGATCTGGGAGCGGTGGGGAGAGGAGGGCTAGGCGATAGAGGGGTCCCGCCATCCTTATCCTGCCCTCTGAGCTAGAAACGCAGTCTTGCTGCCAGTCCTCATGGCACCCTAAGACTCCAGTTCCCTCCACCAGCCCGCGCGGGCTGGGGCCCGGAGCGCAGGCCTGAGAGCTTGGGGAGAAGGTGCCATCTGCAGCCAGGAGTGGATTTTCTCTTTTTACAAGCTCACCCAAACACTGTTTGGCCGCCACTGCCCATGAGCTTTCCCAACTCTTAGAGAGACGGGCCCAGGGGAACCAGGTGGACGCTGGAACCCTGTGTTTTCTCAAGGGCATCCCAGAAGTCCACATGACTCGGGGCTTGAGAGCAGAATGCCAGCACGGAGCGGATTTCGGCCGAATGTGGCCCAGATGTTCCGGAGCGATTTATTTGTGTTGATGGAAAATGGCTGAGCCAATAATCCTTGGAAGGCATTCCTGCAGGGAGAGCTGAAGTCTGCTTTGCTTCTCTGCTCCTTATATTAGCTTGTGGTTTTTCTTTTAGGGAAGAACAGAAAGAAACTGGATGTTGGAAGAAGCCCAGTAACAACTGTGTCCATTTGACAACTGATGCCCAAATCGCAAGCCTCAATTTGTTGATCTGATTCATATCGATTATTGAACATTCACAGAGGCCCAGGAACTTCTCATCATTATCTCGTTTACTCCCGGTCATCAGGGGGAGGCCAAGGCTCAGAGAGGTGGGGTGTCCTGCCCGGAGTCACACAGCCAGTAGAAAGAGGGCTGAGACTAAAACCCCAGGAGTCAGATTGTAGAGCAGAAACATTCTTACCACATTCCTGTGAAGGGCAATGACGGGGGTGTTTAAGGATTAAAGGGGAGGTTTTCGAATTGATCCTTCTTTTTGTCAGTCTCTCTGCATTTAGTCCAGAGGTCCTTAAAGGAGAAGCACTGCTTTCTGACACACACCTCCCCCCGCCCCTCGCAGCACCTCCCGGGTAATGAGTAATTGTGCTATGGTCCAAAGCCGTACTTAGGATCACGTGGAAATGGCTCTGAAGCAGACAGAACTGCGTCCAAATCTCAGCATCACCCCTCACAAGCTTAGGGAGCAAGTGGTTTAAGTTCCCTGCGTTTGGTTTCTTCATTCTCTAGGTCTCTGGCTCTGCAGCTATAGCGGCAGCACATTGAAGTGGCGCTGTGAGGACAGTTCTGGGCCCAGCGCTTGGCACAGAATTGGCTCAGTGGATGGTGCTTGGGCCGGCACGGAATTAACCTGGTTCTCTCGCATCCAAGTCTAATTCTGTTCGGAGGTACAATGAACGTTCATTGAGGATTTAATTACGCCCGTGCAAAGGGAGATCACAGAGCACTTCCGGAAGACCCAGGATCCCAAGGGACTCGCATCCTAAATATTTGCCAAATAAATGCCATCTTACCGGAACGGTATTTTTTGAATTAGGACATGCAATGGTGGACAGGACAGGTGTGGCTTTGTCCTTGTGGAGGGCACAGGCTTCAGGACAGACATGACACATATGTGAAAAGTAAATGTGGCGAGTGCTCTAGTAGGGAGACTCCTACAGCACGGGACTTAGGGACTCACCAAGGGACTGCCACTCTCATGATGACGGGGCTTCCGAAGGAGCAAAGCTGGACAGGGAAGTTCAGAGCGCTGGAGGAGCAGGTGGGAGAGAGTGTGGGCTTAGGTGAGACTGAAGAAGTAGGGAGGGTCATGGGGAGCCTTGCACGACAGGTTAGGAGTCTGGAGGTTCTAATGAGGCAGGCATCAAACCTTCCAAGTAGATTAAGCAAAGGATTTACATCTTAGAAAGATTACTTGGCTGCCATTTGGAAAAAAGATTTGGGGTGAGGGAGACCCAGAGACAATTACCAGTAAAGTAATGCAATTGGTGTGGTGAGGTTGGGAGGATATTCAAAATGTTTAACAATTAGTACCCAAGAGCCATCACCAGGTGGACTGGGAGGCTATGGAAGGAAGTCCTGAAGGACCTCTGGGCAGCATCCTCCCCCAGGGCACCAGCAGAGAGGGGGCACTCATGGAGGGTCATTGGTGGTGTGGGCAGGAGCACTTGACCAGTTAGCATGGACTTATTTCAATATCCCAGCCATTGGGGAGGTCACTGTGACACATTCCACTGTGGATGTCAGCGGGGTAAGGGGAGAGGCAACGAGGAGCTGGAATAAGACTCCCCAGTTTCTATGCATTTCACCCATGAGCCAACAACCAAGGAGCTCAAGCTCATTGATTGGACACCTTGAATCTGGGAACTCCCGGTGAGACCACTAGGACTTGGAGTAGGATGTGCCACCCAGAAGAATGGGGACACTGCCACTTTAAGAGGAATGTGGTCTCAACTGTGAACTGATCACAACCACTCGCTTGCCCTAGTCAAGCCAACTGTGTCTTGGGTTCATCCTGACCGCTCCCACCCTAGCGATTCTGGACATCATCCCTGCTGTCCTGACCCTGACCACGTTCTTGGCGAATATGGCCAATCGGATTCTTCTTTGTTGATTTTTCAGATTCTTCATTCTACTGGTTTTTTGTCCTGGATTCTCCGCAAGCAGCAGACTTCCCAGCTCCATTTTGCTCTCTGCCCGAGTCCTGCCGTGTCTTCTGCTTAACCTCCCAGCTCCGTGCACACCCCTCATTCCTGGATGGCAACCCCGGTTTTTCTCCAGGGAGCCCGTGGGATTGAGTGTGGTGTATGCTGCTTTGCTAACCAAGACAGTCAAATTAGTCAAGCGAGTCATTCCCTCATTCAAGTTTTCCTGCCGGGGGCACAGTGAACGCTGGAGCGGTTCAGGCTGCTTCCATCTCCACACTCTGCCTGAGGCCTGCCACGCCCTGGGGAACGACTGAGACGCGACAGACTGCGTGATTGCAATGAGCATCCGCTGCACTGCGGCTGCTGAGGATTCAGGATGAGAAAAACATGGCCTCCCATCAGACCTGAATCTGCTCATTGGTTCCTCCTTGAGTCATCCCCTCGGCCATTTAGGGCTGAGTGCCCAGTCCGTGCCAGGCACCGTGAATAAGGAGCCATTTCTGAGCTCCAGGAGAGAGGAACGGGAACAGGGAGAGGGGTGTCTTTCACCGAAAGATTGTGTCACCCGTGAAAAATGAAGACGGGAATTAAAACCAACGTTTGCAAAGCTCTCTGAGCGCTAGGTATTGACTTTGGCAAGCGGGCGGAGGCTGGGTGGTCCCCCTTGCACGAGGAGGCCTTAAACCCTAGGCAAGGGCTTTTTCCAAATCCATCCTGCTTTGAAGGTTTCAGTCTACTGGGGCAGGGGTGCGGGGGTGCACTTGGACTTGGCCGGCTGACTGTGAGCCAGAGCTTGAGGTTATATGTGGGACTCATGCTCCATAAAGAACACGCTTGGACCCTTGGCGGCTCGTGCAAGCTCATTGCATTGGCTCTCCCCTCTGGCAAGAGACAAAGCCTGGGACAAGGGAAGGTGTCCCCTCACTGCCGGACAGATGACAGTGTGCGGTGTTAATCTCAGTGAGCATTGAAGAGACGCAAGCCTCTGCATGCCTTCCTCGTTCAAAAACACAGAGTGAGGCCCCGTGAGGCGCAGGCGCCGTGTTAGGAGCTCGCTGCGTGGCTGAGAGGGAGGCAGTCCCTGCTGTCTGAGACCTCACAGATAGATGAGGCGCCCAGGGTTCTAATAAGCTGTGTGTGCGTGTGGAAACTGAGGCCCAGAGAAGTTAGCTAACGCGCTCAGAGATAACTGGAAAGGCACATTGGTCTCTGCGCTGGATCCTGGCATGGAGCTCCTGGAACCTTTGTGATTCCCCAAGTGACAGAGCACTAGAGCATCTTCCGCTCTACTGAGGTGACTTGGGTGGGTTCCTGAGTGGCTTCTGGATGGGGGCATCAGAAAAACAAGCCGAGATTAGAAAGCTGGAATTTTCAGCCATCCCCCTTCCCCCACCCCATTCTCTAGAGAGGATGAAGGGTCCCAGGTTTGAGTCCTGTCAGGGCACATGCCCGGTTATGGCCTCAATCCCCAATGTGGGGCGTGCAGGAGGCAGCTGATTAATGTTTCTTTCTCATCATTAATGTTTCTGTCTCTCTCCCTCTCTCTTCCCCTCTGAAATCAATAAACAAGAAATATTTTAAAAAGAAAAAGGAAGTATGCCAAAACCGGTTTGGCTCAATGGATAGAGCGTCGGCTTAGGGATTGAAGGGTCCCGGGTTCGATTCCGGTCAAGGGCATGTACCTTGGTTGCGGGCATATCCCCAGTAGGGGGTGTGCAAGAGGCAGCTGGTCGATGACTCTCTCTCATCGATGTTTCTAACTCTCTATCTCTCTCCCTTCCTCTCTGTACAAAATCAATAAAATATATATTTAAAAAAAAAAAAAAAGAAAGAAAAAGGAAGTATGAAAATACCCATGGAGAATTACCTCCCAAAGGCAACCTTGGCCGACCTCGTGGGGCACTCCAGAGCAGCAATGCTGGGCCAGAATGTCCTGCCCTGGTGGGAAATGGCCAGGCCTTCCTACCCTGCCTCTGACAGTCACCAGATGTGGGCCAGCTGGGAGGATGTGCCTCGGCCCAGCCTGCTCTCTACACTGGGCATGAACCCTTCGGGAGCTCACGGATGGCAGCCTCCCTTGGCCTTGGACCTGAGTGGTACAAGCATGTGTCTGCCACAGCAATGCACGTGAACCTTTTCTCACGTCGGGGACTCCTAGCGGCGGTGTGGTATTTCTGATTACTCGAATTGACGGACACCCCAAGGCTGAGCATTAGGCTATTATGAACTTTCTGCTGTTCTGAATGATGCCATGCATGAACATTCTAGGACCGTGGTCGGCAAACTGCGGCTCGAGAGCCACATGCGGCTCTTCGGCCACTTGCGTGTGGCTCTTCCACAAAATACCATGGCCTGGGCGAGTCTATTTTGAAGAAGTAGCGTTAGAAGAACTTTGTTTAAAAATTTTGGCTCTCACCAAAACCATTTGGCTCAGTGGATAGAGCGTCAGCCTGAGGACTGAAGGGTCCCGGGTTCGATTCCGGTCAAGGGCATGTACCTTGGTTGCGGGCACATCTCCGGTGAGGTGTGTGCAGGAGGCAGCTGATCAGTGTTTCTCTCTCATCGATGTTTCTAACTCTCTATCCTTCTCTCTTCCTTTCTGTGAATAATCAATAAATTTTTTTTTTTTTAATGTGGCTCTCAAAAGAAATTTCAATCGTTGTACTGTTGGTATTTCACTCTGTTAACTAATGAGTTTGCCGACGACTGTGACCTGGTAGATTACAATTTTGTACTCTTCCCTGATTTCTCTCCTTAGGACAAATCCCTAAAGGTGGGATTCTACGGCAAGGTGTTTGGGTATCTTCAAGGCTTCTCCTTCCCCCACCCAATACCTCCACGCTGGCCTCCACGGAACCCATGCCAATCCCTGCTGCCCCGCTGGGTCCTGTTGACACCAATTACCCTGACTCCTTGAGGGTAGCGCTAGCCTCACAGGGGAAGAAAAGATTCTGTTTTTGTTTTTATTCGCAGTTTTTAAACGCTGTGGGTAAACACGATTTCACATGCTGTTTGACCGCTTGATTTCCTGTTTTTCTGAACTGCTTGTTTATATTCATTCTTCATTTTCCTAATGCAGCTTCTTCTTGTCCTCACTGATTGGAAAGACTTCTTAAACACAGAGGCTCGTCCTCCCTGCCATCTCTGCTGCCACTATCTTCCCCAGTTTACTGTTTGCCTTTCGTGTTGTTTACAGCGTTTCTGACAGGCACATGTTTACAGTTGGTTGGGGCCAATTCATCCATCTTTTCCATCTCCGCGTCTGTCCTTGTCATTCCGATCGCAATGCTGGATTCTCTTTTCATCTCGATGCTGGACCTTGATTCTCCCCTATTAAATGTGTCCCAGTTAATTTCCATTCAGGCTGCCTGGTCTGTCAGAATCTTACATCACCCAGCAGCTCAGCTCTCCCTCCCAGCTTTGAGTCACATGCAAATTTGATCAACGCTCTTTCTGTGACTTCATCCAAGTCGTCTATCACCCACCCCCCTTTTGCATTTCTCTAATGACGCTCATTCAACTCGTCTGAAAAGGAGCCAAATGGAGTCTTCCATATCACCGATGCAGCAGCCAACTGGCGCCAGGCACCGACGTGGGAGAGGAGCCTACCCCTGCCAACTGGACGCCTGGCCAGGTCCAAGATGCCTCTTTGGATCAGTGTTTTCAAGCACCTGTCACCCTCAGAGCCCTTGCTTTCTGTACATAATCATTTATTTATATTTTCTCCTCCCATTAGCATATCTATGTTTCCCCCTTTTTTAGCCAACTGAATGCTTTGCAGAATGACAAGGGACATAAATATATAGAAAATAATCATGTGTTAGATGACAATGATGAGGCATGAATGACAGAACAAACAGTCCAGAGTCACCCTGGGAGTTCAACTCATTTCCTTGGGTTATTGGACAAGACATTCAAGATTGTCTGGTCCACACCTTCCCACCCTCATCCACCTGATGCTAACATCCATTTTCCCTCGTGAAGGTTAATTATAGCTACCATTTATAGAAACCATCTGGAAACCAGACAGTTTTCTTACATGATCTCCAATCCTTTTTTTAAAAAAAGAAACTTTGCAAGACAGGTGTTTTCTCCCTTCAAACACAAGGAAAATAGAGGCACCAAGAAGTCAAACTTTTAGTCCAAAATCACACAGTGTGAAAGTGTTAAGAGCCTGGTTTTGAACTCGTATCTCTCTGGATCCAAATCCCATATCAAGCTGCCTCTCCAGCTGATGCCAATTGCCCTGTACTTTTAAACACAATCAGGGTTGGGTCACTCCTGAAGATCATTCCAGGAGTGCCATGAGGGGAAGAATTCTGGATATTGGCCTCGTGTCCTTTTCTGTATCTTCTGCCTTTGAAGATGCACAAATTAATCTTCTTGTCCCTCCTCAAGATAGGACTTCTAAGCATCCTCTTCTCCTTGTCCCCTCTTCTCAGACCTGTCAACAGTTCCTCATACGGTAGAGTTGGGACACCTTTCTGGGGATCGAGCCTGCAACCGAGATACATGCCCTTGACAGGAACTGAAATCACTTTCAGTCCTTGGGCCGACGCTCTAACTGGTGAGCCAAAGCAGCTGGGTCCACTCTATGACTTTTTAAAATTAAGCTTTCATCCTTGATTGACTGCTTTTTCTCACCTCCCAGTCTTACCCTGGAGTTCCTCCCTGCCTTCTTTGAACATTCATTTATAGAGCTACAGCCCTGGCCTCGTGATGCCCGGAGGGTGAGAGAGACAGGTGGGATGAGGAAAGCTCCGAGTTCCTGGGTGGGGCCTTTAAGGTGGGAGACCACCTAGCACAGAGCCAGGAGGGCTCTTTCCAGAGTGGTCTTGGGAGGAGTTGGAAAGGGGGAGCTGCAAAGGTGACATCCAAAAACACGGAGGTGGGACAAGGAAATATACTTCAAAACCCTTCCATGGTTCTGTCCACTCCTGTGACTGAGCTATGTTTCCTTTTTGTGTTCTGAGCCCCACGTGCTCCTCTTCCCCATTCCTAATGTGAAGATAATAATATTACCTTCCTTGTGGGTTTGTGCTGAGAATTAAATGATACAATCACCGTGAAGCACTTAGAACAGTAAGTGCCTCACAATTGGTGGCCATTATCTTTTTTTTTTTTTTTTACCCGCCATTATCGTTTTCAGTCTCACCCCTACATTTAATTATTTCTGGGAACAAAGCACCAGGCAGTGTGCAAGGATAACGGCCTTGTGTTTTGACCTCCTGCTTGAGAGCTTCCTTATACACACTTCATCTGAGCCTCGCACCCCCTGGAGAAGAGAGCACAGCGGGCCCTCACTGACCTTCTCTAAGGAGATTGTGAGGAAGACTTGAATGATGAAGAGGAACATCAGAGTGTGTCCAGGAGTCCATCACCACTTTCCCCACCATCCTGTTTTGATTTTTAATGTGGATCGATGACCAGCAATAAGGATCGACTGAGTTGAGTCTTAGCTTACGTCTGACAGCTCCTACCCCCCTTGCACTCTTCCTTTGACACACACACGCCCCCCCCCCCTCCTCTTCCCCACATCGGAGACCAGGCTATGGCCCTGAGTTTGACACTGAGGCTTATCCCAATGCCTGAGCTGACTGTGAAAACAGCAGAAGGTGGCTCAGCCCTGTATGTTCCTTCATGGTTTTGACCTTCACTACCAACTCTGGACTCAGCCCAGCTCTCAGCTCTGGAATCCAATGCTGCATTAAGAACTGTGAAGGATCTTGGATTTTGCCCTACCTGAGATCTAACAAGTTGACCACTACAATTCTCTGGTTCTGGCAGAAGATGTGAAACTCCTGCATGGGAGACAAAAGACAGCTTATTACTCACAGTAACATTAGCAGCCAGAAAGCCATAGCTGGTGCTAGTTCCCTGAACCTCAGTTCCCCAGGGGCAATGAAGTGGGGGACCAGGTAACTCCGCTACACACAGCAGGTTTTGTTAGTAGGTAGGAATCCAAAGCCCAAGAAACTCCCATCTTTTAAAGGAGCTGTATGCCAACCTGCCTAACCTCTGCCCCAGAGAGAGACATGACTGGTCAGCAAACACATCAGCCCTCTGGCCTGAGGGGGACACTGTGTCCATGCCCCAGGGCTCTCTATTAAGCAAACATCCTTGGAAAGACAGGCAGCAACCAAAGCTTTCAGTGCCTCTGCTTACGAGATGTGCAGACACTTGGGAACGACGCTTGGAAAATGGACTCTTACCCAACACCTTGTCCTTCCTCTATGGTCTATTCGGGTCATAGTTTCTGGGATACCCAATACCCAGGGCCTTCCTGGGCTCATCAGAGCAATATTATGGAGGCAAAGCCAGGTGATTTTTAGGAGGTTCACATGCCTTGTGCTGCGAGCTGGTAAAATGGACCCAGGCGATGTGCCCGGCGCCCGGAGAAAAGGTGAAATGTGGTCCAGTATGCAAATGAACATGAAATTTTAGCGAGATTAGAGAAAACACTGACACAATTCGTATAACGATGTCCTGACCCATTTTTCTAATGATGAAAGTCGGCATGTCTCTAATAATGAATGTTAATTAACTGCAAGGTACAAGCCGTTAGCCAACGTGGACTCTCTGGGTGTCTGTGCTTATAGTTTGAACAAACACCTGGCTCATCTAAACATCCCTTCACCCTCTTACCCAGCAGACGAAGAGTTGCTGTAGGGCTTCCTATGGGCTGGGTGACTTCAGCTTAAGTACTGGACACCACAGCATAGACTGTACAACACTGTGAGCCTGGATCCACCCAAGTGATCCAACATAAAGTGCCTACTGCTCGGCCAGGGCTAAGGGGACAGGCCCACCCTTTCCTCAGCAATCCCACACCTCGGGCCTTATCCCAGAGAAGGCCCCGGAGATGAGCAACATGGCTTTTCCGGGGATTAAGTAAGCTGACACAAAGTGCTAAGAACAGTAGCTGGCTCAATGTATTTCATGTACGTGCTCAGCTCAGTTTCACTGACAAGTGAAAAGGATTTAAATAACCCAAACCTCCAACCTTAAAGGACTCTTTCAGTAAATTATGAAATGGACCTAAAATAAATTGGGACATGGGTGTTAAAACCATACTGTAACTGGATCCTGCTTATGTTTAGAATGTAAAAAGGAACAGAGACCATTGCCCTCGCTGTCACAATAAGGAAGCACTGATACACTAAAAACTGTCACGCTGATCTAGGGATAAATGAAGAGCAGATGTGAAGATCTCTACAGTGAAAACTGAACACCAGTGCTGAGGTAAAGACCATTTCAAGAAAGGCAAAAAGAAAAGATGAACTGTATTAATGTACTCAAATATTTAGTTTTGTTAAGATGAAAATTCTTCCCAAGTTTATCTAAACATTCAATGATATTCCAATCAAAATCTCAAAGGACTTTTCTGTAAACACTAATAAGCTGGTTCGGAAGTATATATGAAAATGGAAAGACCCTAGAATAGCCAAGATAATTTTAAGAAGAACACAGTTGGTGGCTTATATTGACATATTTCAGGAGGTAGTTTTTTGGTCCAGAGTAAATCTATAGTGTGTCGCTGGTGACCTGGTACTCACCAGGAGAGCTGGGGTGGCTGTTTTGGGCTAGCATCTGTGCCAATTAATGAGAATCTGAGCCAGGTGGGTTTTATTCATTCATTAAACACATATTAACTGAGGTTGTTTGTGCCAGGCAAGGACAGATTTGCAATGAAGCCTCTCCCTCACATAGGCCTCCTTCCAAGGACTCCCATAGTCACAGGTATTTGTAAAAAATGCCAAGAAAGATCTTCGCCAGAATTGGTTAAAGACCACTGTCTCCACTGTAGTCTTCCTTCCTTCCTACTTCCCTCATGGTGATTGACGTGGCAGTAATTGTGTCATTGGGAGAATTCAATTTAAGTGGAAATGAGGATTTATTCAGTATGGTTTTGGTGGGATATATTTATGTGGCTGCAGCCACTTTTAGGGAGGGTTCCATTATTTCTAACTGATCCAGAAAGAAAGGACAATCAGAAATATTCTTACTGCCCACTATGCCAACCCACCCAGAGTCATGACACTGTGTCCCATGCCAGAAATTGTTTATCAACATATAAATAGTTTCTAGGGTACCTGGCATCAAAACTATGGGGTAATAGAGAAAAACTGAGGTACAAAAGCAAGTCTGTGGAAAATCCTTCCTAATTTTATAGCTCATATCTGAAAGAAATTTGATAGATCTTCCCACCTTGGACATGACCAATAGCAAATCATGAAGCCAAGAGAAATGTTCATGAAACATCAGAAATAAAACACAAAACAAATTTTAATCAACCACACTAGAGAAAACAACCCAACTATCTTTATATTCTCTCTATAAAAAAAATATTGTAAGATTTACTGAGAAAAGTGTTAAAGTTTCTCACTCTGATAGCGAATTTGTGTATTTCTCCTTGCAGTTCCGCCAAATTTAACTTTATACATAGCTGAGACTTGTTATTAAGTGTACGCAAATTCAGAGCTGCTATATCATCCTGACAAATTGAACCTATTTTTATTACACAATCTCCTTTTTCATATCTCGCAGTTCTTTGCCCTGAAGTTTGCTTGGCCTCATGAATCTGATGACAGCACCTTCTTTTCCACTTCCCATTCTTTCACCCCTAAACACAGGCATGGGCCACCACTCCAACTGAGGGCAGGGGGCCAGGCCTCTATCCTGCTACCGTATGACTCTTGCACTGACCCGTCATTGGGTATGAGTTGCTGGGAGAGAGCGGCCATGGCCTTGAGCCACACAGCTTTCTGCAGCGGGAGTAGCGCTTGGGGAGGGGCTCAGCTGTGAGCCACCCGCAGACAACATGGGCAGCTGCCAGAGGACTGGATGTATGGGTCCTGAAGGGAGATGGGACAACACCCCAGGGCACCCACCATACACCCTCAACCTCCAATCAAGTTGCTATGGAAACAGATTCTTCTCACGAGAGAGGCACCGGATTGTCAGATCTGCTTACTAGAACCAAAAACCCTAAATATGTTGAATCGGAAAATGGCAACCTTGTGGTTCTCAGAATCTTGGAGCTGGAAGGACCTCAGAGATGTTAGAGCTCACCCTTCGCATTTTTACAGACGAGGTGACCGGGGCTCAGATGGAATTAGTTCTTTTCCTAAGGCCGAGGAGCCATCTGTGTCTCTGGCAGGACCACAGTCATGAGTTTGCTCTTTTGACTCACAATGTATTGCATGGCTCCAGCCCTGTGTTTATTTGGCAGACATCTATGGCTAAAGAATATTGTGCATAAGCCGCGTAATCTATATTTATGGTGTCTTAAATAAGTCTGGAAAAAGTACCCTCAAGAGTCTCTTAGTTGTCAAGATTTTTGCATATACATTTTCCATTAGCATACATGATTAAGGCATAAATGCCCCTATAAAACTAAACATGGTCTTTGTTTTCTAAGTACGTTTATAAGCTCCTGATGACAGAATGATGGAACATTTTTGCAACCCAGCTTTTATTCAGTTCCAAGTAAGACCACGGATAAAGGCTTCGCCTGGGAAATCAGTTCATGGTCATTAGTACGTTATAGTCTCATAGTTCTGTAGCTTCTGCCTTATCTCATGTAATCCTCCCAGAAGCTGGGATGTGGGAAGGAAACAAAGTGGTTGCTCCAATTTAGAGATGCAACTACATAACAAGATAAGTGAAACTGCTCACAAGAAAGACACATGTTTAGTCCATGGTGGTTCCAGGGCAAAATTTGGTCACCTGTCTCATAACCCAGTGTAACAAATGCACCCTCCGGAGCCCCTCCCCCCCCACAATGAGTCATGCCCTTTACAATTCCCTCACCTTGGACTTGCTTAGAATATGGCCAGGTGACGGGCTATCCCCGCCTTGGTTGTGTGGTTACATTCTGTTATGTAAGACTCCTACTAGTAGCTGAAGAGAGAAACTGCTACTGACCCTGAAGAAATAAACTGCCACATTGAATAGCTTATCTGGGCATTCACCTGGCAGGGAACCGAGGGCTGGAAGGTGGTCTCCAGCCGAGAGCCAACAAAATGCTGGCCCTCAGCAGAATCCTGCCAACAACCCGAGGGAGCCTGAAAGCAGCCTCTTCCCCATCCACGCCTCCAGATGAGAACACAGCCCAGCTGACATGGCACAGCACCTTCCGTGTAGTTCCCTCATCCCATTCACATAAGAGACATACCCTGACTCCTGACCCTCAGAAACTCTGAGATAACAAATGTGTCATGTTTTAAGTTGCCAAGTTCACGGTAATTTGTTATATAATTGTAAAAGACTGATATCCCTCCTAAGATGGCTCAGGTAAAACCATATATATCTCTCTATCTCCTCGTACTCCTGGACTCGGGGGCCAACCTGTTAAAGGCTGAGTATGTGTGCATATACTGGTTTCCTTATCCATCCATCAGCCAATAGACATTTGGGTTGCTTGTACCTTTTGGCTATTGTGAACAACGCTGCTATGAATATTGACGTGCAAATATCTCTTCAAGACCCTCCTTCAGTTCTTCCGGATAAGCACCTAGCAGTGAAATTGCTGCATCATATGGCTTAATTCCAGTTTTAATTTTTTGCGGCCCCCCTATACCACTTTCCATAGCAGCTGCCGCCTTTCCATTCCCACCACCAAGTGTCTCCATTTCCATTCCCACACGCACAAGTGTCCCAGTTTCTCCAGAGCCTCAGAGGAGCTAGCGTGGGCCCTTCTGAATTGGATGTGAAGGCAGGGCATCTGAGTGGAGCCGACCAGGAGACACTGACCACGCCTTAGGTGACGGGATGGTACTGCTGACCGACTAGGAACTTATCCAACAGGAAATGAGAGAAGCCACCAAAGATCAGAGAGTTCGCTGCGGACAGTGGAGGGAGGAGAGCAAAAGGTGAGGATTCAGCCTGGGCAGCCCATTCATTCACCAAGGGCAGCAGCTAATTGCTTTTAAAAAGCTCCTGCTCTTGAGTTAAACCTTCCCCTGCTGTCCCTAGATTTACTTAGCAAACGCTTTTGCATATTAAATACTAACGTATCTCAGATGGAGTTACCCAAATCAAAATTAGAGGCTTCAGTGATAGTTACCATCTGTGGAGGCTTTTAGTTTTCATGCAACAACCCAGAGAGGTAGACATTCTGACGACAGTCCTCCCAGGGGGAGGCAAAGCAATGAAGCCTCAGGAGAGGGACATGCCCTCCTATCCTTACTGTTTGCTCCCACTAAGGGCCGGGAGTAGAAAGGATTGCTCAGTCTGGGGCTCTGGGGATGGTGTGTGTGCTAGTTGGCAGGGACACTGTGCATTTAGAGTATATGCACAAAGATCAATGGACTTGAGAGTAAGGTGAAGAACAGAGTTGTTAGGGCAGAGAAAGTATTCTGTAGACACTATGATGGTAGATGCAAGTCATTTCACATGGGTCAAAACCCATAGAGCGGGCCACATAAGAAGTGAATTCTAATGAAACTGTGGACTTCCGTTAGTAATAACCAACTTGTAAGTAATGAAGCCAGCACCCAAACTCAGACCTTCAGATCCTAGAGTCTACATGCTTTCTATTATTCCACCCTACTTCTCTAGACAAATAAGGTGTTCTTTGATACCTATTTTTTTTAACTTCTGGAGATTCTAATTCTCTATTAAATAAAAGTCGACGATAGCACTCACACGTGACATCTGAGTCTCTTGCCCCAAATCCTAGGAGTTTCCAGCTTCTTACGTCAAACGTTCAACAAGAGGCCAGACAGTGTGCCCAGGGCTAGCCCCATACAGAGTCATAGCAAGAAACGCACCAACACCAAGGCTAGGGTGAGGACAGGGACATTAAATCATAAAGGGATATTCAGGGCCTTACATCCTTAAAGACAATGATCTTTTTGTTTGTGGAGGACGAATAGGTGAATTCGGTCATTCCGTAAACTTCTCCTGGGGCCTTGGGAAACACAGGAGACAAACAGTTCTTACCTTCAAACAGATAGCTGTCTCTGGATGGCATGTGCAAGGTGAGTTCACTTATAACTACATGCAGGATAATACTCTAAATACGTTACAACTGGAAGAGCATGGAAGGCAACCAATCAGAATGGATAGCTCAACCTTCCAGAACACACTCCAGCCATAAATAAGCCACCTGGACATACCTGGAGACTAATACCTGTGTATTAGTCAGCTCAGGCTGCCATAACAAAATACCATACATTAGATGGCTTTGAACAGCAGCAATTTATTTTCTCATAGTTCCGGAGATAGGAAAGTCCAAGATCAAGATTTGATTTCTGGTGTACGCCCTCTCTCTGCCTAGCAGATAGATGCCCTCTCACTGTGTTTTGGGCACCAATCCTATCGGACTAGGGGCTCACCTTTATGACCTCATTTAACCTCAATTACCTCCTTAGGGCCCCCTATCTCCAGAAACAGTCACACTGTGGGACAGGTCCCTTAACCTGTGGGGTCTGTGCTACTCCTGTTAGTGTCAGGACTAAATTGCATTATGGGATACCCAGTTGGGGTCAGAGAGACTCATGGTGACAGAAGTGTTGGGAGTGTGGGAGTAAAGGAGCAACGGAAGTGGTTATTCCAATTTCTCATCTGTAAGATGGGAATATGCATCACCATTCCTACCTCACTGCTTGCTGTGAAGAATAAATGAATTCGTGCTTAGAATAGCACCTGACACAGAGGCAACATTACCAATGTTAGCTGTTATTACCTCTTAATTTCTCCTTCTGACAATGCAAATTAACATTGCATTTCTCCCTCTGTTCAGCCAAACTGAGACTCAATGTTGAGGGTTCACCAATGGCAACTGACTCTACAGATACCAGAAATGAGTACTACTAATAGTAAATACTCACTACCATCTATCAATTAGAAAAGTGGCCAGGCATATATATAATGCATTGAAATAAAATGACAAAGATAGACCCTCAAGTGATGACAAAGCCTGGTAGGGCCTTGAGGGATTAGGGGTAATCTTTTATTTCTTTTCCTCTTCCTGTTGTTCTTATGTGGTTTCTGTTTGTTTTGTTTTCTTGTTCTCCGCAATGAGACTGTGTCTATTCGTACTCATAAAAGCAACTATAAACGTCATTTTTTAAATCCTATCTGGGCAAAGGATCTGTGAGCCCCAAGGAAACAGACACGCACGCACCCACCCTCGCACCCTTGTCCTTTCTCCTCTGTGTTCTACTCAAGGCATGCCCTGGGCAATGAGACCGCACCAGCTCTCCACCACTGTCCCGAGGTGCGGCCACAGAGGGATGACTCAGACGATGTGGCTTCTGGCACCAGGCAGCGCCAGAGCCAGGGAAGAGCAGGAGAGCTGCAGCTGCCACACTAGCCAGCTCTGCAGAGAATCCTCACGCTGAAGTGGGAGAGGGGGCGCTCACAGCACGTTCCCACCTGAACCACGCAGGGCCAGACTCGCCTAATTAATCATACTAATTGCAAAGAGGGAGCTGGAAGCCAACAGGCAGACCCAACACACTGAAGAATTAAAGAATATCCAAGCACAGGAACCCCAGTCAGCTTCTTCCTTAGGTGCTCCACATTTTATTTATTTACTTTGCAATACAAATCAAAAAATGCTCAGCATCAAGACTTCCTTTGCTTCAGGTCCCCACAGAGCCTTGCATGGAGCCAGGAAATGCTGCGCTTTGATTATTTTAATCGATATATCTTGTTTTCCCTGCCCAGCACCCACTGTTCCTTTTCCAGGTAAAACATCTCCCAGTTTCCCTTTGAGGAAGCACCCCTCTAACATCCTTAATGGGCTGTCAATCAACGTGACCTTCCCGCCCAGGGGGCGGCACTGAGCCCAAAATAAGCCAATCAGATGCTCCCTTCTTTGAGTAGGGGCAATGGATTACCCCAACAAGCCTTTTCATTGGCTTAGGTGGCACCCAAGTCCCTAAATAAAAGGTACAGCAGCCTACCAGCTCCCTGGGGAGTCACCTCACAAGTATTTCAATTCTCACCATGCCAAAGCCCTGGGCCTGTGAGAGTTGGCTCTTAGGAAGGAAGGGTTTGAGGTTTGGAGAAGGGAAGACAAGTGCCAAACGCTGTGGCAGAGCCTGGAGGAACTTTCCTCCTGGTCTCGGTCCTTTCCTGTCCCCTCTCTGCTCACGGAAGCCGGAATGAGCTTTTGGTTATTCTTAAATTGTGATACAACACACCAAACATAAAATTCACCATTGTAATCATCTTAAACCGTGCGGTGTAGTGGCATTTAGCACATTCACAGAGTGGCACGACCAACATCACTACCTGGTTCCAGAACCTTCTCATCACCCCCAAAAGAAAACCCCGCACCCCATTAGGCGGTCACTCCCCATCACTCTCCCCCAAGGCCCTGGCAACTACTACGTTGCTTTCAGTTTCTATGGCCTATACTAGATCTTCCATATCAATAGACTCATGCAAACGGCATGTGATTTTATGTGTCTGGCATCTAGGACCCAGGACTCAGTCCACAGAACTTTCCTCTTGTCAACTCAGACTCACTGGGCCTTGAGGGATTCTCACCTAGTCCCGTGGCTTTCAATTCTATCTCCCAGCTTTCTCCAGCCAGGTGTCTCCCCTGATCGCCAACTGAGCATGGCTAACAGATATCACCAACAGGTGTTAGCAGCTTCACTCCAAAACAAACTTGTTGTCTACCGTCCCCTACTGTTAACCCTTATCGCCGCAAACGAAAATGCCATCCTTCCAGACTCAGGCCAGATAACACCGAGTCCTCGACTTACTTCTCCGTCGCCCCATCCAGTCAATAAACGCAGCCAACTTTGACTTCCAAACACATCCAGCATCCCATGGCTTCTGGTCCCAGCGACCACAGCCCCTTACCTGGGTTATGGCAGTAGCCTCCTTGTCCTCCCTGCCTCCGCCCGTGGCCCTTCCCATCAGTTCTCGGCACAGCAGTTCCAGAGATCCTGTCCAAATGCAAGAGGATCACACCTGTTAAATCTGTGCTGCGGGTAAACAAGAAGTAACTTTTAATTGTTAGTATGTCCCATGCAATATTTGGGACCTTTTGGGGCAGACTTACACTTGAATGTGATCTGTTGTACCAGTCTAACCGAGTTCCTGTGTTTTTATTCGCTAAGTCTGGCAGCCTTAACTATCACGTAACCACCATCCCAATCCTGGTATACCCCCTTTCCTGTTTTTTTTTTTTTTTCTCCTTAGCATACTGCCATCACATGTGTTATTTTATTTATCAGTCTACACTCGCCAGAACGGGGCTGTCTGATAAAGTAGCCAGTAACCACTAGCCACACGTGGCTATTGAATGTTTGCAATGAGGCCCACACTACATTGTCAACTTTAAAACACACACACGCGTTAGTTTTGGGGAAGCTTTTAAGTGTGTTTAGTAAGGGAATACACTTTTTCAACTATACATGTTATAAAGTCAAAATACAGATCCTGTTTTTCCCATGGAACCTTAACATTCCAATTGAGATGTGCCCGAAGTGCAAAGGATACATCGATCTTCATTTTTTTTTTTTAATTTTTAATCTTTGTGAGGCAGCACCTTTCATTTCCTGGGGCCAGTGGAACCCAAGGGTAAAGGGCAGATTCTGAGTGTACTCACCAATAAGAGGGAGCATTGTGTGTCACCCTGTAAATTGTATGTCACCAGTAAGAGGTACTAGAGGACAGCTGGCCTGAAACAGCACGGATTTGCACGGCTAGGTTCCAATTATGCACGATTTTTTAAAAATAATCATACAGTAGGCCCTCCACATCCTGGGATTTCACATCCGTCAATTCAACCAACATCGGCCTGAAGACGCTCTCCGCTCTCCGCGGTTGGGGGTCCTGGGTGCAGAGGGCGGCTATGTGCACCGCTCCGGTGCCACCTCATAGACGGGACTCGTGGGGGTGCAGGAGCCAATCCCCAGCATGAGGGGTGCCCAGACAGGAGGGGGTGTCCAGACAGGAGGACCGCCTGCAGCCAAGTTAGTGCTGAGTCCAAAGTGACACGGGCTTTTCCATGGCACAGGAAATGGTGCTGGAGCCCCACATTGTCCGAGGGGAGGAGACGGCACCAAAGAAGCAGCCAGTTCCACACAGAGGCTTGTCCAGCTCAGTGACCTCCAAAAGCACAGCACTGGTGGCCGGAGGCAGAGCCGAAGCCTGAGGTTCCCGGAAGCCTGTCTCACCGTGCTCTTCCTGGGCACGTAGGTGGATGACCATTTCCCAGCACCTGTGCAGGCTTCTGAGGCCACGTGACCTGTGCAGGCCGATGGGCATAAGCTGAGGCCACGTGACCTGTGCAGGCCGATGGGCATAAGCTGAGGCCACGTGACCTGTGCAGGCCGATGGGCATAAGCTGAGGCCACGTGACCTGTGCAGGCCGATGGGCATAAGCTGAGGCCACGTGACCTGTGCAGGCCGATGGGCATAAGCTGAGGCCATGTGACCTGTGCAGGCCGATGGGCATAAGCTGAGGCCACGTGACCTGTGCAGGCCAATGGGCGTGAGGGAAGATGCTGTGGCACCATGGCCTTTCCCTGGCTTTGGAAGCCAGGGGTTGGGCTTGGTGGTGTTGCCAGCCGTGGGCAGGGGGCCCTGCAAATGGCACAGCCACCCTGGAGAGTTGCCAGGCCGTGTGCAAGGCAGAGATGCAGGTGCCTGCAACCTAAGTGAGCCCAGCTGGTTCTGGACCAAACAGAAGCTTTCTGTCATATTTACAGGGTGACACACAATGCTCAGGAAGCCTTGGTTGTTTTAAAATTATATGGTCCAGCCCTAGCCCGTTTGGCTCAGTGGATAGAGCGTTGGCCTGCACAGAAGGGTCCCGGGATCAGGGTCAATAAGGGCCTAGGGCACATGCGGGGTTGCAGGTTCCAATCCTCAGTAGGGGGCCTGCAGGAGGCAGTTGATCAGTGTTTCCCATCATTGCTGTTTCTCTCCCTCTCTTTCCGCTCTGAAATCAATACAAATATATTTAGCCCTAACTGATTTGGCTCAGTGGATAGAACATCGGCCTGCTGACTGAAAGTTCCCAGGTTCGATTCTGATCAAGGGCATGTACCTTGGTTGTGGGCACATCCCCAGTAGGAGGTGTGCAGGAGGCAGCTGATCGATGTTTCTCTCCTATCAATGTTTCTAGCTCTCTATCCCTCTCTCTTCCTCTCCGTAAAAAAATCAATTATATATATATATATATGAACAAATAAGAAAATAAATAGTAAAATTATATAGTCTATGTAAATGGGAAAACGAGATACAGAAGAGAGCTGACGTTATCCCTGTCATGGCTTGACCTGAGCCTCGGTTTCCCCCTCTGGAAGGGGCATAAAGGTAAGCTCTGCTTCAGCAAGTGCCATGAAGTTCTTACAAAATAACTTAAACGCACAGGGTACTTACCATGGTTACCAATATGAACACATTCACCCCTTGTATTCCTTTCTTGAAGCTGTTGTAACAGGTTGCCACAAACTGGGCATCACAAAACAATAGAAATGTATGTGCTTGCAGGTCTGCAGGCTACACGTGTGAAATGCAGGCGTGAGTCAGCAGGTCCCTGCTCGCTCCTCAGGCTGCAAGGAAGGATATGGGGCTGAGGAAACCGGAATGGAGGTAGGGTAGGAGGAAGATCTGTGTTTTATTATGTGCCTCTCTGTGCTGTTTAAATTTCCTTTACAAGATACACACGTTCCTTTTTTCTTTTCTTTTATTATTATTATTTTTTTTAACAAAACTCATGTAAAACATAAACTCTAACAATGAAAGCAGACTCTGTCCCAGGTGGAGGGAGTTTCAGGAATCAGCCATAGCTGCAAGGGCGTGTCTGTTTACCTGGCTTTTATTGAGCGGAGGCGGAGGAAGAGCAGGGATTCCTCCGCCCTGAGCCGCTTCACCTGCCCAGGAGTTCCCTGGAAATCACTGAGCACAATGTCACTCTCTTCTGTGCTGTCTGTTGGTGCAGGATTTGGGAACGGTATGTAATAAGAGATCGCTGATTATTTGTTTCCTAATTCCCCCTCCCCTTACTGTCCAGGTATCTCTCTGCGCACAAAAGACTTCTACACTGTCACCTTTTCCCTGGGGATGAGCAAGTTTTGTGTCTAGATCTAGTGTTTGGGGCGCATTCAAAACAATAGCAGTGTCCCCATGAACTATCCCTGTCCTTGGTGCCTTAGGACAGCGGTCGGCAAATCGAGGCTCTCAAGTGGCTCTTAGGCCCCTTGAGTGTTCTAACGCCACTTCTTCAAAATAGACTTGCCCAGGCGAAAACCGACTTCTGAGCATGGGCCACGAAAAATCACACTGTACATGTGCGCCCACACGTGTATTTTTGTGGAAGAGCCACACTCAAAGGGACTCGAGAGCCACAGTTTGCCGACCACTGCCTTAGGAGAATCAAGGCTGGTCACTAAGGCAACAGCAGGCCCACTCTTTCAGCAGGTGCCCATTGCTGGTGTGTTTAATCCTCACCTGAGGGTATTTTTCCTTGATTTCAGGGAGAGTGGAAGAGGCAGGGAAAGACAGAAAAACTTTGATGTGAGAGAAACACATCCATTGGTTGCTCTCAGGTCCAGGGCTGGGGAGGAGCCTGCAACCAAGATATGTGCCCTTGACCGGAATTATACCCAGGACCCTTCGGTCCACAGGCCAACGCTCTACCCACTGAGGCAAACCGGCTAGTGCTCAACAGGTGCCCTCTTTTATGCCAGTGGCAAAGCTCTGACCCTTTGGGTCTGTCCACTGATGGCGCATCTCAGCCGAGGCAAAAGCAGAGGAGGACTCTTCCCATGGCATTAAGAACACCAGCTCGCCCTGACTGGTTTGGCTCAGTGGATAGAGCATCAGCCTGCGGACTGAAGGGTCCCAGGTTCTATTCCAGTCAGGGGCACGTACCTTGGTTGCGGGCACATCCCCAGTGCGGGGTGTGCAGGAGGCAGCTGATCGATGTTTCTCTCTCATCGATGTTTCTAACTCTCTACTCCTCTCCCTTCCTCTCTGTTAAAAATCAATTTTAAAATATATATATATATATATATATATATTTTTTTTTTTTTTTTTTTTTTTTAAAGCCTCAGAATACTCTGCTGGCACACGTGGGCACTCGGGCAGGGTCAGCCCTGTGACTTGTCTCAGCGCTATCCCCAGCTCACAGGTGAGGAGGCTGAGGCTCAGAGAACTGAGATCTCTGGTCCAAGGTCACCAAGCTGGTAGCACAGCTGCGAGTCGCACCAGGTCTGACTCAGCCCAGGACCTTGACCGCTGTGCCCTCCCGCTGGTCATCGGAAAGAAGGCGATGAGTCATCCTAAGGAAGGATGTGGTCCAGGGAGGCTTTCCAAGGGAGGTGGCTCCTGAGCAGGCCCTTGGAGAGCAAGCTGGGCACGCAGAGGAGGGGCGTCTGGGAAGGGAGGGTGGTAGTGAGGACTGGACATCAGCTGCTGCTGGAGAAGCGACAGCAACAAAAAAGCCAGAGAAGTCGGGGGTGGAGGGCAGATGTTCCCGGGGGACACAGATTCTCATCTTCTCCTCTGCACTTCCTTTCTGTAGCTCTGGTCTGGAAGGTTCCTCTGAGCGGTGTAGGCGGATCTTAGGCCTGCGTTTAATTTATTTTATAGCTGGAGTTCCGGAGCTTTTGTGGTGGCTGCAACATATAATATGGAATTTCCCTCTCGAGCAATTCTTCATCTTTGGCAACCCACTGGAGCGTGAGTCTGGCACGCTCTCCTTTTTCCTCTCTCCTAGAGCTTTAGTGGGGGCTCAGCTGGTGCAAGCTCAGGACCCCCTGCCACTGCCCTGCCAGCTCCTCAGCCAAGGTGCCCAGGTCCTGCCAGAGGGCCGAGCCTGCTCCCTCCCTGGTGGTGGCATCAGTACCATATCCTGTCCATTTCCCCGTTTCTCTTTGGGGCTCTCCCATGGAGAGAGGGAGAAAGCGGGACGGCCACATTTGTTTGTGTCTGTTTGCATCGCTCCTGGTGTGGCTTCATCTCTGTTGGCACACATGGCATCTTCTATCTTCCGGTCATGAAAAGGTCACAGGCTTCTGAATCAAAACTCAGCTGGGTTCCCGTCCCAGATCTTTCGGACTGACTTACTCGAGGACCTTGGGGAAGGAGCATTTTAACCTCTCCTAAGTGCCAGTTTCCTTATCTGCAAAAAAATCCCAACGATAGTGATAGGTGTATCAGAGGAATCTTATGAGGTTTAACAATAACCTGTGTAAAGCATCGATGTAAGACTTAGCACGTAATAGGTGGTATGATCTGTATGTTTGCATCTCCTCCAAATTCACATGTTGAAGCCCTAAGCCCCTTTCTTATAGTATTTGGAGATGTAGCCTTTGGGAGGTAGAGTTAGATGAGATCATGAGGGTGGGGCCCTGGTCCAATGTGATTAGTGTTCTTATAAGAAGAAACACTCGATCTCTCTCTGGCTCGCTCGCTCTCTTTCTCTGCCCCCCCTTCTCCCCTTCCTTCCTCCCCACCTTTCTCTCTCTCTCTCCAAAACAGAGAGATAGCTATCAACAAAGAGCTTACCACAGTGCCCATCTCATTGGTTTTCCCTGGGTGGAAGATAATTGGCTCACTCTATTGCCCCACTGTGTGGAGTTCCTGAGACCTCTTAAGAGAGACCAAGAATAACAATTAGCTTCCGAGCAGAAGCAATTGCCCCACCCTGTTGGCAAAGCTCTCACCACACCTGTGGGTGAACATATTTGGCAACAATACATCAGATAAAGGGTTACTATTCAAAATGCATAAAGAACTCATACAACTTAACGAAAGGAAGACAAACAATCCGATCAAAACATGGGCAAAGGACCTAAATAGACACTTCTCCAAAGTGGGCATACAGATGGCCAAGAGACCTATGGAAAAATGCTCGAAGTGTATTCACCCATTGTAGTTTGAAAAGGTCCCCGGGTTCCCCAGCCCACCCCTACACCCTGCCAGTCAGAGCATTAGCATCAGGTTGTCGGCCAGAAGCCTTCATTTATAAATGCCTTTGTTTTCCTGTCCCCCATATCACCCCCTTAGTCCCCTCTCCCTCACCACCCCCTCCACAAGTTTGCACAAAAAACACCGTCTGTGGGAGCAAGACTCCCGACCCTGGCACAGAGCCACAACGTGAAGTAATTGTGCAATTAGAACTTAATTGCCGGATTTAATTTCTTTCTTTTTTCTTTTCCTCTGCCTCTCCATTGTTGCAAATGTGCAGTTCTGCCTTGGGATGTCTGATGAGTTCCTTGTGTCTTGCCCCAGGAAGGAATGAGATTGGGGAAGGGAGAGGCGCAGACAGCTGGCTGGATTTTTCTCCTCAAAGAGAAGTTACAAAGTAAACTTTCCCCAGCGGCTGAAAGCCAAGGAGGAAGACATTTAACTCCAAGATCTGGTGGCAAAGGACCCCATTTCCCCACTCCCCCTTGGGTCCCCCCCTTAACACCCCCCCCTCCCACACACACACAACAGGCCAGATTTTCAGTGACTTTCAGCAAAGGCTATGCCTGAGCTTTGGCAGATGTGTGGTGTACTGCATTAGGTACCAATCCACAGAGTACATACGATGGATATTCTATATATATATATAGGTTAGATCCCATCTAAATCCTCCCAGTAGTCCTACCATCAGAGCCGCTGTCCATCATGTAATACATAAGATAACAGGTTCAGAGAGGTCCAGCTACTTGCCCGGGGTCACACAGCCAGTGAATGCTGCTGCTTGAAAGTGAAGGCAGGAGCTAGTTTTTCCAGGCCCTTCTACCCAGAGGGCCTAGCGCAGTGCCCCAGGACCCACTCCAGAGAACGGGCTCCCTCTCCTCTCTTCCCTGCTCAGCGCAGAGAGACTCCCCAGTCTTCGCCCTCCGCAGACAGCCACTCACAAGCCGCATCCCAGGCCTCGACCGCTCTGGGGGCAGCCTCCTGTCCTGTCTCCCAACAGCCACGGCTGCTGCCAACACTTCCCTTCTCAGCCCCCTGACCGCAGGTTTGGGGTCCCAGCACCACAGCCCCCACCTGCCTCCCGGGGCATCTTCTGAGAACTAACGGTGTGAAGAGAGCACCCCACGCTTGGCCCAGGGACTGCCCCCTCCTGCCTTCCCCGTGCACTGCTGGCGGGCACCTCGGAAGTCCAGGCACTAGGACATGCCGACATCTTTGTGTTTATGTGCAGTCGTGAACGCCAGTGCTCTGGGGGTTTGCTAGAGGAAGTGCACTCCTCAGAGACCATGCTTCTCCCTGGGCCCCCTTTTGTTCTGCTCACATTTTCCCTTATACCCTCCCCTTATGGTGAAGGCCGGGCATGTTCCAGCAAACAAGCCCAGCTTGAGTTTGCTACTGGGCCTGCAACCCACAGCCTGCGGGCCAAATCCAGTCTGCCGCTTGGTTTTGTGGTTGTTCGTTTGTTTGTTTGTCTGATCCTCGCCCAAGGATGTTTTTCCATTGACTTTTAGAGAGAGGGATAGAGAAGAGAGAAACATCAATGTGAGAGAAACACCTGGATTGGTTGCCTCCTGCACATGCCCCAACCAAGGCCCTGCAACTGAGGTACGTGCCCTTGATGGAATCAAACCTGGGATCCTTCAGTTCGCAGGCCGGTGCTCTATCCACTGAGCCAAACCGGCCAGGGCTGCCACTTGATTCTGAGCAGCCTTTTAGCCTAAAGGTGGTTTCTGCAGTGATTGGGGTAGGGAGTGGAGGGGTGAGAATCAAAAGAAAAATAGTATTTGCAACACATGAAAATGGTCTGAAATTCAAATCTGTGTTGATAAATAAAGTTTTATTGGAACAGAGCCACGCTCATGCATTTGTGTGTCCTCCACGGAGCCGTGGTGACAGAGACTGTATGGCCTGTAGTGCCGGAAATATCTACTGTCGGCCCTTCACGGGAAAAGGCAGTTAACTCCTGTCTGTGCCATGCGCCTTGCCTCTGACAGCAACTTTGTAGCCCATTTTGGCACCTTCTTTCCTAACCCACTTCTCCACCCCACCTGACAGGCGCCTGTGGGATTCTGAGTTCAGCCCGTCCACAGGGCGTGGCATCCAAGCAGGACACTGACTGACCCAACCTTTGCCCAGTCACTGACAGCAGTGACAGTGGCCCATCCAGGGAGTGGCAGCTTGGACCGTAGACCCCCCTGGGTATGAATCCTGGCTCCCCGTGGCCCTCACTCAGTGCCCTCCCTGCACACAGGGCGCAATAGTGCCCTCAGCACCAGCTTGATGCAAGGATCAGCTAAAAGGATTCTGGGAAAGAGCTCACCACAGTGCCCATCTCATGGTGAACGTTCAGTAGATGTTAAGTTGCTGATGGGTTGAGCAGGCAAGAATGTGATCCCAAAACCTTTCTCAGAAACTTTCTAATAACATTTGGTGCTTTTCTAATAACATTTCTCCAGTTGTAATAGCTGCTTTACCTCCCTTTCTCCCTCCCTCCATCCAGCGCCTGCCTCTTTCCTAACTAGTAAGTAGTATTAACAGCTTCATCAGTGCCTTTGGCTGTTACTTAAAATGTCTTGAAACTCAATTTTTCTGACTGTAAAATGAGCATAACATTCCCTCCCATGTACTTGATAGAGCTGCTGAGCAAGTGGGACAAGAGGGAGGGTCTAGAAAATTGATTCGATGTTACTCATGACTCAATATCTCAGAAGCAAAAAAAAAATTGTATTGTGAGTTGAATAATGCTCACCGCCCCCCCCCAAAAAAAGATATATTCAAGTCCTAACCCCCACTACCTGGGAAAGCAACCTTATTCGGAAATAGGGTCTTGGTGGCTATAACCAAGTTTAAGATGAGGTCATACTGAGTTAAGGTGACTCCTAATGCATTGACTAATACAGTATCCTTATATAAGAAGGAGGAAATTTGGACACAGATAGAAAGAAGAAGCCATAGGATGGGGGAGGCAGAGACGAGGGATGCGGCCATAAGCCAAGGAGTGCCTGCAGCCATCATGACAGAAGGAATCGTTCCATAGAGCCTGCAGAGAACACAGCCCTGCTGATGTCAAACTTTCAGCCTCCAGGACTGAGAGTAAATTTCACCACCTGGCTGTGGTGAGCCACCACGTTTGTGTTTGTTTGCCGTGGCAGCGCTGGGAGGCGAGGACTGAGTGTGAGGGGCCTGCTGCCAGCTAAGCCCCCAGAGCACCCGCGGTGGTCCCCGGGCTGTTGACTCTGAAAAGGCCACCTCCTCGCCGGGTTCCCATCTCACAGCCCCAGGCCAAAGCCCTCCACCAGCAGGTCCTATCTTCCTCCCCCTCAGCGCTGTGTCTTCACACCATCGCTGGTGTGACAAACACAGGGATCTCGGCCCGGCTGGTGCCAGGTGGCACGGCCGCTGATATCGCCGGGCCCCGTGCCAGGGGGTGGTGTGTGAGCAAGGCTTTCCTCGCCGATGCCTTTGTGTAGTTGCCAAGGAGAGACATGGAAAAGAGCCCATCCCAGTCAGGGCTGAGCTGCTGCCTGGTGCTTAGATCTCATCAAGTCCTAATGAGACTCAAAAATTATCTCTTATGTCGTCCTTCCCCCCCCACCTTCCCCCACCTGGGCCAGGAGTTCATCTGTGATTAATAACACCGCCCCAAATCAAGCTCAGAGGAAGGAGTCTTAGTCCCTTTTTAAAATATATATATATATATATATATTTTTTTTTTTAATTTATTTTTTTATTGATTTCAAAGAGGAAAGGAGAGGAAGAGGGAGAAACACCAATGATGAGAGAGAATCATTGATCAGCTGCCTCCTGCAAGTCCCACATGAGCCCACACCCTGGGCATGTGCCCTGACCAGGAATAGAACTGTGACCTCCTGGTTCATAGGTCCAGGCTCAACCACCGAGCCATGCACACTGGCCAGGCAGTCCTTTTTAAATTTTATTTATTTATTTTATTTAAAAAAAAAGTATCTGCCCACTTTCCTGTCTCTGCCATTCTATTCCTTTCTCTGATAAGGTCCCTCCCAGGCCCAGAAGAATCCAGCGCTAATGCCACCTCCTCCATGAAGCTCTCCAGGATTCACTCCAATCAGCAGCATCTCATGGACAGGTGACCTATGCAGTTCCACAGGCCCCTGAATTCAGAAGGACCCACATTTGGGTTAATGCTCTGCCATCTCCATCTTGGAATTCTTCATTCATGTTGACCAAGCACACTTGCATCTTCATTTTGCCCTGGGCCTCGGAAACTATGCAGCTCAAGCATGACAAACTCGTGGCTTTGTTTAAGGCAGGCGGCCCGCCAGCCACGAGTTTGACATGGGCCCTCAAGGTACTCTGCTTCTTGGTAAAGCCCTTCATCATTCACTCCGGGAATCGTTAGCAAGCGCCAGGTGGGGGAGGGTCAGACACTGTTCTAGGCAACGGAGAGTCAGCAGCAAACAGGACAGGCCCGGTCCCTGCTTGTATGGAGCGGACAGTCTAGCAAGAGAGAGACACACACACAAGAAAAGCTCGGTGCAATAGTGGAAGGTTCAAATCCCCTTGCTTTCTTGAAGTAATCATCAACTTCTACTTGTGTGTTCATTTCTATATCCTTGTCGCTCCTCCGTCGCTAATAATATTTCAGTAGCTCCTAAAAGAAGGACCAAAATCCCTACATCGGCCCGGGGGCCTGACCCCTCCACGCCCTCTGACTTATCTCATTCTGTCCTCTCTGTGTCTCTTCAGGTCCCTTTTACTCTGCTGGGGCTGCTGTAACAAGTACCAGACACGGGGTGGCTTACATAACAGGCGTATTTTCTCCCAGTCCTGGCGGCTGGAAGCCCAAGATCAAGGTGTGTGTAGGCTTGGTTTCTCCCCGCTGCTTCTGCTCCTGTTTCTCCCCACTGGACAGGTGATGCCCTCACTTCCCCCGTGATTCCTTGCCCGCACCCTGGCTGGCTCTGTACCACCTCGAAGTACCAAGTCTTGGATGCAAACTCTTCTCCCGCAGCCCCGAGGAATGGTGCAGAGAGACTCTGGAGAAGGTGCTTAGATCCCAGCGCAGAGCAGAGGATGCTAATTAAGTGCCTGGGTCCCCACCCACAGCCTCACTGGCTCCCCACCCACAGCCGCGCCCCCCTCCTTCTGTGCCCTAGACAGCCGGCTCCTCCCACAGACTGTGGGAAAGGGAGCTGAACGCCTGGGAGCCTGAAATGCCAAAATCTGCACTCCCCGCGGTGCAGTCTGGGAGCTGAAATCCTACAGCCACAGCCGAAACCCTGCCTGAGGGCTGTGTGCCCGTCTGGGCTTGTACCTCTGTAAGGAGGTGCCTGCATGTGTGTGCATGCATGTGTGCATGTGTGTAAGCCTGGTGCCAATACCAGTGCCAGGGCCCAAGCCATATTCTCCAATGAAACTCACCCACGTGGCATTAGTGCAGACGGGAGCCCAGGCAAGGCCAGCTTTGGGCTCACTTCAAGGACACGCCTGTCTTCTGATGAATGAGCTGAGCTCGCATCACAGCTTCTCCCACCAAAGAGCAGCAGGTACGAGGTGCCTCCGAGGGTATTCCCAGCAGCACCCTGGGAGCTAGTCGTCCCCCAGCATTAATTTCAGCTTGGTTAAGCTTCCCGGCCCTGTACGTGCCCAGGAGAAGTGTTTGCACTGACGGACACGTCCTGCGGTCTGTACTGCCCACGTTGGCTGAGCGCCTGCTGTTCTCATAGCTGGGACCGGGGGAAGGGCAGTCCTAGGGACCGAGGAAGACCAGAACGGGCCCAGAAAGTGAGCAGAGAGAGGAAGCTCGTGGCCCCAGCCTTGGCACACACATAGACATGCCTCCTTCTCGTTCCTCCTCTGTCTCCCAAGCTCGCAGACCGTCCCCACCACGACTGTCCACATCCGGGCCTCCTCCCTCATCACGAACGCTCACCGGGGCTCAGAGGCTAGTCCCAGACCTGCCCCTGCCCTGAGCATGGTTTTCTGTCTGCAAAGCAAGCTGGTGGGCTGGTGGGAAGAGATCAACCAAAGAACGTTATGCACGTAGGCATAACCCATGGACACAGACCATGGGGTGGTGGAGGCCTGGGGCAGGGGGAGGGGCAAGCTAGAAGGCGTCAATGGGGGAGGAAAGGGAGGCATATGTAATACTTACAACAATAAAGTTAAAAAAACACCACCCTGTTCTGCCTACCTCCTGGTGTGTGAAAGATGAAACAGGGATCAGGACCTAGGCTTTATTGGTGGAGAAGACCACTGCCAGGCTACCTTCCAGGAAGGAAGCACACGTGCCGGGGTGAACACGCCTTTTGTGGGGAGAAAAAGGAAGGACGGGGCTTAGGGCACTCAGCACATGCTGATGGGTGGTTTCATGTAAGGCACAGGATTAGGGACCTAGGGACTTAGGAATGGGGCTTAGCGAATTTGACAGGTGCTGACTGGTGGTCAATGTACAGTCCATATAAGGCGCCTGGTTAGGGGCTCAGGAATATTCGGACTGCAGGTGGAGTTTGTCACTCTCCGTCCATCAGTTGGGGGAAGGGAGGATCTATCAGTGTGGGTGTGAAAACCACTTTTTGTAAATGACAATACAACCGGGAAGAGTTTAGGCAGCCGATGCCCCTCCAGCCACACAGATTGCGCTGGCAATGCTGCCTTCAGCCCCCTGGCCAGTGGGGCCTGAGCGGCGCTGTGAGCCTGGAGCTGCCGGACTCTCTTCCTGTCAGTGCACCCAGGGTTATGCAACAGGCTCAGGGGACCGGGATGACCCTCCCCGGCTCGGTGAGTGCTGGCTCTCAGCCCCAGAAGCAGAGCCCTGCTCTTCCCAGGAAAGAAAAATAAGCGGTAATGGCGTTTCTGACGGGCGCCCTGGGGCCTCCAAGGGCAGGGCTGCTTTTTTCCGGATCCAGCTGGTGGAGGAGAGCCTGGAGAGCCAGGGGCAAACACTGGCCGCAGCCACCGGCCAGGCCTGTCCGCCTGCCACTGCCAGTCGGCGAAGGGGTGTCTGCAGGGCCGAGGACCTGTCCACTCGGATCTAGGCAGCCCCTTCCAACTTGCAAAAGCATTTCTGAAAAGGCAACAGCAGCGGATTGGGAGCAGGAGATGTCTAGCACCATACGAGAGTCAAGGATCCTGTCCTGGAGCCCGTGGATAGGGAATTCACTGAGAGCATCCAGGGACGAGTGGACAAAGACACAAACAATTCCCAGAAGACACGGCCATGCCAAAACCGGTTTGGCTCAGTGGATAGAGTGTCGGCCTGCGGATTAAAAGGTCCCAGGTTCGATTCCGGTCAAGGAAATGTACCTTGGTTTCGGGCACATCCCCAGTAGTGGGTGTACAAGAGGCAGCTCATCAACGATTCTCTCTCATCGATGTTTCTAACTCTCTGTCCCTCTCTCTTCCTTTCTGTAAAAAAATCAATTAAAAAAAATATATATATATATTTAAAGACACGGCCTTTTTATTTAGTCACTGCAACTCAGTGTTCTGCAAAAAGCATTGAGATCGCTTTGGCAATTAGAGAATTATTGTATTCATTCAGGCAGCTGTTTCCAAAAAGGCCTAAAGTGTTCTCTTTGCCATTGTGTTCTTAGGTGCACACCCCGTGTGCACTTACACATCAGAAGCCAACAGATACTGGGCACATAGACAAGGAGCCATCGTGGCCTGGAGAGGAGGGCCACGGGCCGGGCACAGGAGGAGACAGAAGACAGAACCATGAAGGGAAAGAATGGTGGCCGTAACCCGGGGTCTGCAGTCAGATACCCCTAGTGCATGGTCAGCAAACCGCAGCTCGCGAGCCACAGGCAGCTCTTTGGCCCCTTGAGTGTGGCTCTTCCACAAAATACCACGGCCTGGGCGAGTCTATGTTGAAGAAGTGGCGTTAGAAGAAGTTTCAGTTTAAAAAATGTGGCTCTCCAAAGAAATGTCAATCGTTGTGCTGTTGCTATTTGGCTCTGTGGACCGATGAGCTTGCCGACCACTGGTCTAGTGTATGTGCCAGCTCTGCTACTCAGCAGCCGTGTCCTTGACCAGCACACTCAGGCTGTCTAAGAGTCATCGCCTTGTTGTAAACTGGGGGTCACAGTGCGTACCTCTCGGTGTTGTGAGAAGTCGCTGAGGTTCTGGTCTGTGGAGTGGACTCAGCCCTGGGCCCCGCACATGGTGTGTCTGTAAACAGAAGCTTCGGTTTCCGCTGTTTCTTCTCTGGCTGAAGAAAGCGCGTTGTGGGTAGGAAAGAGCGCCGTGAGATGGGATTTGAGTCCTAGTGTTTTGAAGTTGCTGAGTGGCCTTGGGCAAGTCACGTCACTCTTGGGTCCCTAATAATCTCTGAAGCCATTTCTAACCCAGACATTCTGAGTCTCGTTCTTAGACCATCTCTGCCAGCCTGCTTTAAATAAATAAATAAATAAATAAATAAAAATAAAAATTATTGATTTCCAAAGACAGAGGAAAGGAGAAGGAGAGAGAGAAACATCGATGTGATAGCTAAACACAGATCGGCTGCCTCCTGCATGCCCCTGAGTAGTACCTGAGCTCTAGCCCACAACCTGGGTGTGTGCCCTGACCCGGAATCCAGCCAGCAATCTAGCGATGCCCAACCAACTGAGCCACACCGGCCAGGGCTTGGCCTGCTTTTTGTTTGAGCCATTTCCATGGAGACGAGGGGCCCAACAAGTATTGAAAAATCCTTCCTGAAGGAAAGGTCTCCTCCCCTCCCCAGGGAGCCCATGTTCCAGTGACTCTGTTTCCTGGATCCACCGGAGCCAAAGGGATTTCCCATCCCCGCCGCCTCTGGGGCACGCTGGGGCCAGGCAGCGGGCCAGGCGGGCAGCCCTCTGAGGAGCCGCCTGGGGAGCCAGGCCAGCTCCAGCCCCGCTCTGCCTTCCCGGCAGCTTTCCTCTCTGTGGCTCCAGATCCCGCCTCTCCCGCACGTACCTGCTTGCCCTGTAGACAGAGGAGGAATCTCCCATGATCCCTGCTCGCGGAGCTAAGCCCTCAAGCTCCACATGCGGCTCGTTGGCCCCTTGAGATTTTAGCAAGGGCCAGCTTAGGAGGACCCTAATTAAGTTAATAACAATGGACCTGCCTATATAGTTTAAGTTTAAAAAATGTGGCTCTCCAAAGAAATTTCAGTCATTGTCCTGTTGATATTTGGCTCTGCTGACGAATGAGTTTGCCGACCACTGGTGTAGGTCCTTGTCAGCAGCCCTGGATCCGTGCAGTGTCCTCCTCCTCAGCATCTGTCCCCGGGGCTTTCCGACTCTTGGTCTATTGGCCATATTTCTGCCAAATCGGGCCCCCATAATTGTGTGCTGAGTGAATAAGCGTGTATCTTTTTAAAAAACCCAAAAAGAAGTCATCAAAGCATGGCTGGCGTGTCTCCGAGACCAGGGCGTGAGTTTGTGGTCTGAAGGTTCAGAGAGAAGAAATGCACTGATAACGAGGGGAAGCTGGGAGCTCTCTGAAGACTGGCAGGGGAAGGGGGGATGTCCCCTCCCAATCGGAGGACGCTCCCCTGCTGCCTCCTGTCCTCGCTGGCCACGCAAGGGATTCCTGTCCTGTGCGTGTTCTGTTCCACGGAGCTTTAGATTCTGTCTGGACCTCCTTCCACTAGACTGTGGGCGCCTGCAGGCCCGGGACACGGTCTGAGCCAGTCTGCAGTGTGCACCCCCAGTGCCTCGCCCAGGGAAGGGAAGTGGAGTGAATGCTGGCCGAGTCGAATGGCTGAGCTCAGAGGCTTAGCGATTCCGCCTCACCTGCCTCCAGGCAGGTCTTCCTTCTCTGCCAGCGCCAGCAGGATCCCTGTCACACGTCCAAGGTCTGAGCGCGGCCCCGCGTGCTTTGCGAGCAGGATAATTTGCTTCTTGTTGGGAGATCTTGTCAGCCTCTTCTTTACGGAGGTGAAGTTTAAAAAAAAAAAAAAAATCTTGGCAGAAAGAAGTCCAAATGGAAAGCAACTTGAGGGAGATTAAACAGCAACCCAAAGAGTGTTTCTTCCGACAGCCTCTTACCCGCGTCTCCAGAAATTCAGAGTAACAGCACGTGCGGGTCCCTACCATCTTCCTCTGCCAGGGTGTGATTCCGTTAGCTTCGCCAGTGACTGCTGGCCCCCGTGGACTCCACAGAGGGTGCATTCATTCAAAAGCAAGTTGAGCACAGGAGCTGTCCTTTGCGGCCACAACCCAGGCAGGTTTCTGTTGTTGTTATTGTTGTTGTTGTTTTACTATCGTTTCATCAGTACTGTGTGCCCAGGGTATAAGGTGGATGTTTAATAAAGTCCATTTTGCAGCAGCAGGATTGAAGCTCAGAGAAGTCAAGCAATTTGCCCAAGGTCACACAGCAATCAGCTCAGCCAGCATTCACAGTGTGCATATCCAGTGTTCCTAACGGTTACACACTGTCCCTGGTCCTCACTGACCACAATCCTTCCCAAGTCCTGTTCCCTGTCTTCCTGGTAAGAGGGCAACAGGACAACTCTCAGATCGTGGTCTTCAAAGATGAGCTCTCTACAAACATGTGGGTGGAAAACCATCTTTCAAATCACTGAACACGGAACAAAGCAGCTCTAAGTGTCTAATCAGATACTCTGCCACTGACAACAAGTAATAAAAACAGGGAACACTGAATGTCAACTGTGATTGAAATGCAAAATAAAACAAAAACAGGGAACATTTACTGAGCACTTACCCAGGCATTATTATATTATTCTAAATAATAATTCAGTGATGTGGGTACCATTATCCCCAACATACAGATGCAGGAACTAAGTAAATTGCTCAAAGTCACAGAAGGGATTAATGGAGGAGCTAGGATTGTCCCTAATTGCCAACCCACAGCCCCTTCCTCCCACACCACACGTCCTCTCTCACCTCTCTCTCTCTCTCTCTCTCTCACACACACACACACACACACACACACACACCTGGTAAAGTTGGTGACCTAGAGAGGTAAGTTGGTGGTAAAAGAAAAGACCCACCAGTTGGTCCCGAGGAAGCCACAAAGTTCACCTTCTGGAAGACGGGTATGTTCTGAATGACTTCCGCACCCTGAAGCTCCCTCCCACCCTGGGACGGCGCCCCGTGCAGCCCCTGCAGGAGGCTCCAGGGCCTGGAGGGTATCCGCAGGGCCATCCCCTCCATTCTCAACAGGCCTGCTCTGCATTTCACGGCCACCCCCAGCCCCAAGTTTCCACCTCGCGCCCCGCCTCTGGGTGCTGCTTCTCAGCCAGAGCTGACAGAAACAAGTGGGGCCTCTGGCGGGCGAAGCAACCCATGGCCTACAAACGGGCATTCTTGGAGGACTGTCGGCAGTCTGGGGACTTTGGGGGATCCTCCCAAGTAAGCCTTTTGTTGAAATACTTCTTACATCATGTGCTGTTTTATTTTTATTTTATTTTTTATTTTTATTTCAGAGAAGAAGAGAGAGGAAGAGATAGAAATATCAGTGATGAGAGAGAATCATTGATCAGCTGTCTCCTGCACGCACCCCACTGGGGATGGAGCCTACAATCCAGGCATATGCCCCAATTGGGAATCAAACCATGACCTCCTGATTCATAAGTTGATGCTCTACACTGAGCCACACTGGCCAGCCATGGGCTGTAACCTTCTTGGAAGGAGCACAGGATCAATGGTTTCTTTCATCTTACTTCCCAGCATTGGATAGTTAAGTTCCTGTGCCTGGCCAGTGGGTCCCTCCTCCCTTCCCAGCTCTCCAAGCTCTGTAGGGTCCCTGTGCTGGGGCCCAGGCTGGGAACAGACTTTTGGAGGTCCCACCGGGGTGTAGGGGCTCCCAGGGTTAGAAAGGGTGTTCCAGCAGCCTTATTTCCACAAGGTTAACATTTCCGTGGTGCCAATTAGAATCAATGTGACGTCCATTGCAGGGGTACGTCTGACTGTTCACCCGAAAGCCGCCCCTTGTCAGCGAATAGCCCATCATCAACGGCGTCTTGGAAGCACTGGCAGCCTTAACGCAGACACCACTGAGAGCGCACATGCCCAGGACGGGATCTGCTGGTCTTAGCCCTTTCCCCACGGCGCTTCCTGTGCCGCTTGTGTAACCCCTGTCAGGGAGCATCATCACCACATGTCCGTGTGTGTCTCACCCACTAGACAGCGCGCCCCTCAAGGGCAAAGCCTGTCTCGTTCACTTCTATGCTCACTGCCTCCATTGTACCCAGCGCCTAGGAGGCACGGCATTCAGTCTGATGGAAAGGAAAGAGAGTGTGTAGGTGTTTCTCTTTTTCTGCATCCCCAGCACAGAAAAAGAGCAGGTCCGGTTCCCGAGTAGAAGAGCTGGGGATTGAGAAAAAAAAGAAAGAAAGAGACCAGACATGAAGATAGAAGGAAAAAGCTGGGAGCCGGGTGGGACTGCCATCCTCTCTAATGGAGGGGCAGGGACCCAGAGCCGACGCAGCATGTTTATTTATATTCCAAATACCAGGGGGTTTCACCAAAAACTTAGGATCAAAGGAGCTTGTGTGGGCCCAGGTCATATTCACTCCCTCATTCCCGGTGCTAGACTGGATTGACATATCAAAGCACACTATCCGACACCTGGGCTGTAATGGGGCCCAAGCTGATAACGCTCTTGCCTTTTTGGCAAAGCGTGTTCCCAGGGCGTGGCTTTGCCTGTCACCTTGGTTTCAGCTGACAATAATTAAAGAATGCCCATGTGCCTTCCCAGGCGCTGTCTACAAGAGTGAATTCCGATGACTCCTGTAGGGGAGACGCATCAGTCCTGGCATCTAGAGGTGGATTTTCTCACAGTCAGGATGGGTGGCCGTGGCTCTCTAGCGCAGGCATCAATGCATCTGTCTCGGGGTGAGATGGCCCATGTAGATGACGGATTTTCAGGGAACCTCCCAACCCTGACATTGGGCTGGGATGAAGGGTCCCTTCTCTAGTGCCCCGGAGTTCCCTGCCTGGCCCTGCATGGGGGCCAGTGGGTGACTCACGCTGGAAACTGGAAAGGACACAGAGCCCTGGCCGGCAATTGTGCCATTGATCATGTGGCCGCAGGCTTTCAGCAAGGCCTTGGGGCCTTCAGGAGGGACGAGATTGATGAGCTCTGGAGTGAGAAGGAACGCTTTGAGGTAATGCAGGAATGAGACCTATAATTATGTCTGGGACTGTATCATTCTCCTGCTCCCTAAGGATCAGGCCAAGGAGGAGATGTTGCAATTGCCATTTTGGAATAAAAAGGTTTGACAAAATTCGCTTACCAATTTGTCTCCTTTTATTTTTTATTTTTATTTATTTTTTTTAATATATTTTATTGATTTTGTACAGAGAGAAAGGGAGAGAGACAGAGAGTTAGGAACACTGATGAGAGAGAGTCATTGATCAGCTGCCTCCTGCACACCCCCTACTGGGGATATGCCCGCAACCAAGGTACATGCCCTTGACCAGAATCGAACCCCGGACCCTTCAGTCCCCAAGCCGACGCTCTATCCATTGAGCCAAACCGGTCTCGGCCAATTTGCCTCTTTTTAATCACGGTAATAACGACCACCGTGTGTTTGTGTTTCTATGTGGCATATAGATTGAGTGGCACAGAGTAGGCCATCCTTTTGTGGTTTTCTCATTTGCAAAAAAAGAGCTGAAAACAATAGCTAGGCCTAGTGTGGTAGGCGTCTCAAGGCACTATTGGTGCAATCTGTGAGGCTGCGGTGCAAGCCTAATCGCCAAAGAAGGAATTAGCCGCCTCTGGGGAGACAGAAGCACCTCTGCCTAAGACTGGTCCCCACTGGGCCAGCTGAACAAAGACGGTAGGAGGAAGGGACAGGAAAGCCAGTCTGATTCCAGTCTGACATTCTGACCAGACGCTAGTTGGCCTTGCAGGTAAAGACCCTTCCCATACATCCCAGCAGGTCTGTGAGCGGCTCCCACAATGCACTGCTGCTATGGCCACTCAGGAACCTGCAGGGTGCCGTGGCCGTGATGGGACATGAGCTGTCAGGGAGACCCAGACGCCTGGCAAGGGTGAGCGAATCCAGAACTGGTTCTCTGGATGTTCATGTTCCAGACTCAGAGGCAATGTCTGCAAACACCAGGCTATCAACAAATCACAAAATTGCTGCCTGAGAGAAAAAAATCTCCCCTAAAACAGAAACCAACGTCAATGTCTCATCACCGTATTTCAATGAGAAATACTAGCGAGAGGTGCTTTGTTTGCTACTTGCGCAATTCACTGCATTTCGTGTTTAAATTGCAATACCTAATTATACAATTATGAATCATCCTGATTCAAATAAAGTTCACCAAAATAATGGCTTTATGCAACAGTATCTTCCAATATACCTGCTATCTCCATTTCATTATGTGCTTTTTATCCTGCCAGAGTCTGAAGATCTAATTGTATTTTTAAAACACCCCATTAAACCAACATAACAATTCTGCTACAATAACCATCGTGAGCCAGTCAGTCCTGACTTGTATTCCATTTTGAAATGTCACGCTTTTTTTTTTTAATGGTTGTTTTCCCAAGAGAATTTATAGCTTTTTGCAATTAGCCTTGTAAAAGCATGGTTTTAAATGATTTTAATGTTTTAAACTAACTGAGCACTTCATACACCAATTCCCTTTGCCTTTTTGTAAATTAGTAATAATGCCTTTTATGTAGCTTAGATATTTGCAATTGACATGAAACAATCACGTCTGTTGTTCCATTTGACTCTACTTTCCAGACCTACGTTACATGCTAGGTAAAGGCTTAGATCATGAACAAGGCAAGAGACTCAGGCTAACAGGAATGCAAATACTAAGTTATACGATTTTACCAGGATGTTCGGCTCATTCTCTTTTTTTTGTGGACATTTGGGTTATTTCTAGTTTTTTGTTATAGCAGTGTTCCTTATTTATGTTTCTCTAAATGTGGATTGCATATGGCTGCAGTAACTCTGTTTTCTATCACTGGAAAACAGAGTAAAGATAAGGGTTTCAAAATATAATGTGAGGCCAGACCTCATATCTTGACAAGTTGTGAATTAACACACACAAGCACAAACCAAATATACCAATAATTACATTAAGTATAACTGAACTAAGTTATACAATAAAAAGATAAAGATTGTCAGAAGGGATCTACAGTAGCGGCACTCTGGCCACAGCGAAGATGAAGATGGCGGAGTCTGGCCTGAGTCTCAGCAAAGATGGCAGACTCCGGCCAGAGTGAAGGCCTGGGTCCCGGGTTCCGGAGGAAAACCAGTGCTGGAAACCAGGGAAAGGAGGGCCTATTGCTAAGGTGACCAGACATCCCGCTTTTGGCGGGACAGTCCCGATTTTTAACAATTTGTCCCGCGTCTAGCGGTGTTTTAAAAAAGTCTCGATTATCTTTCAAAAAATTGGGACTTTTTTAAAAAGCCACGGGATGCGGGACAAATTGTTAAAAATCGGGACTGTCCCACCAAAAGCGGGACGTCTGGTCACCTTACCTTTTGCACAAATCTCTTCATGAAACAAGCATCTAATACATCACATAAAACATAAAGAGACTGTAATTCAGGCTGAAGTGGAGAGTTGGAGTCATCTCCTTCCCTTTTCCATGTCGTTGCCTTTGGGGAGCCTGGGTAAGGCAAGAGGCTCGGGTTTTGGAATCAGGCAGATATGTGGCTTTGAGCTAGTGGCTTCACCTCTGAGCTCCAGGTTCTCATCTGGCAGAAATAAAAATGATTCCACTTACATGGGTACCGAGATACTGTCTTCAGCATCTCCCGTTCACAGGCTGGAAGTTGGAGGGTGGTTGCCAAGCCTGGGTGGCAGGAGGAGTGGGGAGTTAGTGTGGCTCACTGAGCTATCCTAAGAACCAAGAGCAGTGCCTGGCACGTTATTGGTGCTGAAGAAGTACCTGTTGAATGAGTGATCCTAGCTAATGCCCCATGAGTACATGAATCAGTGGGGGGACAGGGGGATGGAATGATGCTGTCACCTGGCTTACCGGGTACCACTTTCCAGTGAGAGGCTGTTAGAGGCCCCACGCAAGCCCATTCTACACCTGAGTAAAGTGAGGCACCGACGGGACTAACAGTTCTTCCACAGTTCAAGTAGAAGACTGACTCAGAGACGATATTCAGAGAAAACAGCAAATCCACTAGGAAAGGAACGGTGACTCTCAGTCTCAGAAAAATATGAGATTCACCTGCGAATCTTTTTTTAGCATTTGCCCTGAAGGAAAAACTTGTTCAACTTACTGTTAAATTTTTTTTTTCATGTTTTCTAGCAGTATCACCGCTAGATTCCTTTTCTTATCTGAAACCCAAATGGTGTAGAATGGAAAGGAACAGGAAAATATTGGGGTGAGGGAGAGAGATGGATTGAGTGAACTACTGTAGGGTTTTAACACAAAACATGGTTTTGTAATGTCTTTTTTAAAATATCTATATTTTTTGTTGATTTCAAAGATGAAGGGAGAGGAAGAGAGATAGAAACATCAGTGATGAGCCGAAACCAGTTTGGTTCAGTGGATAGAGCGTCAGCCTGCAGACTGAAAGGTCCCAAGTTCAATTCCGGTCAGGGCATGTACTTTGGTTGCGGGCACATCCCCAGTAGGGGGTGTGCAAGAAGCAGCTGATTGATGTTTCTCTCTCATTGATGTTTCTAGCTCTTCCTCTCTATAAAAAAAAATCAATAAAATATGTTTGAAAGAAAGAAAGAAAGAAAAGAAGAAAGAAAAGAAGAAAGAAAGAAGTGTCAGTGATGAGAGAGAATCATTGATCGGCTGCCTCCTGCACGCCCCACACTGGCGATCAAGCCCACAACCTGGACATGTGCCCTGACTGGGAACTGAACCATGACCTCCTGTTTCCTAGATTGATGCTCACCCATTGACTAACACTGGCCTGACTTTAAAAAAAAATACCTTGAAATTTTCAGATAAATTTCATAAAAGTGCCTCACTTTATTAGGAGTTTTTGGGACACGTGATTTCCTGGACGGGGACTCTCAGGAGACTGGTTTCATGTCTGCCTCTCACAGTTTAACACTCTCTCTGTGTGTAAATAACTCTCCCTGTTGGACCTCGGCTTGTTCGTCTGAGTAGAACAGGGAGTGGGGGCACAGGAAACGGGGTAGGTGATTTCTAGGGTGCAGAGCTGTGCTTGCATGACAGTTTCTGCTTAGTTTGCATTTCACTCATTTTAAAAATGGCATAGAATTCGAAGGAGGCTTCCATTCATTCAGCCTCGTGACATCCGGAGAGGTCTGTTTGGATTGGGGGGGTGGCTGATAGAGTGAAGGGGCAGGCCCTGATTGATTTGGCTCAGTGGATAGAGCGTCAGCCTGTGGACTGAAGGGTTCGATTCTGGTCAGGGGCGTGTGACTTGGCTGCGGGCACATCCCCAGTGGGGGCGTGCAGGAGGCAGATGATCGATGTTTCTTCTCATGGATGTTTCTAACTCTCTGTCTCTCTTCCTTCCTCTCTGTGAAAATTCAATAAAATATGTTTTTATATAAAAATAAAAAAAAGATTTAAGGAACCATCCCTGCAGAAGGGGTAAGTGGCAGAGAGGGGCCTGGTGAGATGAAGGGGTGAACAGAATCCAGTGTCCGATTTGTGGCTCTGGGGGCACTGGGGTGACATCAGTCTGGGCAGGGACTCCATGTTTGGTGCCTGGTGCTGGGAGCCAGGGTGGGGCCAGCCATTGGTGGGAGGGCTTGGAGGGCAGAGGACAGCCACAAAGGGCCTGGAGTGGCTAACCAATCAGTGATGTCTGTTTAGAGCGCAGATGAGACCCTCTTGGGATCCCAGCCATAACTGGGCTGGATTCTGAGGGGAAGGAGGGAAGATCTGCCAATGCCGACCACAGTCTGTGAAATCAGAGACAGGACTGTAAATGAGAAGGGACTAGAGAGATCCGGATTCCAAATAATTAACCTTTCCCAGAAATGAGTGAAAAACGATGTTAAATCTATTGAGATGGCTCCAGGGCCAATCATAAACATTCCAGGCCATCTGAAGTTTTAACTCCACTCGTTGATTGCACTTTGGGCCAACGGGGGAAGTGCGTGGTTAAACAAGTTAAAAAACAGAATGGATGTTGGGATTCATTTCGGGATTCAGCAAACGTGGGTCCTCTTCACGGAAATACCGACCCTGCTCTTCCCTGAGCTGGTCGGGTGCCACCTGGAGAACTTAGCGACTTCTGAGAGCCAGGTTTTCCCAAGACATCCAGGACTGCCGTGGGGTCAGATGAGGGCACCTGGGTGGGGAAGCGTCTAGCACTCTGTTATCTGCGAAGATGAAGACTGGGGGGCACTGGCCGAGGGGCATCAGAGCCGTGCTGGCAATCTGAAGAGCTGCCTTGCCCTGGATTGTTCCGGAAGGTGGAGTCGGAGAGCCCTAGGAAGAGAGGTTATAAGACAGACGCCGTGACCCGGTGGAAGAAAGAACTTTCTATCTGATTCTCTCTTCCAAGGAGGCTGGGAGCTGAGTCCTCTGGATCTGACTGGGGCGGGGCCTACCAGCTCTGGGATTCTGAGACAGAGACCGCCATTGGGGCAGAGCCACGTCCGTCTGCAAGTGCCAAGACCACAGGCAGGACTGGAGAAGCCACCGGGAGAGGGGCCAAGCCTCAGGAGCCAGGCCGAGATAGAGAGATGGGAGCTAGCAGCGTTGGCCCGGCCTCAGCTGGCTGTCACCCCTCAGTGGCGCTGTGAACTATGCGCAGAGCCATTATCTGAAAGAATCCGGTTATAATGGAGGCCAGGAGCTGCTCTCCGGCAGCCTCATTGTCTCCGGAAATAAACCTCACTTATCCGCAAATGCCTGGTGACCATTCGTACTTTCGGTGGTTCAAGTCTTCTTAAAATTCATAGAGTGGTAAAATACGCATGACATAAAATTTACCATCTTAAACTGTGCCACTTTTTAAAAATATATTTGTTATTGATTTCAGAAAGGAAGGGAGAGCTGGCTGCTATGTCAACAAACCTGCTATAGGGGGAGCGACCGCAGAACAGAGATAAGCCATGTCGGATGACCTGGGAGGTGACCGCAGATGTAGAAGATCACAGGAAACCTGCCCAGCTGATTCCAGCCAAACTGCCAAACCTTAGAATTCAGGGTCAAATGGTTTGTTGTTTAAGCCACTAAGTTGTGGGGTGGTTTGTTCGGCAGCAAAAGCTAACTGAGACACTCCCTTTGACTCTAGGGCAGTGGTCGGCAAACTCATCGGTCCACAGAGCCAAATATCAACAGGACAACGATTGAAATTCCTTTGGAGAGCCACATTTTTTAAACTTAAACTTCTTCTAACGCCTCTTCTTCAACATAGACTCGCCCAGGCCGTGGAAGAGCCACACTCCAGGGGCCAAAGAGCCGCGTGTGGCTCTCGAGCCGCAGTTTGCCGACCACAGACCTAGGGCTTCAGTGCATGTTTTCCCCCACTGGTTAAAACACTTTTCCCTCTTTTTAATGAACTCTTACTCATCCTCTCTCAGAAACATTTTCCCTTATCTTGATCCGGGCAAATCCTTCCACTTTTGGCTGGCGTTGCACTCCTTGCCTCTCTGGTAGCACTGCGGTAAGTTGTGAATGTGCATTTATCTGGGTCTATTATTTAATTATGGTCTTTCTCCTCGACTAGATCATAAGCTTCACGAGTCAGAAGAATGTCTGCTTTGTTCACCATGACATTCCAACACCGGTCTGGTTCCTAGCACATAGTAGGTGCTCCCCAAAGATGTGTTGAATGAAGGACGATGTGATAGCCCTGCATGCTTTGGGGTTCTTCTTTAAAATAATAACTCTCACAGCCATCCTCTCCTCTCCCCACATTGGGAATGAAAAACCCCGGCCAGCCACTGGGCGAGAATATGTTGTGTGATTTTCACATTGTGGAACGATGTTAGTTCTCAGTTGTCAGTGCTTTATTCTGGGGCGGGGGGGGGGGGGCAACAACTGGATTCATCTCCCTGAATTAGCCCCAGGCAGCTTCCCAGCGGCTACTCTCAGCTAGATAAGCAATGTACAGGTTGGAAGTCCCACCTGGACTGAAAACACGGATATGTAAACACCTCTGTGGCTGCAATCTAGCAAGTCATCTCCAGGCTGGTTGGTTAACTGCAGCTGAGTTCAGTTTAGGACCATTTACAAAACCACTCGGGGGAGGATTTTTCTATTTCTGCAACAGTAGGCGACAACGAGAGGGTCCTGTTGCTTTACAGTATAAATCTGTGGCTCGGCTATACCAGAAGCTCCTTAGAGCTGGAGTCTGCCAATTCCATGCCCTATTTTTTTAAAAAATATTTTTTATTGATTTTTTTACAGAGAGGAAGGGAGAGGGATAGAGAGTCAGAAACATCGATGAGAGAGAAACATCGATCAGCTGCCTCCTGCACACCTCCTACTCGGGGATGTGCCCGCAACAAAGGTACATGCCCTTGACCGGAACCGAACCTGGGACTCTTCAGTCCAGTCCGCAGGCGGACGCTCTATCCACTGAGCCACACCGTTTATGGCTCCGTGCCCTATTTGAATCCTCAAAGCTTGGTATGCAGCAGGAGAGCATGGGGCCAACAGTGAATTGCTCCGAAGATCATGTGTGTGCAGCTTCTCTGAGCCTCCGTTTCTTCATCTGTAACATGTGCGCACTAACAGTCTTACATCCTGAGTTTATTTTGAGATTAAGTGAGAGAATCCCTGGAAAGGGCCTGAGGATCCTTAGAACAGCATCAGGCATCGAGTCAGTGCTCCACACACCGCAGCTCTTACTGGTTACGATCCTCCTCCTTCCTGTTGTTAACACACACAGCATTGCAGCTTCCACCCTGGACACGGTAGGGCAGTGGTCGGCAAACTCATGAGTCCACAGAGCCAAATACCAACAGGACAACCACTGAAATCTCTTTGGAGAGCCACATGTTTAAAACTTAAACTTCTTCTAACGCCACTTCTTCAAGATAGACTCGCCCAGGCCGTGGTGTTTTGTGGAAGAGCCATACTCCAGAGATCAAAGGGCCACATGTGGCTCGCAAGCCGCAGTTTGCCGACCACGTCGGAAGGCTGCTCGGAAAGCCTCCTCACCCAGCTCTGCTTCCTCGGGCAGGCAGGCAGGCGGTGTTCTCACGCAGCTGATGGGGGTGGTTCAGAGCATGCAGACACTCATCCGTGAGGCAGGGCGGGGTGCGCACAGGTGCTGGGTGTGTGTGGGTGAATAAGAGAGTCCCTGCCCTCAGGGTCCCCAGGGGAGAGGCACAGTGCCCAGCGCCCATCCCCAACGCCTTGGCATAATCGAGGGGTACGCCCCGCCCCAAAACGCCAGGGAAGTTTTATCTGGGGCTTCCTGGGACTCCCAGGGGGAGAAGGGGTTAAAACCCTTCTTCATTTGACACGAGAGGGAAGAGGATCTGCCTTCCTTAAGAGGGTGCTGCCATGACTCACTTGTCTGACCTTTTATCACAATGCGCCGTGATCGCTATAAATGCAGCTTTTAACATTAATAACCTAAGGACAGAAAGCACTTTCCCTGAGGCTCAGCATCTCGGGAGGAAATGCCATTCATTGGTCGTGCCTCTTACAGGACCCAGGTCCGGCAAAGAGGTGGGGTCTCGGGAACACTGCGGTGGGAGAGACCTCATCCCAGCTCATATTCCTGTGGCCTGGGCTCAACCACGGTGACTCGGGGATTGACCATGACTAGATAGAGTATGCTGGCCAGGTTTTCATGGAGAAACACCTCCCTGGCCGTTAAGAAATCTGGATTCTGTCCCTTCCCAGTGGCCACGCATGTTACCCTTCCCCAGGCATTGACTTTTGTGTGAATTGGCAAGTTCAACGTGAGAAGGTGTCGCAGGTATTCACAGCTGGGGGTGGGGGGAGGGGAAGTGTTATGGCTGACCTCATGCTTCTGTGTGTCCCTCTGCACTGACTTCTTCTCTTGCTCTCCCAACTCTCTCTCTCTCCCCCTTTCTCTCCCCCAGCTTCATTATTCTGTAGTTTGAAAAATAATAAAAATGCTGATATCGCAATTAAAAGAAAAGAAAGAACACAGAACAGTTATTACACTTAAGCACTTTTCCGTGGCTTAATTCCTTTAATCCTCCTAACAACTTTATGATATGGGTACTTTCATTATCCCCATCTTATGGCCAGGAAACTGAGGCTTAACACTTTAAGTTCCTGGGCAAAGTCACACTGGGAGTAGGTGAGTGAGAATTTAAACCCAGGCAGTGTGTGCGTGTCCCTCTGTGCTGACCCCACCTCCCCTTCCCTTCCCTCCTCCTGCCCCTCCCACCAGGCTTTCTCCTCTGCACCCCGGTGGCCCAAAGAGGAACCTCTTGTAGTGGGCATGGGTTCGGTTTTAGTGTCAGGAGCCATTTCCTCTTCCCCAAAGTCTCTGGTTTCCTGGGAATTACCTCTTCCCCATGGGCTCTTGCTCTGTGGGGCTGCAGTGGGGATTCTGGCCCTCTCCCAGCTGGGGGGTGGGGAGCGAGGCAGGCTGGAGCCTAACTTGTAAACAGTGAGGGCAAGGAGGCTGGGAGAGTTTGGCATTTTATTAAGTCCATCTTAGGGGGCACCCACAAATTCAGTAATCAAGATAAAATATTTAATGCACTATTTATATATATATGTATATATATAAAAATATTTATATATATATATATATATATATATATATATATATATAAATGGACATTAGCAGTGACTATTGGAGGCTGACTGGGGGTGCTCCCCATGGAGCAGGCACGTTACGTGGGTGATTTCTCTTCATCCTCTCTCTCGTTTCACAGAGGAAAAGCAAAAACAAAGCAACCTTAGCGCCGGCAGAATGACCAGGACTTAAACCTGGGTCACCTGACGCCATAACTGGGATTAAAAAAGATGATCCAGAATTGCACCTTTTCAACGAGAGACGTGAAAAGATGACAGGGCTGTGGTTCTCAACTGGGTCCAACTTTGCCCCCCAGGGGACATTTTGCGACGTCTGGAGACACTTTGGCTGTCACAACTAGGGGGGCTGCTAGTGGCATCCAGAGGGCAGAGGCCAGAGAGGCAGCTAAGTGTCTCACAAAGCGCAGGGAGCCAGCCCTAACGAAAAGCTCTCTGGTCTGCTGTGCTGACAGGGCCAAGGCTGAGAAACCCTGAGTTAGAAATCAGATTGAGGAGCTGGTGGAAAAGGGTTTTGGCTTCTAGGTGCTTACTCCCCCACTCACCAACTGTGCAGGTGCCTGTCTCCCCCTCCCCACCACCCTCAGCCCTCCCCCTCCCTCCTCCCCAGGCCAGCAGAGCCACACAGGCTTCCCGGCCACCCACACTGCCTTCCCAGCACAAAGCACAAACAGGAACTCATTATCTTCCTCCTCAAAGCCCTCCCATCCCATCCCATCCCCTGCTCTTTGTCAGAGTTAAAAACACCCTCACCCTCCTCCTCCTCCTCACAGGTGAGCACCATGGTCCCCACCTTGCCTGTTCTCACCAACCCCCCTTCGCCCCCCATCCACCCACCCCTCTCCAACCATCAGTCACCAAGCTGCGCCTGTTCCGGCTTCTGTGTCTCCCCTGCTCCTCCTCTCCTTCCTCCTTCCCTAACCTACTTGGGGCTAAAATAGCTCCTTTTGCTATTTCTTTTCCAGTGATGAGGCTGAAGTCACTTGGTATTCATCTGCATTTGAATGAATTCTTTTCACCCAGAGCATGCGTTTCATGAGGAATTAAACCAGGGGGCCCTTAAGCACCCGCCTAACTCCTAGGGTACCATCATGATGGAACTTGGGAGTTCTGTACCTTTTCCCTCAGGCCCTCTTCCGGTCCGGCGCCTGTCCCCCCTCCCCTCTCTAGATCCCATCCCCTGGCACCCTCAGGACCTGTTCCATCAGGGCCCCGCCCTCCCTCCTCCGCCTCCCCCTCTCTGGGACCTTCCTGTCAGCCACAGATGCTCACTCGCCCACCCTCTTGAAAGCCTCCTCCGCCCTTCCCTCCCTCCAGCTCGAGGGCCCGTTTCTGCAGAGTTGTCTACACTTGCTGTCTCCCACTCGGTGCTCAGCCCACTGCAATCTGGCTTCCAATCCCCCCACTCCTCTGAGGCGGCTCTGGCAAAAGTTACCAGCCTTCTGACTGCCGGGCAAAATGGCGCCTGCTTTCTGATCCCCATTTGATTGAATTTCCTGGGGCATGCGAGCGTGTTGGCCATTCCTTCCTTTTCAAAGCAATTTCCTCCACTTCCTATCTCTGATCACACCCTCCCTTCGAGGGCACCTCTTCTTCTCCCCCCCCCCCCCCCCCATCTATAGTGTCCCTCGGGGTTCAGCCCTGATCCCAGGGCCTTCTCACTCTGCACCTGCCCCCTGGTGAGCTCATCTGCAGCCCGCACCCCTAGCTCGGACTGCCAGGAAAGGAATCAGAGGGTGGCGGTTACGAGGCTGGACTCCAAATCCCCTCTTTGCACTGAGTGCCTGGTCTTGGGCCAGTTACTCAACACTCCTGTGCCTCAGTTTCTCCAACTGTAAAACGAAGCAAAGCTTTTTTAGTCTGCGGCTTTCTGTGTCTGAACATGCACTGCTTCCTCAGACTGTGCTGAACCTCGTGGGCTTACCCCAATATATTATATGCCCATGCTCAGTCTTTGCTCAGGCCCACAGGGGGTGCCTGTTCAATATCTGTGAGTGAGTGAGTGAGTGAATGAATGAATGAATGAATTCTGTCCTGGATCGGGTTCCCCAGAAACAAATCTTGAGGCAAGGAATTGGGTGCAGCTGGGTGATTTGGGAGGTGATTGATCCCAGGTAGGACAAATAAGGGAGTGAGGAAGTGAGGCAGGGAGGAGCGAGGAAGCATAAAGCGTGAGCTAGGGAGCGTTACTGCTGGGGTTCACGTGAGGACCTGTGTTGAAGGTGCTGTAGGACTGCTCCCCCTTAGGGATGGGAGGATGGGACATTTATCCACGGGTTGGTTGGGGGCACCCCCATGGCTGTTGGGCAATCTGCCTGGCTAAAGGAAGAGAGGAGGAACAGTGCATGCTCTGGGGACAGCTCCTTGGACAGGTGGCACCACTTGCAGTCGCAGGTGAGCTCTGAGCTGAGCACGCATGTGGCTGTTGCTCTGGCTGGCAGGCCTGTGCGTCCTCACCTGGTAGGTCAAGCTCACCTCTCTCTTCCTTGAGACTGAGTTAAAGAGCTCCTACTTGGCTGAAACCGGTTTGGCTCAGTGGATAGAGCGTCAGCCTACGGACTGAAAGGTCCCAGGTTCAATTCCCGTTCAAGGGCATGTTCCTTGGTTGCGGGCACATCCCCAGTAGGAGGTGTGCAAGAGGCAGCTGGTCGATGATTCCCTCTCATCGATGTTTCTAACTCTCTGTCCCTCTCTCTTCCTTTTTGAAAAAAATCAAATATATATATATATATATATATATATATATATATGCTCCCACTTGTTTGGAAGTGGTTTCAAATCTCCTGCTTGTGCCTCTCCCCCCGGTTCATTTGTTAAGATCCTAGCCCTCAAGGTGATGGCGTAGGTCAGGCCTTGGAAGGCGGTTAGGTCAAGAGGTGGAGCCCTCAGGAACGGGGTTAGCGCCTCGATAAGACAGAGCCCAGGGAGCAGACTTGCCCTCGCCTCTAGCGCCATGTGAGGGCACGGAGGCTGCCTGGGGACTAGGAAGCAGGTCCTCACCGGGAACCAAGCCTGTCCACACCCGTGCCCGGCTTCCCCGCCTCCAGGACCGGGAGAAAGAAATGTCTGTTGTGTAGACTTCGCTCCATCTACGGTACCGTTATAGCAGCCTGAACAGACTGAGACACCGCCCCTTCCCCCCCATACAGAAGCCCTGCCCCATGCTCCACACAGCCCGTGAGTCTGGACACACCTCTTTTGTCGTTACCACCTCTCTGCTTTCTTTTAGACAGAGAGAAACACCGATGAGAGAAACACATTGATTGGTTGCCTCCTGCACAAGCCCCGAGCAGGGGCCTGCAACCAAGGTACATGCCCTTGACTGGGATTGAACCCAGGACCCTTTGGTCCACAGGTTGACGCTCTGTCCACTGAGCCACACCGGCTAGGGCACCTGTCTGTTTTCTAAACACAGCCTTCTTAGAGAGCACGGAGATTATCTTTGCTAGTCCAGTGCCCAGAAGGTTTTTGAGCCCATCACAGGCACTTAACCAAATAGCCTTTTCAAGAGTTCAAATCCACTTCGCCCAGGGCCCCGGCTCAGAGTAAGTGGTCAATAAGTACGGCTTCTTTCCTTTCTCCCCAGCCCTGAGTTGGCCCTCTGATGTAGGCAAGCACTCACCGAGCAAGCATATAATGCGATAAATGCATTCTTCAAGCAAATGGAAGTGCTGGGGGAGCACCCGGGAGAAGCCGGGACGGGCTGTTTCCGATGACGGGCTGCACTTAGGACGCTGCCAGTCTTAATGATTTACCGTTTTCACTTTCCGGAGCCGCTAATAAAGCCAACAGCGCTTCTGCCATTACCCGGGGCTTTCCCTCTGACAGCCTCTCAGCAAAGCAGAAGCTACAGGAGTCAGGGCAGAGCCAACCTGCAGCTCCTTACTCACTGGACATGTCTCTCTGGTTTGTTTGTGGGTGTTTTTTTTAAAAATATATTTTTATCGATTTCAGAGAGGAAGGGAGAGGGAGAGAGAGAGAAACATCCATGATGAGAGAGAATCATGGATCAGCTGCCTCCTGCATGCCACACACTGGGGATCGAGCCTGCAGCCCGGGCATGTGCCCTGACCAGGAATCGAACTGTGACCTCCTGGTTCATAGGTCGACACTCAGCCACTGAGCCACACCAGCCGGGCTGGACATGTCTTTCTTGAGGGTCTCCTGTGGGCCAGCACTGTCCTTGGCCCTGAGTGATGGCGACACGCAGCAGGCCTGCTCTCATGCAGCGGAGACAGACGATAAGCAGGCAGCCATGCCCTGGCCCGTTTGGCTCAGTGGATAGAGTGTCGGCCTGCAGACTGAAGGGTCCCAGGTTCCATTCTGGTCAAGGGCATGTATCTTGCCCTTGCAGGCACATCCCCAGTGGGGAGTGTGCAGGAGGCAGCTGAATCGATGTTTCTCTCTCATTGATGTTTCTAGCTCTCCACCCCTCTCCCTTCCTCTCTGTAAAAAAAATCAATAAAAATCTATATTTTTTAAAAAAGAACTATCTCTTCTCTCTTAAAACAAACAAACAAACAGGCAGCCAGCTAAACAGGAAGGATGGAATAGTAATAAGGGCCATGGAGCAGTGAAGCAGGGAACATGACAGGACGTGGGGAGAGGTGTGGGTGGGAGCACAGGGAAGCCTGGAGGAGCTGACTTCTGAGTAGTGGGCTGTGCCAGGAACAGCAAGGGGGGGGGGGGAGAGTCTTCCAGGCAAAGGGCGGAGCAACTGCCAAGGCCCTGGGGCAGGACCCTCCCCTTCCAATGCCCACCCAGAGCTCCCACCGCTTCTGACCACGGAAAGTTATAGGAGAGAGTCCAACCCGGGTCTCAAGCTGGCCTCCTCTGGTCCTTCTTTCACTTCCGGGCAGGCTCACTGTGAGCTTCGGTTTTCACTCACGGGCGCTGGTTCCCTCTTCAAAGTCTGATTCGGTTTCAAAGGAACATGAAACACTTGCAGCAAAACCACCGAGCTGCACCCTCCACGTGGGAAGCCCCCGCGGGCGGCATTTCCGAGGGGAACTGAGTCACTCCCACAGGCCGCCTCGCCCAGGGCTGGCTGCACAGAGTTCCTTGGGTCTCGCCACCTCTGTGGAGCCTCCCAGACTTCTTCACAACCCCCCCTTCTCCCCCCCAAATGTCCTGACTCAGATGAAGAGCAAAATCCCCGCTTCGGTGAGGTTTGCCGAGTTTCAGATTTCAGCAGAAGGGCGTCTGCACAGCCACCAACCTTTGCCTGCAGCCTTGCAAAGAAACATAACCAGGCGGCGATTAGGAGGGAGAAGAAGCCCCAAAGCTTTGCGAGGGAGGAGGCAGAGATGGGCACAGGGCACAGCCCGCAGTGCACACCCTCCTGTCTCCGAGGTCCCGGGGGGATAAGGACAGCCATGCTGTCATGTATCCGAGCATCTGCAGCGTGTCAGTCCCTGTCTAAGCCCTGGGTCCCCACATGGAACCCATGAGAGCGGTATTACCCATGCACCCCACATCTGAGGGCAGGAGGTTCCGAGAGGCGCGGTGACTTACCTAAGGTCACACAGCTGGAGAAGAGGCAAAGCCCCATTCCAGCCCGGGTGGGTCAGAGTCCAACGTCCACACCATGGCTGTGGCCCTGTCATTCACTACCCTGTCCCCGGCCCTGGACAGAGCGTGAGGGAATGAGCGAAGCGGAAGGAGGGACGGGGGGCTTTCAGGTAAAGCCAGGTCTTCTCTTGACCATAAGGGTAGGAGCTTGGAGATGGAAAGTTCGTCCTCTGCAGGATGGGAGAGAGAGAGAAGCCAAGGTCCTTCCCTGCAATCGGGGGCCCTTAGAAAGGCATCTACCTCTCAAGGCCAAGGTCTTATGGGGACAGATGCCATGGCTTCCATCCCTGGGCAAGAAGGAGGCAGGCTGGAGGGGGGGAAAGGCGGAGGAGGGGCAGGGTGCGGGCCCCCAGACCCCTGGGTCCCCAGCCCAGCTCGCTGGTGGGAATCCGCGGTGCCCCCCACCCCAGCCCCAGACCCACACCCCACGCCGCCTCCCCCGCCTGCAGCCGGCGGGCCAGGGGTTAAGGCGGCGGGCGCCCCCGGCGGGCGCGGGGCGGGAGTGCTTAGTCAGGCTCCCGGTTTCCTGCCGGAGCGTTTGGATTTCCTGAAGCCCGCGCCCTCCCCGCCGCCGAGCGGGAGCGTCCGACCGCGCGCGCCGCCGCGGCCTCCGCCCGGCACATGGTCGCCCGCCCGCCGCCCGCCGCCCGCCGCGCCGCCGCCCGCCGCCTGCCCCGCCGCCCGGCGGGCTCTCCGCGCCGGGCAGTCCCCGCGCCCGCCCGCCGCCCTCCCCGCGGCCCCGCCATCCGCTCCGCAGCCGCGATCGCTCGGCCGAGGGGCCGGGGCGCGGGCGTGTGCGCCGCCGCCGCAGCCGGGGAGCCCGCGATGGAATAATGCCCAGCGGCCCGCCGGTCCCGGTGAGTTGCGGGCGCCCGGACGGGCTCGGCGGGGTCGCCCCGGGGTCGTCGGATCCCCCCACCCCCCCACCCCACCCCGGGGCCCGCGTGGAGAGGAGCGGGGACCGGGCGCCGGGCCGGCCCCATAGGCTGCATGCCCCTCCAGACTCCGGCGCTGCAGGGCCCCGAGGAGGCGCCGAGGTGGGGGGCTGGCTCGGGGTTTGGGTTTGGGGGGGGGACCCGGGGGATGGCTCCGCGCGCCCTCGGAGAAGGGCTGAGGCCGCGCGCCCGGCGGGGTGGCGGGGCCCCGCCGATGGGCCCTCCCGGCGCGGAGCGGAGCGGAGCGCGGGCCCGGGCATTGTCTCCCTGGCTCCAAGCAGGAAAGTTGCCCGCCGTTCCTGCAAGGGCTGGCCCGGCCTCCCTCCCGGGCCCTCGGGTCCCCGGCCCCCCGGGCAGGCCGGGACCCCCGGGCCACTTGCTTTAAAGCAGATGAAACCCGCGGGGAGGAGAGGTCCCCGCTCCGGGCTTGGCGCTGGCTCCCCAGGAGCCCGGGAAGTGGCTTGGGGTGGAACGCGTGCATCATGGGGGGACCTGCTGCATGTCCTGAGAGCGCCTGGAAGTTGAAAAGAAAGTCCCTGGCGCCCGGCGGTGTGCGGTTCCAGCCATCCCGAGCGATCTGGGGCATTCCTGAAGCGGTTCCTTTGCTAATTTATTTTTCCACCGGGCAGGGGCGGGGTGTGTGTGTGTGTGTGTGTGTGTGTGTATAAGGATTGCAGGGCCAGGGCCAGATGATCCTTAACCCACCTCTGCTTTGCCTGCCCTGATGAGAAAGAACAAGAGCTTTCTCCCGCTCTCCCCACAGGCTGGGTCAGGTTGGGTTGGCATGGTTGCTTCTGGGATGCCCGGCAGGGCAGGGCAGGGCAGGGCCGGGCCGCTGACTAATTATTGTTTGGGATCGTCAGGCGTAACCGGGTATGGAGGCCAGCTTTCTCTCCGTGGCAGCCTTTCTTTACCCCGGGGCCTTTCTGGTTTGCACTTGGAGGGCCAGAGTAGGGAGATGCAGGTCCGTCTGGAAGCATCAGATTTCCGCCTCTGAGAAAGAGCAAAGGCTCTTGGAGAATAGCATGTGAGCCCCTTCTTGCTGTACAGAGGAGGCTGGGCGAGGTGCCCTGACTTACCCAAGGTCACCCGGCCGTCTCCAGACGCCTGGCCTTCCTCCTCTCACCGTGTCCGGGTGTGATCCGTCAGACACGGATCGTTTGGAACTGTCTTCTTTAGAGGATCACCTTGCTTGTTGAGTGTCTTCTTGTTCTGTCTTGTCTGTTACCGCTATCTTAACATATAGGCTGTTATCTCAAACCGCCTATTTTGAGATAAAGAGGTGGTTTTTTTTGTTTTTTTTAATTCTCCTAACCCATGCTGTTCAGCCACTCAGTGGATTTGGAGATTCAGCCACCAAATGGAATTTGAAATATGAAAATGGGTGGCTGATTACGTAGGGAATTACTTTTCTTGCTCCCATCCCCTTGTGAAAAATAGAATCTCCCAGGTCCCAAAAAAAGGGCAGCGTCTTAGCACACCGTGCACCCCGGGACATTCCCCAGACTTGGTTGTCGGCCCTCCGGTATCCTGTGAGCCGAGCAGCCCATCTATTTTCCTCCGAACGGCTGGGTTTTCAGTTTTAGGATGTGATGATGTTGGAGAAAAAGGGACTTTTTCACAAGCTTGCCATTTGGTGTGGGAAGTGACATTCTCCACCTCCCCGTCCTCACCAGCCTCAGGGAGCCAGATTGGCAAAATCAGCCGGAGCCTCTCAGGTCCCCCAATGACTGTGTGCATCCAAACGGGGGCCCTGCCTGGTGCCTGGGGAGGACCCGCCTGCCCATGGGCATCTCCAGGCTGCACCTGGGAGGCTGACGTGCCCCAGACCCTTACCCCGTTCTCATTGCCCCGCCTGTGCCGCTTCCTCCCACTTCCCTCCCACCCACTGGAGCTGGCACGGGCTCCAGGTGAAGCCTTTTCTGTGGGATGCCCAAGTCCTCCCCACAGAAGCAATAGTAGCAGTGGCAGCTACCCTGTTTCCCCGAAAATAAGACAGTGTATTTATTGTATTAATTTTTGCTCCCAAAGATGCGCTAGGCCTTGTTTTCAGGGGATGATGTCTTATTTTTCCATGAAGAAGAATACGGTACACATTTATTGTTAAATTAAAACAAAGGAAATTTATTACCTGTATATGGTACGAGGTAGTACGGTAGTTGTCAACACAAACCAGACAAACTGTGAATCCTACAGGATCAAGAATTTACTCATTTATTCAATGACAATCATGTCGTCATCTTCTGGAACATCATCATAACAATCCAATTCCTGAATTTCTTGTGACTCCATTTCTTTCAGAATCAGTGGACCAAATCTCTCATGTTTAGCCTGGGGGGGCCTTATTTTCGGGGGGATGCCTTATATTTCACTCAGAAGGAAACCTGTAAGTAGGTCTTATTTTCGGAGGATGTCTTATTTTCGGGGAAACACGGTAGCACTTCCGGAGCCCTTGCTGTAAGCCCTGGACGCATTACCCCCTAAGAAGTCCCGAGGAGGAGAGGGACCCCTTTGGGAGCCTTACCCAGAAGAGACGGCATTTTTTCAGATTCTTCTGGAACGGTCCTGCTTCCTTCACCCAGGGTGCATTGCCGAGTGGCTCCCCTGTGGGAGGTGCCGGTTGTGCAAAGATGGATGAGACCCTGAGTTCAAGGCCTTCTATTTCCAGCCTCATCTTTCCGTGTCAGCCTCACGCGTTCTCTTTTCTTTCTTTTTAGAAATTATATTTTATTGATTTTTTTTTTTTTTTTTTTTTTACAGAGAGGAAGGGAGAGGGATAGAGAGCTAGAGACATCGATCAGCCGCCTCCTGCACACCCCCCCACTGGGGATGTGCCCGCAACCCAGGTACATGCCCTTGACGGGAATTGAACCTGAGACCCTTGAGTCTGCAGGCCGACGCTCTATCCACTGAGCCAAACCTGTTAGGGCTTGATTGACATTTTGAAGAGGTTACTGCTTGATGAACTGTGGATCACAGGGGACGAAGCGGAGACGCAGGGAGACCCGTTAGGAGGCCGTTGCGCTGATCCAGGAGCCACGGTAAGAGCGTGGGCCAGGTGTTCCGGCAGCAGATGGAGAGGTGTCGCCTGTGAGATGGTGGAGGCAGAATTGATGGGAATTGGTGATGGATCAAATGAGGGTGAGGCAGAGGGAAGGGCTCCAAGATGACTTGTGGCTTGAACAGCTGGGTGTCACTTTGGGTGACAGGGAGGGCTGGAGGAGGAACGTGCAGAGAACGAGGCTCCCCCTGGGCCACGCTCAGGCGTACGGGTGGAGGCTGCAGGCAGGCCTGAGGGCATGAGACTGCATCCCGGGGCATGTGGCTAGATACCCGGGGGCTGGAGACACTGCCGCAGAGACCGTCAGCCTGCAGCTGAGCACCAGCGTGCTTGCCAGCACACGCACTGCGCCTCATTTCTCTTACGTCCTCCCCTCTGCCTGGGATATTCTGCCTCCCTTCTGGGCTAACTCCCACTCACCCCTTAACATACACGTGTGCCTTTATCCCCGTGAAGGTGCCTCTGACTCCCTCCCCCGCTCCCAGGTCCCCGTGTTCACCTCCAGCCTGGTGTTCTGCGGAAGTGGCCTTTTTTTTTTCTAGCATCTATGAGAGACTTGGTGAAAAACTCTTGGTGAAAAACCCTGCCACGTGTTAGCTTCCGCGATTATTGTTATCATCACTGCTGAGGGGAGTTGGATGGGCATATCATCGAAGATTGTGTGAGGGTAAGCACGATGACAAACGGTGCATTCGCTGCTTCTTGCTGCTGGAACGGATTGAATTACCGCACGCGGCGTGGCTTCCCTGCCACTGGTTCCTTCTTGTCCAGCGCTGGAGGCCCGGAGTCTGAACCGAGGTCCCACTGGGCTCACCCCAGGGTGCTGGCAGGGCTCTGCCTTCCGGAGGAGGCTCTGGCGAAGACTCTGGTCCTCGCCTTCTGCAGCTGCTCGAGGCCTGCATTCCTTGGCTCAGGGTCTCCTTCCTCCATCTCGAAAGCCAGCAATCTTGGTCTTCGTCTTTAAGCTCCCTTCCACCTTTCTGGTTTTCCCTTCGGGCTCCCTGTTCCACTTTTAAGGACCTTTTTATATTCTGTCCGGCCACCCTCCCCCCTCTCCCTGACTCGCCTCACTCCCTGTCAAGCTCTCTTGTGCACAGAGGACTTTGCATATTCTGGTCCCTCTGCCTGGAATGCACTCCCCGTGTAAAATGATCTCCTTGGTTTAAGGCCCGCTGATGAGCGACCTCACTTCCATCTTCATGCTTAGGGGTCCTGGGGGCTTTTGGGGATGGGGGTGGGCGTCTTTGGGAGCTGGTAAGGGAAGGGGTGATGGGAGCTCTGGGGAGAGGAGGCCAGGGAGTCTTCACAGCAGTAGGGATGCATGGTAGGGTTCAGTCTCCACTTGTACCCTGCCTGTCCTCCCCAGGTTCACTCCTTCACGGCGATGTATTGGCCCCCACATGCAAGCTCTTCCCCTCACCGGGCCCCACGTGAGGAGTTGGGGTTGAGGATTCACTCTCTGTGCTCTTGGGGCTGCAGGCCACATAGTTTACTCTCACTGGGCCTCATGAACACATGCATTCACCAGCCCGTGGAGACGCTCTCCCGCCCACCGGCCCTGAGCCCGCTCCCAGGACCCAGTGGGCCGCGTGATGGGCTGGTACGCTCGTGAGAAGTCTGCTATGGTTCCTTTCCTGCACATCACGAATCCTGACAAACACCTGCACATCATGTCCACCTAAAACCTTGGTCCCAGCTGAAACTGGTTTGGCTCAGTGGATAGAGCGTCGGTCTGCAGACAGAAAGGTCCCAGGTTCGATTCTGGTCAAGGGCATGTGCCTTGGTTGCGGGCACATTCCCGGTAGGGGGTGTGCAGGAGGCAGCTGGTTGATGTTTCTCTCCCATCGATGTTTCTAGTTCTCTGTCCCTCTTTCTCTCCCTTTCCTCTCTGTAAAAAATCAATAAAACATATTAAAAAAAAAACAACAAAAAACCTTGGTCCCAGAGCCTTAGCCGGCCTCCTGCCCCTCAGCCAGCCCTGTTCCCCGAGCAGGAGAGTCAGGACAGTGGGTGCCTCCAGCAGGACAAGCCCATCCTGACCCTCAGAGGGAAACTAACTGGAGGGTGGACATCAGGGAGACACACCACGCCCAGCCAGCGTGGCTCACTGGTTGAGCGTTGACCTATGAATCAGGAGGTTACGGTTTGATTCCTGGTCAGGGCGCATGCCCGGGTTGTGGGCTTGATTCCCAGTGTGGAACGTGCAGGAGACAGCCGATCAGTGATTCTCACCATTGATGTTTCTCTCTCCCTCTTCCTTCCTCTCTGAAATTAAAAAAGAAAAAGTTTTGCCCTAACCCGTTTGGCTCAGAGATAAAACGTCGGCCTGGGGACTGAAAGGTCCCGGGTCGATTCCGGTCAAGGGCATGTACCTTGGTTGCGGGTACATCCCCAGTAGGAGGTAGCTGACTGATGTTTCTAACTCTCCCCCTCTCCCTTCCTCTCTGAAATTTAAATTATTATTATTATTATTTTTTTTTTTTTTAAAGAAAACGCACTGCGATGTGTCACGTAGCCATGGAGCTGTGAGGGCTAATGCAGACCAGATTTCGAACGTCCTCTCAGTTATCTGGAGAAAACGGGCTTCTGTGTCAGAGACTCCCCAGACACAGCCGGCTCTCCGGAACTGTAGGCGTTTTCGGGGGGCCACGTTAGCTCTGTCGCCCACCAGCGGGCTGGGCTGCAAAGAGACCCGGGCCCCGTGCTGGCCGAGGTCCCCCTGCCAGCCCCTCAGTCCCCATCCCTTGGAAATGTCACAGACCAGCTCGTCTTGGAATATTTTTGGCATTTCCTCTTCCTCTCCCCCTCTGAGGCAGGAAATGAGAAAGTGCACAGTTAGAAAAACACAAAAGTCAGCGAGCAGCGCCTGCCCGCGAAGGGTCTCCGCTGGAGTCAGGTTAACGCAGGAGCAAGAAGAGCGCCCGTCAGCGCTTCCCTCTCCCCCCCTCCATGTGACAGGGAGTGCCAGAGACCAGGGGGTGCAGGCTGCCCCCCTGGCAGAACAGGAAGCAGAGAGCGTGGCTTCGCTTGCATTTCCCTCATCAGGGCTCATCATGAATTCCCCATTAAGGATGCTGCCTTCATAGCGCCCTGCGTGTGGCAGTGCCGGGTGCCGATTTCACTCTAGTTTTGTGTCTAAAAAGTTATCCTTTGGCGTAAGAGAGGCAGGAAGAGGTCTAGTAAAAGGCCATGAGGGATGCAACTTGGCCTTCAATGGTCAAGAAAAAAAAAAAAAAGATATATATTGTAAACATTATATGTGAGTGAGAATAAGAGAAAAGAGCAAATGGAGTCAAATACTGCCAGTCATAGGTGAACGTGGCCGATTGGGGTTCCCTGTGCTACTGGTATTATCACTCTTGACAGAGGACAGGGTGGGGGAGTGGAGCGGCTGGTGGACAGGAAGCCAGAGGTCCCGGGGTCTCCCGCGGACCCTGCCTTGCCTCCTCTTCTTGCACGTTCTGTTCTGGGCGGAGAGGATGAGGGAAAGCCTAGCACAGGGATGCCGTTCCCCTCTGGACGAGCCTGTGCTCAGATGGCTGCCCACTTGCAGGCTGAGCATCTTTTAAGGGGGAAGAGAGGGAAGGGGCTCTGTGTCATTCCTCCTGCCCCCTTGGGCCCGGCACATGCATTGACCACGTGCCCAGGCTTCCTTTGCTCAGCTGTGTTGCCATGTTTGCTGAATTTCCTCATCATTGAGTTCTTAACGCCTCTCCGACTCTGTTTTACTACAAGAAATCTTCATTAGCTCTCTTTCAGATCATCCTGGCCTTTCATCCTTGGGTCGAATTGTTCCATTAGAGTTTCTCATTCTTACTTTATGCTTTTGGGGTGTGTGTGTGTGTGTTTAAAAATATGTATATTTTGCCGAAACCGGTTTGGCTCAGTGGATAGAGCCTCGGTGTGGGGACTCAAGGGTCCCAGGTTCGATTCTGGTCAAGGGCATGTACCTTGGTTGCGGCTGATCAATGTTTCTCTCTCATCGATGTTTCTGACTCTCTATCCTTCTCTCTTCCTCTCTGTAAAAAATCAATAAAATATACTTAAATAAATAAATAAATAACAATCTGTATATCTTTATTATTTCAGAGAAGAAGGGATAGAGAGAGAAAGATGGAAACATCAATGATGAGAGAGAATCGTTGATGGGCTGCCTCCTCCACACCCCACACCGGGGGTCGAACCCACAGCCTAGGCATATGCCCTGACCTGGAATTGAATAGTGAACCGCTGGTTGGATACTCAACCACTGACTGAGCCACGCCGGTTGGGCTCCTGTCTTGGTTTTACAGGCTGGCGCCCTCTTTCGGCTTGCTCTGTTACACCAGCGCTCTCCTTCCCTGCACCTCCTGGTTTGGGCATAGCGGTGCACACCCCGGAGACTGTCCCTTCTCCTGGGTCCTGAACAGGTTTCTGTGATAGCCTCTGGGCTCCGATGTTTAAACCCCGACTGGCAGCGTATGCTGGGGCTCTGCTCCCATGCCCAGGGCTTGCTCTAACTCAGTGCTTGGCAAACTCATTAGTCAGCAGAGCCAAATATCAACAGGACAACGATTGACATTTCTTTGGAGAGCCAAATTTTTTAAACTTAAACTTCTTCTAATGCCACTTCTTCAACATAGACTCGCCCAGGCCGTGGTATTTTGTGGAAGAGCCACACTCAAGGGGCCAAAGAGCTGCATGTGGCTTGCGAGCCGCAGTTTGCCGGCCACTGCTCTAACTGAAGGGCTACTTTTTCTGTATGGTCAGGAGTTGGGCAGTGGGGAGCTGAGCTGGCTCCTGTCTCCTGTGATGTCCTTTTCCGTAGAAGGCCCCTCTGGAATCCCACAATGAGGACTGGGCGGCAGCTGAGGGCCGCTGTGGGGCGGAGTTTGTGAATGGCCTTGCCTTCTGACCCTTGACCTTTTGTCCTCTGCGGCTGCTGCTCTGGATGGAACTTGTGAGCCTCCAGTGATCGGGCCCTTCTTGCCGGAGGTGATTTGGTGGATGGACAGTAGAAGCATGTGTCAGGATGCACTGGGAAAACACCTGACTGTGAAGTCAATAAAGACAACTAGTATTCACTGTGTGTTAATACATAGCAAGCACTCAGCAGTTCTTGTATATGCACTCACCTAATCCTCATAATAACCCTATGCAATAGGCCTTGTCTTTATCCTCATTTTATGCAGGCGGAAATGGAGATGCACGGAGGCCAGCTGACTTCCCCAGGTCAGGTGACTCATCCGTGGCCAGATTTGAAGCAGTCGGTCGGTCTGTGCTCAGTGGCCACACCCTGGACCGCGATGCATTATTATCTCTAAAGACTTGAACTTGAATCTCATGCCCTCCTTCCTCCGCGGCCCTGGGAAGAGCCTGCCTCTAGCCTCCTGAGCTTCGGTTTCCTTTTTGGTAGATTTTGTGAGCGCGTGCAGGTTTCCCAAAGCAGTGTTCAATAACGCAGTACAGCAGGTGGCTGAGGGCCGGGCACAGAATGGGTCCTCCCAAAATCGAGTGGCTTCCCAGCGGGGTAAGCGTTCTCATTCGAATGATCAATGGGCAGCGCCAACACGGAAGGACGTCCGCGGCGTCAGGTCTTCATGGCACAGACCTTTCCTGCAGGCCCGCCTCCATGCCAGGCTCCCGGGGTACGAAGATGAAAAGTCGAGGTCCCCGAGCTAAAATGCCCTACAGGTGATTGATGAGAAGAGCAGACAGATGTGGCACTGCTTATCATGTTGGACTGATGCCCACAACCATGGGAAAGTTCCAGAAGAATAGCCACGCCTGTGCAGGGAAGGGAGACAGTGATCCCAGAGGGGTGGTCAGAGGAAGCTCTGGGGGAGGAGGTACCTGGGAGCTCACTCCTCCCCAGTGGGCAGGATCTCAGGAAGCAGACAGAGTGGGGGAGGTCGATAAGGCTGAGAATAGCCGATCAAAGTCTCTGTGGTAGGAAGGGGCTGGTGGCTATTTGGAAGGCCTAAGGAAAATATTTGTCCAAGGGGAAAGGTCAGACTCTGAGTGAAGCCCTAGCTGGTGTGGCTCAATGGATAGAGCATCAGACCCCGGGAAGGTGGGAAGGTAGGGAAAGGGCAATCCAGGTGGAGGAAGGGGAGGCAAGAATAGCCCAGCCGCCGTGGCTCACACGGTTTGATTCCCGGTCAGGGCACATGCCCAGTTGTGGGCTCCATCTCCGGTGAGGGATGAGCAGGAGGCAGCCGATTCATGATTCTCTCTCATCATTGATGTTTCTCGCTCTCTCTCCCCACTTCTTTCCTCTCTGAAACCAATACAGATAAAATTTTCTTTGAACAGATGCAAGACTGCTGAAGTGTAAAAGTGTATGATGGGTCCCGGGTTCAATTCCCGCCAAGGGCATGAACCTAGGTTGCAGGCTCCATCCCCAGCCCTGGCCGCGGGATGCGTGCGGGCGGCAACCCATCGACGTGTCTCTCTCACATCTCTGTTCTTTCTCTCTGTCTCCTCCCAGGCTCCCTTCCACTCTCTCTGAAAACCAGTAGGAAAATATCCTCCTGTGAGGATTAACCAAAAACACACACACACACACACACACACACACAAAACTCTGAGTTAAAAAGGAGCGCCTTTGGGGGTTCTCTCTGGAGTAGAGTCATCCTTGCTGTTTCCTACCCCCCCCCCTCCCCAACTCCTGATCTCGGAGAGCGAGCTGCGTGCAGTATTGTTTATGGGCCTTTCCATAATAGTCTGCCGCGTGTTTCCTCTCCGAGGACAGCCACTTCCTCAGCCCGAAAATAGCCCTGCAGGAGGGCGGGGACGTGGGACGTTTGCCTGCTCCGCTCCGTTGGACGGCGCACTTTGGGGGCGAGTGGGCCCGAAGGTGCAGCGGACGCTAATGGTTGCTCCTCGAACCCCCGCTTCCCCTACCTTCCTGCCGACAGGACACTGGTCTTCAGAAGCCGCTGCGGGCCTGTCCCCTTTGGCAGTGCCTGGGGTAGACGCGTGGCCGTGTCCTGGCTCTGAGATAGCAAGGAGCGTTTGCCGGAGGTGGCGGGGAAAGAGCTTGTCTCCATCCTAAAGAGAGACGTGTGGGCGCGGCCTCTCCTCCGTCACGGGACACGGTCGTGGGTTGGCGTGTGGTACCTGGTTCTGTGGAGGGTGAGCGTGTTGAGTGGCGCACGTCAGAGCAGAACGATGGCAGGAATGAGACGCCGGCCACCTGCCTTGACACCGTTCGGAGTTTTCTGTTACTCGTAGCCCCAAAACTGGTAAGCCGTGGGCTGGTGACTTCTAGATGATTCTGGGTCCCTGCACCCTTCCCCACACCCCCTGCTTAGCCACCACCAAGTCATACACTTTTGCAGTCTTGCTCTTTCCAAAGAAAACTTTATTTGTATTGATTTCAGAGAGGAAGGGAGAAGGGGAGAGAGAGGGGAACATCCACGATGAGAGAGAATCATGGATCGGCTGCCTCCTGCACATCCCTCACCAGGGATGGAGCCCACAACTGGGCATGTGCCCAGACCAGAAATCAAACCGTGACCTTCTGGTTCATAGATCCACGCTCAACCCCTGAGCCACGCCGGCTGGGCCAGTCTTGCCTCTCTCCCCGCCCCTCCCCTATCCTTTGCCTACCCCCCTTAGCTCCCCCCACTGGAATTGCCCTTTGCCTACTTTCCCCACCTACCAAAAGCCCAACTCCTTTAAAGTATGACTCACACGTACCCTTTCTGTGACGTCTTTCCTGATCCTCCCTGTTGTGCTTATTGTGTTCTTTGAGTTCCTCTATCGCCCGTGGCCCTCCCCTCCCTCTCTCCCTCCTTCCCTCTCCCCTTTCATTCTTTATGAAGTGCCTACTGTGTGCCAGCTCCTTTGTGGAAAGGGCAGACAGGCACAGCCAATCGCGAGCCGGTGTGTTAGCGTGGTCCCCCGGGGACATAAGGTATGACGGGGTGCTTAGGATGGGGTGCCTGACCCCGCCTGGCAGGCAGGGTCCCAGACTTGCTACAGGGTGTATCCTTGAGCCGAGTCCTAGATAGTGAGTAGGAATGAGCCAGAAGAAGGCAAAGGGGAGGGAGGGAAATGCTAGATGTGGGGGACCACCTGAGCAAGGACGTAGATGGTAGAAACAGCACAGTGTGTGCTGGGAACTGATATGGCTGGACCCCAAGGCTTGCGGTGGGTGCATTGGGGTGGAGGAGAAGGCGGGAGCCATGTCCTGAGCCACATTCAAGGCCACTGAGGGGCCATTGAGGCTTGAGGCAAGGGCGCGATGGGACTCTAGCCCTTTAAAAAGATGGTCCGGCAACACTGGACGGAATGGGCTGGGAGGTGAGGGCTGGGGTGGAAGCAGGGGGCCCTTGAGGATGAGCCTGTGGGTGAGAGTCTGGGAGTGAGTGGCCAGGATGGACGGGAAGTACCTGGGCGGTGGGATGGGCTTGCTTGGGGACTGGACAGATGTGGGGCCGGGAGGAGGGAGAGCCATTGGTGACCCTGAGCTTCTGGCTTGTCTATGAGGCTGGCCACGTCTGTGTCTGACCCAGACCCCTGGGGCTCTGGACCCGCCGGCCTGTGCATCCCCCCGAGAGCTGCTTCCAGGTTCCGTGCACGACGGGGCGACGGAGAAGCATGCCCGCCCCTCTCTCCTGTCTCCCTTCTCCTCCCACGACCTCCACGCTGCCTTTCCTGTGTAAGAGGAAGAGGAACTAGAGTTGTGACGAGGCTTCCCTGCTGTCCCTGCCTCCTGGTCCGAGCCTTGCGCCGAGGGTGGACTTTCTCAGAGCCTGTGACCTCTTGGTTCATAGATCGATGGATGCTCAACCACTGCTCAGCCACAACAGCCGGGCCAGATGCATCTCTGGGTTCTATGAGTGAATGAGTCCTTCATTCTCTTGTAGCTGAGAGTTCGACAGCCTCTCTTTGGATAAATCTGAAGAATTCTTTCAAGTTGTCCTACAAGGACCAGAAGGAATGGGGCCTTGACACTAGTTGGGGGATTAATGTGAAGGACTAAACGGAGTTCAAGACTCTGGGGTGGCTTCCTGACCCCACGCCCCGCCCTCTGACTTCCTGGGCAGCCAGGAGCCACCTCCTGGGGCAGGTGCCAGGGTTCCCCGATGTGTCACTCTGCAAAAGGGTGGGAGCCCTCCACACAGCTGTCACCGGCAACAGCAGATCCCGGTGTTTGCATAAGCAGGGCTGCATGAGTCAGTCAGCGAGGTACACACGCGTTTTTCCGGATGAATCTTGATGGACATAACATATGTATGTGTGGGGTGTTCCCAGCCTGTTCCAGGATTGGGGTAAGCCGAGTTCAGTGATGATATTTTAGACTTCGAGGCTGAAGGAAGTAACTGGGCTGAGCATGTGCAGAAGGGGGTTGGGCTGGAGCTGGGATAGAAACTGTGCGGAGGGTGGTCACATCCTTGGGAAAGAGCTTCTGGGGTGTAGACCATCGGGTAAGGCTCTGGATCCTGGATTCAGGTGGCGTCCTAACTCGGCCTGATGGTGGCTACTTGCTGACCTCGGGCAAGTCCTGAGCCTCTCGGAGCCTCGGTTTTGCTCCTTGTCGAATGGAGAGGCTAAGACTCCCGCCTCCTGGTCGAGGTGAGAACCCCGTGTGGTGGTGCATAGACGGCAGTGGGAACGGTGCCTGCCCTGCTTGCCCGTGGTAACGGAAGGGGAAATGGAAGCCCGTCCTACAGGGAGGGCTGTTAGGGGTGGAAGCGTATCCCCCGAAAAAGCTCAAGTCCTCATCCCAGTGCTTAAGGGTGTGACCTTATACCAGCGGTTCTCAACCTTCCCACTGCCGCGACCCTTTAATCCAGTTCCTCATGCGGTGGTGACCCCCAACCGTAACATTATTTCCGTTGCTACTTCATAGCTGTGATTTTGCTCCTGTTATGGATGGTGATGTAAATATCTGTGTTTTCCGATGGTCCTAGGTGACCTGCTAGTGGTTCTCAACCTGTGGGTCATGACTTGATGGTGACAACCCTATGGTCACACGTGTCTGACGGATAGGCTTGTGGCACTAACTCAGCGACCCACAGGTTGAGAACCACTAGCAGGGTCGCCTGAGACCATCGGAAAACACAGATATTTACATTACGATTCATAACAGCAGCAAAATTACAGCTATGAAGTAGCAACGAAACTAATTTTATGGTTGCGGGGTCACTACCACATGAGGAACTGTATTAAAGGGTCGCAGCGTTAGGAAGGTTGAGGACCACTGCCTTATACGGTCTCTACGGAGGTAATGAAGTTAGAGGGATGTCACTAGGGTGGGCGGGGCCTAATGCAGCATGACTGGGTCCTGCTCATAAAAGAGAAGTGTGAACACGGAGAGAGACCCACACCGAGAGAGGAGGACGTGAGGACAGAGGGGGAAGTGGCCGTGGGATTGGAGTGATGCGTCTCCCAGCCGAGGAGCGCCAAGGACTGCTGACAGCCCCCGCAATCTATGACGAGGCAAGGAAGGGTTCCCCCCAGGACCTCGGGGAGAGCGAGGTCCTGCCGACACCTGGATCTCAGGCTTCCAGCTGCCAGAACTGTGAGAGAATCCATCTCTGTTGCTTTAAGCCAGTCGTTGCTGGTGCTTTGTTATGGCAGCTCGAGCAAACTAATAATGAGGATGGAGATGATGATGATGATGATGATGGAGGAGGAGACTCACCATCACCACCACCACCACCATCATCATCATCATCATCATCTGGCCTAAACACTGAACAGAAAGATGGTCACACGTGTCTGACTGATAGGCTTGTGGCACTAACTCGGCGAACGCTGGTGTGAATATACCTTCCATTTCTAGATTCTGCATCATTCGTCTCTAAGGGTCACTTTGAGGCACAGAGGGCAGCAGGTGCAAAGGCCCTGGGGTTGCTGCATATGTGACATTTAAGGAACCTCAGGGAGGCCACTGAGGCTGGAGGGGAATGAATGATAGGGACCCATTGATAAAGGGGGAAAAGTGATAGGGTAGGAGTGACAAAATGCCTTGTTGGGCATTTTGAGGACTTTTGCTTTTATTCTGAGAAAAGAAGCACTTGGAAGTTTTGAGCAAAGGAGTGATATGATCTTGGCTTACCTTTTCCCCCAGGATCCTACTGTCTGCTTTGTAGAGAATGGGTTGAAGGGGGTGGGAATAGAGGCAGGGACAGATTGGGTGGCTGTTGCAAGAACGTAGGAAAAGTCCAAATATTTACTGTGACAGATTTCTACAGGTAGAATTTCTGGGTTAAAGGGTAGGCATATTTTAGTGTCAGGTAGTACCAGAAGGCATTCCAGAAAATATCATTATCTCTTTATGAGCCATTGTTTTTTCTCGCTTATGAATTATTTGTATAGGTCTTTTGCTCATATGTTTATTTGGTATCTATTTTTTTTTCATGTTGATTTGTGGTAGTTCTTTATATATGAATGTTGCCCACTGCCTCTTTAGTATCTTATTCTGTTATATTTCTATTAAAGATATTCTGAATTATTTGGGGAGAACCAGCAGTTAGTTTATTTGATGGTTAGCATGAATATTAATAGGGGGAAAAGCAGTGACTAAAAACAGAAGTCTTGGCTTTGCATCCTCATATTAGCGCAAACCAAACTTGTATGTTTGGGAACATAATCTTCCCTTCTCAGGAGCTTCGTTTTCTCATCTGTATAAAGGGAGGGTTCGCTAATGAGATCAATGGAAACAGAATTCTATGATTTTATTATAATTGTAGCACTTTGGGTCCGCTTGCATTTATTTAGTATCGTTGAGTTTAGACATTCTGCAGTGTCTTTAAATATCAGAATGTCATCAACTACGTAGAACGTGGCCTGAGCATGGACTGCGGTAATGGGTGCAGACTGGCCTAACAGCGCCCTCTCACGTAGACCCGGGTTCTGCATTCGATTTCGCCCACGGCTCTGACCTCCAGCCACTTGCTCCACCTCTGAGGACTCACGTCCCTATGTGAGGGAGGGGAGGCAATGGACAGTGAGGGCATTTCCAGCTTTCCCTTTATGACTTCTTGTTAAGAAGCAACAGGGAGGCCCTGACTAGTTTGGCTCAGTGGCTAGAGCGTCGGTCTGCGGACTGAAAGGTCCCGGGTTCGATTCCGGTCAAGGGCATGTGCCTTGGTTGCGGGCACATCCCCAGTAGGGGGTGTGCAGGAGGCAGCTGATGGATGTTTCTCTCTCATCGATGTTTCTGACTCTCTATCCTTCTCCCTTCCTCTCTGCAAAAAAAAAAAAAAAAAAAAAAAAAAAAAAAAAAAAAAAATCAATGAAATATGTTTTTTTTAAAAAGAAGAAACAACAGTGAGGAAACGGAGGCCTTGCCTGCCCATGGAGCTGCCTGGGGTCCCAGCATTGCCGAGCCACCTCCAGAGTGGAACCCAGGCGCAGTGCCTCCGAGCTCTTCCCCCAGCTCCAAGCCCGTCCGTGGACAGCGAACCCGGATGCCATTACCACTGGCCATCGCCAAGCCACTCCCACGGCCGGGAATCCCCTCCAGGAGGCCGAGCTGTGGGAGAGAGTTTCGGGGACACAGAGAAGATTACAGGGGACATGTCTGGATTTCTAAGGACAATGGGGCTGGTGGGCAGAAAGAATTTAGGAGGAGCCGCAGAAAAGCCCAAGATAAGAGAGAACATTGTGGGGAGAGAAACATCACACCAGAGCAGATGAGACAACCAGGAAGTGCGTTGACTGCCAGTAACTGCCAGTCCACGGGGGAAGAGGGGAAGAGGGAAAGAGACAGGGTGCTCAGCCCCTGTACCCCCCCCGGACATGCACGCTGGAATTAAGAGAAGTCAGGAAGAATTTCACAAAGGAGTTTTCTAAAATGGAGAAAGTGACATGACATGAACCATTTATCATTTTAAAGCATAGGATCCGGTGGCATTTAGTACATTACCTCACCCCCCCAATAGAAACCCTTTCTCCATGAAGCAGTCACTTCCCATCAACCCTCTCTCTCCCCACCTCCGAGCCCCAGCGATGGCTGTTATGCCTTCTGTCTCTGTGGGTTAGCTCTGTTGGCTGTTTCACGTAAGTGGAATTACCTGATTCGTGGCCTGTGTCTGGCTGCTTCCCCTTGGCATCGTTGCCTGAGGTTTACCCCGGGTGATGTGTGACACTGCTCATTCCCTCCTGTGGCCAAATCCTCTCCCATCGTGTGGCTGGGCCGCGCTTTGTTCATCCACCTGTGGATGGCCGTGGGGTGGTCTCCACTTCCGGCTCTTGTGAGTGATGCCGCTGTGAACAGTCATGGACAGGTGTTTGTATGGAGACCCCTTTGCAGTCCTTTGGAACATGTACCTGCCGACAGAATTGATGAGTCACCTGGTAGCTCCATGTTTAGCTTCTTGCAGACCTGCCAGAAGTGGCTAAACCGTGTTCCATGCTCCAGCAATATATGAGGGACATGCAACATGGTTCTAAACACTTGTTATTTTATGGTTTGGTGTTTTTTTTAATTATAATTAGTATGGCTGACCTAGTGGGTAGGAAGGGAAGTGGCAGGTCACTGGTTTTGATTTGCGTTTCCCTCTGACTAATGCCTCTGAGCATCTTTCCCTGTGCGTGTGGGCCACATGTGGGGTCGGTGGGCAGGTGTGGGCAGGTGTGAGCAGGTGTGGTGAATCTCTGGGGCTGTGCCGTGGCTAGGGCAGGTGGCCCTGGGGCTCCTGTGACACACCCAGTTTGAGGGGTCGGGAAGGAACAGCAAGGATTGTGCCCAGAGGCCAGCCAAAGCCGTGAGTTGAGTGCAGTGCGCAGGCAGTTCACAGAGACCCTCAGAGAGGGAGCCGGGGCAGGGGGGTGGCAGGGGAGATGCAGAGCTCACTCTCACTCTCCCCGCTCTGCCGCTCTGCCGCCTCCCTGTGGGCTAAAGCTGTCCCGCAAACCAGGGGGCAGGCGGCACTTGCATCGATGGTCCCTAAGGGCGGATGTGAGGCCTGGAGAAGGGGGAGACTGGGAGAGGGGAGCACGAGGGGCGTGCGGCGCAGTGGGGTCCAGGAGCCCAGCTCCCTTGTCCGTCCTCGCCGGGCTGGCTTCTCCCTGAGGCTGGGGTGGTGGCCACCTAGGCTGCCGCCTCCTGGGGTTTCACATCTCCATCGTACCATCCGAGGAGGAAGCGAGAAAAGACCGCTTCCAGGGAAAGAGCTTTCCCAGAAGCCTCCAGCCTCGAGTCTCATGGACCCACCTCCGGTCACGAGACCTCTGCCCCAGTTCCCGGCAGTGACTGGGGAAGCTGGAACCAGCTGGGCCCGCAGCCAGGCACTGGGAGCACAGGCGCTTCCTGGGAGCAGGGAAATCCCAGATGCAGCCAGGAATGAGGAAGGATGCTGCCAGGGGACCCGCCGCGGCCCTCCCCGGGGCTTCCTTGGAACCGCCTGTGTGATGGAGGCCACGGGTTTTCCACCGGGAACCAGGCCGGGGCGAGGCCCCCTGGCGATGGGCGACGGGCGGCTGCCGGGCTGATGCTGGGCCTCGCGCCTTCTCCAGTCGGTGCTGCCCTCCCAGGCCTCCCCTGAGGGCCTCCGGCCCCTGTCATCTCTCCCCTGGCTCAGCCACCATCACAGTCCAGGGAGGGAGGCCCGGCTCCGTCAGAACCAGAGGCCTGAGCTCGACCAGGAGCTCAGGAAATAGGATCTGTTTGTAGATGATCCACAAAAGACAGAATTTAAAAACCCCACCTGTCATATGACGCCATATAGATGACATCTCCAGAACAGGCAAATCTATAGAGACAGGAAGTTTACAGTTTTGTGGGTTTTTTTGTTGTTTTTTTTAAAAAATATATTTTTATCGATTTCTTTACAGAGAGGAAGGGAGAGGGATAGAGAGCTAGAAACATCGACATCGATCAGTTGCCTCCTGCACCCGCCCCCCTCCCCCGCCCCCCGCCCGGGGGATATGTGCATGCAACCAAGGTACATGCCCTTGACTGGAATCGAACTTGGGACCCTTCAGTCCACAAACCGATGCTCTATCCACTGAACCACACCGGTTTCAGCTGTTTTATTGTCTTTTTGCCAGGACTGAGTGGAGGTGGGATGGGGAGTAACTGCTGATGGTGCAGGGTTTCTTTAGGGGGCGATGAAAATATTCTTAAATCCATTGTGGTGATGGTTGCGCGGCTCTGAGTTATTTTAAAGCCATCGAACTGCATACTTTAAGTTGGTGAATTGGATGGAATGTGAATTGTGTCTCAGCAAGGTTGTTAGGAAAACAAGGTACCAAAGAGCTTGGTCTGCTTCTTTTCGCTTTGTTTTATTTAAAATTGAAGTTGATGGCTACTGTATTCCCTGATAATAAAAGTGATCTGTAGCTTACGCCATGTTTTCTTTCCTTTCCTCTCCTTCCTTCCTTCCTTCCTTCCTTCCTTCCTTCCTTCCTTCTTTTCTTCCTTCCTTCCTTCCTTCCTTCCTTCTTTTCTTCCTTCCTTCCCTCCTTTCCCTCCCTTCCTTCCCTCCTTTCTCTCCCTTCCTCCCTCCCTCCCTTTCTCCCTTCCTTCCATCTTTTCATCTTTCCTTCCCTCCCTCCCTCCCTCCTTCCCTTCCTCCCTCCCTCCCTCCTTCCCTTCCTCCCTCCCTCCCTCTTTTCCTTCCTTCCTTCCTTTCATCTTTCCATCTTTCCATCTTTCCTTCCTTCCTTTACCTCCCTCTCTCCTTCCCTCTCAACTCCCTCTCCCACTTTCCTTTGGGAGCTGTGGCCTTTGGTTCTGCCATGGGGTCCCCCCTTTTCCCCCTTCCATTTCGGCTACGTGTTGCAAACCCTCTGAGTCCTGCTCGTGGGAGATTCGCCGTGTTTGTAACAGGTGGAAGGGCCCCCCCCCGTCAGCTCGGCCTGCTGTGCGGCCTGAGCAGCAGAACCCGGGTGCTCTGTCCATCCTGTCTCCCCGAAAACACAACTGTCCCGGAACCTGGGCACCTCAAAGCCCGAGGCTTTCAGGAGCCAACGGGCTTTCCGTTCGACGGGCTTGTCTTTGGAGCAGCTATCACTTGCCGCCTCTTGGAGACAAGCCACTTCGGAATAGAAAAGATTGTGATTTTCCTCAGAAGGAAGAAGCCCTGTCCTGCCTTCTTCGGGGAAAGCGTATTTTCCAAAGAACCTCGGAGACGCCGGCCGACCCCTGTGAGTTCACAGGTAGTGACATTCCCAAGGAGCGGACGTGGGTTCCCAGAGGGCAGTTGGAGGGCTGGGACCGCCCCAGCTCAGCAGCGGGAGCTTCCCGCTGGGGCCGAGCACCTCGCCGTGCCATGCCCTTGCCATCCTGGTTCCCGTGTCCTCGGGTGGTGGAGGCAGGCATGGGGGAGCTGCGCCTGGAAGGTGACTTCGGGCCTCAGCGGTGTCCTTCCGGCTGTCCCTGGTGGGGGTGCCCATGGACCACAGGATGACCAGCTATAGGAGCTACATCCGTGGTGCCAGCCTTGCTGAGCCAGGACCTGGGGCTGCCGATGTCCTGCTGGTTGTGGGTTGTCACGGAGGTGGCTGTCGGCCACCGTGCCTCTGCTCTGTGCTAGCCCTTCTCACCTCCTGGTCTGGGGACGGTGCCTCGGGACATTGGTCCCGGGCCCTTCAGCTGCTCACGGTGGCCGAGAGCAAGCCCTCGGGCGGGAAGTCTCAGGAGAGACTTCAGTGGGTGTGCTTGGCCTTCAATGGACTTGTGAGTCCATCAAGACAATGGGTGTGGGCACTACCATCGCCTGCTACCATAGTCTGCTACAGGCTCAGAGAGGCGGAGTTCATTGCCCACGGTCCCTCAGCAGTTACGTGGGCCAGCCAGTGTGGGAAGGTACGTCTTCCTGCCCCCAAGGCTGTTCTCTTTCCACTGCTCCGGAGACTCCCCCAGCTCCTGCAACCCGGGCACGTGCCCGGACCGGGAATCAAACAGTGACCGCCCCCCCCCTCCCGGTTCATAGGTCGATGGTCAACCATTGAGCCACACCAGCCGGGCAGGGTGCAGCCGTCATGAGCTCCTTGCTGTTTAGCTTCACAGATATTTCCTCAGTGAATGAATGAGTGGATGAGCGGGCGCGTTTCCCCAGCAGCGTCACAGGATGTTCCAGCTGGGGAAGGCCCTCGCCTCATGTTTACGAGGCAGGGCCCAGGACACGGTGTCCACACCCAGATTACATCTCGGCGAGGGTTCATCCTGCCTGTTGTCTCTAAACCTGCTTCCCGCCCCCACTGGACCGTCAGCTCCACCTGCTCGCCTCGCTGCCCGGCCCCGCGTGCTGTACAGTCAGCATCAGGACGTAAGTCATGAGGCCAGCTGTCCCGGTTTCACCAGCAGGACTGCGGTGCCGGCGTTTCTGACCACGGGCCCTTCACAGTGACTTCTTCGCAGAGGAGAGACCGAACCCTCTTCGATCGTCGTTGTTCTGATTTTGTTTTGTTTTGTTTTGTGAATCCTCACCTGAGGGTATTTCCCCATTGATTTTTTAGAGAGAGCGGGAGGGAGAGGTTAGAGACGGAGAGAAACATCGGTGTGAGAGAGACACATCGATCGATTGCCTCCCGCACGGGGAACCAAGCTACGTGTCCTTGACTGGAACCGAACCCGGGAGCCTTCCGTCGTGGGCCGGGGCTCTATCCACTGAGCCGACCCAGCTAGGGGCTGATGGTTATTTTAACCAGTGGGTGAGGCAGGGCGGGAGTCCCAGTCCAGAGGGCTGGGCACTGCCAGGCGGAGCACGCCAGCCTTCCCTGGCTTTCGTGGGGAGGCTTCTTTGCGGTCTGGTCTGCTTCCCTCGGTGCCATAGGCCGGGCTTGGCTCATCCTGGGCAGACAGCGTCCGCAGGAGCTACCCACCCAGTACACTTGCTGGTGGATGGGTAGAGGGGGTTAGGAGACATGGTACGAGTCCAGAGTCACCTGGCCAGAGGCCACAGGTGCCTAACTTGGGGTTCCTCCGAGCAGGTAGGGGTGCAGGACGAACTGCTTGCTCCTGGGTATGGAAGCTGAGAGGCCTGGTCATGGATAGGAAATCCCTGTGACCCACCCCTAGTAGTTCCCTGGATTCACCGTTCAGGAACACACCTCCGGAGAGGAGGTTTGCCTTCGCTGTTTGAAACAATATCAGAAGGGAATACAGCACGGGGTGCACTCAGTCATCAGCCCGCTGCCTTGCGGAGCGTAGTGAGTGAAGCCTCGAGCTTCGACGTCCAGCCGTTCCAAGTCAGAATCCTGAACGTGCCCTCCCCAACGTGGGACGTGTTACACCACTTCCGGGAGCCTCGGCTTCCTTCCCTGTGAAATTCACACCGCCGGTTCCTCGCAGGGCTACGGTGAGGACCGAATGAGAGAGTGAGCAAGCCCAGGAGGGGTCTGGCACCTAGGGATTGCCCAATAAGGGGCCCCCGTTGTGATCGTTGCCATTCTTAATAGAGTAGGACAGCGGTCGGCAAACTCGTCAGTCCACAGAGCCAAATATCAAAGTACAGCGTTTGAAATTTCTTTGGAGAGCCGCGTTTTTAAAACTTAAACTTCTTTCTAACGCCACTTCTTCAGCATAGAACCGCCCAGGCCGTGGTATTTTGTGGAAGAGCCACACTCCAGGGGCCAGAGAGTCGCGCAAAATGGTTTGCGAGCCGCAGTTTGCCGACCACTGGAGTAGGAGATCAGAAGCGGATGGATTGTTGCCGGGAAGCTGGAGACAGCTTTCTGGAAGAAAGGGAATTTCAAGGGGGCGGGGCTAGACGAGGCGGGCCGCGGACCGACCAGAGGGAGATGGGCGTACGTGTGCGCTGGGCCGCCTTCTAAGTGCCGTTTCCATGGGACGGGGGAAATCACATCGGTAAATAGGAAGGCAGCGGGCCGTGATGTTATGGGAAAAGAGAAGCAGCCCAAGCCGGAGCCAGCTGCCGGTGACTCAGGCGCCCCTGACATCCTCTGCTGGAGGGTGCCAGTCCCAACATCCGCGGAGTCACGTCTGCCGTGCAAAACTCAGCACCTGTTTGGGGATTTGGCAGCGAAGACGGGTTTGCGCACCAGATGATGTATGTCTCTCATTTCTGCTGGCACGCAGGCCGCGCTGTCCTGACTGCCACTCCGCAGGCCATGGAGGAGAGACTGGGGGCAGGGAAGAGCGAGGTGGGCGGATAAAGCACATGGCGGCGCTTGGCGGTGATGAATCCTGGTTCACTCCAGGGGAAGTACATATCTTCAATCTCTCGGACGCCGGTGGCAGCGGGAAACGAGAGGGTGCAGAGGCGACCGCAGGGCTTGGGATCACACCCTCACCGATGCATGTATTGAGCCTTTACTTACGGACGCCGTGTGTTCCCTGCCTGTGACAGGAGCTCGGCCCGGGCGGCACAGACAGGGCCTGTGTCGCAGGCCGGCTTTTGGAATCCGTTTGAGCCCCTCCCCTGGCCATGCCCAGGCATCGGAGCATAAATGCCCCGGCTTCCTTTCCCCCAACCTGCCCCCCCCATCCCCCACCCCCCACCGGGTGGCACAATTCTCAGGTGTGTTCTCCACTCGCAGAGGGTCCCAGGTAGGATTGCGCCCTGGCTCCTGAGAGGAACGGGCGTGGCCTCGGACAAATCGCTTCACAGACACCTGCGTTTCAGCCTCCCGTGGGGTGGTGGTGCGGGTTGAACGAGATGTTAATACCATCAGTCCTTGTGCCATTTATCCATCGGCACCTGGGAAGCATCATTTTGCTTCGTGCTTTACCTGCCTCCCCGTGCTAATGCTCCCTGGGACTGGAGGAGGCGAGGACTTAGTTATCCCAGCCTTTGTGACGCAGGAAGGGAAGCAGGAAAGGACAATTATCGCACCAGGGAGCCCGGATCTGAGGTCTCACCGGGGGCCTTTGTGCTGAGGGCCGACTTCTAATAATGAGACAAAAGGCCATAGGTAGGGTCCAGCAAGAAAGCTGTTGGGCCGAGGCCGGTTTGGCTCAGTGGTAGAGCGTCGGTCTGCGGACTGAAGGGTCCCAGGTTCGATTCCGGTCAAGGGCATGGACCTTGGTTGCGGGCACATCCCTGGTAGGGGGTGTGTAAGAGGCAGCTGGTCGATGTTTCTCTCTCATCGACGTTTCTAGCTCTCTAGCTCTCTCCCTTCCTCTCTGTAAAAAATCAATAAAATATATTTTTTAAAAAATAGAAATCTAAAGAAATATGCAACTTATTAAAAAGTAATAATAAATAAAAGAAAGCTGTTGGTGTCCTCGTAGTGACTGCTGTTGGCATTGTTAGCAAGTGCCCAGCGTACAGTAGGTGCTCCCTATTTGCTGAGTTGAAAAGGCAGTGAGCGGACAGCTGTTATTTCCTTTCGTTCCTAAACCTTATTGGTCCTCCTTCAGGCATCTGGAGGAGTCCCTGCCATAGGTCTGGTACAAGGCATGAATGAATGAATGAATGAATGAACGACGCAACGGATTTTTCTTAGTTACCGGTAGATCCCTGGTTCTATGAAAATCATTTTAAGTGAAATGCATTATGTATTTCAACCTGGCAAAGTCCCAGAAAGGAAATAACCTTAAAATCCTAACAGTATTTATGTCTAAGTGTTCAAATAGTCAAATATCTCAGCTCTGTGCCTTACTGTTCTTTGTGATGGATCTGGATTGCTCAATTGGAAATAAATTATCTCTTTGGGGGGAAATCAGTCTCAAAGTGTAAATGGGTCCCAAAGCAGTGGGGTGCGATCCTGACGTACACGCAGAAGCTGGTCTAATTGGAGTGGCTTCGGTCTCCGGAGCAGGTGTGAGCTGACGGTGGTGTCGCCGCTCACACGGCTCTTTCACACACCGTCTCTCTGGGGGGTCACGCCAGGCTGGTGACGCAGGCGGGCTAAGGTTAGCAGCCGGGTTTCACACCCCACGGGATCTGAGAGCCCAAGAGGCTCACCGCCCAGGCCACGGCTCTGCTCAGAGCAGAGCTGGATTGGAACCCAGGGCATCCATCCGGCTTCAGTTAAGTCCCGTGGCCTCTGCGCTCCGTCCTGGGAGCCTCTCCGGGAACGAGGGCTGCGGGGTGGGGGTGGGGAGTGGGCCAGGGACTCCTGGGACAGCTGTCTCTGAGGGTCTGCAAGACCCTTTTATAGAGGGAGAGCCTGCCTGGGACTCTCTGATTAGACAGCCTGGGTTGGGTCCCACTTCTGTCACACACTGACTTGGACACAGTACGGCCTCAATTTCCTCACCTGTAAAGCTGGCCCAGCGCCTGCCTTGCAGGATCGCTGTGAGGGCAGCATCACACCTGTGCTCTGTGTGTGCCAGGCTTCCGTGTCTTCCAGCCCGTGGTGACCCGCACTGGTGCCCATCAGTTCCCGTGCCCGTGTGTAGTAGTCTATTTCTGCCAGGTAACGAAGCCCGTTACCTGCTTCAGGGTGTGTTTACCTGCATGCTCATGGTTCTGTGGGTCCGTTGTGGGCGGGAGGGTCTTCCTTGGCCTGGGCTGGCACAGGCCGGGCTTCGGGGTGGGTTCAGATCTGACCCCCTGTCACGCATCATTCTGGGGTCCAGCGTGAAAGGCAGCAGCGGACAGGGGCTCGGGAGACATACTCGCGTCATGGACCATCCTAGGAGAGCGATGGGAGGGAGCTGGGACCCACACATCGTCACCTCCACCTTCCATTGCTAAGCAAGTCAGTGGCCCGGTCCAGAGTCCAGGGAGACAGAGAAGTCTCACCACCACCCACTGTAGTGGGGATACTGCTGAGTCCATGACAGAGGGGATGGAGTGAAGAGAGAGCAGAGTGGTCCAGCCTCTCTGTACGCATTTCGGCTTGTGCGCGTGGGTGAAGCAGGAAAAGCAAGAGGCGTAGTGGCAGGGGGCGCCTGAGACTGTTTCCAGTAAGCAGGCCTTTTCGTAGCCGTGTGCTGGGTAATGCCTTGCCCAGGAGGGGCCTGTCATGGGACGATCACAGTCTGCGATTCCTATGGGGAGCATACTGTGCTGGTTACTCGGCTTCGCAGTCAGCTTGGAAATTGGGAAGGGTGAGTCCTCCAACGTTGTCCGTCCTTCTCAAGATTGCCTGGCTCTCCCGAGCCCATCCCTCTTCCATAGGAACTTGGGGATGAGACCGTCCGTGTCCCCCATCTAATGTAAATATGCGATTCACACTTTAGTGACAGGATTCAGTCAGTCGCCATCGGCATCTGAGTTTGAAAGGAGTGGTTCAATCATTGAACTGACCCATAGTTATTAATATGGTGGAGGGCGCCGCCCGATGGAAGTCAGGCTTAAGGACGTACGGGAGCTCACTGGGGAAAGGGGGTGCGTGAGGAGCCTTCCGGGGAAAGGAGAGGGCGTGTGCAAAGGGCCCGGGGCAGAGGAGCCGGTTCCGGGATCTGGAAGAAGGTCCTGGGTCTGCAGCAGAGAGGCCGGGTGGGAGAAGCCAGGCACGTGGGCTAGAGTCAGCCCTTGTTCGGTGACTTGGGCTTTTATCCTAAAGCACTAAGGAGCCGCTGGGAAATGTGAGGCTGGGGGTGGGAAGGAGGGGAATGACAGTCACACTTGTGTTTTAAATTTTCCCTTCTGCTTCTCATCCAGTCCTGAGGTGTGAACCTCATCTGGATCTGGATTTTTTAAAAACAGTTGTTAAAATTTTTAACATTCATGAAACTATTAGAAATTGGAACATTGAGCATCTGGTGAATTGAGGAGTTACCTTTTTAGGTATTCACTGGTATTGGAGTTATATTTTTTTTTCTAAAAGGCCTTATCTTAGCCATATATTGCTGTACTATCTATGACTAAAATAAAAAGATGGCTGGAATTTTTTTTTTTTTTTAAATAATAATGTTGGGAGGGGCAGGATTAGGGTACAGATGAAGTTGGGTTGATGGAGATTGGGGCTAGGCGGTGGATACATGGGGTTCTCAGAACGCTTCTCTATTGTTGTGTTTACAAACATCTCCATAATAAAACATATAAAAAGAAAAGAGTTATTCTCGCTTCCGTGTGGGGGGACCAGCTTCCTGAAGAAGAAAGGATGATGTGGGAGGACCCATTAGGCAGCGGGAGCCGCCCAACCCAGAGGGATGGAGGGAGAGCGGCTTGGTCCAGGGCTGTGCCAGTGGAGACAGAGAGTGGGAGGGGCTGAGAGATCCTTAGGGAATAAGGCAGATGGAGCTTGGGGATGGATTGGATACAGGGGTCACGGAGATGGCAGGTCGAGAGTGTCCCTGTGTCTGGCCCCAGATGGAAGAGCCGGGGATCTGAGGTGGGGATCCCTGGAGGAGGGACCCTACAGGTCCCTTTGCTCATCTGGTCCCCACCGCCCCGCCTAGACTTCCCATCCATCCTGTGAATCCATCGGAAGCGGTTCCCTTATGTAACACCTTCCATCCCAGGCTTCCCGCACTCTGCGCGCTCAGCGGTTAATTAAGCTGCGATATGCACGCATTAATTAAAACCCTCTCTTGGGTGCGGAGGGGCTGAAATATGGATCTTCACCTCTCTCTCGCTCCCTCTTTGCTGGGGGGACACCTCTGTCTCCTGTGGGCACACAGCTGTCTGTCTGTCTGTCTGTGGCACCTGTCGGCACCCTCACATGAATGCCGTGTAAATTGCTCTGCCCCGGAGAGCTAGACATAGAACGCAAGATGACGGCTCCCGAGCCCTTGCCCGCCCTGAGCCACGGCGGTGTGGGCCCGAGCGTGGCTCACTGCGACGGCAGTGGCCTCCCGGCTGTGTCCCTGCACCTGCTGGCCAGCCCCCCGGGGCGGTGAGCATACTCCCGAGACACCGCTCTGCCCAGGCCCCCGCCTGACGCTTGTCCCTTTCTCCCTGCCCCATGCAGGTCGTCTTCTGGTGCGTGTGACACCTGAGACATGAGATCGTCAGCCTGCCGGCTCTCCAGTTTTTCGAGAGACACACTATGGAATCGGTGAGTGGCCTCGGCCTGCCTGGCGGGGGAGCCCGGCCTGGGGAGCGTGGAGGCGGGGGGGGGGGGGGGGGAGTGGGGGGGGAGTGGGGGGGGCCGCGCGTTGAAGTGCACAATGTGACCCAACTCAAGTCCTTGGATGGGAGTATCAATGGCGAACCGATCACGGGGTGGGGGGAGGAGAGGAGATTTGTCTACTTGTGCCGCGCCAGTACAGCCAAGGGTTCGGCGAGCCTGAGGGAGGAGGGACGGCGAAGGATGGAGAAAAGACAGACAAAGAGAAAGAGTTGGGTCTAGGTGGATCTTCTGTGCTCGGCTGAGGCCACAGAACAGACCCAGACTCCCCCATGATGGTCTATTTTATGGTCAAGGGTAAACAAAGTAATTTACAATGTTCTTGTAAGTCTCACTTGTTTTGGCAGCACTTGCTGTCCCTCCCGCAGCCCATTAGCTACCCAGGAAGGATCTAGGGAGCTGTCACAAGATCAAAGCGTAATTATGCTTGGAGGGCTGTGCCCTCCACGCTGGGACTTGTTTGCGACTTTGCCAGCAGGTCAGTCCGAGGCTTAACCCTGTAACTGCTTCCTACATCTACCTGTCAACTTACCAAGTGCCTTAGGTCACCTCACCTGTCTCCTTTATTTTATTTTATTTTTTTAAAATATATTTTATTGACTTTTTTTTTTTTTAGAGAGGGAAGAGAGAGGGATAGAGAGTTAGAAACATCCATGAGAGAGAATCATGGATCAGCTGCCTCTTGCACACCCCCTACTGGGAATGTGCCCGCAACCAAGGTACATGCCCTTGACTGGAATCGAACCTGGGGCCTTTCAGTCCTCAGGCTGACGCTCTATCCACTGAACCAAAGCGGTTTTGGCTCACCCGTCTCCTTTATGCAGAAGGAAAGGTGGGAGGCGGTGGCACCGGAACGCAGTCGGACGTAGGAGCAGCAAGGACCCCGCCAACAGCAATGGGCACTAGTCCAGCCGAGTGGCTCTTCAGAAATGTCCCTTCCTTCAGTCCACCCAGCCACCCGGCAGGCCTGAGAGATGCCGCTCATTTCATAGGTGACCATGAACTTGCCCAGCTGGGTCTGAAGTCAGTTCTTCCGGCCTTTTCTCTCTGGGCCAGGCTGCCTCCTGGTAAAAGTATGAATCGCCCCATGTTGCAGCTGGGAATACTGAGCGTAGGGACCCAGGATGGAGTCTAAGGACTCTGACCTCAGTGGGTGGGGGTGGGGGTTAGAGGACGATAAAAAAAAAAAAAAACTTACACTGGACAGGAAGATCTGTGAGAACGAGGCAGAGGAAACGCACGGAACCTGAGCGGATCTTAAAGCCACCTAAAAGAACATCGGCTGAAAGCAGAATCGGGCCTGTTTCCCTCTTACCTAAACAAACATGCACACAGCTGGTGCAGGGCGCTCCGGCGCCGTCTGCGGGACCCCGGCTCTCCTGGGGCAGGCGGGCAGAACTGCCCTGCAGGGAGCGCGGGGTGGGGGCGGGGGGCCTCCGGAGGGTCAGGGTGCTCGTTCCATGGTGTAGAAGTTAATTCCTTAAACGGGATACTTAGGACCTAGACCATTTGACGTGCAGTAAGTCCTCACGTACCAACCTCGTTGGGGTCTGTGACGTGAAGCAAAACAACACAGGACAAAACCAGTTTCACCATCGGCTCATGGATGCACGAAGGTGTTTGGGCTTTTTTGTCATAGTTAAGAGAGCGGAGGTTTGCTGTATTTAGGCTGACCTAAACTTTTAACTCACCCACACCAAGCCCAGGAGCGACCGCTGTGACTGCCCTCCCTAGCCACCTCCCCACCCCAAACCGCCTTCGCCTTTCCCAAGGTCAAGGCAGACGCCCTGTCATTAGTGTGCCGCCCGCTGTCGGCCAAATTGGATCTCCCTGAGCACAGCTGATGTCCCCTTTTGGCCGCAGGTCAGGGGTCCGGGAGTGAGCGCTGCGCGCCGACGGGAAATGTGTCCCCTTGCGCCGACCTCTGAGCTCCGAGCTGCATTTCTGACATAGTTGGGAGGGGTGGGTGGGAGGCCTGGGATTCCGGGGAGTAGAAGGCAAAGAAGCGTGTTTTAGAGAAAACGCTAACGTTCGAGTTCTCCCGTGAACGCCCTTTCGCGCTCATTGAGGCTGCTGAAAATCCGGCCGTCATTCCAGGGCGTCGGCCGCTCCTGGGTCAGATGCCCAGAGGATGCTTCTGGCTGGCCTGAAGGTGGGGAAGGGCGGCGGTTTGGGTCTCGTTTCCTGCGTCCTTCCCTCCCTCCCTCTATTTCTTCCTGCTTGCCTTCAGAGTGCGAGGATCAGCTCCCGCCTGCCACACCCCGAACTCCAGGAAAACAGATGAGCGAGGCTCATCACCGAGCCTTCCTGAGCGTCTCTTCATCCATTTCATTTCATTGTTTGTTGTTTAAAATGTATTTTTATTGATTTCAGAGAGGAAGGGCGAGGGTGAAGAGAGAGAGAGAGAGAAACATTAGTAATGGGAGAGAATCATTGATCGGTTGCCTCCTGCACGCCCCCTACTGGCGATCGAGCTCACGCCCTGGGCATGTGCCCTGACCGGGAATGGAACCGTGACCTGCTGGTTCATCGCTCAACCCCTGAGCCACGCCGTGGGCTCTCCTTTCACATTAAAATGTTCATTCTACAACTGTGTATTGAGCATCTAATTTGCTCCAGTCTCTTAGTAGAGACCAGAGGCAGCTCCTCTTCCTGCTGAGGCTATACTCCGTTCCTTTTATCCCTCGCCCACTGGGCACACACAGGGGAGGGGAGGTGACCTTTCCCGCCCGGAATGAATGCTTGTCTGCAGACTGGCTCTTAAATTACATGGCGGAGCTGACAGCCTTGATGTTGCACCTGAAAAGCTGTAATCGTCCCGTCCTCCGTGCGGGTCTGTCCCGTGTGTGGAGGAGACAGTGGATCCTATCTTTGGATCCTGTCTTTATTTTAAACGGAAGCCCTTCCCTGCTGGCCATGTGGGGTCCATCCATTCAGTCTCAGGGTGTGTCCTCTGGTTTGAGTCTCTGATCGATAGCCTTTGGATCTCCTTTATCTAATTTGGAGTGAAAGGCCTGACGGGGCCTGGCGGGGCATGATGGGGAGTTGGCTTACCCTGCTGTCAGCACATGCAGTTCTAGAAGATTCCAGTTCCCTCCCCAGGGGCTCAGCTGAGAGTCTAGACGCGCGTAGACCAGTGAGGCCTATGCACAAAGGGCCGTCTTCACTGGGAGCCGGCAGAGCAGGGTGGCCTGTCGGAGGGGAGCCAGAGCCTCCGTGAGCCAGCAGCTGAGCTGGTGGTGAGCTCCGCCTGTGCGAGTCCGCAGGTGGCTCCCGGGAGTGTCGCCGCTGGAGGAGGAGGCAGGGAGTGTCCAGCACGTGCCGTGACATCGCGTGGTCGTGGGTGTGATGCCCTTTGTTCTCTGACACCGCCCCTGACCCCAGGCAACTTTCCAACTTCCCACCTGGGCGTCAGGCAATCAATTCCGTCCTGACACCGAGTCCCCGGAGATAGCACCGCCCCACAGGTGAGGGCCCAGCTCCATGGGGTGTTCCCCTGTCCCACGCCAGCCACGAGTCTCAGGGGTGCTTCCGGTGGACGGGCTGTCAATACAGAGGCTTCCGCAGTGCCTCACGTTCAGTAGTTTGTCAGAATGACTCACTGGACTCCGAAAAGCACGTGGCTTACCGTCACCCGTTTATTATAAAGGACACAACTCAGGAATGGCCGGCAGGGGCCAGGTGTCGGGTGAGGGCTGCACAGTTCCGTGTCCTCTCCGGTCCCCGCCTTGCGTCCAGCACAGGGATGTGGCACCGACCAGAAGCTCCCCATCCACCCCTGTAGTGGAGGAGCTTTGTGGAGATTTCATTACACAGTCACCATTGTGTGCACTTGCCGACCGTGAGTGTGTGTGTGTGTGTGTGTGTGTGTGTGTATCTGTTTGTCCTTATTATTTCTGGGGGGCAGTTTCTGAGTGTGTGTATGTGTGTGTATCTGCTCATGTTATTTCTGAGTATATGTGTGTGTGTGTGCATATTATTTCTAAACGTGTGTGTATCTGTTCATGTTATTTCTGAGTGTGTGTGTTATTTGTGTGTGTGTGTGTGTGTGTGTGTTATTTCTGAGTGTGTATGTGTGTGGGGAGTGGTCCATGCTATTACTGAGTGTGTGTATGTATCTGTCTGTGTTATTTCTGAATGTGTAGTATGTGTATGTGCACTATTAGGAAAGGGAAAAGAGTAAAAATTCCACCCAAGGTCTGCAGAAAGGACTGTACTCCGTTATAATCTGAATTCTGTCTTCTCACTCACATGTACACATACACCAATGCTGCCTGTAACACAGAAGGGCAGTAGAATTTTTCACCCTCATGAAGACCGTTAGGGGTACGAGCCCTAGCCGTCCACAGTGTATACAAAATCAGATACGTTAGGCAATGGAATCAAACGGCGAAAAATATTTTCTCCCTCCACATGTTCTGCCATTACTTTTGTCATTGTGGGCTTGAATTCTTAACCCTAAGTAGAAAGATGGATAATGAAAGAAAACCCATTCTTGACCCCACAATACCGTACCAACCTGCTGTCGGGTTATACATAATACATCGACTAATAAGTATCCCATCCATCTTATGTAAATAAATAAGCAACAAAGCTGTGCTTCCATTTCAGCTGTGGAAAGGCCACTGCATTTGTCTTTCTGGCAGGGAAATAATTCTGGAAGCCAAAATGATGTCTTCCTGGTTGCCCTTGAAGGGTGGGGCAGAACGTGGATGTTCAAGCACAGCAGTCTCAGAGCTCTATTACCCTACTTCCGGTCTGGAATCTGCCCCGTCTCTTCTCTCTTAACCCAATTGTCCAGAGGTTGTATACATACAATTGCTTCTTCAGAAACCCATGCACGGAGCCTGTTGGCTCCTCTGTGGCTGCATTTCTGAATCAATTCCTGAGATGACATTTAAGTGCTCCTAATATGTATTTGTCTGTACTTGGTAAATTGAGACCCATCTTCCCAGTGATTCTATAACTTCACAAAATAAGCCTCGGTGACTGTCCTCGGAATAATTCAGTAGACTAAGCCTCCGAATATAGAATCTGGAACAAAGAGAATAAGTTGGGGAAAAGGTCTGATAGAATTATCGTAATGTGACTTCTGAGCTTTTGTTGTTGTTGTTGTTCGTTCTTAGTTGGTTCAGCATGTTCCTTCATAGGCCCATAGAAGTTAGAATTACATTTCAGCTGCATAGCAACAAAAATCCAAATAACATTAGCAATTAGGATGTGTTTTTTTTTTAATTTTATTTTTCTCAGACCAAAGAAGTCTGGAGCTAGTCAGGGGCCCAAGCTGCTTCTGTCTCTGGTTTTGCCATCCTCATCCTACTACCTGTCCCTCTAAAGTGGCCACTGGAGTGTCAGCTGTCACATTTCCATGTCACTGGCAGCGGGATGGAAGAGGCAGGGGAAGGAGAGCAAGGGGCTCTCTCTTGCCGAATTAGCTCTTTTTGAGACACTTTCCCAAAAGTCCTGCGTCGTGTCCTGACCAGTTTGGCTCAGTGGATAGAGTGTCGGCCTGTGGACTGAAGGGTCCCAGGTTCGATTCCGGCTAAGGGCATGTACCTTGGTTGCGGGCATATCCCCGGGTGGGGGTGTGCAGAAGGCAGCTGTTGGATGTTTCTCTCTCATTGATGTTTCTAACGATCCCTGCCCCTTCCTCTCTGTAAAAAAATGAATAAAATATATATTAAAGGGAAAAAAAGCCCTGCATCGCACCTCAGCTTGCATGTATCTCCATGCCTGGACTTAGGCGTGCAGCCACGCCAGCTGCAGTGGAAGCTGAAGACTTGCAGCTGAGCACGTTACTGCCCTGAATCCAAGGGGGCTCCGTTAGGGAAGAGAGAGAGAGCGCAGACAGAAGGCACCTGGCCAGGACTGCCTGCCACATGCAGCTGGGTACTGCTTACAGGAGGGGAGTCATTGCCACTCTGTAGAATTGTTGTGAGGCGGAAACAAAATCATGTCTGTAAATGTCCTTCTACACAGCAGGTCCTAAGTGGTAGCCATTATGGTTGTTATTAATGGATACCTTGGGCCTTAAACCTGTATTATAGTTATTATTGTTTAAATTGAGGTATAATTTACATGACACAACATTTACCCTCTAGGGGTGTAACATTCAGTGGCTGGTAGGGTATTTACCACGCCCTGGAACCATCACCACAGTGTAATTCCAAAACATTGCCATTACTCCCCAAAGAGCCCCCTACCCATTGACAGCCATCCCTCCTCCCTCCCTTTCCCCCTTCTGGACCTTTCCTAAAAAATGTCCTGTAAATGGAAACATAATTTGTGACCTTTGTGTCTTGCACTTAGCATAACGTGTTTGCAAGTTTCATCCACGTGGTTGCCTATATCAGTCCTTTATTTCTTTTTCTGTGGCCGAGTGATACTCCATTGTATGGGATGGATCATGGTTTGCGTTTTCATTCATCTGTTTGTGGACATTTGGGTTGTTTCCATGAATTGACTAGTAAGAATCACGCTCCTTAAAAGCATCCACGTACAAGTGTGGGTGTGTGTTTTCATTTCTCTCCAGTATGTACCTCCGTGGGGGCCTGGTGGGTCCATGCTGATGCTGTGTTTCACCTTTTGAGGAAACGCCAGCTCCGGTTTTCGAAGCTGCTGCACCATTTCACATCCCCACCCGCAGTGCACGAGGGTTCCCGTTTCTCTGCATTCTCTCCAACGCTTGTTTTTCTGTGTTTTTAATTACCGCCATCCTGCCGGGTGTGAAGTGATGTTTCATTGTGCTTTTGATTTGCATTTCTCTAATGACTAATGATATACGGAGCATCTTTCCAAGTGCTTATCCATTTGCATATCTTCTTTGGGAAACTGTCTATTCAAGTTCTTTGCCCATTTTGAAAATTGGTTGTTTGTCTTTTTATTGTTGAAGTGTAAGAGTTTCTATATTTTAGAAACTGGGCCCTTATCACCTATGTGATTTGCAAATATTGTCTCCCATTCTGTTACATGTATTATCTAACTGACTGTAACAGTCCTCTGAGGTTTAATGATACCCAGTTTACAGATGAGGCAGGGACTCATTTATCCAAGGTAACATATCTAACTGTGAAGATGCTACTGGAACCTAGAAAAAGATTAGCCAGGGCTCTCTTAGTTTTATTGCTAGAAACCCATCTTAGACCAGCTTATGCTAATATCCTATCTAATAAAAGAGAAACATGCAAATTGACCTTACCTCTGCTACACCCACCAGCCACGCCCATCAGCCAATCAAGAGCGAGTGTGCTAATTAGTCCAGCCAATATGGCAGCTAATTTGCATATCCAGATGCAGAGGGAAGACTGAAGACCACATAGAAGAAAGCCAAGCACTGCAGGAGGGAGCAAAGCTTTGGAGGAGCAAGCAAGCAGGGCTGCAGAGAAGGGAGGGAAGCAGGCAGGGCAGCGGAGACTGCCGCAGGAAGCCCGATTGCAGGAATCTTCCTGCAACGGGCCTCTAGTAGAAGTATAGTTGCTTGAATCCCTGGGGAATCCACGGCATGCGGGTGGGATAGTTCTATAGATCTAGTGGTTCAAGTGATGTTACCAAGACTCTCCCTTCCTCTCTCCATCGCTTGCCATCCTTTGGTTGGCATCGCTTTCACTAAATGAGCTCTCTCATGTATGGCAAATATGGTTACCAGTAGCTAGCTGTACCTTCTAGGAAAAGGGGCTTTGCTCTTTACCCCAGCATCCGTCTCAGACACCCATAAAGCTCTGTGGTTGACCTCGCTTGAGATTAATGCCTATTGGAAAACCCATTGATGCTGCTTTCAGGAGTCTGGGATGCTCTGATTGGACAGCCTGGGCCCAGCTCTCTGATTGGGAATGTGGAGATAGATGATTGACACTCTCTAGAGAATCACATGGAGTCAAGGAAGGGAGGGCATAGTTCATAAAGGAGGGGATGCGTAGGGCAGACAGAACATAGAATCGGTGTCCTACAAGTTAGGTCTGAACTGCCAAGTTCAAGATGCTGACATGAGCTGGGGGTAGGAGAAAAGTCAGTTTGTTCACAAAAGAGAAATGAAAGATATCGAAAACAATTACCTGTAGATCCAGTTAACACTGATGTCCACTTAAACATAGTAATTTAATAAATTAGTTTATATAATATTTCTTTTTTAAAAAAAAATATATTTCATTTATTTTTTTACAGGGAGGAAGGGAGAGAGACAGAGAGCTAGAAACATCGACCATCTGCCTCCTGCACAATCCCCCACTGGGGATGTGCCAGCAACCAAGTTATATGCCCTTGACTGGAATTGAACCTGGGACCCTTCAATCCGCAGGCTGATGCTCTATCCACTGAGCCAAACTAGTTTCGGCGATGTAATACTTCTGTGTCTTAACAGCCAGAGCAAAAAAAGAGTAAGTTTTCAACGACAGAAGCAAAATTCAAAGCCTGGAACAGTCTGGCTGGTGTGGTCCAGTGGTTGAGTGTTAACCCATGAACCCAGGGGTCACGGTTCGATTCCTGGTCAGGGCTCATGTCCGGGTTTCGGGCTCCGTACCCAGTAGGGAGCATGCAGGATTCTCTCTCATCATTGATGTTTTTATCTCCCTCTCCCTCTCCCTTCCTCTCTGAAATCAATAAAAAATATATTAAAAACAAACAAACCGGGAACAAAAGCTGGATGTGCCTGTCAAAAGGTTTGCTAGCAATTGTAGAGGCAATTTTTTTTTAATTGGAACCCCTAATGTGAGTCAGAACGTTCACATCTGAGAGAGATGTTAACCGAGTAGCAGATGCTGAGAAAACTCTACCAAGGGTGGGCAATTTTCCTTTTGTAAATGGGCCATGCTCCACATTTGACAGAATTACGAAAATTCAGTTATAACACAGCTCATTGTGATGCAGGGTGAAATACATTTGCAAGTGAAAGCGTGTTTTTGAAAGGCAACCAGAGACAGATCCTATAACCCAGGGGGCCCCTCTTGGGGGCACAGAACTGGTGACCTCCAGACAGTGCTTGGCCTGCAAGCAGCTCTGGGGCAGCACTGGGCGCCTTGTGGTGTTTGGGGTTGGTTACACTGGTACCCCCACAATTCTTCAATGTTCGTGCCCCAGGACACACCTCACAGACCTTCTTTCTGTCCCAGGCTCTGATTTTAACTGCAAGGAAAGGGAAGCCAAGGTAGGTGAGAGGGTTCGGCGTACCTTGCTGGGAGACTTCACTGAATCTCGGTTTCCATTATGGTAATGCTCCCGTGTCGGGGACTGTTATGTGAATGAATTCAGGCCCTGCTTGCATAACAGCTAGTGCAGAGCCTGGCGGGGGACTGGAGCTCAGAAAGTAGGATCCTAGCCGTAACCGGTTTGGCTCAGTGGATAGAGCGTCGGCCTGCCGACTGAAGGGTCCCAGGTTCGATTCCGGTCAAGGGCATGTACCTTGGTTGCGGGCACATCCCCAGTAGGAGGTGAGAGGTGCAGGAGGCAGCTGATCGATCTCATCGATATTTCTAACTCTCTATTCCTCTCCCCTTCCTCTCTGTAAAAAAAATAAATTTTTTATTTTATTTTTATTTTTTAAAGAAAGTAGGATCCTATACCTTAGTAGCCTCAGGTTTCTCTCTGGTAAATTTGGGACAATTATACTTACCTTATGAAGTTATTCTGAAGTTTAAATTTAAAACAAGGCATATGTGTCCAAAATCTGTACTTAGCAACAGCGTCTGTTTATAGCAGAACATCATAATTTATATCTCCAGATAAGGTTTCCAGGATCCCAGAATACCTGACAGGTGTTGTCCACTCGTGTATCAGACCCTGCTAAGCACTTTACGTTTCTGGGCTCATTGAAGTCTCAGACACAGGTACCTTTCGTTGCCCCCATTTTGCAGATATGAAAACTGAGCCTCAGAGACACTAGTTACTTTAACAAGGTCTCGTAGCCGAGAGGAGGTAATTGCTTTCAGCGAGGCCTAATAGCTAAAACGTAGCGGAGATGGGAGCCCGAGTCTTTTCCACGGGAGGGTCAGCCTATAACTGACGCTCCTGCGAAACACCAGTCAATGCCTGTCCTGTCCTCCCGAAGTTGCCTTGCTCTGAACAGCCTTCTGAAAACGAGGCTCTTACATTATGGCTTCAACCCACTTCTGCTCTCAGTTAGTGTGTGTGATCCTGTTTCTCCTAAATATTGTTTATTTACTTCCCAAGTCCCAAACCGTCTGCTCATGGATCCATGTCACAAAGGGGATTTAAGGAATCAGCCAGGTCTAGGAAAACGACTCCCTAATCCGAGATCCCAAACCCTGGGTACTGCTGTGCCGCCTGCCCCTCCCTCTCCTCTCCTCCTCCAGGTGACTCATGTAGAGACAGTTCTGAGTCCTGGAATGCCAAGGGATGTATTTATAGTCCAACTTCACACGGAAAGGGAGTTCAGAGGGAACTAACTCTGGTTGATCATTCACGGTGCGTCAACTGCTTTGGCCACGGCTACTCCTTGGATGTCATGTAACCCCCTCTCTAGCATAGTTTTCTTATTACCCTCATTTTGCAGATGAGCAAACAAGGCTAAATAAGCAACAGAGGAGAGATGTCAACCAAGGTCCACGTGACACAAAACATATTCTCTGCCTGCACTCCCCATGGCCGTCCCATGAAGACATTGGGATCCTTTGACGAGGGCTGTAATTCCACCCCATCAGCCAGGGGGCGCCGGCGAGCACTGTTGATCAGAGCAACCCAAGCTCCCACCCCGACACTTCACTCTTGCCACATCTTGTAAGTGCACCACCGCCTTGGTTGTTCGTTAGGCCAGTGGTCGGCAAACTGCGGCTCTTTGGCCCCTTGAGTGTGGCTCTTCCACAAAATACCACGTGCGGGCGCGCACATACAGTGCAATTGAAACTCTGTGGCCCGTGCGCAGAAGTCGGTATTTGGCTCTCAAAAGAAATTTCAGTCGTCGTCCTGTTGGTATTGGGCTCTGTGGACTAATGAGTTTGCCGACCGCTGCGTCAGGCAGATGGGTGAGAGGGACGTCTGCAACTGGAACTATTCCCCGGTGACCGTGGCACCAATCGTGCAACCACTGTCCCCGAGAATAAGCCACCACTGTTCTCAGGCCTCTTTTCAATGAGAAGAAAGCCATGCAGCAGGGACCACGCCGCTGTCTTATCCCCGTCCGCGGCGCTCAGGGGGAAGAACTGGCGCTCAGAGTCCAAGGTGCAGAGTACTCTTGGGTCCAGATTATGCAGATACAAGGAGATGACATGTGCTTAATAGACGTGTGTGGCTTTTGCTATACTCCATACACAACACAGGTATTTTTGTGTGTGTGTATGCGTGTGTGCATGTGTGTTTCCTGGCCCCGGGAAGCATCATGTCTGTTCTGAGCAGCTGCACACGCCAACACCTAGCATTTTCAGTTCTGCTCACATCAGACTCTGTTTGTTTTCATCGCTTTCAGATACCCAGGCATGGTCATGGTCAGGGGGCACCTGGGAAGGTGAGAGGTGCGGATGGTTTGCAATGGGGCCTGATTTCCAATTTAAAGAGGATCATGGCCCGTGAACCCCAGACACGGTGTGAACCTTTGAAATTCGAATGGCGGGCCAGGCAGGCGGAGGCGGTATACTCTGACTGGGGCACAGTATCACATTGCTCACACATATCCTTCTTGGCGGGAGGAGGGGCGGGGGAGGAGCAGATACATAACATAATCTTCAAATGAAAGTGAAACACCAATTGATGGCTGCAAGGTCGGGCTCTGTGGTGAATTCAGCTGTTTACCAGCGCAGTTAGCGTAGCTTGTAAGCACCCTTATATCCTGTGTCTGCAGAGCCGAGGGTGTGCATAGACTCAGCTCCCGGGGGGAGGGATCTGTGTCGTCATTTTGACACATCCCCCTTTATTTTACAAGCGATGGCACCAGGGCCCAAGGTGACAGCATCTGTTATGAGGAGAGGAGGCTCTGGAATCCAGGGCTCCTGGAATGGAGGCAGTTAGTCACTTACTCTCGGCTTTTAATAACAATAACGGTTCATAGTGACTGAGCCGTCGTATGGCCTTTGCTATACACACTATACATAAGGGATGGGAGGCTTTGGGTGACAGGATGGAATAGAGGGAGGAATAGAATAAATGCAAAGTCAAATGGCATTTTAATTGATCTCCAGCCTGGAGGAAGGCCCTCGTGGAGTGGACGGAAGTCTGAGTGTCAGCTGTTGTGTTCTCTCCTGCTCCACCGGGCAGCATGGGGCTGCTGAGACTCACAGGGCTTAATTAGCCCGAGCTCGTTGGGGCCAGGTGTGCTTCCAGTCATAGAACCTTCGGCCGCAGGAGACGGAGCACCTCAAACTCACAATGGCTTTCCTCTGCACGAAGCACTTGCTCACCCACCAGCATTCAGCAGCCTCCTGGGGCTGGCGCCCTTATCTTCCCTCTTCACGTGAGGCCACTGAAGGCCACAATCCCTCCGCCAACCGGATATCAATGGGATTCAGCCCTTCAGTTCTTTTTCTGCTCCAGATATCACCTTATCACAGAGGCCCCGTCTGAACATTCCGCTCACCTCCATCACTTTCTGACTCCACCTGAAATCCACTTTCTCTGGCATTTTTAGGCTGGCTGTTTCCCTCCTAAGGTAAGCTCACCAGTGTGGGCCAGGGCCCTCCGGATGTATGAACAGTGAGTGAGTTACTCATTTTCATTTGACACCCTCCTAGCTACGTCTGCCCCAGGCCCAATGCAAAAAGCAAGGCCCCTTGCCTGGGGGGCAGTCCACTGTAATTTGGGGTTAAAGAACAGAGGACACGTTTAATGGATCAAGATAGCAGGAACAGCCAAAACCGGTGTGGCTCAGTGAATAGAGCGTCAGCCTGTGGATTGAAAGGTCCCAGGTTCGATTCTGGTTAAGGGCATGTACCTTGGTTTCGGGCACATCCCCAGTAGAGGGTGTGCAAGAGGCAACTGATCGATGATTCTATCTCATTGATGTTTCTAGCTCTCTCTCTCTCTTCCTCTCTGTAAAAAAAAAAAAAAAAAAAAAAAAAAAAAAAAATCAATAAAATATATTTTTTTAAAAAGCAGGAACACAATCTTGGGTGTGGCCACAGGGCCAGCCTCAGGACGCGCATTAGGGTGATTTGGGTGAAGAGGTGGTTTTTTGGTTTGTTTTTGTTTGAGAAACATTGACCCGATGCTCCCCATTTATGCATTTATTCTTTTTTTTTTTTTTGGCCCATTTTATTTATTTATTTATAGTTTATCTTTATTGTTGAAAGTAATACAGATGTCTTCCCCACCACCACCCCCCTTGACCTTCTCCACTACCCCCTCAGCCCTCACCCCCTCCTGCTCCCTCCCTAGGCCTTCACTCACTTTGCCTGTAAGTTGCTTGGTGAATCTCTTCCTGCAACCCCTCCCTCTGGAATTCACTAGTCCTCCATGTCTCTGGATCTATTTTGTTCTTCATTTTATTTTGTTCATTAGGTTCCACATATAAGTGAGATCACGCCATCCTTGTCTTTCTCTGACTGGCTGTTTCGCTTAGCGTAATTCTCTGGTATGTGCCCTCACCCCAGATGTAACCTCAACCTGGGTTAAAGGGGATGACTCGGCTAACCAACTGCTCTACCCTGCCAGGGCTGAGGTGAGCTTTGAGTGGCTAGGGAAAGCTCCCACTGGCTCCAGTGACAGGAGCCAATCTTGTGTTGCTACCCAAAAGCCTAGGTCAGTGGTCGGCAAACTCCTTAGTCAACAGAACCAAATATCAACAGGACAACGATCGACATTTCTTTGGAGAGCCACATTTCTTAAACTTAAACTTCTCCTAACGCCACTTCTTCAACATAGACTCCTCAGGCCGTGGTATTTTGTGGAAGAGCCACCCTCAAGGGGCCAAAGAGCCGCAGTTTGCCAACTGCCGGCCTAGGTGGGTTTTTTTCTTCTTCTTCTTTTGAACCAATTTCATTGGCAATCAGTGGTGGGAAATTAAATGGATTCAATGGACTAAGTAGATTGAGCTAGTGAAAAGAAAAAAAAATAGCCATCTGCCGGGGCCGAGGAATGAGCAATCTGTTGGTACTTTTTCCGCAGACATTTGGCATCTGCTTAGTGTTGCACACCATTTGCGCCTCGGGAAATGCGTTTTACACCTCATGACCCTGATCTTTTCTCCGGGTTAAAAAAAGGGGGGCGGAGGGGGGGGGGACCAAAGATTAAAAAAATAGTAAAAAAAAAAAAAATCAAAACCCTCTCATTTGTTTGCATGCGGCACTTGAGCGACTTTAAGCCAACTGTACAAACTAGCTAGCTTCCAGGGGCGGCGGGCGAGAGCCCCGCAAACGGGATGCGGACGGGAGCCCGGCCAGCGGGCAGATAGATAGATGCCAGCCTGGCAGCCGGCTGGCTCCTCGCTTGGGCCCAGGCCACCCCGCGCCCCTCGGCCCCCGCGGCAGGAGGCGACGCTCCCCGCTCGCTTCCGGCACGCACGTGGGACCGAAAAAGATCGCGCACAACTTTTTTCGGTCCCAATTCTTGCCCCACACCTCCGGAACGAGCTCGCTGCAGGCAGCGCTGGGGTCTGCCCCGCGGGCGCCGGCGTCTGAACTTGGCCTGGGAGGCGGCGGGCGCGGGCTGCGGGGGCGTGGCCGCGGGCTTCGGGGGCGTGGCCGGGGCTGCGGGGGCGTGGCCGCGGGCTTCGGGGGCGTGGCCGCGGGCGGCGGGGGCGGGGCGGGGGCGGCGGGGGCGTGGCCTCGGGGGCGGCCGGCGCGTGCGCAGAGCACTTCCTTGTTTGTCCCCGTGACTGTAGCGGGAGCGCCGCCGCCCGCTGCCTGGCCGCCGTCCGCGGGAGCCTGCGCTCCGTCAGTCAGTCGGTCGCTGCGCTCGCCGCCGCCTGTCAGAGCGCCTGGGGAGGCAGCGCCGGCCGCCCCGCAGCTGCCCGGCCCGGTCCCTCCGCATCCCGCCGCCCCGTCCCCTCCCCCGCCGCCGAGGAGCCGCGCCGCCGGCATGCGCCCGGGGAGGCGGGTCCCCAGGAGCCCCCTGCCTCGCGCGCCGCTCGGAGTTTGAAGGGCCCCGCGCCGCCGCCGCCGCCGCCGCCGCCGCCTGCTGCTCCCGCCGCCCGCCCGCCCGCCCTTCCTCCCGCCGCCGGGAGCCGCGCCAGGCCGGGCGCGGGTGCGGGCTGCGCGGGGCGTTCATGAGCCGCCGGCCGGCCCGCGGCCCCCGGAGCCCGCGCCTGCCTCACGCCGCGCCTGTGTCTCGCCCCCCACGCCAGGATGCCGGACCAGATCTCCGTGTCCGAGTTCATCGCCGAGACCACCGAGGACTACAACTCGCCCACGACGTCCAGCTTCACCACGCGGCTGCACAACTGCAGGAACACCGTGACGCTGCTGGAGGAGGTAGGTCGCGGCCGGCGCGCCCCCCCCCACCCTCCGCGGGGACCCTCCCCGGGGACCCTCCCCAGGGCCTCCGCTGGCAGCTGCTGCCCGGCGGAGTGCCTGGCAGTCTGGTCTGGTCGCCTGGATGTTTGTTTGGGGTTGCCAAGCCACACCCCCTCCGGGACCCCCCAGCTCCCGGGTGAATGGGGGACCTGGGGATGTGCAGCCTCCGTCTGCCCCGTATGCCCGGATGCTGACCCCCCCACCCCCGGGGGCAGAGGGGGCTCAGCGACCCCACCCACCCACCCAGGAGGAAGAGGGATGGCCTCTCCCTATCTGCCGCCCTTCCTGCGTGTCAGGCAGTCTGCTAGATGCTTTCCACATCATCCTGACCCTGTCATAACCCGAGAAGTAGGTGGCGTCAGGCCGAGGGAGGGGATGCAACGTGGCCAAAGTCACCAGCAAGGGACAGGGAGAGAGATGGTCAGTGAATGCACTGCTCCAGGGCTTGGCAGGGCTCAGGCAAAAAATCCTAAAGGAAGGAGAGGGGGACTCAGGCTGGGACTGCTTTATCCCCAGAAGCCCTACCCTGGTCCGGGGCCTACCGTCCTGGGTGGGAGAGAGATCTGTGCAGACAAGCACCCCCATCTCGCCCCCCTCTTCAGGGGGCTTGGCTATGCCCGAGGCTGCTGCGCCAGCAGGACCTGCCTGCTGGGCACCTACAGCCATGAACTGAGAGCAGAGGCCTTGCTGCCTGGAAGTGTCAGAGCCGAGGCTGCAGGAAGCACAGCTCCTCCTGTGCACACCCTCCAGAGGACCTTGTGGGTGTCTGGGGACGGGGCCAAGGACGGAGCGGCTTCCTTTACAGCGTTAAGTGAATTGGCGGTAGGGGGAGATGGGGAGGTACGGGGGAACCCCAGGGCTGTGAAAGCCTCTGAACCTCGGTGATGAAAATAGGGCATCTGCCCCGGAGCTTGGCACCGTCTGTAAGTGCCACAAAGCACCGCTCCGCTCCGAGCAGGCCATACCCATTTCAGCCGCGGGGGTCGGCACTGGGGAAGTTCGGAAAGCAGGCCGTTCTGTCCAGATGGATTCTCCTGGGCTGGCTTATTTGAGGTCTGGGGAGCCCTCTGTGGCATCGAGAGCGCTTCTGTGGGCAAGCGGCTCTTCATACGGGGCTTTGGTGCTTGCTCTTCAGACCAGGGTGCGTGTAGCTCCGGTCTTCTGAATCACAATTGCAGGAACGCATAGGCTGCTGCAGGAGGTAGGCCCAGGTAGGTGGACGGTGCCCCACCCCTACCCCTCCTGGGACCCCCCTCCTCGCCTCCACTTGCAGCTGCTGCCTGGCAGTCAGTGTCTTTTTTTTTTTTTTTTTTTTTTAATATATATTTTTTTATTGATTCCAGAGAGGAAGGGAGAGAGAACCATTAGTGATGAGAGAATTATTGATCATCTGCCTCCTGCATGCCCCCCATTGGGGACTGAGCCTGTAACCTGGGCATGTGCCCTGACCTGGAATCGAACCTGGAGCTACTGGGCTCATAGGTTGACACTCACCCACTGAGCCATTCAGAGTGACTTGATTCCCGAGCTGGGGATGTTTGGGGCCAGAGCGCCACACCCTTTCCCAGGTCCTAAATTTTAGGAGGAGAGATTTCTGCTGGTTCTGGGTCCCATCTTGCCTGCCAGGTGCTGCAAATTAGTCTGAATGCTTTCTGCCAGTTGAGGATGCTCTCTAGAGTTCTTTCTGAAGTTAATGATGGTGATGGAACTGAATTTTGAAATTCAGTTGGAGAAATATCACCAAACTAGATGTGTTTATAAGCCAGAGGTAAATGATCATTTTTCTTTCCTTTTCTTCTTTGTGAACTGTCAGCCTTGTGCTAACCTGATGCTTAATGTCCAGGATTACATGGAGTTGCCAGGCGATCCACCCCATGAAGGGCCAGTCCTTCACTTAATTGTGATGAATTGGAACCTGCTGATAATGGAGCGTTTTGCATCCCTTTTTTCTGCACTAATTGTGTATGCCTCTAAAGAGTGTCACATTGAGTAGACGAAGCGGTTATTTTCCTTCTCGATAACTTCTTCAGTGCCTGCTAATAGTGCTGTCAGTTGTTTTAACTTTCCCTGTCTGCACACTCAGATAGTGTTACTGCATTCTGTTTGGGGGGTGATAAGGGTAAATAGTTGGAGATGCTATTTGTAGGGGTATGTGCCCATCATTTCACCAACCGCAGAGGATAGGGTAAATGTTGCTCTTGGTCTTAGTTTGAGGTAACTAAATTTAAAAGCAAATGCAAGGCGCACACACGAGTGTATGGTATGTGTTACGGTTTTCCAAGGTTAGAAAAATAGATCAGTCCTAATACAAACGTGGTCACCTGTGAACTTGAGAAGGAATTGGAACCAGGCTACAAGTTTAAAAGTGTCATGGTAGAGTACATTGATAACACTCGTGGTCTCAAAAATGTAACTCTTTCACTCAGAATGGCACAGCAATTTTGTAACTCTCTTTTCTGAACTTGAGGACAATATTGGTCAGGAAGTCATTGTCCCCAGACTGTGTCTTTTAATTCTTGAATCAGCCCATGAAATTGAACTCGTAAGTGATTTTCATTTGCATAAATGTGAAACATACCCTTTAGTTTCTTATTGATAGACTGGTGGTCCAGTGCATGAATTTGTGCACATGGAAATTAATTAGAAATATTTTAATATCGCAATTCACCCTTTCTCTATACTAGAAGTGTCAACCAAATTCATGATTGACAATGGAAACATCACGTGTGCGATTGGTGCCAGCAAGAGCTTTATATGTATTGCACATGTATGAGTCATCTTATATATATTAAACTTGCTTAATTAGACTGCTTTCAGATATAGCGAAACTTTTTCCAGCCCAGTGAAGCACCCCAACTTCTCTTTCAGGTAATTGTCAGCAACACAGCAGTAAATATCTAAGAACCCCTTTCACATCCCTCGTGGTTCAAGGTTCCAGTTCAGGGTTTGGGTTCTGGAGAAGGCCAAACACAAATGAAAAGAGACTAGGAAAAATTTAATTTGGCGATATGGGAGCCCAGGCGGGAGCCCACCTCCAGGGGGAGGACTACTGCTAGGCTCTGGCCTTGCTATTGCTTTTATTGAGACTATGGGATACACCCATTACCCTTTAACAGATTTGGTATACACCCATAGCCCTTAGACAGGTAATAATCGCATTATCATATCAATAAGGATTTACATGATTACAAGATGGGGAAGTTGCCTCAGTTACCATTGTCTCAATTAGATAGGGAGTGGTTGGCTCTGACCTTTCAGAGCTTCAAGGTTGACCAGCCTTTTATGTCCTTTTATTAGAGAGACAATGATCGGTTTCCGGCCAATATCCATATGAAGCAGATTATTATTGTAGATCACACTGGGAGAGCAAAGGGTAAAATATTTAACTGCAGCAGTGAGAAAACCTGAAGTCATTTTCAAGGTCCACCATTTCTTCTTTTCAGTCGGGCCAAGTTTCTAAGCTTTCTAAATCTCCGTTTTCCGGCTAATGAAATAAAATAGGATTCCACTGTGTCTCCTATCTACCTACTCCAGGACTTCTGTGAGGATCAAATGAGATGGGGCACGGGAAAACGCTTCACAGACATTTGGTTAAAGTGTGAAATATTTCCACCTGTGTTGCTGGGCTGAAGAAACTGCAAGGAGGCTAGACATCACTAGGGAGAGAAAGCCGGGTGGAGCTATGCCGTCATTACCGGGACAGACACTTAGCATATTAGCCTTTTATAGATAGATAGATAGATAGATAACCACCATGGTTGAATCACCTTCACCCTCACCCCTACCCCAGCTTACATGTATGTCGGGTACATTATTGCATTTATCTTAAGTGGATCAGAATTCAGCTCTTAACAAATCTGGGCCTTAAGAATATTAAAGAAAAGTTTCAGGGCAAACTACTGAATCTTGTTGGTTTGTGCTTTACAAGTGAGGCACTTGGGACCTTTCGGACCTCAGAGACCACCAGTGGCCTGTGGACCACCCGCTGGCGACCACTGCTTTAGAACACTGTTGGTGTTATCTTGTGCTTATTCTTAGGAATAGAACTTTTGGGTACTTTTTTGGTGATGTGGAGATAGATATTAACTTGGGCAGTTTGGAATTATTTCTTTTTTTTTTTAAATATATTTTATTGATATATTCACAGAGAGGAAGAGAGTGTGATAGAGAGTTAGAAACATCGATGAGAGAGAATCATCAATCAGCTGCCTCTTGCACACCCCCTACTGGGGATGTGCCCGCAACCAGGTATGTGCCCTTGCCCGGAATCGAACCCGGGACCCTTCAGTCCTCAGGCCGACGCTCTATCCACTGAGCCAAACCGGTCCCGGCTGGAATTATTTCTCTTGAAAACAATCTCTTCTAGGTCTAGTGATTAAACGTCTTTCTGTTCGTTTACTATTTTGCTCTCTGGGGTTCCTAATTAGCATGCGTAAGTCACAGCTAAAAACCTGTCTTGAGCTCCAAGCTTGGGATCTGCATTTAACCCACTCTCTCCCTTCTGCTGTGTCACTGGCAGAGAGAGGGTTTTGCAGATGTTGGGGCCTTTGCTGAAGTCTCTCTGGACGAGCACTCTAGGAAAGGGGTCAGAAATTCGGTAAAGGAGGCAGAGGCTCCTCCTGGGCTCCGCCTCTGGGGGCGAGGGGTCCCCAGGACTCGGGGAGTCGGGTCGTGGCTGGCACGCAATGAGTGGCTGCCTTTGGGAAGCAGGAATGGGTTGGCTGCCAAGGCTTCATCCTGGTGGAGAGTGTTTTCCAAGCAGAAAGCCAGTGTTTTGCTTATTCAGCAGCCAGAGCACACTGACGCGCGCTGTTTCACTCGTGACCGTTTGGAAGTTCTGAGTAAATGACTGGGAGGCCAGGAGAAGACAGCTTTCCCGAGGATGGAGCAATGGCACCCCAGCACCGCTGTCGGGGGAGCCAGTAGGAGAGACCCTCTGTTTTAAAGGCTTTGGCTCCGTGAGTAGAGCATTGGCCTGCGGACCAAAGGGTCCCGGATTCGATTCCGGTCAAGGGCACGTACCTCGGTTGCAGACTCTTCCCAGGCCCAGGCCCTGATCAGGGCTCGTGCAGGAAGCAGCCAATTGATGTGTTTCTCTCACATCGATGTTTCTCTCTGTCTTTCCCTCTTTCTCCTACTCTCCCTAAAAAGCAGTGGAAAAATATCCTCGGGTGAGGAGTAACAAAAAAATTTAAAAAAATAAAGGCTTGGATTGGTCACTGCTTAGTCCTAGGTGAAAGGAAGAATCTGAGTTTTCTTAAAGGGCTAGCAGTCAAGTATGGGTCTTGCGTGAGAGGCTAGCTTGGCTTAACGTGTGCAGGCCACGTGCGCAGTCTGTCCGGGAGGCATGGAATTTTTGGCTGAATGAAGAATGAAGGTGTAGAATGTAGATTCACCGTCAAGATCCGTTCTGTCATAACCACAGTAATTACCAGTTATTAGCTTTCCTACTACGCGCAAGCCCTACGCCTACTTAACACTTGCATTCGCCCTACTATTATCATTGACCCTACCCCAACCCTCCCACCTCTCAGCAGATAAAGTCTTGCCCACGGTTGCACGCACAGTAAGTAGTGGAGTTGGGAATGAACCCCACCCTGTGGCATCTTCCTGCATGCCAGTCAGGCTTCATCTGTGCTTCCTTTTTTTTACACCTGCTCTTTGGGGCATCTTCATGCTTTCTGGGCCTTCCGTGGGCTCTTCCCGCACCGGGCCTCTGTGTCCAGGCTTGAGGAGATATTTTCCGTGGCTCCCAGTGCTCTGGAACGCAAGCTCTTTGGTCCTCTGAAATGTTGAAAGCTGATAAACGTAATAGGAAGTCCTTATTTATATAGCAGCTGCTCAGCTAGGGTGCAGTCCTACTGAAAAAGCGGTCTCGGGAAGGGTTGACAGAAAATGCAGGCTGGCCCCTGCGCGTTGCTTAAGGGAAAGCCCATGCCCTTGGTCTGTCCCCGATCTCTGGAGGATAAAAAGGGAAAGATGGACAAGCCTGCCTTTGGTACAGCGCCCCACTCCCAGCCCGCTCTGGGCCCCGCCCTCTGACCCCGCCCAGCGATCCCCAGCAAAGGTCGGCTGGGGAAGGTCCATTTGCCTGCAGAAGCAAAAGAGAAGGAACTGAACCCACGCTCTTTCAAAAACAAGCCTGAAACCTTACTGGTATTCCAAGCTAATGCCGTTTGCCCTCTATAGACCATCTTTAGGCTTTAAAAAACATCTTCCATGTCTACCGCCCAGTGTCTGGTTGCATTCTGTCCTTTCCTTACATATGAGCAAACCAGGGCTCAGAGAGGCCTAGCAGTGGGAAGGAAATTAGACCTGATTGTCTCAGGTGTCCTGACTCCCATCCCTGGCTCTTTGCACTCTGCTCACAAAGGCGATGGAGGCTGGAGGTGTTTTTTTTTTTTGGGGGGGGGGGTAGGGAGGGGGGTGTGGGGAGACTCTTCCCTTGCTGCTCCTTAGAACTTGCTTCCAAGTAAGACTGGCAGAGAGTGAACTTGAATTTAGGAACCTGATCTTGCAGGCCAGCCTGCTCTCTTACAAGACATACTGTGACCCGTGCGAGGCCACAGCGGACATCACAGGACTCCCTGGTACCGGGCTGAGGCTTCCCTGGAAGCACCGGTGTGGGGTTGGCCTCTCAGCCCCTGTCCAGGTCGTTGCCCTTACGTCTGTGGGTCGGGAGCCTCGGCGAGGGTGGTTTCCATTTACGTATAACCTAGTCCCCGGGGACCAGAGCCAGGCCTTGGGCTCAGCCGTCCCCACGTGTGTCACTTACACATGAGTAAGCGATGGACTGGGGATCACTTTGCAGCTGAGCCTCGGTTTCCTCATTTGCTAAAGTGGAGGCGTTCTGAGTCCTAAAGGAGATCATAAACGTGAGGCACTCAGGTGGCTTCATTGCCGATAAAGCATGGCCCGATGCAGGGCAGGGTCTGAGCAGTCAGTCACATGAGTCAGCCCCCCTCCGGTGGGGGGTGGCGAGGGGAGAGGGAGGGCAGAGCATGCCTGGATGGGAAGATGGCAGAGTTCCCTCCACCTGGACCAGTGGCGACATGTGGGGTGGAGGAGGAAGGAGTTAATTGCAGGGGTAATTGCAGCCCCATCACCTCCCAGTGTGTGTCTTCCTTTCCTTGTGGGGATTGTAACCACCTTGTAGCAAGTCAGTGTCTGTAAAGGGCTTAGAGCAGTGAAGGGCACTAAAAGGTTACTTTTTTTAAATAATATGTTTGATTTCAGAGAGGGGTAGAGGGATAGAAACATCAATGAGAGAGAAACATCGTCAGTTGGCTGCCTCTGGCATGTATCCCTACTGGGGATCCAGTTAGCCACCTGGGCGTGGTCCCTGACCGGGAACCGAACCAGCGACCTCTTGGTTCCTGAGTTAATGCTCAAGCGCAGAGCCACACCGGCTGGGCAAGGTTATCCCTATGTCCTCATTGCTGGCGCTGTGTATTGTTACTGGACTAGTGTGTAAGTGTGGGGAGGAGACTCAGTTGACTCATTTCAGAAGGGTGGGTGATGAGTCAGGTGGCAGAGCTGGGTGTGTTCCTTCATGCACCTGCCATTGGAGGCGCAGGTATGGGACTAGAGGCACCACTGAGCACCTTGACCTTTCAGGGTCATCGTCAGAGCCAATTTGATCTGAAACAGACTGTCAGCTCAGTTTTTTGTGTGTGTGTGTGTGTGTGTGTGTGTGTGTTTTTTAAATATATTTTATTGATATTTTACAGAGAGGAGGAAGGGAGAGAGAGAGAGAGCTAGAAACGTCGATGAGAGAGAAACACCGACCAGCTGCCTCTTGCACACCCCCTACCGGGGATGTGCCCGCAACCAATGTACATGCCCTAGACTGGAATCGAACCTGGGGCCCTTCAGTCCGCAGACCGACGCTCTACCGCTGAGCCAAACCGGTTTCGACTGTCAGCTCAGTTTTGCTGTCTACTCCGTCCTTGTGGGTGCTTCTCCCAAGGAAGGAGGTGCAGCTGCCCTGTCCCTGCTTCCTGGGTCACTGCCGAGTCTTTCTGTCTCCTCCCCTCAACCCCTCCACCACGTCCCCCCCATGGGTGCATCGAAGCCAGGGCAGTGCTGGCCCCTGTGACTTCTGCGGGGGCTTCTGGGTAAGGAGCCACTCTCTCGGTTGCATAATGAACGCGGGTATTTGTGGTTATTTGTGGGCAGGCGCTGGGGGTGCGCTTGTGCCTTGGCGCTGGCCGCCGGCTTGTGTGCCTTCCCGATTCCAGCGTGAAGCACGGAGACCACAGGAATTCTGCTTGGGTTTGGAGGCAGCGCCTTAAAGGGAACAGGGTCTATGCTTGAAGTGGAGTCTCTATGCCTCATGACTCTCTTCAGGGTCCGTGGGCTGAGCTTTAAGTATTTGGGGGGCGGGGGGGCGGGGGGGGGCGGGCCTTGACCCCGTTGGGTCCTCACAGAGTCGGGAGTTCACAGCGGGCTCCCCCTGCCTGCAGCGTGTCGGGCAGCCCCGGATGTGGTGCCGTGTGCGTCCACTTATGTCAGGTCCGAATTCCAGTGCGGAGACCACGCTGTCATTTTCCCCAAAGAGCTGCAGGATGGGCCCTTGAAGAAGCCAGCACACCCACCTTAGCCACCCAGGAGCTGGGAAGACAAAAGCAGAACCTCCTGTGCCAGGCAGGAAAAGCCCAGAGCACGAAGGGCGTTTTTGGTGCCAACTACTATGGAAAGCGGAGCTGGCCACGGTGAGCGAGGCCACCTCTGATCCTGCCGGACGTGCTGCGGGTGGAGGGACATAGAAGCTCTTTCTGGCGTGAACGCAGCCCGGGTACTTGTGTTCTGTAGCCTGTGCTCAGGGCTGGGCGGGGCCGGCTCTGTCCCCCTGCGCAGCCTGGCCCCTGGCATGGCGACCCTGTCATTATGGAAAACGCTCGACAGACAGAGCTGGGCACGGCCTCCGAGACCATCCGTCCGTTCCCTCTCCTCCACGGGGAGGAAGCAGAGGCCCACAAAGCCCAAGGGTGCTGGGCGCCTTTGTAGGAGCAACAGGCTCCACCTCACCCCCAGAGAACAAAGTGGAGCTAAATCAGGCAGCGTGAGGGTTCATCCGAAGGACTCCTGGAACATGGGTGGCGAGAATAGGAGGAAATGAGGGTGTTCTCTTTGGGGGAACGGCAGAGGATGGCAGCCCCAGCACTCCGTACTCCTAGCCCCGTGCCCCACTCCTCCAGCCGATCGGCGGGAGGATGGGATGGGACCAGCTTAGGTCAGGAGAGCGCTGGGCCACGTTGGTGGGGTTAGGTGATGGGCAGGGCTAAGCCTCCCCTCGGGCAGGGACTGGGGTGCGGGGGTCGCCACCCAGAGCACACAGCCAGGCTGGGACTAGGACCGAGCTCTCTGGCCCCGTCGTCGTCGTCATCATCATCATCATCATCCATCTTGAGAGTGAGAACCCAGTTGAGAAGTCAGGACCTCAGGGTTCTCAGGAGAAGCAGCGGGAACGCAGGCAGCAGCCCTGACCCCCAGCTGCACTGGAAGCGCCTTAGTTTCTCTGCTTCCCTCTCTCTGCAGGCCCCCCCTTCTCCCCCCTCCCCCCACGCACGGTCCTCATTTGGGCACTTTGAAGGGCTGTGGTCAGCCCTGTCCTCTAACTGCAGCTTTCCTGATGTGGTCAGGAAAGACCAACATTCCGCACAGGCTGTGGGCAGAGGAGAAACTCCCCGTTGCAAAAATAGCTTTCCGTGGACACGAGCTGGACGGAGGGGGGGGACAGGGGCCGGGGCCGGGCATTTTCTGGTTCGCCAGGCCGCCTGTGTGTGTGCAGGAACAGGCGCTGCTTACAGGCCTGCCGAGGGCTAACGGCTTCCCTCCCTCCCGTGGCTTCCTCGCTGACCAGTGATACGCAGGATGGAAAGTGAGCATCTTCATTTTCTCAAGATGCAAGGAGTTTTGCTTGGTGTTTCATTAATCATTTTTTTTTTTATGAAGCCCATTTCCTTTCCCTCGTAATGTTTATTCGCATTAATAGCACTTACATAAAATTAGACACTCCCTTCTTATTTCTACAAAGTGCAAAGCAAAATAAGTGTTCGCTGCTGGCCCAGCAGCTGCCGCCGCCTTAATAACAGAGCGGACAGTGAGTACAGTGTTGCCAAGTCTGCTCACGTCGTCACCATCCCAGGCATCTGCCTTTGTAATGAGAGTTTGAGCAAATTCAGGATATGCGGGCACTACAGTAAATCACCTACTGTGTGCTGGGTGCCGTGCTGGCTGCCCGACACACGTCATCTCATTTAATGTAATCCAGCAGTTCCTCCGGCCGGTGCTTTCCCCCTGCTTACTGATGGCGAGCCAGGCTCAGGAAGGATTCCGGCCTCAGAAAGGATTCGGCCCTTCCCCTGCTCCTCCTTCCAGTGGGGCCTCAAGAAAAAATGCTTGTGAGTAGAAGAGTAACAAAACAGAACCAGCAGGAAGTAGGCTTTCCCTGACACATGAGGTATCTAGGTTAGAGTGAATAAGTACTTCCGGCAGGGTATTAAAATACCAATTGGATGGCCACAGAAGAGCATCTCTTCCCTCTCATTTGAGGATGATGGTCATTGATTGGCTAATGAGCTCAGTTATGTACTTAGTCATGTCCCAACCTGTCTTCACGGTAGTACATTGACACTGAAAGTGCTTCAGGGCCCTGGATTGATCCCTCCCTCTCTTTTTTGTCCTGACCTAGTTGGCACTCATGCATTTGACTAAAAATATGAAGGTTATGGTAAAAACGGCATGTGATTTATAATTGTTGAGGGCAGGGCTGGTAAAGGTTTTCAAAATTCTGCTGTGTATCTCTCTGGCCTCTTAGACATATGCCTAGCGATTTACACAGAGCAGTCGGGAACCCTCAGTTTCTAGATTTGCTAGGGCTTCGTTTCACAGACTCATGGCAAACCTGGGTGCCCGGCCAAGTTCTGGTCTGCCCTTCTGGGGTCTACGGCCTGCCACCTGTCAATGGTTAGCCATGTCTGGAACCAACATGTCATGGTCACTTTTTGAGCCTCATTTTCTGAGTCCCAGCCTGGACTAAGTCCTTCACGTGGGTTGTTTGTGACTCACACGTCACCCAGGATGACGGAGCCAGGAGTCAAACCCGGGGCTTCGGGACTCCCTGGCCCACACCCTCCCTCCGCCGCCCTCCCCCAGAATGAGAGTCACGTTCATTTACTCTCTTAGTGGAAACAAACACACACACATATATACACACAGTCCTCTGCCGGTGGAAAAGGAAAATATTTCCCCCTGACTTGCTTTGCGTGGGAGCCATTTGAATGTGGGTCATTTATATCTGCCGTTCCGGGCGGCCCGTTCATGAGGTGGCACTGGCGGATTGATGAGAGATTGGGGTGTTCAGAGTCGGCCTCTCTGACTTCGCTTTGTAAACGGTGAGCAGTGGATCGTGTGAAGTCCGGAGCCCTGGGCTCTGGGTTTGCTTGCCAGCAGGAACTCTGCTGCAACTTACAAAACGCTTTCCTATCCCTTGACCCGTTTTATGCAGACAGCACTGTAAGGCCACCGCGCCACCGTTTCCTCATTTCATGGAGGAAAGTGAGGCTCAGAAAGTGGCCATGACTTGTCCAAGGCCGCGGGGCTGACACAGCGGCGGGCTGAAGCTTGTGGTCAGCTCGGCCTTCCTGTCTCCCCTGTCATGTCACCCCTTCTCATGCTGCCATCGCTCACCATCTGAGAGACAGGCCCGGAGAGGTTTTGTCAAGTCATTTGTGACTTAAAGAACACCTTTGGCATTTAAAAAAAAAAAGGCTTTTCTAGTTGGACAATTTTGTAATACTTTGCATTATCAGTATCCCCTGTCCACATATATGTACTGTTCATGGTCTTTTTTTCTGAGCGGCTCATCCCTTCTAGTGGTTTTTCACTCAGGGCATGCGCCTCTCCTGGTCTGTCGGTTTGATTTTTAGCTTTCACACATGCACAAAAGTAGAGCGATGAGTATTCATCTCACACGCTTCTCTCTCCGCTTCAGCACGGACCAGCCTCTCTGCCCCTACCCCTGATTTTCCTGAGTCAACCCAGGGTGGTTTCATTTCACCCATGAATATTTTAGGACGTGTCTCTAAAAGATAAGAACTTGAAAAACAACAACTGAACCACAGCACCGGGATCACATTAAAAAAAAAAAAAAAAATAGAACCTGTTCTCCATATCACCAAATATCAGTCAGTGTTCAGATTTCCTTTTTTTTTTTTTTTTTTTTTTTAATGGTGGTCTTTTCTGAGAAGTGGCACATGGCTTTTTTCAAAGCCGAGGTGTATTCCAGGTGGCCTTGAGTTGGCCCCATCACTGTTGTGCGAATTGGCGACACGATGGGTTCCTGACTAAGGAGGCTTTCCTGGGCTCACCCGGAGCCCAGCCGTGACGCCTTCTGGGTCGTGCTTGCTCACTTCCAGAGGCTTCGGAGAGACCGACTGTCAGGTCTGAGACGGCCTCCGAGTACGAGGGGCCTCAGCTTCCTTAGAGAGTCCGACCGGCAGGCGTGGCTTTCTGGAGCCGTTTTCTGGGTGAAGCGCCCACCGTGTCGAGCGCCACGAGTGTACATTTTTCAGCTCAGAGTTGGTTTAAGTAGGGCTTGACTCTTCATAGAATGTTCCAGGTTCCAAGCGGAATACTTTTCAGGCAGTATCCTAAAGAGTCCTCAAGAGACTCCTGAGAGTAAACAGTGCCAACCTCATTCCGCAGATGAGAAGACTCGAGTGTAGAGAGAAACCGTGAGGTGACCCAGATGTGCACTGAGTGGGAAGCTGGGGTTTGTGTCCCTTAAGGCCTGTGGTCTTTCCACGATAGGAGTCTTCCCTACCCATTGGGCTCCCTTCTCCATCCTCCTGGTCCCTTGATGACTTATTATTTCCTAGGAGGTTCCAGGCCGTCCTCCTCCCACCCACCCTGCAGTGTTGGCCCTCCCTGGCTTAGGACCCATGTCCTCCTCACCGGGGTGTCGGCTGACTTTCCTGGCGGGAAAGCTCACGGTGGCTGATAAGGTGCCTGATAAGGTACCACAGCCTCCTCTCTCCCAGAGCTGTGTGCACTCTCAGGGCTGACGCCCTGGCCCTACAGAACAGCAGAGCCGTGGGCTCAGGCTTCCGGATGAGGCTGTTGGGAGGTGGTTGTAGGGGCTGAGCAGTGCGGCTGTCTCTCCCCGTAGCTCAGCCTGGTGAGCCCTTAGAAACGACGCCAAGTTCAAGACGTGGCATCATTTCATCGGTGCATCAGCCTCAGGAGGTGGATGCTCAGGTCCCAGCGTTACCAAGGGCGGGAACACGGGGGATGCTACCCGGCTCCTGGCGTGTATTTTATCGCCAGGCCTCACAGCCTTCTGTGATGTAACACTTGGGTTTTCAGAGGAGGAGCTTAGGGCATGGCGGTGGGCATTTTTCCCCGGCTCGGGTGGTACTGTTGAAGGGAAAAGACCAAGATCCAGCCTGGGCTCCGTGTCTGCCAGGTCTCCAGGCCATTTGCGATTCTCACCCAAGGTCCCACAACTGCTGCTTGTGCGGGTCCCCTCGTGATGCTAGACGCTGTGGGCGCTTCACCCAGACTCACTCTTACATGAGTGATGGACAGGAGCCTGGCATGTGATTCTTGACTCACACATCCATTTGGGGGAGCAGGGCGGCCTTCCTGGGGCCCTGCGCCTACCCAGGCAAGCTGGGGTGGGGGCTGAGCTTCACTCGGAAGCTGAGACTTGAGTGTCAGATTCACTTCCTGCTGGAAGGCGCCGTCGCTGGCCTCTGACCTAGGTTCGATCTGTCAGCGCCCCAGCAGTCATGTGGCATTGCTAGATCATGCGAAATAGTGGTTAAAAAAACCCCCACTCCATGACACCCGCTCCCTGTGGATCCTTCTGGAAATGTTCCAGCATTCGTCCCCACGCTGCACGTCTTCAGAAGCATCAGGAGCCACTACAGTGTTGTAGTAGCCACAGTTTATCAAGCAGCTCTGGGGCGGCAGGGCGACATTCATTTCTTTCTGTATTTTTGGTCCCTGCAGCAGCTTTGCAGGGGCCTCTCCCCTTTTTAGGGAGAGAGCAGATGCCTAGAGCCGATCAGTGAATGCTCAGACGGTGCAGCTGGCACACGCCAGAGCTAAGCTGCAAACCAGACCTGTTTGGCTCCTCGATGCTACGCCACTGCTGGAGGCATGGTAGCCGCTGAAAAATAAATCCATGGCTTTCAAGGTCACAGCTCAAACCTACATGTACGTTTTACGCACTGCGTACGAGAGTGTGAACACCACACATGTCCATCAGACAGTCCATTTCCGCGCGCGTGCTCTTCCCTTAGTGACGTCGGTGGGAAGGGAGATGCGCCCTCACCCGGCACGCCGTTACCCGGGGCGAGTTTGTCTGTGTTTGTTTCCGAAACGGCAGCGGTTGCTTCCTGAGGGCCAACGCGCGTGGGGTGAATTGCTGTGTCAGCCGTGTCCTGGCTCTCAGAGGAGACAGAGCGGCTTTTCTTTCCCTGGGAAGTTCCCCGGGGCCTCGGAGCCTCCCGTTCTTCCTCCCGGCGGCTCGATGCTTGGAAAACGGGGAATCCCTGGGGTCACTGCCTTCTCCAGCCAGTTCAGCCCTTCCTGCACTGGGAGCAGCAGGCTGAGACGGGGGTGCTGAGTCAGCCACATCGCTGCCTGGAGGACAGGACAGCAGAGCGAGCCACATGTGGACGAGTGATCGAGCACACACGTAGGCACGCACACACCCATTGGGGAGGCCTGGAAGAACTTGGGCAAAGGTGCACCGAGGAAGAATTGAGAATATGGAGAGTCCGTGGACCGGAAGGAGGGGGGAGAGGAGACTCCAGGACTTGTAAGGGTTCGGGGGAAGTATATAAACTTGCCATTTCAGAGCCAGAAGGAGCGAGCCTCTAGAGAGGGCAGAGGTCAAACACCTCCGGATTTTGAGGTGCCTCATCAGCCTGATTCTGGAACCGCTGCCCAGGCAGGGCCAGGGCCAGGCAGACCTCTCCCGCATCGGTGCTCCCATTGGTAGAGACACTGATGCGTCGGCGTTGGCACATTGTGTTTTTGGTCGTCGGTTTTGTGTGTGAGCCCCGAGATCATTTTGTCAGGAAGGAAGGCAATTTTTAAAAATCCCAGAAATGAATCAGAGGGAGCACTGCCTTCGAGTGGGAGGGGAGTGCCCTGTGCTGACCCTGTGACAGCCACGCTGGCCTTTCCCGCCCTTCCTCCTCCCGCTTCCCGTTCTCAGAACTGTGGGAGGTTGGCTCCAGGGTGTGTCCAGTCCATCTCACCCAGTCCCAATCTGCAGGATCCCTGCAGCAAACTAACCTACTGGTGGGTGTGTCTGCCCCCTGATGGTCAGTGCGTGTCATAGCAACTGGCCGAGCGGTCGAAGGAATGGTCGGACACTTAGCATATTAGGCTTTTATTATACACACATGTACATATATACACTGGCCAGATTATTATGATCTCTGAATGCATAATCTGGCCACTCAGAGTGTGTGTGTGTGTGTGTGTGTGTGTGTGTGTGTGTATACATAGGTTCAGTCATAAATTCTTGCATGGGTGGGGTCCAGCCAACCTGGTCAGGGGGCGGAGACATAGGCGGTTGGCTTGCCTGCCTGCTGGTCGAATTCCTGGTCAAGGGGACAATTTGCATATTAGCCTTTTATTCTATAGAATATACACTGAGTGGCCAGATGATTATGCGTTCAAAGATCATCATCATCTGGCCACTCAGTGTGTGTGTGTATATATATATATATATATAGTCTCCCCAGTGAAGCATCTCTAGCTGTATCTGTTAAGCCTACTTAGAATTCCTTGGACTTGAGGATTCATTTCCCACCTTCTCCTCAGGCACTTCCTGATTATAGCCCTGCAAGGCCAGGAGTAGGTGCCCACTGGTACAGGGGTGTTTCTGCTCTCTGCCCCCCATCCTGTGAACTTATGAGGCCAGCAGTCCCAATTCCAGGGCCAGCACTCAGCAGGAAGAGCCCAGCTGTGTGAAGGGCGGGGGCAGGGTGGGGGGAAGCCAGGAGGTCTGTGATCTGCTGGAGCCACTAGCTGGCCGAAGCAGCAGCAGGATGTCCGCGCTGGTGAGCAGGGACACGTGCGTTGCCCTCGGTGTGCAGCTGAGGGAACCCAGGCTCAGAGATGTGGTGCAGCCAGAAGGTGGTGGAACCCGGACCCTGCGGCCCAGCACGCACGGTTCCCCCACCCTCCACCCGGTGCCTCCCAGAGCAGGCTGAAGGCACGACCAGCTGCAGTCTGGGAGGTGTCGCTGGAAGTGTGCTCGGGCGGCTGTGGGCACTGAAGCTATTCAGAATGGCTGGATAGTGTCCTCATTTACCCGACACATCTGCGCTGCGCTGGCTCCTCTCTGTGGCCCGTTTCCTGTGTGCGTGGTGCTGTGAGCAGCTCGTTTCCACCGAGTGCTTGCTGTGTGTCAGATGCCAGGCTGAGTGACCTGCGTTCCCCTCTTTCAACCTCGAACCCACCGTTGAAGGTGGGTGCTGTTTGGTACCTGCCGCTGCCACTTACTAACTGTGCCACTTGAGGCCAGTTTCTCAGCATCTCTGTGCCCTGGGTGCCTGCTCGCAGCACCACCTGTCAGTAGGTGGTTTATTCTCAACCGTAGTATTTGTACCCTTCTGCACGGGGCGGCTGTGGGGGTGAAGTGAGAGGAGGAGGCGAAGCTCCCCAGGGCCTCATAGTGTGATGGAGGGCAGCCCCTTCAGCCCCTCTCATCCTGTTTGCCCCTCTGTGAAATGGGTGGGATGGCTAGTGAAAGGGTCGCTGTGAAGTACCTGCTAGGCACCGTGTGCTCTCTGCATGGATGGGACTGGTAGCTGTGGATTCTTACTGTTCCCACAGGGAGCTGGTCCCCACCTACCCTTTCTGCGTAGGTTATAGGACCAAGGAGGCCTGTCAGTGAGGCTGGCCAGGGGCCACTGCCTGCTGAGCAGCGCACTGCCAACCTCTCCCCGTGCCCCGGCATGGAGGAAGAGCGTGGGGACTCCCCGAAACCCCTCTTATAAGGGCACTAATCCCTCCTGTGAGGGCTCCATACTCTTGACATAACTGCCTGCCTCCCAGAGGCCTTACCATCAGCTGGCGAGGTTAGGGTTCCCACGTGAATTTGAGGGAACGCAAGCCTTCAGTCCACTGCAGACACCATGCTTTAATTATCATGGCCATGTTAGGATTTGATCGTTGGGGAGGACTAGGACACTTAATTAGCACCCAGAACTTAGATGTCACCATGGGGATTATGGTACACTCCCTTTGGACGTCTGTGGTGGTGTCACCCTCCGACAGCCCGTTAAATGTGCCTCCTTCCGTCTGGAAAATCTTCTCTGTTTTTAAATCCTCTTTCGTCAGTGCCGGTGGATACAACGCACTTTCTGACCGTCACCAAACCTCTTGGGGATTTTCTGATTTTTTTTTTATGGAAGGGATCCCGAGACTAATGTGTTTGAGAAGCATTGCTGTGCTGGCCAAGGTGCCCACCTGGGCAGAGAACACCCGGCTGCTTCTCCCAGCACTGGCCGGCCGTCACACCAACCTCCGTGTCCTGCCCCGACCGCCGAGCCGCTTCCCCTCCTGGACACGGGGGGCCTCTCCTTTGTAGATGCCGTGGCTGCAGCTTGCCTCCCTCGGGGCTGGCATAGTTCTGTGAGTCCCTCATTCCAGTTAACGTGTACAGAACCTGCAAACAGAAGGACCGGGTGTAGTAGAGTTGGGTCTCCTTCAGGCAACACTTTGGCAAGAGTTGTTTTCAGAATGAAAATAAGTGAGGAATTGAGACGTTAGCAGTTTTCTCTTCAGCAAGCCAGTGAACCGCCCGGGAGATGAGATGCTGGCCATTGCCGTTCTGCTGGGTGGCTTTTATTCTAGAACTTAAGAATTCCTCGTTGTGTGGTCCTGGCCCGCACAGCAGACTCCTAATGGCACCAACTGCCCACCCAGACCCTCTTCCTTTACCTCCGTCCTTCCAGGGGTTTGCCGTGAGACCATTCCTCCACCGCCACCCCCACCTCCACCCCGTTTTTCCCCCCGGTCTGAAATCCTTCCTTCCTCTGGCACATGTTAGATGTGTGGGCCACAGGGGAGGGCAGGGTTACCTGTCTGACACGGTGAAGGGATGCCTCTCCTGGAGGTGTGGAGCTTGAGAAGTACCAGTTGGTGGTTACAGAAAGGTCACCGGGGCGGGAAGTACAGCATAGGGCGTGTGGTCAGGAATTGTGTCGTAACTACGTACGGTCCAGGTGGGCACTTGAAATATTGGGGGGAACACTTTGTAAGTTACATGATTGTCTAACCTCTCTGTCATACACCTGAAGCCAATACAAAATAATATTGAATGTAAAAAAAATCAGAAAGCACATAGAAATAGAGGGGGGGGCAGGCACACATGAAGGGCTGGCTCTGCAAGGCCCCTCTCTCAGACAGCTTCCTTTGCAATGCTCACACCTGTGCCCTCGGCAGACATCAGGGCACCCCCACCTCCGTTTTCGTTGCCGATTTACCGGCCTGTCTTTGGACTAAAATCTGCAGAATCACTGTGCCTTGCTGCTTTGGTGATTTCACTTCCTTGGGGACTATTTAAAGAGCAGGTGTGGCTCCAGACAGATTCGTTGCATGAATGTGTTCACCAGTGACCTTTCTCCAAGCGCAGGCCGGCCGGAGGGAGGGCAGCCCTCTCGGCAGCGGGCCTCAGAGGCCCCAGAGAAAGAGACCCCTCAGGACTCTGTTGTCCTGAGCTGTTCTGCTCTGGCCCACGCTTGCCTACCGCGTTCAGGCGAACAAGGCCCCACAGGGGCTGCGCTCACCTTTCCCACAGAAGGCAGGCGAGCCACAGGTGTTAACCCGACATGGCCCAGGCAGCGCTCTCCTCCTACAGAGAAATTACCCTCTGACCCTTCTCAGCGACACTTAGAACCCCTCTCGGGGGGGATAGGAGGATGTGGTTTTTACCGTGCAGTATGTTTTAGGGCTCCTTTTGCATTTATGGCCTGAGCACTGGTCCGGGGGACATCCCCTTGTTTGGGGTCAGCCCCAGCAGTGACAGCAGCGCGCCCATAGACCGCGATGGCCGTGATGGTCTTCGTGCCTGTGGACCTTGTTTCCTTCCTGCAGGGGCTCCCGGCGTGTCTACTCCCAGCCCGGCGCCCGCCATGTAAACAGACCCCGAGTGAATGCGCATGTATAGCGCTTGAGAGCAGTGGACCACAACCAGGCTTTTCTCACTAGCACATTGGGGCTGGGAGTTGATCTGATTAGCTGCGGGGCGGCACCTTGGGGAGGGAGACCTTGACCCTGAGGAGAAGGCAGAGGACATAGGAAGAGTCTCGTGTCTGGATGAGCGGAGTGGGGAATGAGCAGGGCCTAGTGCTCTGCCACCAGGGCGTTTTTATTATTTTTAAAGTTAATTTATCTTTATTATTGCAAGTATTACAGATGTCCCTTTTTTTACACACACACACACACCCCCACACACACACCCATGTTGTCTGTGTCCATGGGTTATGCATGTCAGTTCTCTGGTTAATCTCCATTCTTGAGGGGAAGAAGGGTATTTCTGCCTTTCTGAAGCTCTTTCCCATTTCCAGGGCCTGGGTTGAGGGCTCTCCTCCCTCCCCATTATCTCTCTTTTCTTTCTGACCTGGGTGGTCTTGTGTCTTTGTTAACTGATGGGTACATTCAAAGAACCAAGGAGCTTAGTGTAAGTGGTGGAGATGGAAGTTAAGCTCTCATCCCCAGACCCTCCGCTCGGGGTTCTCTTTCCATTAGCCCGGGGCTGAGAGCCAGGAGGAGAGCGGACTGCCATGGTGCCCCACCCCCACCCTGCGGGCAGAGAGTGCCTGTCTGGGGGGAGCCGCCCTGTCCACTGAATCCTTTCCCCGCGCTGGCCTCGGAGCTCGCTGCCATATGTTCGGTTGCTAGTGGCTTCTGTGTGGGTGATTTTTCCAGAAGAATATCTGTTTTTGTTTGTTTTGAAGACCCAGTGACTTTATATTAGAAACATGGTGAATTTTCCTGCTCTGGTGCCCAGTTGTGGACTGGGATAAACAGGCTGTGCATTTTGGGTGTACATTGGCAGTTTAAAAAAAAAAAAAAAAATCCCCTGTGATAACGTTTTTCAAGCCACCCCCAGGCCGAATTTCAAGCCCCTTAAAGTAAGAGGGAAGCTTTCTAGCCTAGTCCTCTTACTGCATTCATTATTAATTCCAGCGGAGTGCTCCTTAATTATTGATGTGTTGTTGAAGGCTGGCTTGGCCCACAGAAGTAAGCAGCTTGACTGGGGAGAGGTCCCTCTGTCCCGTTGCTGGGTCAGAGCCCTCGGTACCGTCCCTGCCCGCTCAGCAGTGCCTCTGAAGGTCCCTGGTCAGCTATGTCCTGTTCGCTTCTGCTGAGACCGGAGCGGGTTTTTGCCTCTAACTGGAAATGTTCAATGCAGAGACAGTTCCTCTTTGGTGCTGTCGGCGGCTGCACTGGTGCCAGCTGTGCCTCTGGGGCTCCGGTGTGGTTTGGGCGCAGAGAGAAATTCCCCATCCCGCCTCCCTAGAATCTTCTACGGAGGCTGCTGATAGCTACTGGTGTGTGTTTCACAGGCCTGGGCCCCTGTTTCTCGAACTGCAGTGTGCCTGCAAGTTGCCCGGGGAGTTTGATGGAGTGCCGATCCTGGCTTGGTAGGTTCGGGGGAGGCCCGGGGTTCTGCATTTCTAACGTGCTCTCAGGGGACGCCACTGCTGCTGAGGGACTCGGCACTCTGTGACTGGCAGGGATGAGAACACAGATCTGCACACAAGCATGTCAAACTCGCAGGCTGCAGGCCGCAGGCCTCTTAAATACACGAGGCATGCGGTCCTCCGGCGCCAGTTGGACGTGCTGGAAGCCTGACACGGGTGCACACACACCTTTGCTTCCCGTGGCCGGCTCCTCCCGGCGGGGATTTTAAGCGTGAGGCGAGAACCGCTGCCGTGGTTGGTTGGTCACCCTTTCCGCAGACGTTTATCTCGGGCGGCACCAGGTGGAGGCCTGGATGCTCTCAGAGGGCTGTTTCTGAGCTCCTTTCCGCAGTATTGTAATCCAGGTGGTAGTTTCCATTGGCTGCAGCTTGCCCCCATTCTGGGCCTCCATGCCCCGTGAGTCCCTTGGAAATCTCATTTCCCAGTCATCGTATTTTGTAATCATTCAGCTGCCTGGAGTCGGCGATTTTTTTTTTAACATCCTGAAAGCTTACTGCAAGTCACGGACTGACTCAGCAGCGCCTCAGAAGCAGCAATTGTTTCCGTAACAGTTTTGCCGGCAACCTCGGGTGTAGGCTCCTGCCTGCAGAGCGGTCACCCAGGTGTGTTTGCGGGGCTTTCTCACGAGCTGCGTTTCCCCGCTGACCTCCAACTGTCCGACTCTGGCCAGGGAGCCCCAGGACTCATCCCGAGTGGGGGAGGGGGACACATTCCCACAGAAGGTTCCGCTCTATGCTTTAGCCCCAGGAGAGGCAGAGTCAGGCCCAGAATCTGCCTCCCGGCTCTCTCTCTCCATCGCTTTTCACGTGGGTGGCTGTTGAATAGCAAACACTGGATCTCTGCCTTGGATCGCAGCCTTTCCACATCCCAACATACATGCATAGGGCGGTCCCTGTCCTTCACTTGGCCAGTTCTCAGTAGAAGTGTGGCCATGGTTTGAATTGGAGGATCCTGGCCGCCTTGCTCACTGTCTGTCCGTGAACTACATCTCTGCATGTCCCAGTTTTTTTTCAGCCTTAGTGTCTCCATCTTTAAAGTGGGTTCTGACACTGACCTGGTTGAATGATAGGCTGAAATGAAGGAGTCCGTTTCAAGGCCCATGATAGGGATCCAGTTAGCGGTCATTCTGGTGGCGAGAATGAGGGTCGGTGTCATCAAGTGAGAAGGAAGAGAGCGCAGTCTGAGATCATAGTGTGGGGAAGAGAATGCTCCTGGGAGGTGAAGGGTGGGGACAGAATTGGGCAGGAAGGTGGTTTCACTCTCTGGCCCCCAGTCCACTCTGAAGGGAAGAGAGGGAATCGGCCATCTCTGGGCTTCTCGGGTCAGTGACAGACGAAGCAGCGTGATAGAAGAGTGAGCATGGGAGGGTGGAGGAGGAGAAGGCAGAGGCTCGATACTCCAAGAGAGCGAGTGCAGATCTGGTGTGTATTTATTTACGAATAACGAAGTGCTTTGTTAGCGGGGTGATTGTTCCTGGTCATACTGCGGTTTTATGTTAGTAAATGGAGAGCCGGTGGTTGAGCGATGCCCAGCTTTTCTGAGTCTGAAAGGGGATTTTTGTTGATGTTGTAGCATAAGAAGTGCTCTGTGAGTGTGGTGCCGGGCTGCCGAGTGGGAATGGAACAGGAAGTCCCTGCACATAGGAAATGTAACAGATCTTCCATTCACTGTGCGATCGGCTTCCTCCACATGGTTAAGTAAAAGTTTGCTTTGGGCACACGCTGCAGCGCGAAGCCATCGCTGAGCCGTCAGCGTGGCCGTGAGAGCTGGTGGAATCGTCTCAAGATAACTGGCTTTGCTTCGTGGCAAGCTCTGCTCCAGTTTGGTCCTTGTCTTCCGGTTTAAAAGTGAAAAAACGATGAAATGCGCTCTGTGCTGAACTCTGGCTGAGTGGCGTGCAGGCTGAGGCCTGGGATGTCAGCGGGGATGAATGAGGAGCTGGACTTGGGGGGAGCGTTTTTCTGTCTCCATTGCCCAGGAAGCCGACTTGGTACACCGAGTCTTGTTACCTGGAAATGCAGGTGCAACCCTTTATGTGTGGGAGCTTCCCGTGGCTTATGGGGGGGTGTCCCTACAGACTTCTCCTCTGCCTTCCTTTCCTGCTGCTCAAAGGTGCCGATCAACTGCAAAGCATCTCGCTGTTTCGAGGTTCCTTGCTTCCCCCGTAGCGGATGAGCCCTGGTCTTCCTGGGCTGAGCTCAGACGTCGCTGCTTGGAGAGGCCTCTCCTCACTGTTGCCCCCTGGCCCCCGTCCTGGGCACGCTCACCCATGGTGCATCGTGGGACTTGCCCGTGGCTGTGGGTGACGTCTGTATCCCAGCTTCTGTGCCATAGCTCAGCATCATGCCCGTCGCATAATGCCCTCCAGAAATACTGCTGAATGGGTAAATCCATGGAATACTGTGATAGTTCCGTTTTACCAACGTGCTCAGTGAAAATACTCTTCTTGGATTATTGTGACCATTGGGGGTAAACGTTTCTGCTTCAGGATGGGCAGTGCCCTGGCCTACCCTATTTTTTTTTTTATACATATTACCATTAATATTAGCGAGAAAGGAAGAGGGGGAGATAGAAACATCAATGATGAAAGAGAGTCATGGATCAGCTGCCTCCTGCACGCCCCACCCTGGGGATCGAGCCCACGACCCGGGCCTGTGCCCTGACCGGGAATCAAACCGTGACCTCCCGGTTCACAGGTTGACGCTCAACCCCTGAGCCGCGCCGGCCGGGCTAAAAAGAGTTTTTTAGTCAGAAAAAGCAAAGTTCTTGCAAGTGAAGTAAAAGTGAAGCCACGACTGCTTCTGACTTGCGGGGAGCTCAGAAGGTCCTTTCCTACCCGGACCGTGAAGGACAGGTGAGCCGCAAAGGCCGAGTGGGAAGGTGCAGGGTGGGATGGAGACCCCCTTGGGTGGGGGTAGGTGGCGGCGCCGTTGGCTTCATCTCACGCCCGTTCAGGCTGGTTTGATGAAGCCGTCCCATCTCTCTCTGTCTTCCTCCGTTCAGTGCCTGCTATGCTTTATGTTTCGTTGGGGAGGCGTGTGGGAGACATTCATTTCCAGCCGGGTCCGGCCGCAATGAAAACGTCCCGTTTGACAAATTGAGGAATTAGTTTACAAGCGTCTCTCCCCGAGCGCCGGGGCACGGGCTGTAACATCAAACATCTCTCCCTTTGCGGGCGGGACAGGGTGGGGGAGTGGTGATTTAGGGCTGCTGGGTGTGTGGACTGGAAAGTTGTCAGGAAAAGCAGGGCTGTGTTGCTCAGTTGGTTAATAAATAAATGTGGGTCCTCCCAGAGGCTCCTGGGTTTTCTCCAGGGAGAACCGGGAGGGTGCCATCGGGGGCTGCCCCATGCGGAAGTGGGCAGCCAGCAGGTGGCCAGGATTTTTTTTAATGGGAAGAATTGATGCGTTTATGTGACGTGCTGTTTAGGCCCTATTTCGGAGCTCTTCTTCTTCTTCTTCTTCTTCTCCTTTTTTTCTTAAAATGTGAAGGACTCTCAACCTTTCAAGTATGAAAGTTCTTGGTTGGCTACACATTGAAGATGAGCCAGTCGCATACTTGCCTGGGAGAGCTGGCCTGGGGCCAGGGCCACGGGTGGCACCTGAGTGGGTTGCAGAGCCACCCGCCCAGGCCACTCGCCTCATCTGTGAGGTCACGTGTGTGGGCCCCTCACACAGAGCCCCTCGGAAGCGGGGAGAATAAATCCCAGGTCCTGGGTCCTTGCTCTGCCCTTGGCCATGTCACAGCTCTGGGAGTTCATTCACACAGTCATAAGCGACAGGGACCAAGTCAGAGCCGGGCAGCTCTGTGGTGCCCTCCACAAGGGACGTTGGCACCACTGCTAGATGCCATATATGTATTTTGTTTGTCTATCTTCAGCCAAGGATATTTTTCCCATTGCTTTTTGGAGAGAGCAGAAGGGGAGCAGGAGGAGAGGGAAAAAGAGAGAAATATATTGATGTGAGAAAGAGACATTGACTGGTTGCCTCCTGTACCTGCCCAACCAGTGGCCTTGACTAGGACTCAAACCCATGACCCTCAGGCCACTGCTCCAACCACTGAGCTCACCATCCAGGGCCAGATGCCCATTTTGAGGGAACGACAGCACTCAGCGTGATCACAGAGCCGGAAGTCCTCTTGCGGAAGTGGCTCAGGGAACTTGCGGTATTGCCCAGGGCGGAGGAGTGATGGTGGCCCTGGAGACAGACACGCTGGCCTCTGCCCACATGGAGACCCCATAGGCCCACAGTGACTTCCCTGTGAGGGGAGGGCCGCCCGGTGTCTGTTCTGTGTTGAGAGGAGGCTCCTCGGAGAGCAGCGGGGGCCTCAGCGGGCGGATTTAGAAAGGTACCATATTCCAACGCTCAGAAATCGGGTCGAGGAAAGGAATGCCCTGGATTCCCAGCCAGTCCAGGAGGCCTAGAATCTCCACTGTCGGAACTGCATAATTGGGTTTTTATGTATGTTTGTCCTAACACCGCCCATCTCCCTCCTGGGAACAATTTGGTGCGGTGCGGTGTGACGTGGCCGAGGTGTTCATGCCCAGGGCCCGCCACAGAGGGCAGGTGCTAGGACTTCGTGGTTTTGTTTGGCAGAACTCTAAATCGTTGCTTTCTCCGCAATCTGGAAAGTTAACACAGGAGCACTGTGATGAACATACAGAGGCGAAGTCTCCTCTCGCTGCTGCGTGTCAGGCACAGCGGGGAGGAGCACGTAGCTCGGTCTGGTTGTGCTGGCTGCGAGCCTCGGGCCACCGTGTGCGGGTGTGAGCTTGATTGGGCCCTGTGTTTCCGTACGTCGTGGTCATTTCCTCGTCCCGGACCGCTGTGACTGGGCATGAGAACTGCAGGTCACACACTCACCAGAGTGGCCGTTGAGCAGGTCAGGTGCTCCGTCAGGTTGACCAGCTGGCCGTGTGGTGGTGGTGGTGGTGGTGGTGGTGGAAGGAGAGTCAGTGGAAGTCCAGAAACCTCTGAGTCTGTGACGTGTGTTTTTTTTTTTTGTTTGTTTGTTTGTTTTCAAAGCGGGATCCATTCGTCTTTCTTAAAACCTGCTTTTTTTTTTTTTTTTTCTTTTTTTTTTTTTTTTTCCTTAATGTTATATATTGGCCATTTCTGTCACCAGTCTCCCAAGTCATCCATTTTTATAGCAGCTTTATGGTGATAGAATTCACACCGCACGCTTCATGCATTTAAAGTGTACAATTCCGTGGTTTTTAGTACATTCACAGAGTTGTATAATTAATTTTAGGACATTTTTTTATCACACCGCCCCCCCCCCCAAAAAAAAGCCCTGTACCCATTAGCAGTTATTCCCCATTTTCCTCCCAAGCCCCAGTCTCTCTGAATGTGCTTTTTCTATATTTAAAACAACCTATATTGCCAAAACCGGTTTGGCTCAGTGGATAGAGCGTCCGCCTGCGGACTGAAAGATCCCGGGTTCGATTCCGGTCAAGGGCATGTATCTTGGTTGCGGGCGCATCCCCAGTGGGGGGGGGTGCAAGAAGCAGCTGGTCGATGATTCTCTCTCATCGATGTTTCTAACTCTCTATCCCTCTCTCTTCCTCTCTGTAAAATATCAATAAAAATATTTTTTTAAAAATAAAATAACCTATATTTTTCATGGCTGCACCGTGCTCTGACATGCGGATGTATATCCCATGCTGTTGGAATTACAGGTTTTCATTCATACAGGTGATGCTCACATTGGGCCTCTCTCCCTGTTTCAGTAGAGGCACCGGGGGTCATGTGCTTCTCAGGAGGAGGTCACGTGGACTCTCGTTCATGTGGTGCTCAGGCCCGAGCCCCACCACTCTGAATATAAACTATTCTAAACCCGAATGGGGTCTCCCTTGCTGTTCAGGGGACAGCGCAGCAGTCAGCAAGGGACAGGGAACGACCCACTCAGTGCTCGAAACTGTTGTAAGGCAGACCGAGCACAGGGCCGTGGGTGTCACCAACTCTTCCAGTGGTGCCAGGGTCTCAGGCCCAAGGACACATCCCGTTGGAACCGGAGGGCAGGGAAATTCCTCGCTACATCTGCACTGAAAGACAGCGCCTGGATGCCTGCCTCTGGGGGCTTCCATCACCTCCATCTAAACCGTCTCCTGTGATGCAGACGGACGGGCAGGGGGTGTGAGTCTTATGTGCCAGTGTCTGAAGGGCTTATGTCGAGGTGACTTGGAAAGGAAGGATCCTGAAGCAACAGGCCATCTTTGTCTCTGAGTCTGCTGTGGGATCAGTTTCACATCCCAGGGCGAGGGAAGGGGCTGTGGAAAGATGGCATTCAATCTATGCTTTGCTTTCAAATGCCGGGATTATCATAGGAGAATCTGTTTCTGCACATTTGCCATCTGGCTATCTTAATCCGTTCGAGCTTAGAATAGTTTACATTCATTTGCTGTTCCTGGTGTTTGCTCTGCCCTTTGCTGGTCTCAGATGTGCACACTGTTAGTTCCGTTAGATCAGTGGCGACTGGCTGCTCGGGCCCCTGTCGGGGAAGGTGGAAATGAAAGTTGTTGCAACAGCAGCTCAGCAGTGTTGCACAGTGCCCGTTCAAAGTACATCATCTGTCTGGGGACGATGTGCACAGAAACTTGTGTTTTATTTGGGGTGGGAAATTGCTCCAGGCATTTTAGTTAGCTTTTTTATACTTACATTGGGGGTGCTAGTGCAGCACTGACTGTTTTACAAAATCAAGGAATGAAAGGAGAGAAGTGTGGACTTGGTAGGCATCCCGATTCTCAGGCTTTGCAAGCGGGCACGAGAGGACCATGATCATGGCAATGACAGCAGGCCTGGGAAGCAAGCTCCGCCACGGTGGGCGGTGCATTGGCAGGCTGGGCCTTTTCTCACTGCACAGGCCACGGCAGTAAGGGGTGTGCTCTGGGAGGTGGGCAGACAGGGAGGCCCAGCACCTGATGGCACATGCCATCCCTCCTCAGGCCTCCTCTGGTACCCACACCTGCGCCACGGAGAACTGGAGAAGGCGGTGAAGGGTACATGCTGTGTGGGCAGTAAGGCAGCCCTGCCGGGTCAGGTTCCTTACAGTCTGCCGTTTCCTCGTTGGTGGGTTGGTGTGAAGGTGGACTGCGAAGTCCGTGTACGGCGTGGAGCACAGCACAGTTGCCGGCAGACGTAGTGCCCACGTGGCCGCCGTGGTGACTGCTGAGCTGTTTGATTGAGAGCCACGCGGACCCCTCTGAGCCTCCGCGTTGTCCTCTTCGGCACAGGGACAAACGCCTTGATCTCAGCAGCAGCCTTGGGAGGCGCGGGTGAGACGGTGCTGGGAAAGCGTGAACCCACTTCCTCTGTTTTATGTCTCTACCTAGTCACTGCTCATCCTTGTCCCAGAACGCCTAGCTCAGCACAACAGCGAGTCAACAAATGGCCATTCCGACAGGTGTGTGTGAGCTTAGGGAGCACGTAACTTCAGAACAAGTACCTCTCCTCTGCTCAGGGAGAGTAGAATGGGGTCAGCGGCCCCCATATCTTTCTCTCGAAGGATGCCTGTGGCGAGGTTACCCCGAGGTCACACAAGGGAAAGGGTATGCGGTGTATGTGCGGTCACTCCTGGCGGCCTGGTGTCCTCCCTTCCCGCCAAGTGACTCCCAGTTCGTGTCACCGCACCTCCATTTCCTCTTGTAGAGAGCAAAGGGTCCGACTTAGGGCATCGTCACCAACTTTTAACTGTAGCTTCTCAGAAATGACCTAAGTGGCACCCGCCCCCCAGTTGGGTGTGGGATTCATTCAGCTACTTAATCCTACCAGCTTTCAGGACAGCTGCTCCCCAGTCCCTCTGGTACCGGCCCCTGAGGCTCACCGCCTCCTGCTTCTGGAAGAGAGAAGCCAGCCTCGAGTTTCTGGAAGAGAAGGTGAACAGACAGCCTGTGGGACCCGGAGGGCCCTTCCCCGAAAGCTGGATTCTGCTGGTCGAATGATTGGCCCTGAGGGTTTGGTTAGTTGGTGTCTAAGAGACCTGGCAGGGCAGGGGGGAGAGCGCCCAGCAGGCTTGAGCCCCTGGAGGAATGGGAGAGGGTGGCATTGTAAGGAATCCTGGCAGTGCTGGCAGCCCTGGGCAAGAAGGGAGAAGCTCGGTGTTGCTTGTGCCTGGGCTCTCGCAGGCCCTGGGATAGAAAGTCCAGAGCGGGCCCTCCATGCCCTCCCAGGCCAGAGAGACGACACCCACCCACCTCATCTGAGTGCCCAGCCTGGTGCTGGTGCCTTCTCTACACATATAATTATTCTGTGTCATACATGTGCCATGAGCAGTGCACATGTATGACACAGCGACAAGCAGTGCACAGCAGGGGGCTGTGGGAACATAGGGAGGGAGGAAGCGTTCTGGCTGCGATGGCGAATAACTGGAATAATGGTTCACCTCCCCCCTCTCCCCCCAAGCAGCACCGGGACTCCTAGGTAGAATTCATGCCATTAGCAGGGTGTCTGTCTGACAGCGCAAGGACAAGCGAATGCTGCCGTACCCCAAGTCCCAGGCTTGGCTGAAGCTCTCACAGCTTATCTGTTGTTTTCAGAAAAGTGGATCCAGGGAGGTAGATTCCTATGTCTACCAACACCCTCGAGTTCCCACCCCTTTCTCAGCCGCCCTCCTTGGGTAAGTGTAAAAGGTGTAAAACGCTTGCATTTGCTTCAGATCCGGAGTCGTGCCCTTGGGACCCCGGGTGATGGGCCGGGAGAGCGTTCTTGGGGTCCCCATGTCCTCACCAGCAGTGGTGGCTCTTGTTGTTTAAAGTGACACCTGTTTCCTCCTGTCCCCGGGGCAGTAGCTGTCATTAGCAACTCTTCTTTGAAGCAGATGCGTTGATATTTTCTTTGTGCTGCCCTTTGCGGGCTTAGTCTTTCTCACCGGGTTTGATTGCACAAATGCCTGTGTCATGAGCTCTGGGTGGTCTGGTCCCATGGGGCGTGTCCTTAGAAAGCCCCGACACAGGTGCTGTGTTCTTGAAGAACCGTCCTCAGTGCCCGTTGGCCTGGAAATGGTCTCTCCCCGCTTCTCAGCAACCCGGGACTTTGTAGCTCTCCCTTCGCCCTCACGCCCTGCCCTCCGCTGCTTATTTGTATGTGCATTCTGTCTCTCCCAGCAGGTTGTGAACTCACCTTGGCAAGGACTGCGTGTTCTGTATGTTCTTCACAAGCCCCAGCGTGGGCATTGGCCATAATCGGCACATTATAAATATTTGTTGAACGGAATCCAGGCCGCATTATTGATTCTGAGCTAAGCCCTCATCACATCCAAGAGGCATTGTTTTTGGAAAGGCCAATATTTGCTTTCCTCTCTCCAATTCCTTGCCCTCGGGTCTATATTTAGTTGGTTTAGTGTGTTCCGCCTGCATCCGGAAGGAGGTGGCAGCCGAAAGGTTAGGGTGCCAGGTAAAAGGAAGACGGTAGGGCATGAGGTCCACATTATGCGCCTGTAAGAGGAAGCGGGCACCGAGACGCCTGGGTTCAGCAAGTTGTATTAACTCCCTAGTTGACACGCATCGAAGAGGCTTCGCTCCAGCATCTTCACTTCTTACCCCCGATGGCATCAGGTTCATCTGCGGCAAGACTTCTTCTTGGCACTGAACTTGACAGTGAATCTCTATGTCCTGGGTTCTTACATATATAGTTTGTCAGCGTGCATCCCGACACGGTCAGCTCCCTTCAGAAGCTGTTTCATTGAATTTTTTTTTTTTTTTTGTGGTTTTGCTCGTTCCAATTGCTGCATCTTGTGTGTCCTCCACGCCTCGTCTTTCTCCACGAGAAACTGGAGCGACGAAGCTCTGTGTCAGCAGATCGTCCCAGTGCAGTATGCATGGTCTGCTCGCCCCGCAGGGCGGTCTGCTGCGTGCTTTCAAAGCCAGTTTAATTTGACAAAGGAAACACGTCCACTGGATTCAGATTTTGCTTCGATCTTTTGACCATCTGTTAGGAGCCAGGCACTGGCACATAAGTTATTTCGTCTTATCATGAAAAGGTATAACAGGGAGGAAATTCCGTGATGATTAAGAGCTGTGCACCTCAGGCTAGGGAGTGAGCTCTCCAGGGGTTTGTGTGATAGTCTGGACGAGGTGGCTGATGTTACAGGACGAGCCTGGGGCACCTCAGATTGGGAGCGGGGACGCATACTTGGGCGATTTACACTACCATTTGCTCAGTAGAATTTCCCCCGGGAGGAGAGATCGGAGAAAAAGGCTGACAACCCCAGTATTACTACACCGAGGGCTTATGAAGGGAACTTACAAACGAGGCACATTTCGGGCAGTGGCCAGATGCCATGGATATGCTCCATGTCACGGGGGCAGGCGCTAAAGGGTTCTAGAGGACCGGGCAGGGTGAAAAGGGGTCCCCGGGCGTGACCTGCCCCGGGTAAGGGAAACTCTCCTTACTTGCTTGCCCAGGACAGGGCGAGGGCCTGTTTTAGGGACCAGCAGAGGGTCGGCAGTCTCTGTTATAGCTCGGCTTAGCAGGAGGGTCCCACAGCTGGCACGTCACTGAACCTTCTCTCCTCCACGCCAGTGAAGTATTTGACAGGTAAAACATCATATTTAAGGTTAGCAGTGTATAGAAATACAGAGGAGAAGACAAACATGCATGAGTATTGACAATAAATCAGACTTTATTAGAATTCCGTACGCAGAGTAAGTGCTTTAGGATGCACCCCTTGGAAGGGGGGGGGTTATGCTGAGGGGGAGTGGGAGGGACTCTGATCTGGTGGGTCCCACACTGAGATCTCAAGAGTTCTCGTCCCTGTTGGCTGAGGTGGGACTTGCACGTCCAGTGCATTGGTTGTCCTTTTGACCCTGCCCCATGCCCTGCTTCTCCCTGCCCATCAGAAACTTGAGTGCAGGACCTGAAACCTATACGTTCAGCTGGTCGCACGGAGCTGAACTCGAAAGCCAGTCCTACTCACAGAGGCAGCACAGCATCTCAGCAGGAGGCAGAGGGGGCTGGCCCTGCCAGTCACCTGTCTGTAGCCCCTGGGGCTTCTTCTGTATTCCACTACACTCCACGCCTGTGTGCAGGAAATTGGCTACCAGCTGCTTTTCTAGGACCACCTGGCTTAATATGCCAGAAGTTAAATTATGTCTTGTAATCACAGGGCTTAACATTTGAAAGTGTTCTTAGGTCTTCTAGGCCAACATCCTTGTGTTATCTATGTATGTATGTATGGGAGGGGATCGTAGGGTTTTTCTATGTGAAGTTGGCAGGTGGCTGGCCTATTAGTTGCTTACTCTTTTACTGTCCTGGTGCCTTTAACTGAAGACTGGGCGTGCTGCTATCTCTGGCGAAGTGAACTAGGGCGATGGTGTTGATGTCTGCTGACCCGGTCGTGTCTCTGGGTAGGTAATTGTACTCCTTTCCATAGATAACTTTCCATGCAGCGTGGGCCTCGAGCAACTACGAGAAGCTGTGAATCGTCTCTGTTTTATGACCTGTCACAGAGGGAAGATACTTGTCCTGTAGTGTGGGAGCCAGAACTGGTTGGTTCTTTTTAATCCTTCCTGCTTCAGACAGTCCTCGTCTTCTCAGCGTGTAAGTCTGGGTGTCACGTCTATTTCTCTTTGTGCCTCATGACCACACAGCCTCAGAGCACCTGACACATGCTCACTGATATTTCACTTGGGCCGTAAAATCAGACAGCTTGATGGGCACGATAAGTTTGGTTTCTGCATTAAAATATGTTGGCTTTCCTGATTACCAAAGTAATAATCTCCTTATTATAAAAACACAGAAAAATATAAACTTGCATACCATAGTCTTGAGACTGCCGGTAGTATTAACCAGACAGATTTACTTTTGTTCAGATTTACTTTTCTGTGCATTATGGAGTAATAACTGGGATTATGTATAGCACAGGTAATAATTATTGTCTGAGCAGTTATAGTGCTGTGTCATATCTACAGATTTAGTTCTTTCTCTTACAGAGTTTTCCCTCATCTCATTAAAAATGCCTACCCTCCGTGTTAGTGGCTGTATAATACTCCACTGTGTGGATACTTGATTATCCATATTCCTGTTACTGAGGTTGAGTTTTTCATTCTTCTGCTGTGACAACGCACGCATGCCTCTGCGCCTCTCCCTAGGGCTCCTGCAGGAAGCCGGCTCAGTTGCTGGGCTCCAGGCTTTTTTGACACATTGCCCGGCGCTTCCCAGAAACGTGACGTCAGTCCCACCCGGGGGTTCGAGTGTGTCCCCTCTCTACTGGCAAGTCTAGCTCCGACTCCCCATTCTTAGGGCGTGTGAATACTGGCTCTGTGCCGTGTTCCCACACTCCTGCATCTGAGCTGCCATCATCCTTAGAATCGCTTCTTCCTCCCCCCGGCTTTTTAGTCTTCCTTCACTGATGGCTTCATCTAGACAAGAAGTGCAGGGATTTTTCTTAATCTTTTCTTTCTTTTTCTTCTTCCTTCCTTCCTTCCTTCTTTCCTTCCTTCTCTCTCTTTTTCTCTCTCTTCCCCTCTCTCTCGCTCTCACAGAAATGTCTGTCTTAAAATTAGGCACAGCTGGGACCGCTTCTGGCTGTGGGGCCCAGGGTGACAGTGACCTCAGTGAGGTGCCGTCTCTCGCCCTGGCTGCACTAGTGTGCTTGCTCCTTCACCTCTTCCCCGGGGTGCTCGGTGCCCAGGCAGGCTCTCTGGCCGGAACCGCAGCCGTTGCCACAGAGGAAGCGGAGTGGTAAAAACAGCTCAGAGCCTGATGGCCGTGCAGATCGTAGGAGTGCCTGCTCTTCAGTTTTGACAAATCGCGTTCCTTTTCCGTTCTTACGCAGCAGGAGCCCGGGCTTTGAATTCCCCTTTTCGGCGGTAGAGCTGCTTGGTGCCCTCCCTCCCCAGTTCTCCTGGAGCGGGCCCGTGCTCCCCTTGGGGGGAGACCCTGAGCCCTGTGGGCCCCGCGGCTCTGACCTGCCCATCATCCCTCCCCTGGCTGCTCTCCCTCTGCTTGGTGTGGTCTGGCTCTGTGTCTTACTTCTAAGGGGGAGAGGAGAGGTTTATTCAGGTGTTTGGTCCTTATTTGAAGTTTAGACACACACACGGGCTGATCCTCAACCCGACCACATATTAGAGAGAGAGTGTGTGTGTGTTTAATTGTGGTGTATTTGACATGGTTTCAGGTGCACAGCACAATGATTCAATGCTGTGTACGGAACAGCATGATCACCCCAGTAAGTCCAGTTAACGGCCATCCCCATATATAGTTACAGCAGTTCTTTGGAGGGGTGTGTGTTTTGTGATCAGACTTCGGTTTGAAGGCCCTGGGAAAGGAAGCCGACTTTCACTGGCCCCGGCTGTGAGAGGAAACGGCAGTTGCGCCCGCTGGGGCGTCAGAAGTGCACAGAGCGAGCAGCACATCTCCCTGTCGCTCCGTGGCCTTGCAGTGAGTTGTCTCGCCTGCAGGCCGTTGTACTGCTGAGACGGCGGCGGTGGAGCTGCCCGGGCAGTGCCCCCCGGATGCCTGCAGGAGTAGGTGTCTCCCTGGAACTCCTCCTGCGCCCCCGCCCTCCCTCTCCCATGACAGGGCAGGTGCTCCCCACAGAAAAACCACCTGCTGCCTGGATTCCATGACACCGCCAAGCGCCGGGCCTTCTCACCTCGCCATGGAAACGGCCAGTGGGTGCTTCCTGCACACCCATTTGCAAACAGCTTCCTGTTCCTTATTTTAGCCGCAACCATTTCTTCACCCGCCCTTCCTCAGCACTCCCCTGGGGCGCCCCTTCCCCGCTGGGAGAGGGTCTTCCTTGCTGCTGTGTCAGCGGGCGGCTCCTCAGTGCTTTGAGGAGGGGCCTCCTGCCCCAGGCCCGGCTTCCGCTGTGCTCTGGGCCGCAGCTGTCCCTGCGGGGCTGAGAGCTGGCGCAGATGGGACGGCGCTGGGGCAGGGTCTCAGGAGCACACTCCCGGATGGCTCACTCACTGATTTAGTCGTCATACCTTTGCCCACTTAGCGACCATCTGTGGAACTTATGAGTGCCAGACACTCTTAGCATGAGGGTCACAGACAGGGAGGCGGTGGGGTCCAGCCTCAAGGACGCAGTGCGGGTGGCGGGTTTTGAGGTGAAGTGCACGAACTGGGGGAGGTGTTAAGTGTTTAAGATAGCACCTGCACCCGCTGGAGAGGGCAGAAGTGCTGGCTTGGCTTTTCCGTTGGAGGAGGAGGCGTTAAAAAGCCTTCGTGCAGGCCATGGGCTCATCCTGGCTCACAGACGGGGCCCAGCCCTTCACGTCTAACTGAATTACTTATGGCGGAAGCATCTGACACCGGCAGCTGAGCTCAGCCTGCTCCCTGGGTACCGTCGTCGAAACCCTGGTGGTGGATTACGGCGGTTTGGGTGGTGATAGCGATGGTTTCCCCCCTGCAAGGGTCACTCCCTCTTGCAGGCTGAGAGGGGGGGGCGTGTATTGTGCCCATTGGACTGTGCCCACTGCTGTAACTAGCATGCATGGCAGGTCAGGGAGTGAAGACTAAAATGAATCTCCCTTGCCTGGGTCGTATTCATTTGAGTTTTATATGAGAAGACATTCAGTTTACGAATATATTTTCAGGTTTCTTTGTTTTAACGTATTTGTGGTACTTTCCTAAAACATTATATTACAGACAGCCATAGGGATTTAAAAGGAGGGGTGAGAGATGACACAGCCAACTAGGCATGAGTCTGCAGGTGTGAGCTGTACCAGATGATGGTAGGTCCTGGAACAGGCAGTAGGATCTCTGCTCACACTGTAGGGCTTTCTTCCCGCTCGTTTCCTCATTGTGAACATGGCTGGCAGGTAGCCCTGGTTTGGGGACTTTCCTCCTGCCCTAGGCCCCAGTTCCTGGTGCTGACCTCCTGGGACCAGTTCACCTTTCTGTTCCTGATCTCTGCTCCCAGGTGGGGGATGGTAATTATTTTACATGCCAAGGGACTGGCCATTTAATGGAGGACCCGCAGGCATTTTTTTTTTTGTTTGTTCCTTTTTCCTTAAGTCCTGGAAGGACCCCCTGTGCCACTAGCATGATTAGGGGCTGCCCACCTCTTCCCGGTACAGTGCCACCTCCACCTGCCTGGCGGCTCTTTGTGTTCTTCCCATGCACTGCAGACATTCTTACACATTTCCTCTGAGCCTCATAATACACGAGGTTGGAGCCCGGTGTTGCTTATCACTTGTTTATCAGCAATGGACTTGTCTCCCATTTAGCAGCGGGAGACTTAAGGCTGGAGCCCAGGCTGTTCTATTTCCTTTTCTCAAGTGCAGAGGCCCGGCGTGAGCAGGTGAATACAGATTCTTGGCCTGAACAAAACCCAGTCGGTCAGTCTGCTGTGGCTGAAGCAGTTGTGTGCCTATCCCAGCCCCATCTAAACCAGCCTTTGACTGTAAATGTTTGGTATTGTCTGGGGCTCAGCGCTCTTCCATTGGTGCCAGTTAGAGCATTCTGTCTGTCTAGCACTTCCATCCTGGCCGGATTAAGCAGGTTTTTATGCAGGTCCCAACCTCAGGGGTCCAGGAGGGAGCATCCCCTGCCGTCCCGCACAAAGCTGACCAAGCTCCGGTGCTGTGCAGGCGGTTCTCGGTGTGGGTGTCAGCTCTGTCACCTTGGGCACACCACTGCATGGTTCTGGGCCTCTGCTTCCCCAGGGTGGAGTTGGAGTAGACACATGAAGTTCTTGGAACATTTATTGTCTCTGCAAACCTCAGTGGTCTCATCTATAAAATGGGTATAATGATGATACCCACTTTGCCGTGTTGACAGACATTGAATAAACCAGATTTCTGCATCTTGTCTAACAGGACAGTTGGCTCTTAATACTTGTTCCACCTTCTTCCTCTTCCTCGTTATCTTTTTGGAGTGCTCAGAGAGGCTCATGAAAGTGATGTGCGGGTTAAAAAATAAAGTCAAGGCTGTCATGCATGATCTGAAAACCTTGCCCGCTCAGTAGCATAGCGTGTAGAGTGAGTGCAGAGAGCAAGCTTATCGTTGTGACCCAGAGCGAGAGCTTTGCAGATGAGTCTTTTCTGAAAAATGGCCTCTCCTGACCATCTCGAGAGTGCCACTGAGGGCGACTCCTCCCCGCCTTCCACTGATAATGTCATCTACACGCATTCCTTCTACTTTCAGCTTGACTTCCCGTCACACTGGGTTGTTGCTGGTGGGGCTATACTGACGTGAGGCGAGGGGAGGACACGGGGGCATGATGGCTGGTGAGATGGCATTCACTACAGGCAAGATCTCTTCCCACCGGAGGACCCCTCCCTCCACAAAGAGTACTAAATGACCATCGGGCAGCGGGAAGTCAGTTGTGTAGGTCACTCGGAATGTGGGCAGTGTTTGAAGTGAAAACTCAGGAGCTTTGAAGATTCCAGGGCTGCTAGTTTCAGGCAGTGAAGTTCATTGTTTCTCCACCCGGATCCTCCTCGTTTCTGTGGGGACATTGATTTCGGGTTCTGCCCCCTAACAGAGCTTCCCGTTTGCAAATTGCATCTCCTGGTTGTGCAAGATGGCTGTGCTCTTGAGAATACCAGCAGGCCACCCTGTTCCTGAGCAGATAATCCTGCAGCACGTGTGCATGCAGGCATTGCTTGAAGACAGTTTTCTTGGATCTGTGATTGCAAAGCAAAATAGCAGTTTTCTCTCCCAAGCAGGAGGTTTGGGAGGAAGGCTGGAGGTGTGTTATCTCACTGAGGGTCAGCTCAGCAAAGAGGAGAAAAGGAAGTGACCTTCCAAATGTTTGTTTTTATTCTATTTTTGTGGAAGGGGGCAGTGGATGGGGACGGATGCTATATATTTCTGGGGACCTGCCAGAGTCACTTAAGAATCGTCTGCAGGGCATAGAGGGTTGTTTTCTCATCAGTCCTCAAGTTGGCACCAAAGTAGTACTCGGTCCTTCTTCCCTTCCCCACGCTCCGGCTGGGAAGTTAGTTATTCCCATGCCAGCTCCATCCAGTTTTCACTTTTTTTTATTTTTTAATATATTTTATTGATTTTTTAGAGAGAGGGATAGAGAGTTAGAAACACTGATGAGAGAATCATCGATTTGCACACCCCCTACTGGGGATGTGCCCCCAACTAAAGTACATGCCCTTGGCTGGAATCGAACCCAGGACCTTTCAGTCCGCAGGCCACGATGCTCTATCCACTGAGCCAAACCAGTTTTGGCAATCCAGTTTTCACTTTAAAGAAAGGCCTTTTTCAAAAAGAAAGCTACAAACAATTAGATTCCTGAACACCTTGACCTTGTTTCTTGGCGTGCATGTGTGTGTGTAGTTCAGAATGTTAGCGTGGAATCAGGCAGCCAGTCTCCCAACTCCATACTGAGAACACTGTCTCAGGTCGAACAACAGAGCTCTGGTCCTAGCCGCTGCTTTTACACCAGAGACGAAGGTCCGGCCAAGGGGAGAATGGAGCAAAGCTGAGAGAGAGAAAAAAAAAAAGTGCTCTTTCCACTACCTCACCCTGCTGTCTCTCTAGCTCTTTCCGCCCTTGGCTGACCAGGGCACACGGTACCAGGCACCTGATCCTGCCACGACCTTGAGCTGAAGGACAGGCACACACTGACTTCTTTCTGCAGGCGCCGAGGGACTGGAAAGTGTGCTATTCTAGCTTCACATGCTCTGGGGTGCCAGCACGGCTGGCGCTCACTTGCCCACACAGCGTACCCTTCATGTGGCATGGGTCAAGTTCAAATGGCGGCAGGAGGCCAACCCCAGCTGCTGGGCCTCCGGGGCTCTGAGTGAGGCTCAGGCCCCACAGAAAAGGATTGAAATCTGGCCTTTCCCTGGCAAGAACAAACAGGTGTGAATTACGAGAGCCACCTTCTGGGACCTTGAGGACGCCCCTTCCCCTCGCAGGGCTCCAGTGGCCGGAGCAGAAGGTCTAAGCAGCTCCTCCCTGAGAGAATCGTTTCCTGTACGGTGAGAGCTGGGTGCTGAATACAAGGGGCTCGACTCGCCTTCTGCCTTTGTTTATCTGGACATTTTCCAAAATAAAAACCTTTTTTTTTTTTTTTAAATCTATAGACATAGATGTAGATGTGAGTTCTGCCAAAATCACAGGGGGAATGAAAACAAACTCACAAGCCAGCATAACAGCCCCAGGTGGACCCGTGCTCCAATGAGGCTAACGAGGAGAGATGTGGCCTCTCCCCCGAGTCCCTTATATACCAGCGGTTGGCAAACTCATTCGCCAACAACAGAGCCAAATATCAACAGTACGATGATTAAAATTTCTCTTGAGAGCCAAATTTTTTAAACTTAACCTATATAGGTAGGTACATTGTTATTAACTTAATTAGGGTCCTCCTAAGCTGGCCTTGCTAAAAACTCAAGGGCCAAAGAGCCGCATGTGGCTCGCGAGCTGCAGTCTGCGACCACTGCCTTATAACACCTTCTCTCTTAAATGGAAAGCATCCGGCTGTTTGCCGTTTCTTGGCGGGAAGAGCCGATCCTCCCAAAGGGTCATGAGCCTCACACAGTGATGCTCTCGCAGCTGAAAGTTCTCTGGAACTTCGCTTATTTCCGTGGCCCTCAGAGCGCCGTGCCTGAGTACCTGTTAGAAAAGCTGGTTCCCAGCCCCACCCCAGGCCTCCGGACTCAGACACTCTGACGGCGGGGCCAGCAAGGTGTTCTCACAAGCCTTCCAGGATCCTCACAAGCCTTCCAGGTGATCCTGCTGCACACCAAAGTCTAGGGACTTCCCCGTGTTTCCACAGAACCACTGCCCTCCCCGTCCGCCGAGCCTCCTCACCACGGAACCTCACCAAGGAAACGGATCCGATGGCTGCTTCCGCCCCGCACAGCTCGCCCGCGCCTGCTGGGGGGAAGTGGGACCTGCACGCGGGGTTGGCAGCCCACGGCCTGCTTGTGCACAAAGCAGCTCAGATGCCCGGCGGCCTGGGGCAGAGTCTGTGCTGAGCCCCTTAAGAAAATGCTCTGCTGCCAAAACTGGTTTGGCTCAGTGGATAGAGCATCGGCCTGCAGACTGAAAGGTCCCAGGTTCGATTCCGGTCAAGGGCATGTACCTTGGTTGCGGGCACATCCCCAGTGAGAGGGGTGCAGGAGGCGGCTGATCGATGATTCTCTCTCATCGATGTTTCCACCTCTCTATCCCTCTCCCTTCCTCTCTGTAAAAAAAAAAAATCTCTAAGATATTAAAAAAAAGAAAGAAAGAAAATGCTCTGTTGAGTGTGGGGAGAACTGAAACAAATTTCCTTGCTGATTTCTTCTCACGGGCCTGAAGCAGCCATTTCACTTGCCTGTTCAAGGAAGTTGTCAGAGCCTTTCTTTCTTTTTTCCCGACTCAGGAATGCGATTTGGTGATGGAAACTATAAATAAGGTGACCCATTTTTAACTGAGGGTGGGTGTGCTCTTCAGCAGGACGGTGCGGCGGAGCTGATGAAGTCTTCCAGAGTTGATGCTCTGAGCCTCCTCTCTCGTTCTACCGCCACCGCCGCTTTTATGGCTTAATTGCCTTTGTGGTTTAATCCACTCCACGACGCATCCATCACCATGAAATTTACACTCTTCACCCCTGTCTGTCCCAGCATTTGCTTGATGGCTCCTGGGGTCAAGGAGAGGCTGGGAGGTGGTTTAATGCTATTAAAAATAAGTGGTTGTTTGGTGTGGGCGAGCCTGTCTTGCTTAATTAAAACAGCCCTCTTAATTTTATTTAGTGCTCTGAATCTTCTTCCTCCTGATGATTTGCTGCGCCGCGAGACATCAGCCGAGCCTGTGATCGGTTATTTCTTCTCATGTTGCAGAGGATCAGAATTTGTAAAAGCTTTTCATATCCGATCCTTTCATCCCTCCCACATTTCCCTCCCCTTAAACCCACTGTGGCAGATACTATGATCCTTATTCTGTAAATGAGGAAACTGAGGCAGAGAAATGGTAGGGAGAGAGCGCCGGGTCATTATTCTTCGTAGACGGCAGCACGGGACCGTTCTGGGGTGGGAATAGCAGAGGGGCTGTTACAGTTCAGGAAGACCTCTGCTTCATTGCTGTCTTGTCACTGGGACTGCCCTGGTGTTTACATCTTCATCACGTGTTCGAAGGCCCACGTGGAGTCCTGGATTTGGAGGTTTTCAGCCACACTAGGCAGTTAGCGTGGGCACATCTTCCAGTTTTGTGGCCGTGGCCCTGAGTTCCTGGGGCAGTGGGTCACGGATGATAAAAGTCTGGCTTGGGAGGAACCACAGCATGTTTTCCTTGCTTCCTTCAGAGCCAGACTCTGACCGCCGTGAGCCCTCTCACTGTCCTCCGTTCACTAGGTGGACTCGGGAATTTCCAGGCGGGCCCAGCGTGCACCCTCCTGTCCGCGCACTCTCCACGTGGAGTCTGTCTGCGGTGGCAGCGCTTGCACAGTGACAGCCACACCCCTTGGCACAGCCCCCGAGGCCTCCTGGCTGTGCTCCATCACTCCACACCTGCCGGTTAGCTCCTCACACCTGGGCTTCCCCCGGGGTGTGTTCATTCACCGCACCATCTCTCTGCGGTTCCCCTCCCCCATTCTCCTCCCTCTGATCAGTGGGTCCAAGGGTCAGAGCGCCCGAAATCTCCTCTCTTGCATGTTGGAAGCTTGCACACCTGAGTTGTAGTGCACCACCTGTGTTGTAATATGTACTCCTGTGAAATATATTGCTTCCCTGTCTCTCGCTGCCCATCGTTTTACCCACCAAGACTGGACGTCTTAAAGCCCTAGCCCAGTGGTCAGCAAACTGCGGCTCGAGAGCCACATGCGGCTCTTTGGCCCCTTGAGTGTGGCTCTTCTACAGACTACCATGGCCTGGGCGAGTCTATTTTGAAGAAGTTTTTAAGTTTCAAAAATTTGGCTCTCAAAAGAAATGTCAATTGTTGTACTGTTGATACTTGGCTCTGTTCACTAATGAGTTTGCCGACCACTGCCTTAGCCGGTTTGGCTTAGCGGATGGAACGTCAGCCAGCCTGTGGGATTGAAGGATCCCACGTTTGATTCCAGTCAGGGTTTTGGGCTCGATCCCCAGTGTGGGGCATGCAGGAGGCAGCCAGTCAGTGATTCTCTCTCATCATTGATGTTTCTATCTCCCTCTCCCTGCCTCTCTTAAATCAGTTTAAAAAATGTGAATATATATGTATACCTTTGTGTAACTAGGGACTGCATCCTAAAGCAAGCTCTGTATTTTTTAAATAGCAGCCACCCCAAGGAGGGTCGTTCAGTCCTTAGCACCCTCACCCCGAAGCAGAGTAGGTGCTTCCATGGATGAGGCCTCCTGACCCCCTGATTCTCTCTGTGGAAGCTACCAGAGGCGTGGTTATCTGTGGCCAATGGAGGGAACCACACGGCTCCCCTTCCTTTCCCTACCAGGTTTGTAGACTCCTTTCCCTCCTTCTGCGCATGCATCCACGCCTTGTTGGTTGATGTGTACTGAGGGACTTAGGCATTTTTTTGATATGTGAAAATAATTTCATTTGTGGAATGGAATCTATTGCCGAAAAGACCTACAAATGACTTATACCCTAGCTGTATTTGGGGTTTCCTTCCTCCCTTTCTTCCCTGTCGGGGAATGTTAAATAAACTTGACAACATTGTGTCGTTTTTATCAAAAGATCTTGCACTTAACTGGTTTTTTGTTTTTGACCCCACAGTAACTTTTAAAAGAACATTTGTATCTTATTCCAAAAAGTTGTTACTTTTGTATGTAGACACACGTGCAATCACGAACGTTCAGTTTTATTTCAGTCTATTGGATTCACATTTTATTTATTAAATAGTTCACTTCACCCCTGGGGTCTGCCTATATTCAGACTTCTCATTTTGATCATAGCCTGGGCTCGGTTATTTTTGAGTTTTGAGTTTGGATTCAAGAATCTATTTTTATAATACAATTGGAGAAAACCCTCTAGGATCTTAGGTTTTTGAATTGGGCAATTGTGAAAAATCTTATCTTCGGAATATCTTTTAAGTTTGGAGTAGAATTTTAAAAAGCTGTGACTTGTCAAGCTTTTTAAGATAGATAGTTACATGTGTTTAAAACATTTCTGTACTAATTAAAGAAGTTGGCAATAGCATTGCAAATGCAAGTTCTATTGCTAGGAGCAAATTGGGTTATGGATTTGAAATTTGAACATTTCCTAAATTAATTCTGAGCCAGGAAGCGGAGACAACTTTGGAGGGAAGAAGCTGCTCACTGAAGCTGTGCTAATGTGTATTTTAATACTAACCTTTTTAAAAAGCCGTTTTATGTCTTTGGGAAGATAGCTTACAATAGGGGGAGGAGGGAGCGGTTTGAAGCCAGAAATACCTGCCTACAAGTTCAGCACCACTCTTACTCCTCGGTGACCTCGATCTAGTGCTTCTCCTTCCCCGAGCCGTGCTGGCAAATTAGAGTGGGAATTGGGAGATGGGATGCTTATCCCCTGTTCCTCCTGCCTCACAGGCTATTAGAAGGTCAGATGAGAGGTGGAGGGGAAACGTGGATTGTTGAGCACTATACATGTGTGTATATATGTATGTATATATGTATACTATGTATATATAGAGAGAGAGATTTAGATAGAGATATAGATTTAGATAGGTAGACTTAGATATAAAAGAGATAGATTTAGATAGATAGATTTTCCATAGAGAGAAGGTTGCATATTGGGTGTTGGGGAGGAAAAGAAAAACCCGAGGCAGCCACAGATAAGATTTACCAGTTTGCTCTGCATTTCTCGATCCCTTTGAACCCCTGGAGAAAGGGGCAGACAGCCACTCCTGGTCTACCTGGTGTGGTCAGACCTGAACCTCTGGCTCATTGCCACCGAGTCAACAGCCCCTATTTGGGGACCTCCTTTATTTTTGGCCACAGGATCAGATAAACATTTGTGACCTTCCATTCGTTAAGTGTGACTGAATGCTCACTATACTTATTCATTCGAGAAGCATTCACTTGAGCGCTTACTCTGTCACAGTCCTTGTCTTCAGTGCTGAGAGGACTACAGCTGTGGGAAAACCCAGACAAAACCCCTGGATTCTCAGAGCGTATGTTGTAGAGGGAGACAGAGCAGACGAATGGTTAAGGTCCGTCTGGGTGGTGATGCTGCTGTGAAGGAGACAGCTCAGGGCCTCCATGGAGCGAACGTGGGTGGTCTCGGTGAGGATGGCCCCACAGTGCTCTGAGCATCCAGGGAAGCTGGCTCTCAGGAGCTGCCTGCTTCGAGCTTTGTCTGGCTCTGTGCTCTCTGCCCTGAAAGACGTAAATTTTAATTGGAGGAGGAGAAGCACCACTGAGATGAGACTATAAATAAATGCTAAGTTATGTGGTTGGTGCATGAGTGCTGAGAGATTTACGTGGTGCGTTCGAATTTATTTCAAGAGTGCGCTCTAAGGATGTGTGTGCAATAGCGCTCCAGCCCCGGGCCTCTGTCCTGGCACCTGCTAATGAAATCTCGTGCGAGAGCCGGCTTTGTTCCCCCTGGTGCACTGCTGGCCTCCATCTCCTGGTCTCTCTTGTTCAAAGCTTACAAGCAGGAGAAGGACCAGCTCTGCTCAGGCCTTTGACTGATGGATCATGCGAATCCTCGGGGGCTTTGCGCTAATGACAATGGATAAGGTTTTGCCTTTGCTTCTGGATTGATTTTGTGGTGTGTGTGTGTGTGTGTGTGTTTAAAGGGGGGCATTTATCAAAGGCTAAAGGGATTGTCAATGTGGGGAGAGGCACATTTAAAAAAAGCCATTATCCAAATGACTGGTAGAAGGGAATCACGTATGATGTGCATTTGCAGTGACTTGTTAAGTAATGAGACTCCTAATACCGGCTGACGCATAGCAAGTGCTTGCTCTTTGCTCAGTTCCCCGCAGTACTGAGGCCTGTATCGAACTCCCCTGAATCCTCCGGGAACCCCATGGGGTTGGCATTATCACCACCCATCCTCAGGTGAGAACCCTAAGCCTTAACTAATTATTGATCTCCTTGGTCATTCTCTTGGTGACAGGCAGGAGCCGGATTCAGATCACAGCTTGTCTCTAAGCCCAAGCATGACGCTTGCACCCAGTGTATCAGGGGTGATTGAGGTCTTCCCTTCTGCATTATTTATGAGTTCTTTCGCTTTCAACCCAATGCTCTTGCTTTTTTTTCCCTTGGTGGCTTAAATGTCTTGTCATCCTTTCACTTCAGCTCAGTGGCAGCCCTCTGAGGGTGCTGGGTCACTCAGTGGTCTGGCTTCAGGGAAACTTCCATCTCGTTGTCTCCGGTTTCTAGTGTCTGCATCCTTTTCTCCCCTTTGATGTGGTTGCCCCAGAAGATGAAGGTACAGGGACACGTCCTCTGGTGACTCAACTTGTCCTAGTCTCGGACCCCGAAGCCAGTGTTCTCTTGCTTAATGGAGCTAGCTGTCCGCACACGCCTGCACCCGGGGGCGTCTGTCTCCAGAGCTGGCCGCCACCTCGGCTTCCTGTGATGGGTGAACTCGTCCCTGCAGATGGCCTCTGTGTGGATGAAGGAGCCACTGTCCTCCTCAGTGCCCGCCGGCCGCCTGCCCTCTCCGCCTGCTCTTCCTGTTTCCCCGAACAGCTGGCAGCGCAGTGTTGGGTCGGAAGCCAGCCTTTTTATTTGTTTGGGAGGTTTGCCTGCTCATTTTTAGCATTTCTCTCTCATCTCTTTCAGCTGTGGATAGCGGTTCACAGTGGCAGATATTCCATATTTGGGGGAAATGAGCCCTATCCCCACCCCAACACCCTTCCTGGCCCTATCTAAAATGTATATATTTTTAGCAGCCCTGGCTGATTTCCATTGTGTTATTTAATCTACAGAGAATTTTCTTTATGTAAGGTTGGTGCAGTGCCTTTTTACTTGGTTAGGGGTACAGGTTTGTGTGATTTTTCAAATTTTGTGCAGATGAGACCAATGGTTGTTGAGGGGAGCAATCCACTGCCAATCTCACCCAATGGTAGTTGAGGGGTGTGATGCACTTGCAACCTCACCCAATGGTTGTTGAGGGATGGGACCCACTTCCAACATCAAACCAATTGTGTTTGAGGGTGGGACCCACTTCCACCCTCTCCCAATGGTTGTTGATAGGCAGAACCCACATCCAGCCACAACCAATGATTGTTGAGGGGCGGGACCAACTTCCAACCTTACCCAATGGTTGTGGAGAGGTGTGATCCATTTTGAACCTCACCCAATGGTTGTTGAGGGGGCAGTCCCCCTTCTAACCTCACCCAATGGTAGTTGATGGGCATGACCAACTTCCAAACTCACCCAATGGTTTGTTGAGGGGCGGGACCCACTTCCTATTTCACCCAATGGTTGTTGAAGAGTGGGACTTTGTGCCTGACCCAATGGTTGCTGAGGTGTGGGTCCCTCTTCCAACATCACCCAATGATTGCTGAGGGGCGGGACCCACTCCCAACCTCACCCAATGGTTGTTGAGTATTTTCCCATACACTAAAAGGTGGCAACCAATCGATGTATTTGTCTCACGTGGATATTTCTTTCTTTCCCTCTTTTTTCCACTCTCTCTAAAATAATCAACAGAAAAATATACTCGCGTGAGGATTAAAAAAATAAATAAAACAAGATCCTGCCACCTAGCCCCGCCCGCTTCCTGCACGTGTCCCGACCAACCGAGGGACGTGCTCTTGACCGGAATCAAACCCGGGACCCTTCGGTCTGTAGGCCGGCGCTCTATCCACTGAGCCACACCTGCAAGGGCAGGTGGCAGGATTTGAAACTGCCCAGACAGAGCTTGTGCAGAATGGTTATACAAGCTACTCGGGACAGAGCCTTACCTTCTAAAACTGAGAAAATCCGGAGATACAAAAACATTGTCCTTTTCTTGAAAGGAGAAACGTGTGACAGGCTGAGTTCGTTTCGGTGTCTGGCCTGGCTGGATTTTAAACTCTGAATTTCATTGAGCCCGAGAGCCACATCTGCCGTTCACCTGTTCCATGCCCTGTCACTGGGGCGTTCTGAGAGCTTGTCATTCTTTCGTACTAATTGTGTGTGTGTGTGTGTGAGAGAGAGAGAGAGAGAGAGAGAGAGAGAGAGAGAGAGAAAGAAAGAGAGACAGAGAGAGAGAAAATTTCTCTTTTTCTTCTTTGGCCAAGAAGCTGTAAGTAAGTGTTAGAGCTTGTTTGTTTTTCCTTCTCTGTTTTGGCTCCGTTGTTGTTGTTCAAGGAACTGCTTGACTCCTCGTTTAATTAACTTCCACTTCCTGCATATGTGGCTCATTTCACAACCCACCCTCCCTGCTAGGGGCTCTCCATTCCACTGGCAGCGATCTGCGTGAGCACGCCTCCCTCCTTGGCGTGGTACTGTGTGTTGTGCAGGAGCGCGTTATTTCTGATCTCGCGGTGCAGTGCTTTACATGTTTTCTGACAGGACCGTGCTCCACTCTGCACCAGCCGGCTCGCTGCTGTTCCTTCCGACTTTGAACTTGCTTTAGCCTAGAAAGTTGTGACGTTGCCATCTTCTTGACTGCTGTCCCTTTAAATCTTCAATGGTGTTGCACTCTCCCCTCCTCCCCCACTATTGAAGGGCCACACGTACTTGTCCCACGTGTGGGGAACCACAGCAGTGTCTGTTTAAATCAGAGTCACCGGACCCATGGATGACCCTTTCCTAGCCAACGTCCTGGCTGGACATGCATCCTTTAAAGGGGTGTGGGGGGTCAGGCGGCACACAGCCCAGAGGCGGGGGATGTGATCGTTAGTGATGCTGGATCCCCAGGTGGCTGAGTGCCTCTGTGAACTCCCTCACATCCTCAGTCCCCGTGCTCAGCAGCGGCACTAAGACGCATTCTCACCCTAACCGGTTTGGCTCAGTGGTAGAGCGTCGGCCTGCGGACTGAAGGGTCCCAAGTTCGATTCCGGTCAAGGGCATGTACCTTGGTTGCGGACACATCCCCAGTAGGGGGTGTGCAGGAGGCAGCTGATCAATGTTTCCCTCTCATCAATGTTTCTAGCTCTCTATCCCTCTCCTTTCCTCTCTGTAAAAAGTCAATAATAAAATTATATATATATATATATATATATATATATATATATATATTTTTTTTTTTTTTTTTTTTTTTTTTTAAGACGCGTTCTCGTTGCCAACTCCTGGAAACATTGGGAAGATGACTAACCATCTTTTCAGGGCCCCGGAGCCCCACGGAGTGTGGCGTGGGCACACTGCACACAGCACTGGCTCACAGCCGCCTGTGCCCCTGCGTCCGCTCATGCCCTCACCCAGCCGCTGGGCAGATGTGCAGAAGCCCAGACACACCCAGCTGGACTCCCACCCCTTCAGCCTCCTCTTTAGCTGGCCCGTCCCCACCTTCCACCGTGCCCTCGGCAGAGATGCTTGTTTGTTTCTGCAGTTTGTGCTGTGGCTCAGCACTCTGCTGGGTGCTGGGATGTAACTGAGTGCAAGGCAGGCGGTTTCGGCCTCCCTGGCTCTGCAGACCCGTGGGGAGACGGACGAGCAAACAGCCGTCTCCAGTGCATGTGGTCAGCGCTGTGATGGGGAGCATTCTGGTCCTCCACTCGGTCACAGGAGGTGACACCTCAGCTGGGGCCTCAGGGAGGGCAGGGAGAGAACCTACCACGGCAAGAACACGTGTGTTAGAGCTGGAGCGTGATGGGGAGAGAGAGGGCGTTGTCCTGAGAGCCGCAGAAAGCCTCGGCTTACAGCAGCGGCCAGCCCGCTCTGGACGCGCCTGTCGAAGGGCCCCTGTGCCTGCAGTGTGGACAGTGATGGGAGGGGCAGGCGCCCGTGAAGGGCGTCAGGTGTCTGCTGTCTGTTAAAGACCTACCGGGCAGGTTCTCACCCTAGAAATAGGGATGGTGCTCCTTAACTAATCAGCCTGCGGCTTTCGGATGTTACACATTAGGAAATCAGCACAGGCAGGTAGTTTGATGCTCCGTCAGCGGTAGCTGTGCTCAGACCAGCCTCTTGCTCTCTGTCCCATTCCCGTGGCTCCCAGACCACAGACCTGCCCACCAAGTCCCCGGTGAGGTTTCAGTATGTGAGACCTTTGCTTTCGTCCTTCAGGGCGACAGAAGGACCGTTTGTAGATGTTGAGCCCAGGAAGGAGAATATTATTCTGGAGTCACGGCCCCGTCGTTTGCAGGCCTACCGGTTAGGTCTCATTTTCCTCACTTTTCAATGTTTGCCACCTGTTGTGAGCAGCAGAATTCCAGACTGAGGTGCTGTCAGCGTGCCTGATTGCTGATGGAAGCGGGAGTCCTTTAGAATTAAAAGCGATTTTGTATACACCCTCTCCTCTGATTCCACAGTCTTCTGGGAGAGTCTTAGCTCTGCTCGGTGGAGAATGAAACGGAAAGCACAGAGAGGGTATGTGGCATGCCCAGAGTCGCACAGTAAACACGGTCGCAGTGTTTGAGCAGAGGTCTTAAAACTCCAGGTTCAGCGCTTGCTCCCCCTGCCCCCTATCACCTGCTGTCTCCCCGCTGAGACACCAGGAACCCTCCATCAGTGCCTCCGCTGTGGTGTGGCTGTCCTTGTGCACACAGGCGCCCGGGAGATGGGAGGATAGTAAGGAAGCGGCTTTGCAGTGTAAGGGGTACCATCTCAGACCGTCCCTTCTTGTTTCTAAGGAGGAAATGGGAGGGGATGGCTTTCTGCAGACCTTGTCGCTAATGAGGACAGTGCAAGGAGGCTGGGGGGGCAGATGAATAAGCAACCCTTTGGCCTGGGTCTTCTGTAATTACTTCCCCTGGAATAAGTCCGCTTGGAATATGTGCTCTGCAGTGGGCTCTCCGGGTGTCGATCCCGGTTTCAGCGCTGAGTGTTTTCCGGAGGAGAACTCGACATGCACATTCTAGGAGCGTTCTGTAATGTTTCCATTCGCATACCACTTTCGCCGGCTTTGGCTGGAGGGCTATGCGAGTACATACCAGAGCCCGAGGTTCATTTTTAGCTGCGGCAGAGCGAGCCCGGGGGAAGCGTCAAGATAACCGGATTCCTGAAATGGCAGCTTGGCAGCTCATCTTCGCTTCTCAGCCTGCCCCGCGCTCTCTGGTTCCAGAAGATAGGTCGCTCCTCCTGGCGAAGGTCTTAGGGGAGTGACTCATTAGAAGAGCCCTCCTGATCCTAGCTCCCTTCAACTGAACGCGTGTCAAAGCAAGAAAGAAAAAGTGTACTTGATACGGCTCTGAAACTGGCCGGGCGGGCCTTCCTTCCCGGCCAAAGGAAAGGAAGGAGGAGGAGCGCCCCTGTGTTAGAATGCAGATGTTGCTGTGGCTCAAAGAACCTCAAGGAACTGGTGAACCGGAATGACCACCATTGGAATGAGGAATGGCTGAAGGACCAAGGGGCTGTTTGTGAAATTAGGGCCACATCCCCTGTAGGCCAGGGGTCGGCAAACTCATTAGTCAACAGAGCCCAATATCAGCAGTACAACGATTGACATTTCCTTGGAGAGCCAAATTTTTTAAACTTAAACTTCTTCTAACGCCACTCCTTCAACACAGACTCACCCAGGCCGTGGTATTTTGTGGAAGAGCCACACTCAAGGGGCCAAAGAGCCGCATGTGACTCATGAGCCTCAGTTTGCCGACCACAAGCCTAGGGCATCATGTAGCCCTCGCTCAGGTATGCCCATGTCCAAGAAGGCTCCACCTGTGCCAGGGAATCCTGTGGTTAAACCTGGGAAGGAAGGGGAGACCCAGGTGGATCTCTGAGTGAAGGTGGTTAACGTGTGTGTGTTGAATTGGTACACAGGCTAGACTTTTGAATGCCCCTTTTCCCTTGACCTTGGAGATCATGTATGGCTAGGAGCTGGCTGAGTTCTGTAAATGCAGGAACACGGGTGGGACACTGCAACTCCAAAGGAGACATGTCCTGATACACATCTGCAGAGGACATACCTGTCGGGGGACCTCTGCTCTCTCAAAAAGAAGCCTTCAGATGACAGCTTTTCAGCAAGGGACGGTTTTCTCTAGTAGCTGTTGCAAAAGAATGGAATGATTCCAAGGATTAAGTTCTGGCAAACAGAGCCGACTGGTGCCCTGGAAGTCAGATTCTAGAATCAAAAAAGTTAGAAATAGACTTAAAGTCTCAGCTTCATCAGGGGGAGAAAAGCGCCCATGAGAAGTCTCCGGCAGTTTCCTGAGATAAGATTGCCACATGTGCATTAATTCGCCCTGATTGAGTGGTCAGTGAGGCTGGGGCTGGCACGGGGGAACTGGAGCAGAGCTTGAGTGTCCGCTGGTGGCTTGGTGCTTGATTGTGTGTGTGGGGGGGCATTCCAGGGGGAATGACGTGGGCAGGAGGACAGTCATCGCAGGACCCAGTAGGGCCTTGGAGTGCACGTTTGAAATTTGAAGGAAATGCCAGATCCATGTATCAGCCTTTCTCTGAGCCCCTCCTCTATGCTAGGCTGAGTGCAAAGGACCAGGTTCAAAGTTGGCAACATTCAGACATGGCCCTGTCAGTATTTATTTAATTAAGGAATGCAAAATAGCTAGTCAATGCTACTCTATAAACCATGACATGATTGTGTCAATGCCTCCGTTTCCAAGAAGGCCCTGGTATTTGAGAGATAAGCCCAATTCCTAGTTTGCACATTCGAAATGCAAATGCAGAGGTCTCGGGGGGTTTGCCCTCAGCACTGGGTGTCAGTCCTGGCCCTTAGTTGATGTCCCTATCACCGCATCGCACTGTTTTCCTTGGGCTGGAAACATCTGTGTAACCAGGTTTCCCCACAGAAATCAGCTGGATGGAGGATGATGGATAGATGGATGGAGGATGGAGGATGGAGGATGGATGGGTGGGTGGGTGAATGGATGATGGATAGATGGATGATGATGGATGGATGATGAATGAATAAGACCGATTAAAGATGATGGATGGATGATGAATGAATAAGACCGATTGAACAGCATGCCGGTAATATTCACCAGAGGAGGGTCTGACCAAATGAGTGAGTGTATGTCACCCTCTGTGTTGACACTTGTTCTATCTGTTCGAGTTCTCACTAATCTGAAGTGACCTCACCTACCCCATCTTATCTATTATTACTCCCCAACGTCCTCCAAGTGGTCCTTCCATCTGCTTTCCTCTCATCCACCCCGCCTAGCTTTGCCTGCTCAAGCACTACCTTGGGTAGAAACATACAAAAATGATGCATGAGGCTCCTAGTGTCTCTAGGCGCTTATGTGATCCAGCTTTGTTAGGTTAGAATAAAACAATTCTGCTCGCCAGCCTCTGCAGCCTGTGCTTTCCCTGTCATCACTCACCCTGTGTCTCTGTCTGGTCCTTGGGGTCTCATTACTAGGAATTCACTCCCTGCTGCTCCCTCAACTGACCCTCCTCTCGCCTCCTGCAACCCCTTCCTGCATCTGCAGCTGCACGTCTACGTTCCCTTGAGCTGTTCCATCACACCGTTAGCCTGTCGGATCTAGGTAATAAGTGGGTGCCTGGGCTAGGGTTCCCCGAGGGCATAGACTTTTGCTTCCCTGTCATTTCATCATGATGAGCACACAGACATTAAGGTTCAGTAAGTCTGCTGGATGCTCTGAGACTTGATCAACCCGCTTGGTCCATGAAGGTGATGGCGCTGATCCGTTGGAGCCCTGACCTTGTATCAGGCACTGTTCTTAGTTCTTGAGTCCTTACGGCCACCCTGGTTTACAGAGCAGGAAATGAGCACACAAGCAGGATTACAACCTCAGGAGTCCTGGCCCCAGACACGCTCTGGAAACACAGCACAGGCAGGGCAGGACAGAGCTCACCTGCTGCGACTCTCGTTTGGTAAATGGGCTGTTGTTTCAGTATCAAACTAAGTGATGGGCTTCAACTGCGAGTGGAGGTGGCATCTCATATACACAGTGAGACGAACATCAGCGCACGAGAATAGCTCATTTGTAGCCACTTTTTATTATGGCGCCCTTTTCCCCAAAGCTCATGGAAGATCTCGGTGGCCCTGGTTTCAGAATCTCGCTTTGCCCTTAGACGCTGTGAGTCCTGGAGCCAGTCACTGTGCCCCTCTGAGCCTTGTTCTCCTCGTCTGCAAAACAGGGGGGTAGTTCTGCCTGGCAGATTGCCCGTGAGGTGTCAGGGAGATCACACGCACGCTCTCTACCAGGTCCACACCTGGACATGGCAAGTTTTTAGTAACGAATGGCTAAGAGCATAGGTAGTTCAGAAACGCGGTCTTAGCAGGCAGTGATTTCGTATTGTAGGCCAGGCCAGGAATTATTTATTATACCCGTGCCACTACGGCCTTGCTCCTCATTTTGTTTCTGGTTCTTTGTCATCAGTATTCAGGGCATTGTTGTGCTTTCCTCAGCAGAGACAAAACATGGTGAAGTTAGAGCCGAAACCAGAGGCAGGGACCTTCCACCGTGATAAGCAAGAGCACGTAGTGCATGTGTGTAGAGGAAGGCTGGTGCTGCCCAAAAACGGATGGCAGCTTTTCCCAGCGAATGTGACCGCAGGGCCCTGAGCGTGGGTGCCTTCCCAGGGCTTCCAGAGAAACTGAGTCAGCCTGTTGAGCGTGTTTCCTTTCCGGAGCGCTCAGGGCTACAGCTGGCTGGGTATTTCAGCTGCTTCGCATACGATAATGTCTCCATTTCAGTAATGAAAACAAACTTTAAAAAAAGATGGCTCTGGAATAGATAACTAGGATGATCATTGCACTTCCCCTTGGTTTTCTGTAGACCACCAAAGATGATTCTAGTGATAAGGTCGTTTTGTGTTGGCCAGGCACCTACCATTCTCTTCGTTCGTGAAATTCCACTTCCATATGCTCACAGGCTGGCACCAAGTCAGTTTTTTTTTTGTTTTTTTGTTTTTAACTTAATAGTTCAGAACTCCTAGAGTCTTCTATTTTTGTTTGTGTGTGTTCTGGAAGTTCTACAAGGAAGATGGGCTGGTATGCCTCAGTATTTACTTGGCCAATCCTTTCCCTGGATGCTTTGGGTAGGCAGATGAGCAGGTGGCAACTTCTTCTAACGCCACTTCTTCAAAATAGACTCGCCCAGGCCATGTTATTTTGTGGAAGAGCCACACTCGAGGGGCCAAAGAGCCGCATGTGGCTCCCGAGCTGCGGTTTGCTGACCACTGGTCTAGCATCCTCTGAAGTCATTCGCTTCCAATCTGATAATCAAGGAAGACTAAAGGGTTCAGAACCACTAGAGCCATGCTTTTAAGAGACTCGTCTTTGCTTTCTTGGTCTTGACTAGGGGTGGGGTGGGGAGGTTCACAGGAATGGAGACCAGTCTTTGTGGGCAGCCGCCCCGCTGTGAGGAGTGGAGGGGGCGGGGAGGGGAAGAGAGTGGAAAGGAATGGTCGCTTTCATTCCCTCCTAAGGAGATGCCATTGTCTTTCCTGAAGAAGGGGGACTCAGGAAAGATGTTCTGTTCTTTGCGAAGCTGTCATGCCCTGTCAGTGGTTGCTAAGATACTTGTAATTGTGCTGCTAAGTTACCCCTCCCTCGCAGTATTGCATCCTACATCTCAGTCTGTGTGCAGTCACCCTGGTTCATTGTCACTGGTTCCCAAGCGTAACCGGAGGAAGCCATGGGTCTCATTGAGAGGTGCTGCTTGTCTTCATAAATCCCAGCTGTATCCTGGAATCGCTGGTTCACAAACCCCTGTTCTGAGGAAGCCCTGGTGTCATTAAGAAACCAAGAACCAAAGAAGGTTCCCTTCCCCCAGGAGTGACGTTTCCAATCCAGTTAGTAAGCATACACTAACTAGTCTTTCTATGGGGGAAAAGGCCAGAAACAGTCAAGGCATTGGCCACGAAGAGATTTATAGAACCTTAAAAGCAGGAGGAAAAGCCTAAGCAGTAGAGAAGCATTATTTTCATTGATCTGTAGGTCTCTAATCTTATTGAGTGTCAGGCTTGCTTATTCCATCCAACAACCCTTGGGAGTGCAGATCACTCTCAGTTTTACATACGAGATACCATTGCTGTGAAATAACCAGTCGAATGTCATACAGCCCGGGGTGTCTGACCCTGTCCTTTTCTCCTGTTCAGTACAGCCAGCAGATCTGTTGTATTTCCTGTGTGTATGTACATATACACATAGTCTAAACCTGTTGGTTATTTGGGAAAAAAATCACATATTGTTTTTTATGTATCCATTGGAAAAAGAGACTCCAAAAATGTATATATTCATTCACCCATTCTTAGACAAACCAGTGACTGCTATACCAGGTGCATTGTGGGTAACTTTAAATGGAACGATGCTATTAGCACTGAGGCAGAGCAGATGACAAATTCGCATTTCCCTGTTTTTAATTTCAATAAAACTTGAAATGTGGTTGAATTCCGGAGCAGAAAATTAAATTCATGTTTGGTATTTCCCCTAGCTTTGAATAAGTAATTGTTCTGAATTCTAAGTAGCCGGATAGTTTTTGTCATTTTATTACAGATTTTTATTCTTAAACAGAATTTCTAGAGTCTATTTATGTGCCTCTGTACTTTCTGTTGTATTTTTATTGTCTGGGATACATAACTCTAGGTCTCAACGCTGAAAGAGTTCATCAGAGTGAGTGGATGATATTGCATTAATCATGCTCTAAGAAAGTTCTTGTCCAGGCCCTGGAAATGCTGACACGACTGACCCCTATCAGTCATGGTAGAGTGTACGTGGAGAACTCCTCCCAGTAATAATGCTGATTGGTTGTCAGAAGGCACCATAACCATTATCACAATGAGGCTCTCTCCTGGAACTGTAATCACCATTGAGTGTATGGCTCACCACTCTGTAGGCCAGAGGTCAATGACCATTCTATGCTGATGGATTCTTCTGATATCCATAGATGAGGAACAGAGAAAGGGGACAGCAAGGGATATGAGAAAGAGTGCTGGTAAAATAATCTCTACTTCAGTCTACCTGCGCTGTGCACTGGCCTTGTGGTCTTGTTTTAAGGTCTTTTGATCCCTCGAAACCATGGGATAATGAAGGCAAGATTATCAGCTCTTTTTTAAAAATTGATTTAGAGAGGGGGGGGGGGAGGGGATGAGTGGGGGAAGAGAGAGAGAGAGAGAGATGTTGATTTGTTGTTCCACCACTTATTTATGCATTTGTTGGTTGCCTCTTGTATGAGCCCTGACCAGAGGTTGAACCTGCAACCTTGGCATATCAGGATGACGCTCTGGGCCAGGCATCTTCCCTGACCAAATGAAATAAGGAACATGCACGTGCCAGTTTGAGATATTCTGTTAACAGTGCACGTTACTGAACTAAGACACAGACGCGTGTTTCTAAACTCATGGTCCATCGTTGATGTTCACTGATAGTTCCCACCTCCTTTTTCTAGCCTTCAGTTTTATATTGGTTAGTAGAGGCCCGATGCATGAAATTTGTGCAAGAATAGGTCTTCTTTCCCCCGGCTACTAGCACCGCTTCCCTCCCCTTCCTGGCTTCGTCCGGAAGGACGTCCAAAAGCACGTCCAGGAGGGCATCCGGTCTAATTAGCATATTACCCTTTTATTATTATAGATTGGTTATTGGTTCAAGAGGGGCAGTGGTTTCCACCATTAGTCATGAATACCCCAAACTCCTCAGTGGACCAGCTTCCGCCTATGACCTCCTGTTTCCCCTTCCTGCCTTCACTTCTGCTTATCTTTCTCCACTGCTTCATTTCTGATTCTTTCTGATGTTCCTTGTAGAAATTACCAAACATTTTTACAGTTGAGAGTGATCCAGAAAGCATCTGGTCACATCTGTGTGTTTTGTAGACGAGGGCACTGAAGCCGGGAGGCGAGTTTTGCTCAGAGCACACAGCTAGGGAGCAGCCAGGCTGCGGAGCCCCATGTGCTGGGTTTCGAAAGCAGACCCGTTTTCCACACCGCGCTGCGCTTTAAGCTTTGTTGCCATGGGATGGGGCTCCCCCACCCCCGCTTTAAAATGCAGTTACATGTCCCCGCAGAAGTGGTTTTGAATGCCTGCCCTTGGCATTGACTATGGTGAGAGCCAGGTCCTCCGGTTTGCTGGGTGTCGGGTTCAAGGCGCCATCGCGGGGGATGCTGATGCCCCTTGCAGAGGAGCGGAGCCTGGTAGGAGTGGGTGGGTGAGTCAGAGCTCACGGGAGAAGAGAGTCATTTCCTCCGCCTCCCCCACGAACTTCTGGGAGAAAGCGACCGCAAAGTTCAGGGGAGGGGGTAGGACTTGTGAACATGTCCATTTCCCCCCTCAGTCACGTTGTGAGTCAGGTGCGGGAGGTTTGGGCGTTTTGCTCTTACCTGGCAAGCGGATCCTGACAGAAGCCTGGTCTGTTCCACTCCTTATTCCCTGTGTGACCGAGAACACTCCCCTCCCTTCAACATTCTCATCTGTGAAATGGGTTCGAGGGTTCCTGTCTTGTCTGTCTCAGAGGGATGTTCTCAATCAACTAATGGACGAGGGAGGACTTTGGAAACGTGCCTAAGGCCCTCGAATTGGGAGGGCTTTTGTGAAGAGATTTTAAAGTGTGGGATCAAAGACTTGGATCTGCGTTCCCCCAGCGCTGGCAGGGTGAAGGGATGCTGGCGACCCCCAAACAACAGCTGTCTGTATATTTAGCAAGTTATTCTGGGTCTTTTGTCCGTTCTCTCTCATCTCTTTTATCATGCGTGTCAGTCTAACGTGTATACAAAGAAAGAAGACAAAAGCAACGTTCATTTGCTTGTAAGAATTTTGCAAAGAAGGTTTTCTCATTGGCAGGTGTTTTCTTCGTGTGTTTCTAGTGACACAGAAGCCGGCGGGTCTCTCATTTCTTTGTTTCCACTTGGACATGGTGGATGTCGGCATACACTGCCATTGGTTTTTGGAGAGGGCCATTCTCTGTCTTCATGGAGAGCAGGAGTGGATCCTACCTGCCATGCCCCTCTAAAGCAATAAAACAGCCCTGGCCTCTGGGCTGCAGACCTGGGCTCAGAACCTGCTTTTGGAAAGGCTCCTGTAACTCCAGAGGCAAGTATGCCTGAAGCCACCTAGAGTTCTTCACCCTGCTTGCTCCCTCCACACCACCGGCTGCTTAGCCTCCTCTGGAGGCATGGGCCCCATCGGGTCAGGATGTTAGTGATCATTTGCATATGTTAGCATGGCCTTGAAATTTTTTATTTTCTTCTTCGAGTTTCAACACACTCATCAGACCATCTCATGGCAGCAGGAAGTAAATGTTCAGGCTCATTGAGAACCAGGATTTCTTCCTTTTCCTGCTGCGAGTTTTCTAGTCTGGGCAGTAGAGCCCCAGCCAGAGGGGCCGGGCTTCCTGCCACCTCGGGGAAGGCCGCTGGCGGTCTGAGAGCAGCTGCCACGTTCCGTGTGGTGGGCCCACAAGGCCGAAAGCTCGCCGTCCGCGGGCACGACACACGCAGACCGGCATTCCTGTCCTCTGGGGACACATTCACAGAGATCGTTTCCAGATCGGAGCTGATGGCGGCCCTTTTGTGCCGTTTCCGAAAGTGCATGTCTGCTCTGGACTTCGCTGTCCCCGCCCATCACCCTCCCTTTTGGTGCCACGCTGTCAGAACCGTGACAGTTTTGGATTTCTGTCATGAGAAAACTTCGTATCGTTGATTACTTTGTGTGAAAGACCATTTGGTTTAAAAAAAAAATGGGCGGTGGGGGGGAGGCAACTTACATTTTTAAAGATGGTGCCGTCTAAACATGTTTTCCATGTTGCAAAAATGGAACTGGTGTTTTCCATTTGTTTTTGTTGTGTTGAATTGAATTTTCTGGTTCTCCCACCTCGGCTTCAATGGTTGTGTCTTTTTTGCTGTCTTAACCACATTGGCCAGCCTGGCTTACGGTCGCCGGGGGCTTCCTCTGGCCGCCTGAAGCCATTGTCTGGCTGCCTCCGTTCAGAGTGTGACTGACCGTGGACACCACGCTGTGCTTTGCATCTCCACCGCTTCCTCCTCTTGTAGCTGGAAGTTCGTACCCTTCACCTATCGATCCCCTGTGCCCCTCCCCCCTTTTGTGTACACGAGGAGCTGGCCCTGTGTGTAGGGACACTGTGCCTTACTAATAGCAGTGCAGACCCGGTGGCCGGGCCCTTGAACTCTGACATCTTGTAGTGGGAGCATCCGTTCCTTTGTGGAGGGGCCTGGGCTGGGTCTCTGACTCTGTTCCCTTCAGAGACGCTGGTTCGGGAACTCCCTGGCCTCGCTCACTCTCCTTGGCCGCTCTTGCTGTGGAGCCTGCTGAGCCGCCCTGCTTCTGCTGGGTGGTCACTCTCCGTGTCCTTTAGCCGCTGGTGGTGTCCATGTCAACTTCTCCGCGTGCTTTTTCCATCAGCGAGTTAGAACAAAAACGCAAGCGAAATAGACCTCGTGTCTCTGCTGTGGCTCCTTCAGTAATAACCACTTTGCCTCTCAGAGCGAGCACTTAGCCCCGCTCGCTCCGGGGGGAAAGTGCTTTCTGGCTCCGAGGAGAGCACCTGCGCCCACAGCCCACGCGTCCCCCGGGACCGTGATTGAGAGGCGGGCGTGACCCTGCCGCCGTCCGCTGCCTGTGCCTAAGTGGGTAGCAGCCCAGAGCCATTACCGCCGCCTTCGGGAACCTCCGTTAAGTGGATTAGTGGGCTCTCTGTGGCTCTGATGGACCTGTGGAAAGCCCTGAAGAGGCTGCATTTGTCCACCCATTTGCTTCCCTTCCCTGGGCCAGGAATAGAACTCCGCGGGCAGAAGCCGCCCAGCTGTGGCTGCAGGCCCTGGGAAATGGGGAGCTCCCCGGTGTGGACTCTCTTTCTGCGTGCTAGGGCTCCCTGGCCTCTCTGATTCCCTTCTCTGAAACTCCAGAGATGGTGTGATTAACCCTTCTTCTCGTATAGATGAAGTGACAGTCTAAGAAAGTCTAAAAAAAAATAAATAAAACTAGCTAAGATCACCCTGCTACAACATGTGCCGTATCTGAATAAGAAGCTATGGCCTCAAGAGTCTACGCCCCCGTGCCTCCTCACGCAGTCTCCAGTTCAAGTTAAGGGTACGGGTGGGAACCATGGGGAAGAGAAAGAGAAGGAATCGGTGGGCGGAGCTCAGAACCAGTTACATTCTGCACTGGATTAGGGGGGCTTTGCGAAGCTCTTCTGACCCCTTTAGTCCACTTCTGCACATGTCTGCTCTGCTCTGACAGCCAAGGAAAAGATGTGCATTGCCATCCACTCCTCTTGCTCCCCAGGAAATGGTCTCTGCCCATTTTTTTACAGAGAGGAAGGAAGAGAGATAGCTAGAAACATCAATGAGAGAGAAACATCCATTAGCTGCTTCCTACACACCCCCAACTGGGGATGTGCCCGCAACCAAGGTACCTGCCCCTGACTGGAATTGAACCCGGGACACTTCAGTCCACGGACTGACGCTCCATCCACTGAGCCAAACTGGTTTTGGTGAGTTCAACAAATCTTGTTGAATACGAATGATCATCTGGAATCAACCAAAGGCCTGAATATGTGCTTTGGGAGGAAATGTTTTTGTTTTTGTTGTTTTTCTGAAATAAATCAAGCAGTTGCACGAAATACATTGAAATTGGAGAGAGGCCATCCCAAAACACTGAGGCACACCCTTTCCTCCAGCCAACCGAGATGAGCCACGGACAACAAAATCAAGAGTTAAGAGAAAGCTAGACCTCCAGTTGCCAGATCATTAAGAATTTAGTTAGTAACTCAGCAGTTCTTGCCGTTATTGCTCTTGCAATAGAAAGACACGCAGCCTTTATTCCCATGAGGATTTTGTGCATTGTAAAAATAACCAAGTGGAAAGGAATGAAATCCAAACATAGTATGGCACATGGTTGTCGTAAACAGGAGACGGGAGAGCAGTGACGTGAAGTGAGTCATTTACTGGGGAGACAAGCAGGTGAAATGCATGTTTTCACCGGGACCGTTACCCACTGAGATGAAATCCCAATAATGAAAGCCGCTGGAGCTCAGTGGGTAAGCATCCTGATGGTTTATAGTTTGTGTCGTTCCACGTCAAAAACCTCTTAGCTTTTACCTCATTCCTGAAGGAGGCAGGAAGAGAGAGAACCGGGGCTGGAAGATAACCTCAGAGTGAGGTGATAGCCCCGGAATCTGCTCAGCGTGTAGAAATAGGAGATGCGGCTATAGGTTTTGGCTTCCTTCCCTCGTTCTCTCTGAGGTAGTAAGCCTTCTTCGTGTCAAAACTAGGTAAGGTGTAATTTCTTGGAAAAGAAAAACAAGTTCCTTGGATTTTTTTTTATTTTTATTTTTTGTTACTCCTCACCCACAGATATTTCTCCATTGATATTTGTAGGGAGTGTGGAAGAGAGAGGGAAAGACAGAGAAAAACATCCATGTGGAAGAAACACATCGATTGGTTGCCTCCTGCACAAGCCCTGACCAGGACCTAGGCCCGGGAGGAGCCTGCAACCGAGACATGTGCCCTTGACTGGAATCGAACCCGGGACCCTTTGGTCCACAGGCTGACGCTCTAACCGCTGAGCCAAACCAGCTAGGGCTTTGGACTATCTTTAATGAAAAACTTCGACTATTTAAGAAATACATCTGTACAGCTAATTTCACCTAGTGAACCTCCTTCATGAGGGAAGTTAGTTATGCTTTTACATACAAAGCCACGTCTGTGTTGGAGATCACAAACTAGGACTGAAACGTGTTAACATCAAGTGAAGTTCTGTGGACTCGGAAATAGTCTAGTCAAGCTACAGAGCGCAGTGCAGTAACAGGTCAGGATATGAGTCGTGTGATCGAAATCATCCATCTTGGCTGGAGCAGGGAGCCTGGGTCCAGATGGGGAGGGACTTTGTCTGGGATTTTTGTCTTAGATGTTTGATAACTCCTACTTTGAAGTAATGCTCGAAATCTTGTGATTCTGGGTGGGCTTGGAATGGACACTTGGCCTGTTTATCTCTGTTCCAGAGTCCAAATAATGCAATGGCTAAAAATAACTCTGCTTTGGATGCAGACCTAGCCTTGCAACCAGTGCCCCTACCCCTACCTCTATGTGCGGTTCCACTTCCCCAGGGGAGTGACTCAGCTGACGTGACCCTGTCCGGGCGGGGACCTCTCTGTGTTAGGCACACGGGAGGGAGAGAGCCAGTCCTACACGGTTATCCGAACTGACATTTCTACACGAATCTGAGATGATCACCAAATATCGCAGTGAGACTTGGCTAGGGGACTCTGGTAGGTGGCATAGACAGTTGACCCTTTAAAAGCATGGGGTGGCCCGGCTGGCATGGTTCAGTGGTCGAGCATCAGTCTATGAACCAGGAAGTCAAGGTTTAATTCCTGGCCAGGGCACTTGCCCAGGTTGTGGGCTTGATCCCCCAGGAGGCAGCCGATCAATGAATCTCATCATTGATGTTTCTATCTCCCTCTTCCTTCTACTCTGAAATCAATAAAAAAAAAAAAAACATTTAAAAAATATATATTTAAAATAATAATAAAAGGCCGAAACCGGTTTGGCTCAGCAGTAGAGCGTTGGTCTGCGGACTGAAAGGTCCCAGGTTCGATTCCGGTCAAGGGCATGTACCTTGGTTGCGGGCACATCCCCAGTAGGGGGTGTGCAAGAGACAACTGGTCAATGTTTCTCTCATTAATGTTTCTAGCTCTCTTATCTCTCTCCCTTCATCTCTGTAAGAAAATCAATAAAATGTATATTTAAAAAATAATAATAATAAAAGCATGGGGTTAGGGCATCTAACTTACACAGAGTTGGAATTTCTAGTGGTCACTCTGCGTGCAGGATCCCCAACCTCCAGGTTGGCCGATGGACAGGTGGGTTTGAACTGTGCAGGTCAGTTGAACTGTGCTCAGTTGAAGAAAATTCTTAAGTATAGACACGCCCAGTTCAAGCCGAAGTTGTTCAGGGTCAGCTGTGTCGCCTGGGCCGTAGTTTAGCATGTTGACACATGTTGAACCGTCTTGTTCCTTTCCTGCTGCTGACCTTGCAGGCGTGTGTACACACTCATTGGAACTGTCACTACCTGTATTCCCAGGACATCCTGTGAACAGTTTTGTTGTCCATTTCCGTGCAGCTACAGGTCTGATCAAGGTCGCACAAAGGCTGTTTTATTTGGAGCCCGTATCGCGGAAACCTGCACCGCCATTCTGCCTCTGGCGCTGTGGGTCATTCTGAAACCTCGGATTTTACTTTCAAATTCACCCACAGCTCAGCCACACTCTGCCTTTTCCCTGGGTCTGAAGAATGCATCCCAGACAAAAGGCCAATTTCGGTTGACCTTAATTCTCCCTCCGTGGCATTCCTTCAGTTCTGTGTGTTTGAAATTCAAGGCCTGTCCGGTTTCAAGTCCACTTTTTAGAAAGTCTGAAACAGAAATGCTTTATTGGACCGGCCCTGCGCCGCGAAGGCCAACGGTGGTTTTATGCATGAGCCACAGTGCTTTTCTTGTTAGTGGTTTCAGAGCCTTTGGCTGTTCCCTCCCCCCCTCCCTCGTCCTCCCTCGGATTTCTTGAATCATGCTAAGGAACTCGATATTGCTCTTGTCCTGCAGAATGCAAGTGAACGTTGGCAGAGTTGTCAGGGGAAAGAATTCCATTTGACAAACAGTAGTGTAATTTTGTGGCGACAGCAGATGATTCTCCTGAGCTGGAGACTCACCAGGGAGCCAAGTGCCTTTTTAAAAATGTGTTTATTTAGCATACCATCTAACAATAATGAGTTTTTTTAAAACTATTTAGAGAATAAAGCTCACCCTCCACCCCTCCCCCCTCCACCCAGTCTAACCTAACTTATTTATTACCGTTTTGTCTTTTCTACTTGTACGCGTTATTTTAAGCAGTTGGCTTTTTCACTTTAGAAAAACAGCACCAAAGTTGCTGTCTAGTTTTGCCGTCTTTGGTAGTTTAAGAGCCACATGATATCACCATGTAGATTTTTTCTTAATTCGCTGAACCGCTTCTGTATCACTCGGTTTCCAAAGACGGCCTGCATTGTGGCTGAGACCATCAAGGACGTAGTCCACTTGAATCACATGCCATTTCCCTCGCTTTGGGGCGCTCTCCTTGGGATCAAACCTACATTTTCTACACGAAGCGGAGATGCTCCTCGTATGGAAGTGAAGCTGGGAGCGGGGACTCTGGTGGGTGGCAGGGAGCGCATTCCTGGCACTTGTGCCGCCATGGTGCTGTGTCGGGGTGCTGGGCACCTCCACCAACCACCCAGAGACCTGGTGTTTGCAAGGACTGTGTGTCCGCTGCTCTGGCCAGCTCAGTGGCTTCTCGGGGTTTTGTCTAGAGAGGAAGGGAGGGGGGCTTTAGGAGACGTTCCCCAAGGAGAAACACTGTTGGTCATTTGAGTTCACTGCTCCTGTGAAGGAGATACTCCACCCAAAGATCCCCTTGTGGTTTTTCTGGGGGGAGGAGGGAGGATTACCACTCGCCTCGCCCGGCAGGAATTCCAGTCCACGGGGCAAGAAGAGCCTGCGTAGGAATCATAGCTCCTGCGCCTGCCTGGCCTCTCTGAACCCCCGCTTCCTCCTTGTGTGTGAGATGAGGAGTAGTGCCCGCCTTGGCAGGCTGCTGACAGAAATGATGAACTTGATCCCGTGTCTGTATGTGCCCGTCTCGTGGAAGGCACTCTCTTCTGGAAAATACGTGGCCTCGAGCGGGGCATAGCTGAACTTGATTTCTCTGATCTGCTGTGTAATAGCTCTGCGTCTGCAGAGGCTAATGATGCCGTGGGTTCTGAGACTGGAGGAGCGGGAGCGCCATGTCAGCTCTGCTCTCTGGGAAACAGACTCCCTCCAACTCACTGCAACCGGTGATGGCGAGCGGGGGGTGGGGTGGGATGGGGGTGAGGTCCAGACCACCTGGCGAGCTCTCGGTGACCTTCTGTGTTGCCTCCTGCTCACACTCCTGCCTGGCCTGGACCTGCCTCGGCTTTGCACACCTTTCCTCTCCTGCCTGGTCATAGTCTGAGTCATCACGAAGGCACGGACCTGGCCCAGCTGGCCCATCACTGCCTTTCCTCTGTCTCCTTCTCTTTTCTATCTTCTAGTTTGAATTGCTGAGAGGGTCAGATCTGATTGGCCCAGCTCATCTTCTCTTTGCCTCCAACCACTTGATTGGTTGCTAGGAAACCCTGGTCAAGCTCCCTTCCCTGGTCCATTCGCAGTAGCCAGAGGGAAAGCGGGTGGTCCCTTACTACCAAACCGGGCTCTCTCTCATGTGGTCTTTGAGTTGGGCCTTTGGGGAGCTAGCTGTTGTGATCCACACACATGATCAGACATTATATGGCAGATAAAGTATATTGATAAACATGTTACGGATTTGCGGGGGTTGGGGAGGGGGGGATCTTTCTCTGTTCCCATGCTATGCAAATGCGGAAACATTCTTGAGGCAAAGGGTTAAGGACAACATGTGGCTCCAGAAAGGATTTCTCTTCTCCCGATGCAAGGCAGACGTTGGGCGGAAGGCAGCGAACTCTGGCTCAGTGACTCAGGACTGCCACGGGTTCGCATTTTTCATGAGCGTGTCATCCAAGGAAATCCTGGCCGTGGGGTCATGGAACAGGCCTCTCTGTTTACCCTTCTGCAGAAGTGAAAAATGTGAAGCATTTCATAATCCATCCGAAGATAAACTTGTATTTAAGGTCTGTTCTCCGGAGCTTTGGGGCGAATTTTCAGGGGATCCTGTTTTCTAGATATTTTCACATTTTTGCGATAGCGTTTATCCCAGCGTGGATCATGGGAAGTGAGGGTTCCAGCTCTTAGTTAGACATCTGAGAAACTCAAGTTCCAGCTGACACTCCAAGACCACTTTCTTCATACTTCAGAAAGGTTTATTTTTCACCCAGGTCCTCCCTGAGAGCGACAGTGGCTAAACCTGTAACATATTCGCAATCCTGGGGACATGGAGACACCTTAGGAAATACATGTTTCTCTCCCGTGCTGATGGATAACTAATGAGAAAAGCACGTGTGGTTCATGTTGTCTCTGTCTGGCTATTTCGTTTATTTCTGAAACATACAGTCCTTTTTTGGCAGTAATTCTGAAGTTCACTTGTTTTTTCCCCCCTTTACACCTGTTAGCCATATTTACTTACTCATCTACAAGTGTTTATTGAACATACACAAGGTGTGAGCCTTGTGAGAGGTGGGTGGGGGGCTAAATATCAGTGGTTGTGGATATAAGAACAAAAACTAAGGGAGAGAGTGAGGTCCCTAAACTGTAATCCTGTCCCCTCCGGAATCCCCACCTCCCCTGGCCGCCTCTGCACAGAGCATTGAGATTTTACTGTCCGAGGTTCTTCCTCGGTCAGCTCTGTGGCTGCCTGAGGGTGCTTCCAGACAGACCCGAGTGGATGTGGACATCCCGTGTGTGATGCCTGGCAGTCTTTTCTCATAATCAGAGATGCCCTAGGCTCCCCCAAGCCTGCCCCACCCTCCCCCTTACGCTACCTCCATGCATACATAGCACCCCACTCCAGTATTTCTCAAGCACCCCATCCCTCCACACCTCTCCCTAGCCCTTCTCAGACCCGGAAGAAGGCCTCGCGTTCGGGAAAAGTAGCATAAAGGCAGGAACCCTCTGAAAACTGGGAAGATCCGGGCTCATGGCCGCCACTCCCACTGCCCCATGGTGTCTTCTCGTTTCACTGGCTGTTCATTCGAGCGCCAGGCGAAGTGGGTGGCTTGCATTTAGGAAGACATTTTCCGGATGCAAGTAATTCCCACCTCCCTCCCCTTCCTGTCGCTTGTCAGAGCCTAGAACCTGGGAAGTCATGTGGGTGAGGCCACGTGGCTTAGCGGGTTAGAGACCGAGTGTGACACAGCCGTGACGGCTCGTTAGGTTTTCTTTAAGAACAGCACTTCTAATTTCCGCTGAATTTGTCTGAGAATGCTGTATAGTCATCCCAGCCCCTGCTGGCTCAGAGCCATGCTTGTTTGCCATCTACTCCTGGGTCTTAGCGCAGACGGGAGCGCACAGTCAGGCAGCAGGAGAGGCCTTGCATCCCATACAGCCCTGCAGGAGGTCTGGCAAGGTTTAAAGTGAATTGTAGCCCTAGCCGATTTGGCTCAGTGGATAGAGCGTCGGCCTGACCTTCAGGTTCGATTCCGGTCAAGGGCATGTACCTTGGTTGCAGCACATCCCCAGTAGGGGGTATGTAGGAGGCAGCTGATGGATTTTTCTCTCTCATCGATGTTTCTAACTCTCTCTCCCTCTCCCCTCTTCTCTGTAAAAGAAATCAATATATATATATATATATATATATATATATATAATAAATAAAGTGAATTGTAAGCACTCAGACGTCCACTCTGAGCTTTTCTTCCCTCAGTAGTAACTTGTGAGAAATGACTTCAGTTATTGGCTAAAATGAAAGGACACATTTGAAGGGAGTGGAAAATAACGAGGATGTGTGAGCTTGTTGGGAACAAATGGGAATTGGGGGGAAATCCCAGTGGAGCATTCTCCCCTACTTAGTAATCCCAAGGCAGGGAAGAAACCTCCAGCCTTCCCAGTGCATGAGTCAGCACCTTATTTCTCTGGAGTAAGGCGATTGCTATTTCTTAAATTAACTCAGGTCATGGGTTTTGTGAACCATACTCTGTGGGGAGACTCCCCCCCCCCTCCTTTCTTCTTATCCCTGGCCTTCAAAACATTCAAAAAAAATTCCGTAAGTGGACAGATGCCCTTCTGGAATTTATTTTTCAAGTTGTTGGGACAAACAGGGAACATGCTTTCATACCACTTACCCCAATATTGAAAAAAATGAAAGGAATAGGAGAATTGAGGCGAGGAACATTTGGATATTTGTAGGTGTTTTTAAGGAATAAATCAACTAGTCCGTCCATAATCATCCATTATCTATATAAGCATGAGCACCAGGACCATTGCATTTGGAATATAACTGCGGGAGACAGCCGTAATCCCAAGGAGTTCCATTCTCAGAAGTAAATGTACCACTTAGGGACTGCCTCCCCGGGCCGCCCACTGGCTCTGACATCGTATGGCTAGCCCTAGGGGGCTTTGTTTGAAAGGGTGCATGTTACAGAGCCACTATTGCATGTGAGTTAGAGTTGTGGAGGGGGGATTAGAGTGGAGGATGGTGCACATTAGCCATTGTACCTTTAAGGTGCCCACACTTTGCGTTAACCACTATCCTGAACTGCACTCAGCTATAATTTGCAGGAGGATTCCTTAGATCGTTGGGACATCACTGGCATGTGATTGCTTTTTAGAAGAGGAAAACCTAAGGCCGTTTGTCGGAGTTGTGACTTGGGGGCATGTGAATTATTAACACACTAGAAGGTATCATCAGTGCCTGCTGGTCCTTTATAATCAAGTTTAGAAACATCCGCAACTTAACACTGCCGTTATTTCAAAGAATCTTGATTCTCTGACAGACTTGCCGAACAGGTGGTCTTACAAACACTAAATGCTTGGATTAGGAAAGTGAAAACACTGGCCATTGGGTTACCTTTCCACAACAGGAGACAGCTGACATCCCAGAGTGCTGGAATGCTAGGCCGAGAAATAGTGGTGAATGAGCAAAGCAGAGTACAGACCACACGGGAAACCTCCCTTAGTTACATAGGAATCGTGTACACGAAGTCAAGACAAAATTGTTTTAGAGTCATGGAATTATGGGTAAAGTTCACAATTTTTATTTTTCATTGGCTTCCTATCATGTTAGCCAAAACCAAAATGTTCTGAAGTTTTCCTTTTTGCCAGGAAAGCAGAGGGTCGCCTCAGTTCCACGCACCATCTAAGCCCTTTGTTGACGCGATTGGCTTACTTCATCCACGTAGCTGTGAGATGGGTCACTGAGGAGGAAACTGAGGCACAGCTGGGCTCGGTAACTGGGCCTGGTCATGTGGTTAGTTAGTAGCGGAGCCCCAAATTCTGTGCTCTTAGCCACCATGTGTAAATCCCAGCACCTGGTCGGCAGTCACGTGATTCTCGGTTTTCGATAAAATTGTGTGATTAAGCTTAAGGGACTATAAGCCGTCCATACCGTATTTTGAATCATTGGGTCAAGACATACAGGTTTAGTGGGACATGATAGAGCCTCAGAGCTGGTAGTGCGCTAAAAGACTAGCTCCGTGCTTCCTAATCTGTTGCTAAAAGACTAAATCACTAGCTCATTGGTTCCTAACTGTTTGCCAGCAAAAGCTGTTCTATGAGGTGGTGGGATAAATTCTAAAGGTCCTGAAAAGATGTGACTCAGGAACCTCCTTTCTGGTCTAGGTTTTATTTTTTTTTTTTTTTACGGAACTCTCATTATGATTATAATATGGAAATGGTGTATTCATAACTTTTTTTGGTCTTTAAATACCTCGTTCTACCTATAATTATTATTTTCCTAGGCATGGAGCTGAAATTGCTTCATGATGAAAAGGCCGTGGTGCTTGTGGGTGGGTGTGCCACGCCGAACTTTAGAACTACAGCAGAAATTAGAGGTTCCCAAGGTAATTGCTGTGATTACTGTTTTCTATTTGGCCCAGACAGGAGCTCTTGAAACACAATATTCTACTAATTTTTTAAATGTACAGTTTGCAAGGCAACAAGGAAATTGCTGAGAGTGTGTACTATTTCTTCCTCGTTTTCTATGAAAGTGAACATCTTGTTGGGTCTCTTGTAATTGCTGAGGAAAAAGCAGACATTGACTGTGTTACAAGATATTCTTTAAAAATGTTAACACTAAGCCAACCTTATGATAGTGTATAAGGGAATTATTTTAAAAGAAAACAATTTTCTAGTTATAACAGTCCCAGCTAGCAACTGCTTTTAAACATCTCTGTGTATCTCTCTAAACTTTACATTGCTGCATAATTCATATCTTTATAATATACTAGAGGCCCCGTGCATGGGTAGGATCCCTAGGCCTGCCCAGTGATCAGGACTGATCTGTGGGGTGATCAGGCTGGGGCGGGGGTCTGCTGGCACCCACCTTAGCTGGCCTGGGGCCTGCAGGCTGGGGCAGCTCCTGCGTTGAGCGTCTGCCCCCTGGTGGTCAGTGTGCATCATGGCAACCGGTCATTCTGCCATTCGGTCAATTTGCATATTGAGCTTTTATTATGTAGGTTGTGCTTTTAAGTTCTTAAAGGTATTTCATAGCATTTGCACGTATCACATAATAGATCCCTCATAAACAGCAGTTCTTACCTTTCTAATTGCATATGTAGTTTTTAGGGATCATATTCTAAGCCCCCTATTAGTTTCCTGTTTTATTTTGCCAAATAACCGGGTCTAGGTTATTTCTAACTTTTTATGCTGTAAAACCTGCTGACGTGTTCTATGGTATCTCTTTTTTGTTTCTTGTTGAGGGAGGGAGTTGTAGTAGTTTTGACAGGAGTGAGAGGGATTACTGGGTGAAATGGAAAAGCACATTTGTGCCTGGGACACAGTGTGTCCTGTCCGTGGATTGTGATGTTTCTCTGAAGTATTTATGACTTTTCCTGTTTTTCACAGCCGTGGGAGGATAAAAAGACACTTCGGTATTATTTTAGTTGGAATTTAAAAATCATCCATGTGATTGAGATTATTTGAGGGTGTTTGCTATTTTCAGTTTCTCGTGTTGATGTCTTTTGTCCTTATTCTTCTAGATTATTTTTGTTGCAATTGTGTTTTCCTCTTAGTTCCTCTATCTTGGCTTTGTTAAATATTGATTAAAGTAATTTCTCTTTTTCCTGATGGTGCCTGTTGTTGACATTAAAAAATCATTAGGCTCTTTAAGTGATATACCTAGTATAGTTTTTTAGGTTTAACTTTGTTAGATTTCTTTTTTAAATACAGAGTTTCCTCTATTGATGCCCCAACATTGTTCTGCAAGTATGCAAAAGCAAAAAAAAAAGTATTCTGTTTTAATTAATCATTCAAGTTGTTTTAGTTGTGGCTTGTTGGGTTATAGAGGGATAGTACCCATTTCTTCGAGCTCTCCCCGTCTTTCCTGTTCGCTGTGCAGTGGGTCCCTGAAGGAGAGCTGCAGTTAGCATGTGGCATGCTATACCGATTTGTCTCCGCCTCCCTTTTCTCCAGAAGACTGCAGCCTCTCTCTGAACAGCTTTCTGCAGCTCACAGGGACAGCTATGCCCCTGCAGTTCATCTCATTGTGTTTTTTAATAGCAAATTAGTCTTTTCAGTGATCAGGTTTTTGGAAGTGTCCGTGCAGATGTGTCGCTGATGTTGCCTGGTCTCTGTGTCTTTATAAAAGGCAGCGCTCGATGCTGACCAGACCCGCACGCAGCAGCTCTGAGGTTTCCTCTGGAGAACACACAGGACGTCCAACCTCAGCCGAGACACGGACGTCACCAACGGATCGTGACTCATATTCCCTTCCAATGTCCGTCCTTTGCCAACCGGGAGCTGGGCCCCTGCATGGGGCTCAGTGCCTGGCACACTGGGCACAGTGATGCGTGGGGGGAAGTGTGGTTTATAAACGGAGAGGCCATCAGGTGTGGCAGAAAGGACACAGACTTCGGAGTCAGACTTCTCGGGTTGAGAAGCTGCCGTAGTCTTTTCCTCGTTTTCCGGCTCTGGGCACTTGCTGTGGCTCAGTGTCTTCACCTGCAAAGGAGCATTATTCCTGCTTGTGTATATGCTTGATAGGTCTTTTGATGCGGAATTCGAGGTGAGCTTTTGGAAATGTGTCTTGGAGGACAGGGTGTGAGCCAGGAGGCAGAGTGGCTGGGATCAGAATGTGACCCTTTTCGCATAGAGATCCTATGTAAGATCCTGCCCTGGGGCGTTTCCCTGTGGATGCCAACTGTGTGGCTTTCAGGCAATTAAAATGTCTTCCATTTATTTTTTTATTTTTATTTTTAATATATTTTATTGATTTTATACAGAGAGGAAGAGAGAGAGATAGAGAGTTAGAAACATCGATGAGAGAGAGTCATCGATCAGCTGCCTCTTGCATGCCCCCAATGGGGATATGCCCGCAACCAAGGTACATGCCCTTGACCGGAATCGAACCCGGGACCCTTTCAGTCCCCAAGCCGATGCTCTATCCATTGAGCCAAACCGGTTTCGGCTAAAATGTCTTCCATTTAAAACAAAACCTAACCTGCTGACAGGCTTCGCTGAAGCAGTACACATATTATCTCCAAGATAAAAACTGTTTGCTTTTCAGAAGATCAGAGCCAGGAGGGACTGTGGATTGGTCCAGTTTTCCAAACTTACAGACCGGGGATCTGGGGACCGGCCAGGTCTGAGGAACAGAGTCAGATTGGGGTGCCTGGTGACCCCGATCAGGGAAGTCCTGGGGAGGGGTCAGAAGGCTGGCCACAGGGGCGAAAGGAACGGGATACATGGGTAGCATCTTAGAAGACTGTTCGCTCCCATTTGTCGGAGGTAGGGATGTAAGAAGCAGTCGTTGGGAATGAAGAGAGGCGTTCGCAGTGAGACAGAGAGATTTTGCAGGAGACATGACAAAGCCCAGTCTTACAGGGTGAGCCTGGGTCTGTAAGATGGGTAAGGAGATGGCGAGGACAAAGCCAAAGGCAGGAGGCTGTTGAGAAAAGAGAATTCTAGCTCCTGGAATCAGCACAGATAGGGCCAAAGAGGCCAGAAGGAGGCTCGGGGCGTAGGCCCCGTGAATTCGGATATAAAGAGAAAGGTCAGAGGGCACAGTGGGCGTCTGCAGAAGGGGGGAGGTGGGGACGGGCTCTGTCCGCTCTGGGTGGGTTTCGGTAGAGGCAGAGGCTCCTCTGGCAGGGTGTGGGGGGCGAACATGGAACAGCCCAGCGGGGAAGCCAGGCTCTGGCTGGGCAGCGTCAGGTCCCGCAGGCAGAGGTGCTGTGATGGCCTCACTGTGCCGGGAGGGAGGACTGGCGGATTGGTGGCTTGTTGGGTACAGAGGGTTAAGCAAGCGGAACGTGGTCTTGGGCCCGGCCAGGCTTCCTGACCCATCCTCTGAGTGCCGCGTGGGTGTGGAGGGGCAGGCTGTTTTTGGAGGGAGCCTGAAGTGTGCGGTGCGGTCCGGGGGGAGGAAGTGGGTTGAGCCACACAGACATTCTTTAGAGCAGTTCTGTTTGTGAAATACCCAGCTTGTGGGCTCTTCCCTTTCCAGCCTGCTCCTTTGCCTCCCGTTCCCAGCGCATCAGCAGAGCCACTGTTTTTGAAGGTGGGTCAGGACGAGTCTCCTCATTCTTCCAGATCCCCGGAGGCTCTGTGTTCGCTAACCATTGGCTTCAGAGTAAAACAAACTCCTGTCCACGGCCTCTCCCCTCAGCGTGACCTGGCCTCTGCCCGTCTCTCCATCTCCCACGTGGCCACGTGCTTCTGAACACCAGGCCTCTCTCTTCCCAGGAGTGTCCGCGTGTCCTTGCTTGGTTTCCGTCTCCCACGTTGAAGAAGGAAAATGTCTTGTCTTCACCCGGTACCTCCGCAGCGAGTGTGGCCTTGGCGTGTGGGTGCAGGAGGTGTTTGTGACCGGATCCGCCCAATCTGTGGGTGCTCCCCTCCCCCCTCACCGTCCTCGGCAGGTTCTAAGCACTTGAGTGACCTTCTGTGGGCCAGATTCATTTGCCTGATGTGGCTGCGCCCCTGCTCCGGGCCTGGCGTGGTTCCTGCCTCCAGATGTGTGCGCACACACACACACACACACACACCCCGGCAGCGCCTGTGGGTTACCGTTTTCTGGGGTGCCTTTCCTTGCTTTGGGGAGTTGGATGGGTGGGCAGTGTTTTCATGCCAGGAGGGACTCTGTCCTCAGAATGTTCGAGATGTGTTTCTGAAGGTGCCGCACGGAATCTTTGCTGGGAAGCAAGTTCTCTAAGGGGCCCAAACCGCAGTCGTTCAGCCTCTGCAGACCTTCGCTGCCTTTGGGTCCATTCCAGCCCGTGCAGACACCCAGCCAGAGGGAGTGGAGCTGTTCCTGAATGAACCTGCGTGGGCACAGGAGACCCTGAGTCTTCAGGCCCCTCTGTAGTCTGAAATAGCTCAACCGGCTTAAAACCCATCTTAGTGGAGGGACGCGTTAACTTTCCATTTTTGGTTTCATTATGCAAATAAATAAAAAAAATTTTAGGTGATCATTTCCCCTTGTGTAGCGGCCGCCTTGGGTTCACATTCATCTTGAAATTAACGAGCGGTAGGGCCTTCACTTCCTCTCCCGGGAGCTGCCGCTGCCGCCTGCCTGCAGCTCGCCCTGCTGCCCCCTGGAGACCGAACCTCCGGGCATGCTGGGTGGCACAGAGTCCCTGGGTCGCTTCCCAGCACCCCGTGCCCACTGCAGCTCTGCAAATTCACAGGGGCTCTGCTCTCAGCATTGACCTGAACCCTGAGAAAATAGAGAGAGCGAGAAGGAGCAGGCCGGGCCTCTTTAGAAGTGGGGGGAGTTTTGAGAAGAGGATTTCAGCAGAAAGGCCAGCAATTGCAAAAGCTCCGAGGTGGGGCCACGCTGGATGGGTTCAGAAAACCTGGGGGTGTGCGTTAGACTTGAGTGCTGGAGAGTGTGGGAACGGAGGGCAGAGGGCAGCCGGCTGGACCCCAGGGGGCCTGGCAGGCAGCAGCGAGGACCTGGATTTTATTCCAGTAACAATGGACCCATTCACCCTTTCTTCCTCGTGTGTGTGTGTGTGTGTGTGTGTGTGTGTGTGTTCCTTTCATTGAATTCAGCAAATTCTTACTGAGCATCTTCTATGCAAAGAAAGAAACACACAGCGTTAATCCTTTGAGAGCGTCTAGCTTACTGAAGGGGGAAGAGACAGAGCTGCGCAGACCTAAAAGATACGGCATGTGCGGATAAAGCCCCGGGCTAGCAAGGATTAATATTTTATGAGTAACTTCTCCTTTCATCGATCTTATCAAGAGCAGCACAGGTCTCGCTGTGCTTAGGATTCCAGTGGCGGTTTTGTTGTTGTTTGGCTGCAGCCGGCCGAGGGGGCCATGCGGCTGGGGAGGCAGAGGCAGAGGCAGTGTGTGGTGTGCACACATAGGCGGGTGCCTGGCAGGGCTGTGTACTGTACATGCCCAGCACGGCTACGCATAGGAACACGCAGGTGAATGATACAGAAGCCACGTGTGCTGGTTCTCAGAGCAAGTGCCTGCATGGTTAGCCCGAGCCCCCCTCTCCGCCTGGTTGAGGTCGCAGTCCTATTTCCCTGTCATTCTCTCCTCTGGCACCTTTACTCGCAGTGCTCTTCCTTACCACATTGGGTTGTTCTCTGGACTCCTTTCTGATTTACATTATAATTGTATGCCTAGACGCTGTCATCTGTGGGCCTTACAGCCGGTAAATAGTTTACTGACTCGGCTGTGAGGCGGCGGGAGAACTTGTCTCTGTCTCCCCCCCTTAGAGAATGTGAATTAGGTACCTAACCGCTCCATTCACAAGGTAGCATGTAAAAAAATCAATAAAATATATTTATTTATAAATAATAGATAGATAGATAGAGATGTTGTTTTTCTGTTATTAGAGCTCAGCATATTCTTCTGGAGATTAGTTGTTTTTTTCATCTCTCTCTCTCACACTCTCTCACCCTTTTGAGTTCTTTGCCTTCAGATCTCGCTTAGCAATGCTGGCAGGGTGACATACCTGGGCTGGGCTGGGCTGGGAGATCTGATAATGTCACAGCCCCTTTCTCCACCACTTCTCAGCTGCTATTGAAGGTGACATGTGCCGGCCCTGCAGGCAGTGGAGGGAGTGGCGCTTGGGTGCACATTTAGGCGTGTTGTTTCTGGAGGCGGGAGGGTGTCGGAGTGACTGAGTGACAGTGTCCCCGGGCGCTCTCAAACCCGCCGCCTTTACCAGTGCCTTCTCCTTGGCTGCTTCTGCCGGGGGCCAAACACCGGAGTGTGAAAGAGCCTGTCACCCGCATTTAACTGTGATGGAGCTGTCAAACTCAGATGCCTTTAATAACTTTTAACAGCGAGTATGGCCCTAGCCGGTTTTGCTCAGTGGATAGAGCGTTGGTCTGAGGACCAAAGGGTCACCGGTTCGATTCCAGTCCAGGGGAGGTACCTTGGTTGCAGGCTTCTCCCCAGTCCGGGCTCTGGTCGGGTTGCATGCAGGAACCAGCCAATTCATGTATTTCTCTCACATTGATGTTTCTCTCTGTCTTTCCCTCTCTCTCTTCCACTATCCCTTGTGTGAACTTGACACCCTATTTGTTCATAGATGAGTTGGCTTTTCCCAGGGGAAATATGAGAGATGCCGAGACTTTTCCCAGGGGAAATAGCAGGGCAGCAGAGAGCTGGGCTCCTAGAAGGTCACGGCTGAAATCTCCCACAGCCCTCGGCTCCTGTGGAGCCGGGAACGCTAGGTGTGCATGAGCATCGGTGCCCACCCGTGAGCTCCCCAGGGACCCACCCCCGGGGGCCTCATTCCCAGGAGCTGGACTGACGGGTCATTCTCTCCCCGAGCAGATCTCTCAGGAGGAGCTGAGGGGTGGTCAGCGCCAGGGGAAACGTGGGTGTGGCTGCTGGATGCAGAGGTGCCTGGTGGACATGGCAGGGATGGACACTGATTCTCTGACTTGGTGTGTGACCCGGGACAGGCTGCGTCACTTCTCTAAGACCCGGGCTTTCATTAAAAAAAAATTTTTTTTTTAAATGGTGGCAATAACGCGTCTATAAAAAATAAGTGGTGACCACTAGGGTTATTTTTTATTATTATTATTGATTTTGTTTATTTCAGAGAGGAAGGGAGAGGGAGAGAGAAATAGAAACATCAGTGATGAGAATCATCAATCGGCTGCCTCCTGCATGCCCCACACTGGGGATCGAGCCTGCACCCCAAGCACATGCTCTGACCATGAATTGAACTGTGATCTCCTGTTTCGTAGGTCGACGCTCAACCACTGAGCTACACCGGCCGGTCTAGGGTTGCTTCTTAAGTGACCTTGCCATCGCTTAGCGCATTTGCACATTTGCATTTCTTTCTCTCTTTCCCTCACACACTCCTGCAACCCGCACATCTTGTCATGTTCTAACCTGGACTCGCCTCTTTAAGCTGGTGGTAGTCCCCCGTCTGACAAGACCCCTCTGGTGCCTCTGCGTTCCAGATGCCATTGGCACGCAGGACCAGGTCGTGGCTAGATGGGGTTCAGGGTCAGTCCCGGCTCCGCCACACTGGGCAAGTCAGGCTTCTTAAGAAAGCCTCTGCTTCCTCATCTCCCCGCGCTGTGGACTGGGAGAAGCCACTTCGAGGCATTCTTCGTGCTGTGCTTTTTTAGTAAACAGTATTTTAAAACCGTACGGGTACTGTGTCTTAAACTTTTTTTTTTTTTTTTTTTTTAAGCACTAAAAGCGACCCTCCAGTTTAAAGTGCTGTGCAAAGCTCTCGGGCCCTCTTGTTAACACTCCCTGAGTATTTTCTTTCTGGCTGAAGTGGCCACAGGTGATAAGGTGTGTTTTGTTCCCGGGTCCGTGCCATTCCTTGGTGAAGCTTGCCTCTCTCCCTTCCGGCTGAGGCAGGCGGGGGCTATGGTGTCTCAGGTGCCTGGTGTTTGCACCGCTCAGGACGATAACCGACCGGCAGCCACAGTATCCACGGCCCTCGACCCCGAGCTTTGGGGAAGGACCGTGCGTTTAAAATGCTTCACTGTTAATAAATATGTCAGCTCATGGTTGCTATGGCACTCGGCAAACAAATGTCGTTACGAATGAGGTTTTGTCTTTGAACTCGCCAAGTGTTTCAACATCTTTTTCCCCTTGTGTTTTCTCTCTCAGGCGCTAGACCAAGATAGAACAGCTTTGCAGAAGGTGAAGAAGTCTGTGAAAGCCATCTACAACTCTGGTCAAGGTCAGTCCTCGTCAAAGCGGAGAGCTTGTTTTCAGGCCGTGGCTGCTGTTTTCCCTGTTGTTTGTAAGATGCTGAGGTTACAGAAGCCTCGATCCAAATGGAAAAAGCAGGAGGTTAAAGAAATGCAGTTTTTCTCTCTCTTTTTTTTTTCTCAGTCCAGCCCTGCTACTGTTTCCAAAGTAAAAGGGAAAAACATGCGTCGTAGTGGGTTTATATCATACGTTTAAAAACTTCATAGATGGTGGATCACTTAGAAAGTTATATAAACGTCTTGACCACCCACTGTATGCCTGAAAGCAAGAGAATACTGACTGTCAACTCTAATAAAACATGTGTTCAATACTTAGTGAAATGATAGGTAATTTGGCCACAGGTGACATAGGAGATCTTTAGAAATCTCTGTGTCACAATCTGTAAACCAGTGGCCTCAATTACACGTGAGGATCTTTTCTCTCCGGAGTAAACCTTCCAAATTGGAAAATCACTGAAAGCCGCACTAGCCCGAATGCATCTATCTTGGAAGCTAAGTAGGCTCAGGCCTGGTTAGTGCTTGGATGGGAGAAAAATCAGTCACAGTCAGAGAGGGGAAGGGCTAGGGTTAAAAGGAGCCCTGGATGCACTTCCGGCTACGCTAGCCTTGTGGCCGAGGGCATGCCAGGTGAGCTGTGTCGCTAGTTGTTTTCACTTTGGGCCCGTGACTGTCGCCTTGAAGAGAAAAGCGTGTTGTCAGTCAGAAGAAAACCAAATTCAGATGAGCTGCGGGGAGCAGGGAAATGCGCTGCAGGCTCCAGCGCCCCGGGGAAGGAAAGAGTAGGAACAGAAAATGGGTTTCCAGGTCTCTTCCCTCACTTGTCATCCCTGCGGTGCCGGCTTGCGTGGCCAGAGGGCAGGTCTCCTACGAAATCATCACTTCTCCGTACCCTAACAGAACCTGAAGGGAGGGCCGCAGGGTCTGATGGGAAGGGCACCGGCTTGAAGGGGGGCCCTGGGCCGTTGGCATCCTCGCCCTGCCCCATGCGGTCACTTCCCTTTTGGAACGCCTGTATTCTCCCAGTAAAACGGGGATGGCGGCATTATCACACGGTCGTTGAAGGGACTTAGTGAGCTCCTATCTGCAGAGCCTGCCACCTCCTGGGAGTGCTGTAAGCGCCATGCCCTTCTACTGCATATAAGTTTTATGTCTTATGTATGCTGTCTTCATAGTCATCATGAGGTTAGGGTGCCGGAAGGAACATGGGACGAGGCAGCCCTCGGCTGCCTGTGGCCCTGCTCTCCTTTGCGGGCTGGGAATCCCGCCTCCTGCACCGGAAGGAAGCCTCGTCTCTGGCCTTGGGAGCCCCGAGGCCTGTGACGCCCTGTAATCTTCCTGTTCACACTTCTCACACCCGCTTCCCTGGCACCCCTCTCTCATGCCTTACGTCCAATCAAACACTGACTTCTGATGAGGGGAGAGGAACGTTAGTTGTCTCCTGACGTAGTGACCCAGTGCTGTTTGAAGGCGTGGCCTGGGTTAACTCCTGTCTTCGCGGCCTGTGTGACTCCTGCTGAGTGGCAGGCCCTCACGGGCCCCTGCTGTCAGCGAGGAGGCTGACGGGTAGCTGCGGGGCGGGTGGCACAAGGACCTCCGGGGTGCCGGCATGGTTCTGTGTGATTGCATGGTTATGTCTGCTTTTTGATCATTTATCAAATGCTACACTTGGGGGTTATATACCTTTTCATATGTACCTATGTCTATTATGCACTACTAAAAGTATACTTAAAATTTATGTACAAGTTGGTTCATTGAAGCATTTGGAAAAACAGAAAATAAACAGGGGATTTGCTAAATACACACATAGAATATAAGTAGAATACCTTGCAGCCTTTAAAAAAAAAAGAAACAAAGAAACAAAGGCAGTGTAGACCTGAGTTTGAATCCTTGCTCTGTCACCACTAGTTGAAGTCACATAAATTATTAACTTCCCTACATCTTAAAGTGCCTCAGCACAAAGTGAAGAAATAATGGCTGACTTGCAGAATGTTATCTGGACAGTGAGGTGGTATTTGAGGGCTCTGGCGAACTGCCTGTGCACAGTAGGTGCTTATGAGCGCCCGGCGATGGGAACGGCAGCGGAAACAATCGCACGGCCGCCTCTGTATTAATTCGGGCACCGACCACTGTGATGTTATAAAGAGCTTAGTGAGCCAGTGCTGCCTCGGGAACAAGTGTCACTTCTCCGCAATGTCCCAGCGTGTGCCCCAGGCGCTCAGCTTGTGCGCCGCCCAGAAGGAGACCCTGATTCACAGCTGGGCGGCGCTGCCATGCTGACTGCTTGGAGCTCCATGCGACTCCTTTTCCCCAAGTGTCCTTGCTGAAGACACGCTGCCTCCCTCTGCCACATCCGTCAGCAGCTCACGCAGGCTCTTTGGCTCGAGGGCTGTGCTTTTTCTTTAAAGCACGTCCTCAGCCACAGCTGGCCTGGCCGCAGGCGCGGAGCCTGTCCCTGGCTGTGCGGGTGGGGAGTGCAGGGCGTGTGCAGAGGCTGGTTGCCTTTTTCCTTGTGGCTGGGACCACAGCCGAGTGACCTTTGACCGCCACCCCCTCCACCCTCACCTGGATTACTTCTGTGTCCTTCACCCTAAGTCTGTACGAGCTAGTAAAGAAGCTTCTAGTCACATACGGCTTTTTAAAATTAAATCTGTTGCCATCATAATGTAAGATTCAGGTCCTCAGTCTCAGTGGCCACCTTACGTGCTCAGCAGTCACCTGTGCCCAGCCCTGGGGCCTGGGGCATGCAGACACAGGCCTCTCCACCCCCACACGCAGGTCTTGCTGCTGCAGGAGAACATGCATCCCATTGTACTGTAACTGTGAGCCAGCCTCTCTCTCATTAGACCAGGGCAGGGGTAGGCAAACTGTGGCTCTGTTGACTAATGAGTTTGCTGGCCACTGGGATAGGGGCTTAATCACAAGGAACAACAACAGCCTGTAGTTATTGGAATCCAGAATCTAGGTCAGTGGTTGGCAAACTCATCAGTTAACAGAGCAGCAAACCATGGTTCTCAAGCCAAAGTTTGCCAACCACTGCACCAGGGAGTCTCAGCTCTGGCAGTTCTTCAGCACCGCCTGGAGAGCTCCGAGAACACAGAAGCAGGGGGCCCTCAGGCCACGCGCCTGGAATTGTGGCGCAGGGGGCCCAGGTATCGGGATGGAGTGAAAACGCCTCCCTGGCACCTGGAATGCCGCTGGTCTGTCAGCTCCTGGATGAGGACTGTCCCTGTCCCTTCCCTTTGTGCTTTGTGTGTTTGTCAACGTAGCTTATTAGTTGGCTCAGCACATGTTTACTGAGCAGGGCTACTGTTCTGGATGTGGGTGTGGCGGACAGTCAGACAGGATCTCTGCCTCTCTGATTGAACAGCCCGGAGGGAGGGAGAGGTGAGAATCAGGTCCTCCAACCGGAAGGTATCGCAGGGAGGGACTGGGAAGTGCCGTGAAGGAAAGCTCCCAGGCACAGAGGGGAGTGGCGAGAGGGATCCCATGCAGCTTGGAGAGGGTGCTCAGGGGAGGACCTCTCGGAGAACAAGGCATGCACTGGGGGTTGCTGCTCTCCTCAGCTGAGCCAGGCCAGCCTGCGGGTGGGTCTCCAATATTCCCGTTTATAGATGCTGAGGTTGAAGCTTAAGGAGCCAGACTAACACATGCAGGTGCCACACGGAGAAGCGATGCAACCAGAGCCTCGCTGGCTCCGCCTTGGCCGTTGCAGGCGCTCTGTGCCCGTCCTCTGTCTGGCACAGGGCGGGGCTCACCACGTGGGAACGGATTGCTGCTTGTTGGCCGCACTGGTCCCTGGGGAAGCTTCCGTGAACGGCTTACATATTGACGAATCGTGATTATCCGTGAACGCGTTGATCACATGTGAGCTCCCAGCAGTGTAATCCACAGGGTGACGGTGGGAGGCTCGGGAATGTGGGCACAAAGCCAGATCTCACGGACAGCTGGCACCTGGCGGTTTCTGCCGTCACCGACAGCTGTAACACACCCGGGGCTCGGTCAGCCTGTGTGGGCAGCACTAGGACATTGCATCCTTACGAAATGGCCAGATGAGTAAAACAGCGGCCCTGCCGATCTTTCCATGAGGCAGGCTCCGTGGAATCCGCACGGTTCCGGCCAAGGGCCTTGGCCTCGTCCAGAGAAGCCACAAGAGGCTGCACCCCGGTGTCTGGTTCCCAGTGTGTTCCCATAGCGTGCCGTGTTCTCACAGCGCTTAAGTGACACGGACCCGTCGGATGCTCTTCCCAGATGTGAGAAGCATCTCTGTGCTGCTGGTCTGAGGGGACCAGCCCCTGGCCTCCCCCACCCCCGTGGGTGATTCAGAAGATGGTGGAGAATGGCGGAGGGTCTTCCTCTTAAAATACGTTTGTTGTTACACATGGGCCTTGTCAGTATTATAATAGCAGAAATCTTACTAGGAAAACCAGTGACCTCCCTGGAGGTGCTTTCGTTTGAAAGTGGCCCTGGGAATTTGTCTCTTTCTCTTGCTTTCCCTGCTGTGTATGCGGACATTTTTAAAAACAAAACACTGGATTCTGCGGACTCGCTGGATCAAGGGGAAATTCTCCATGCCATTCTGTTTTTCTAAGTTTCGAGGTTTTAACATTATTCACTGGAGAAGATTGTCATTTAGTTAGAACAGTGGTGGCCAGCCTTCCGGACCTCACAGACCACCAGTTGGGACCGCTGACTTAGAGTCTGTGCCTTGGTTTGTGTCCCTCCCCTGCATCCTCACTCTCCGACTCTCTCCCCTGCCGGCACATGCCTTAAAAGCTGGGAATTCCTTTTTTTTTTTTCTTTTCTTTTTTTTAAAAAATATATTTTATTGATTTTTTACAGAGAGGAAGAAAGAGTGGTAGACAGTTAGAAACATCGATGAGAGAGAATCATCAATCAGCTGCCTCTTGCACACCCCTTACTGGGGATGTGCCCGCAACCAAGGTGCATGCCCATGACCGGAATCGAACCTGGGACCTTTCAGTCCACAGGCTGATGCTCTATCCACTGAGCCAAACCAGTTTCGGACAGCTGGGAGTTTCTTGAACACAATTTAAAAATAAGCTGCAGTCACTGACTCTTTTTCTTTCAAAAGATGGAGCTTAATTTGCTTCCCCTTGAATGTGGCTCCATGTGATGGTTTTAAATGTTTTGTCCGTCATTTTTAATTGTTATTGACAGGAGCATTAGTCCGATACGAGCTACTCTTGTCAGATTATCAACGACAGACCTTTAACTATGAAAGTTACATGGATGAAGCCCTCACTGAGCATGTAGCCATAGTGGGTGGACAGAACGCTCTGGGCTCACCGGGAGGTTATAAAATATGACCGTGTCTGAAAGCGACTTACGAAAGCTATGTCCCAGCTCAGGCTGGGGGATCTCAAATACCTGAATATAGGTCATTGGCGTTTTATTTATTTGGTCAAACCTATGTATTAAGTGCTGGGGAGGTGTAAGTAGGTACTAGAAGTAAAAGAACAAGCAGTGATTTCTGCACTCTTTAGTTTACAGTTCCCCGTAAAGTAAATAAATGTATTTACCTTCCAGCCACGCTTTTGAAGGGAGGTTTTAAAGTCTGCGTGTATAGGAAGTGCCCCTTGGAGTCAAAACAACCCTTCAAAGTCCTTGGATTGCCGATTAAGCACACTTCACATATCGCTCCTTTGGTGCTTATAAAATACTGGCATTCCTTTAGGAGCCCCGGTATTTAACACACACACACACACCTTTAAGTCAGTAATCCTTAGTCCAGGAAGAAGCTTCCCCCCCCCCCCACTTTACCCCCGTGACCACGTGGGGAAAGAAGAGATTGCCACCAGTTTTTCTCCCCCCTCCCCATCCCCAACCTCCATCCCCCATCCCTCACTCACATGCCCATTGACTGGAATGGCGGCCTCGCTGCTCTTTACATTGCTTTTGCTCTCTTGTTCTTTCAGATGCACTAAGTCAGTGTTCGGCACACTCATTAGCCCACAGAGTCAAATATCAGCAGCACGACGACTGAAATTCCTTTGGAGAGCCACATTTTTTAAACTTAAAGACTTCTTCTAACGCCACTTCTTCAACACAGACTCGCCCCAGGCCGTGGTATTTTGTGGAAGAGCCACACTCAAGGGGCCCAAGAGCCGCATGTGGCTTGAGAGCCACAGTTTGCCGACCACGGGCCTAAGTTAAAGCTCACCCGTTAAAGGCACACGTGCGTGACACCATTGTGCTTTCCAGTCGTTCCCAACTAATCCTGTTTGCTGTAGTTTCCTTAAGGACCACTCTCTCCTGGAACAGACCCTTCTCAGCAATTACCATCAAGATCCTGAGGCCTGCCTGCCCCTTGCTGCCTGACAGTTGTATTTTGACCTCGCTTTTGATGGTTTCTGTCTCACCGCACTAGGCTTGTTTCTTCCTGTGTGAAAAAGCTGCCCTTCAAGTATAGCAGAGTGCGGAGGGGCGCTGGCCGTGGGCTTTCTCTCCGTGTGGTGTCCTCTCCTGGTTTGCTTCACCTTGACCTCTTTCGCACATGCTTTCCTCATCACGTGGGAACCAGGCCCATCACAGGTCTCCGCACAGATACCACCTGAAGGCAGCCGCGCTCTGGGATAATTCTGTGCTGAATCAGTGTGTGCTTTGGATGTGGCCACGCATGTTCAAGTTAAAGTCTGCTCCTAGGACCGGAGGGACTGGCCAGCTGAGTCTTCAGCCAGGAGGGTAACTGCAGATGGGTCTTCTGACGCCCTGTTTGGGTGTGGAAATCCAGCCAGCGGCTATTGATGCTGCGGTGTTTCTCGTGGGTAATCGATGCTGCGAGACAGAAAGACTCGGGGCTGACGGGGTGACTGGGTGTGGCCGGTTATCAACTGCATTCAGGCAGCAGGAGGCTGATCTCAGGTCTCCGTGCTGATAACTGTGCAGCCCTGCTCTCGTTCTTTCCTTCTTTCCAGAGAGCTGCGGGGGCTTCCACTCTGGGCCACCCCGGGGAGGGGGGGGGCGGGCGGGGGACACACACACGGCATTTTCTGTTTGTTTGCTCTTTTATTGCTCTCATTGTGAAGGTAAAATGTTTATTCACATGCTTGCTGTGTTAATAAACATCTCAGAGGAGCTAAAAGAAGAAAACACTAATTAGCCATGTTTCTTACCATTGTTTCTCATCGTGTGTGTATTCTGAATGACAGACGGCATGCCTAGGTGGCAATTACAGATGGCATGCATAGAAGTTTTCAGTCAATTGTATGGCGTTTTGGAGCCTTTAAGTGACACAACTAGTATGTTAGTGCATGATCTATGCATGGAATGTATACAGTACTAATACATAACTAGTGGCTGAGTGAGTAAGCTTTGGTGGGAAAGGTGCGCTTTAAAGTGATTTGTGACAGGTGTGCCTGAGCCCAAGCTGCCTGGAGAGACGTGCAGAGCTGTCTGCCCAGGCCAGGCCTTGCTCTGGGACAGGAACCCATCTCTAATGGGGTTCTTCACTCCCTTTCCACATGGTTTACAGCCCAAGAAGCTAAAGCTGAAACTGACTAAGGCATGTGCCCAAGGCCATTAACATCTGATGACATTAAAAAATGACATGTATGTGCTGGTGAGATTATAGGCAAATAGACCCTTTCCTATCTGTGTTGCTATCGGAGACGTGATTGCCACAGCCAGCCTCTCTGGAAAGAAACATGGCGAGATTAATAGAAGTTGGGAATGCACACCCTATCCCTCAACAGTTCTGCTTGTGCGAATATACCTTTTCAGAGAGAAAGTAGCGGCATCGAAGAGCTTGTGTAGAAGAACACTTATCGCAGCCTTGTGTTTTTGTTTGCATCTCTCGGGAGGTGCATAGTTATATAAATGGCTGTAGAGTTTATTATGGAAAGTAATCGTGGTTAAAATAGTTCATTGTATTTTACTGTGCTGAGTTTCTTCATCTTTGTTCACTAGAAAAAAAGCAAGCCATAGAGCCTTGTAATAATATCCCATCAGTTTGTTTGTTTTTTAAGAGAAAAGTGTGTGGGGGTGGGGGTGGGGGGGACCCCTTATATTTGTGTCTCTGTCTCTGTGTGAGTATATTTTTTAAGACTTCAGAAAGTTCTGAGACTTCACTCAAGATAATCATCAGCTTTGCTTATTTCAAGGAGATGGGATTAGAGAAGCGGGAGGGAGATAATTCTTGTTTTTCTGCGTCTTAGGATAAATGTCAGAATTATTCTTGTAATTTTACTAGCACATTTAGTTAGAATCTTAAAAGTGGGGTCCGTACCACACGGTGTGTGCAGGGGTATAAAAGGACGCACCACGTCCCCTAGCCCGGCGCTGTAATTCATGGCTCATGTTACATGCTTTCCTGGTGCAATTACAGCTCACTGTATTTTATACGCCTGGCGCAGGGCCAGCACTGAGTATGTTTAAAGGAAAGAAAAAGACCTGTTCTAAGGGTCTTCGCTACGGGCGGTGAGCATCTTACTGAGCACTCACCGTGTGCCCAGCCCCGCGCCGGGGCCTGGGTATACAACACATTCGCCAGCGCTGGGGACCGGGCACTGCAAAAGGCCCTGGAGAGAATGAATGGCGGGTTTGCCCGGGACGGTACCCTTACACTTGACCTTGAAAGAAGCGGTGGCGGGAAGATGGGGCTTGGAAGCACATGAAGCTGGCGTCTGATATCTGGCCCCACCATGGAGTTGCTCCTTGTTATCTATAAACCTGCCTTGAAGGTGTGAGGGGACAGTCACAGTATAAAGGCCACGACGTGGGCACTGCCGACCAGCACGGTCATCATCACGGTAACGAACTCACAACGAGCCATTGTGGCCGCATTACTGGAAAAGAAGTCACGGCCTGGTGCCTGCTGCGGGGTTAAGCGCTGAGACGTGGGAACGCCCTTCCACCCAATGGAACATGTCTTGTCACTAGTGCAGGGGACTCAGTTCCCCAAGGCAGTTGAAATCCTGACAGAGTGGCCCTTTCTGGTTTGGTCGGTGAGACACGATTTTTTATCTTTTTTTTCAGGCCTGAAAGGAGTCCCCTAGCTCTTAGAATTATCTTCTCTTCTGCAGCAATCCCAGGAAGACCAGGGCTTCCGTATAAATACTTAGGGAGCATGGATCCCCATAATGGCTGGATCAGATTTCTCCGTGTCCACTTTCTCCCCAGTCCCCACAGGCTCCTGGCAGCTGGGGGTAGTGGGGATCTTAAAACGGCTCTGTCCTCCCTCTGGAATGCCCCGAACCGCTCCAGCCACTTCCTGCCTCCCATGCAGCCACACCCATGTCTGACAGAGCTTCCCGCCCTGCGGCCCCTCCACCGCCCCGTGTTTTCCTCCTCTTTGCTAAACCCCCGAATTTACATTCCATTCAAATTGCTGGCTGTACTCTGTAATCCACACACACACATACACCCTCTTTCGGCCCTGAGCTCCCCTTTTCCCCCACCAGCATCCTGGATCCTCGCCCTCCCTGTGCCCGTCAGAAACCTGCTTGGTAAACCCTAACTGTGTTCAGAGGGGATGTGTGTGTCTGTGTCATCTTTCCAGTGGATTGTCATTCTTAGATTTGTGATGCCGTCTGTAAGAAAAATCCTTAAAACGGGAGGCCTCGTGGCTGTGCTGTTTGATGTTAAATGCATCTCTCTGTCCGCATCGGTGTAGAGGTAATTATGTCTGATACACATGCCGGGCACCATTCTAAGCACCTTACACTTAATTTCCAGCGCGTCTACCTCCATAGGATTATTTCAAGTTTTTCATAGGTATGTGTATATACATTGTGACCAATGTATATATACACACACACACACACACGCCCACAGATATAGGTATAGATACTGGCTGTCTGGTTATTCAGTTGTGGAATTAGCAAAACATTCAGACTCCCCGCCCTGGCCTGTGCTGACATACATACCCTCTGCCGCTCTCAGACCACGCGTTACCTTTCATCTGCCCAGGCAGCGTGACTCTCCCTTGCAGAGTTCTGGGGAAGGTTATCTGTGATGCCATGACAGGCATGTGGTCAGAAAGGGCTCTTCACTGGTGGGTGGGCACACGGGCACTCTGTTATCGTTTGAACTATTTCGTCGTTTCGAGCAAACACACTGGAAGCCTGATGCTTACTCCGCGTGGAAGCGGTTGGCAGGCAGGTGGCCGGTTCTTCTCTGTCGGGCGTCGGACGGGAGGCTCAGTGTGTGTGAGGGAGCGCTCAGGCCTCCAGCAGAAGGGGTCAGGGTGTCAGCAGCTCCAGAGAGAGATCCAACCCGGCGCCTGTCTGCCCAGCCGATGTGGCCCTTCTCTTTTGTGTTCCTGAGCCTTTTCTCTGAGCGAATGCCAGCAGCAAGCAGAGCTGCGCCTCCTCTCTGTTCCTGTCTCAGCCCCAAAGCCCACCTCCACTGTGAGCGTCGTGAATGCTGAATGTGCTGGTGATGGGGAGGCTGTGGGCCTCGTTCCATTCCCCGGATGGCCTGACCCTTGTCCTCGGCTGTGCTGGGCCTGCCTCCCCGGTGCAGACCGTGTTCCGCTTCTCCAGTGCCCGTTGCCCCCACACTGTGATTGGCCCCGGGGGGAGGGGAGTGTCTTCGAGAGTGAAATATTTTTTTAAAAAAATTTTTATTGATTTTCGAGAGGAAGGAGGGAGAGGGTAAAGAGATAGAAACATCGATAAGAGGGAGACATTGATCAGCTGCCTCCTCCATCGCCTCCTGGGGACTGAGCCGGCAACCGGAGCATGTGTCCTGACCAGGCATCGAACTGGGGACCTCTTGGCTCATGGGTTGATGCTCAGCCGCTGAGCCACACGGGCTGGATGAGAGTGAAATACTTTACATTTCATCTTGATTGTCCAACAACCGAGGAGGCTTAAGAAGGGAATGCGTCTTACATTCCTGGAAGGGAAGTCAGCAAATCCACGCCAGCCGGGCTTCCTGAGCCTCCCACGGAAAACCGCGGGGCCTGGCTGCTGGGTGGGGACCAGAGGTGAGCCGGAAGCCATCCTGCCCCTAGCGGCCTGGGGCCTGGACAGAGCTCTGCTCACTCAAACACAACAGGACACGGCGGGAAATAACCACGGAGGAGGCTCAGAGGATGGCGGGCAGGGAAGGATCAGGGCCCGCTGAGGGAAGGCTTTATAACGAAAAAGGGGTTGAATTTATAGGCCTTTAAAGATAGGGTCTTAACAGTTAGGACTGTGTTAGATGCACATTTGTTCATTTAGTCATTCAGTAGACATTACACGTCTCCTGTGGGCCTCTACAAATCCATGCCTCCCTGTCCTCATGACAGAGGGGAGGGGGTGGCCGTGGAGAGTGGGCGTGGCATCTGGAATGCTTCCATGGGCACGGGCCACCCTCACCTCCGCGCACACCCCCTGGGCCCGTGCCAGGCCTGCCACGCTGCGCAGGCCTCCGTCCCGCACGTGCCAGGCGGACAGTCCGGTGGCAGCACGTCACTTACCGTGCTCACCGCGGGGCCAGGGCTTAGCACAATGGACGGAGATGAACACTCAGTGCAGGGAGATTCGTGTTAGAACACGTGGACTTTTCGTTGGCATTTCCAGGGTGGGCTTTTCTAAGGAGAACTTTCTCTTCGTTTCCTGGTCATGGTAGTTTCTTGCTTGCTTGCAAATAGGATGGTGACTGGACCCGTCCACCTGTGACGAGTCCATGGATTGATGGGGATAGAAGTGGACAAAATGCTTCGACGGAGAAAGGGAAACCTCCTTCCAGAGTGAGAATGCTAACCACCTCCCGGGCGTGTGCCGTGAATGAGAGAGAGCGTCTGTCTCTCTCTGCCGAGGGGAGTTTCCAGTGACCGATCCGTGTTCACAGCAGCTCAGGCTCTTCTGTCTCTCCTTTTTCAGACCATGTACAAAATGAAGAAAACTATGCCCAAGTTCTGGACAAGTTCGGGAGTAATTTTTTAAGTCGAGACAACCCGGACCTCGGCACCGCTTTCGTCAAATTTTCGACCCTCACGAAGGAGCTGTCCACCCTGCTGAAAAACCTGGTAAGCCGTTTCCTACGTGGTCTTTTTATTGTTTACAGCCAAACAGCTTTTGAGTCCTAAGGATGGAGTCACAGGTAAAGAGAGGCCACCGTGAGACTCCTAGAATTCCCCCCTCCCGCCCGGTGACAGCGGGGAAATCGGCAGAGTCGGATTGACCTCAATTCCTTCCACCACCACCACCACCCCCCACCTCACCCCCACCCCCACCCCCGTTCTGTCTCCGTCTCGGGGGACTGAGCAGCTTCTGCCTTTTCATTGGTTGGAAGAGCGATGACGCTGTCTGTGTCAGTCACGCACATTCCATCTCACGTGTGTGCAGATGACCATGCGTTTCGAGCCCTGATTTACCAATTAATTAACCTCTCCCATGCCCCTCGTCCTTATAACCCGCTGCCGAGAAAAAGATGGTGAGGTTCAGGGAATCGGGGGTTTCCAAAGCAGATCCGGGCACGCAACTGCTGACTCTGGGAGGAGACACAGAGTTGGGGGTGGAGACCTGGTCGCCAGGCCATACTGTCTGTATTCCCCCAGGTTATACCCACCAGCTTCATGGCTGTGTCCATACAGAGAAAGGTGTGTTCTGTGAGCTGATTTAATTAGGTCTCGTTTCTCCTGAGTCCCGCAAGGCAGGAGCACAGGGAGGTTGGCAGGTGCCCCAGGAAAAGCTCTCCCGGCCTTTTCCAGAGGACGAAGAGGAGAAGGAAGAGGAGGAAGAGAAGGAGAGAGAGGGGGAGGGGGAGGGGAGGAGGGGGATTGGAGGGAGGAGCTGGAGCAGTCTCTGTCTTTTCCCTGCCCCATCGCTTGTGCATAGTGCTGCTTGGCCTCCTGTACGGATCCAGATCTCACACTCGATGCCTTGACCCCGGCCAGCTGTTCAGATGTCCGATAGGCACTGCGGCCTAAAGAGGGAATCTTGGAAAAATGAAACCTTTCTGTAGAACGTTAACCTGAATAGCTGACAAATCAGAATATTTCTCCCCTGTTGTGCTGGATAAATACACGTGTGTATATGTCTGTCTTCCTGCAGTTTAACTCTCCTTGGTGATTTAGGCCATTGACTTCGTCTTAAAGTGACAATCTTAAAGAAAATGAAAGTTGAAGGTAGAAATACGTCTTATTTTTTTTTAAACTCTCAAAGGATCATTTTGACCTCAGCTCATACGTATGCCTAGCCTTTGGGAGTTTTTGATACATCCGTGATATTTCTGTAAATCTTCCATTATTTCAGTCTCTATTCAGAAGGGCCCTCTCGTTTCTCCTTCCTCTGGGCTTCCGCCGCCCTTTTGCTGGTGGCGTAGCTCAGAGGGAGGTGTGGCGGGAAGAAAGGAAGTGACAGCAGACGCCCTTCCCTTGGCGGTGGCTGCAGAGGGCCTGCCGGGAGGAAGCTGTTTGCCCAGGTCGCTCTTTTCCCAGGGATTCCGCGCCAACCTCGCGTTTCCAGGAGACCCCATCTGTTTGGCTTCGGCCGAGAGTCGTCCCTTGCACGTTTCCGGGACCAGTCCGTTTCCACCCTTCCCCACACGGCAGGGCCCTTCACGCTGTGTGTGTGTGTCTGCCATCCACTCAGGCCAAAATCCCACCCTCACTTCTCTGCCGTGCCTTCACTGCCAGTCTGTAGTCTCTCTTCCTTTCACTGCAATCTCTCTTCTTTTCTCTGGTATCTCTCCCTCTAGTCAGAGTCCTTTCTGTGGTCGGCATCTCCCCAAGGTGAAGTGACTAGCTGTTTACTCCGGGAGTGGACCTGCCAGGCCCGGGCGTGTGGCTGGGGAAGGCTGCCTCTCAGTGGGGAGAAGCCACAGGAACGCGAACACGATCCAGTCCATCAATGGTGTTTACAAGCCTTTGGTGTCAAGGTTTGAAGTGCATGGATGGCTTTTGGCTAGTGGTGTATGCTAGGTGACCTTAGCATTTTAAAACATGCTGATAAATATTCCTTTCGTTGGCTTACCAATCTCTCTGAACCCATCCTTCCTCCAGCCCAAGATGCCTTCCTTCTCAAAGCCGTCTGCGGGCATCACATTATTTGTTTTGCTGAAGCAGGGGCTATTCCTTATTTCCACGCCTTCATAGCTTCTGGTTTTCTACTTTGAATGCCCTTCCATAGTTAAATGTATTCATGAACGAGGCTTTCTTTATAATGCGGCTTTCTTGTCTTTAAAAAACAAAAACAAACAAACAAACAAAAAAACACGAAAGGAAAAGGAAAGAACAAAAAGAAAGGATGCTGTTCAGTTTTAGCTGTTTCCAATTATGTTTTGTTACTCATGTGATGAACACAAAACGGAAATGATGTCCTATCTTCCTTTTCACCTTTTCAAGGGAAGCAGCGAGGCCATTGCCTGGGAATCTCTGTTCCCGGGTCAGGCCTGCGTGGCCCGCGATGCTGGCAAGGCCGGGAGTCAGCCCAGTGCCTCCGTTCAGTCACCAAACCACAGAGCGGGGCCGGGAGGGAATAGCCGTGGATGGAAATAGGTTCTCCGTGGGCAGAGGGAAACCACCGGCCCCAAGAGCCCCCGGGGAGCAGTAGTTTTAGAAAATACATGCGAACCCTGTGTGAGGTTAGTAGGCGGTGCCCAGAAGGACCCTCTGCCTCTGGCTCCATGGTCCCTGAGCCTCCGCAGAGCAGAGTTTGCCTTAGAGCCCAAGCGCCCCCAGCAGGTCGAGGGCGGCGTTGCTTCGGAGCCGGGGAAGCCCAGCGAAGATTTCTCCATCTGCCTAGCGTTTCCTGTTTGCAGTCTGGCTGCAGGGCATTGTGGTTTGGGTTGAGGGTGCTTTTATCTTTCCTTTCTTTCTTCTTTTCTTCCCCCTCAAAAGAGAATAGCTGGACAGGCACAGGCTGGATGTAGATCGCTGGCAGATGATTTCTCAACTTCTTTGAAACCCTGAAAACTGTGGAGAGCCTGGGTATACTCAATGGAGAATTGGCAGCCACTGGGTGCCCTGGGTTTAAAAAACCTCCTCTTTTCGCAGAAGGTTCGGTGTGACTGCAGACATCCCCTCGTGTCCTGGTGCGTCCCTGCCCACGTGTGTCACGGGACAGTCTCTGCAAAGCCGTGCAGCCCTGTGGGTGGAGGCGGTTAAGAGGGAGGCTTTCTTTTCCCTTCTGTGACAAAAGGACATGTTCCACATTGAAGTTCGATTCCTTGACTGGAGTCGAACCTGGGACCCTTCAGTCTGCAGGCTGATGCCCTATCCACTGAGCTAAACAGGCCAGGGCAAGTCTGTTTTCTTACACAGACACAGCGTGTACTGTGAGGTGTTCCTTTCTCTGTACGTGGCAAGCCTGTGTGCTCGTTGACTTAATTTATTATGTTTTTAACGTGTGTCTTGGAGGTGCTTCCTGAGTAAAAGCTTAATGTTGTAAAACATAATGGCGATAGAGATGTTCAGTGAAGGCAAGGGAGATGTGATTTGATACCACTCGCAGCATGGTTTTGTTCTAGCGTAAACATAACAAATCACACACGACATGCATGGAAATGAAATTAAATCTCTGAAAATTGATCGCTGCGAACTAAGTGATTAATTACTTCAAGCACAATAAAGAAATCTTGAGGGTCAGGATGTCTTTTTCAAACCATCGTGAAGCTGGAAAGGCTCTTTTTCCTTTTGCTTTCCCGTTTATTTGGGTCTTAAAGTCTTCGCCGCTCCCCCTGTTCTTACAGAAATGAAATCAGATGTTGCAAAAATGCAAAGGAAAGTAGTGCTTTCCTTTCCATTCTTGACGTAGGGAGATGATGCTACACGTAACCCAGCATTTACTTCAATTGAACTCATCAGAACATAACGCCTCATTCTGCATGAAGGCAGTCTCGTGTTCCCCGATTCTCCTACACCCGCCCGTTTTTCTCTGTAAAGCTTCCAGGAGAACCATGCTTTCCCTTTAAATTCAGTCCTGTCCTTCCGAAGCCATTGGCACAATGGAGTAGTTGGGTCCCTGCCTTTCCTCAGGCCTTTTCTAGTCTCCGGAGCAGCCGCTCACCTTTGCTCTCCCCTCGCCATCGTTGTCTCCGACCACAGCCCGGTGAGGTCTTCTCTGAGGGATGTGGGACTCCCCCAGGCAGTGGTGCCCAGGAGACCTGGCATCCAGCTCGCCTAGAAGCCTCGTTTACACATGGTGGTTGCACCTCGCCCTCCGAGCATCCAACTGGTTTGAGATTTCAGCTCTAACGCGCGTCCAGGGGGTGCGGACGCTGCTGGCGGCCTGAGGGCCACCTTTTGAGAACCACTAATGAGGATGGTCATTCCAGACAGAGATTCGTAATCCCCTAGGGCTGTGGAGAAGCTGCACCTTTGTTCCTCCGAATCCATCACCTAATTAATGACTTTCCCCTTTATCCACTCCCTCTGGTTCGCGTCTTGTATTAAATCAGATCTCACGGTGAGTGAGAAATGGGCTGCTGGTCGATCACATCGCCCTCTTGTGTTTCTGTGTCATATTTCTTCTTAATAACTTTCCGAATACAAAAATAATACCAGTGCACTCTTGGAAACGTAGAAAATACAGGGAAAGGGGGACTAAAATAAAAATCACCACTAACCCCCACTCCTAGGAAGTTGAGATTTATCTATATCTCCGTGTCCTCTAACCATTTTTCAGATACCTCTTTTTTATGTGTTTTAGTTTACTCCTGAGCTTTTACTAATGAACCTACGTTTCCTGGGAGCAGGTGGGGAAGAGTCTGAGTTTTTCTTGTTGTTATTTTTAATATATTTTATTGATTTTTAACAGAGAGTAGGAGAGAGGGATAGAGAGCTAGAAACCGTCGATGACAGAGAAACATCGACCAGCTGCCCCCCACACCCCCCCTACCGGGGATGTGCCCGAAACCAAGCTACATGCCCTTGACCGGAATCGAACCTGGGACCCTTCAGTCCGCAGACGGACGCTCTACCACTGAGCCAAACCGGTTTTGAGTTGTGCCCTTGCCACTGGGGACACTGGGTCTGTAATACACACTGGTTAGCCCGCTGGGTTTTTATTATCAGCCCCAGGGGCACGTGTGTGTGTGTGTGTGTGTGTGTGTGTGTAACCACAGGAAATTCTCAGCCCCTGAGGCTTCCCACAGGGATGTCTGCACCCACCGCCCTGCCCGAGCCGGCCGCCGTGACGCCACTGCAAGGTGGGGACCTGTGTCCTGTGTTCGCTGTGTGGTCGGGCCCTGGCGTGCAAGGGACTCTTCCTTCAAACCCCCGCGTTCAGTCCTAACCACGGGATTTCATAATTCTTCTGTTGTTACTTTCTCAAGCAGCGCTCAGATAACATTCTGGGTGTTGTTTTTTCTGCTTCGTCTCACAAAGGATTTGAGGCATTGGTGACCTGGCGTTAGAAAGCGGTTGAGTGTTGACCTATGAACCGGGAGGTCATGAGGTCATGGATCCGTTCCCGGTCAGAGCACAGGCCCGGGTTGAGGACTCCATCCGCAGTGTGGGGGTGGCAGAAGGCAGTCAGTCCATGATTTTCTCATCATTGATGGTTTTTTTTTTCTCTCCCTTTCTTTCTGAAATCAATAAAAATATATTTTTAAAAATAAGTGGTTTATAATCACTGTCTTTTCATTTTTTGTTTTAGAATTTTTACTTTTTGTGAATTAATAATACAGTGCGTCTTACCAAACTTAAAAAAAAAAAAAAAAAAAACACAGAAAAGTACAGAGTTACAAGCCCCTCTCCCCTTGCCCACCCAGTGTCCGGGGGGACTTGGCCTCAGCAGCGTGCCGGGTCCTTTCAGAGATAACTGGAGCATGATGTACCTTGTTCTCTTTTTCTGCAAATCCTTTGCAGACAGGCGTGTGCAGAGCACCCCCTAGTGGCAGGGAGTAAGCCAGCACTTCCCATGTGCACTACTCACTCCTCTGCATGGCTTAGATTTCCTCTCCTTAGAGGTGACCTCAGGAGGGGCGCACACACAGCCCGAGAGTGACGGTGCTGGCCCCTCTCACACACCCCGCCCCCGCTCCTGTGGTGCAGCACGCGGTGTTAGGGCGGAAGAGGGCTTGCTGGCTGCATTCTCACTGCGCTTGCCCGTCCCTGGGGCGTGAGCTCTGTGAAGGCGGCAGTGGTGTTCTGTCTGTCTTTGCCTCCCCAGCCCCTGGGCCAGAGGGTGTCCGAGAATAGGTACCTGGTAAGTGGTGGGTGATGTTGTGGTCCCATGCCACTGAGGGGTTTCTCCACGGTTTAACGGGTCCTGGGACATCAGCGTTTTGTTTTCATGGGGACGAGGTGCTGTGGGAACCCATCCCTCGTTTACTAGCATATCGGTTAACCTGTTGGTGGGTTTGTCGCCTCGGTTCGCTTAAAGGTGCAGAACTTAGCGATGCTGTTAGTGAGGGCGTACTGTCTGAGGAGTTCTTTAAGAGAGTGTGCTCTGCAGCCAGCTCAGGCCTGGTGTTGCTGACCCTTCACCTGCCCATCCCGCCCTTGGATGGACAAGCTTCATCCTTCTCCTCTGTAGAATCAACACCATCTTAAATCAGAGAGACCCAGGCACTGGCTCAGAAGAAAGTTGCACTCTAGCTGTAGACGGCGCCTTCTGAATGCCTTGTTCTTTTCACGAAATCTGGGCGCTGAGGGGACACTTGTGAGCAGGAAAGTCATGGATCTGCCCTCATTGACCTTCCATTCTGGTCAGGGAGACCGGACACACACATAAACTAACTGGATAATTTTAGATCCCGGTAAATGCCGAAAAGGAATATAAAAAGGAAAGTTTTTAAAAAGAATATAACAAGGAGGTGAATGCCAGTTGTATCATCTTCTCCTTGCTCTGGCCAAGGCATTGGAGGGGGGGGGCGGGGTCAAAGAGAGATCTGTCTGCCCAGCCATCATGGCTCAATGATTAAGCATCCACCTATGAACTAGGTTACCATTTGATTCTAGTCAGGGCACAGGCCTGGATTGTGGGCTCCAGTCAGCAATTCTCTCCATCATTGCTATTGCTATGTCTCTCTCCCTCTCCATTCCTCTCTGAAATCAGTAAAAGTATACATTTTTTAAAAACTAAGATCTGCCATTTCAGGAGGGGGAACCAGGAAAGTTGTAGCTATGATCCGAGGCATCGTTGGGGCAAGTGTGGGCGCACTGCAGCACCCCGCTCAGGAGGGCCAGTGAGGCCGCCTGACCTGCAGGTGTCCTCCCTCCGGTGGGTGCCATGGGGTGACCTGCAGGTGTCCTCCCTCCGGTGGGTGCCATGGGGTGACCTGCAGGTGTCCTCTCTCCAGTGGGTGCCATGGGGTGACCTGCAGGTGTCCTCCCTCCGGTGGGTGCCATGGGGTGACCTGCAGGTGTCCTCCCTCCGGTGGGTGCCATGGGGTGACCTGCAGGTGTCCTCCCTCCGGTGGGTGCCATGGGGTGACCTGCAGGTGTCCTCCCTCCGGTGGGTGCCATGGGGTGACCTGCAGGTGTCCTCCCTCCAGTGGGTGCCATGGGGTGACCTGCAGGTGTCCTCCCTCCGGTGGGTGCCATGGGGTGATCTGCAGGTGTCCTCCCTCCGGTGGGTGCCATGGGGTGACCTGCAGGTGTCCTCCCTCCGGTGGGTGCCATGGGGTGATCTGCAGGTGTCCTCCGGCAGATGCCTCGGGTGCCGCCTGGCGCCAGTGCGTGGGGAGGGCAGCAGTAGCCGGCCTCCCGCCCTGGGCACTCTCTCTCTGACAGCTTTGTCTCCACCTTTGCTTTGTCTCCAGCTCCAGGGGCTGAGCCACAATGTGATCTTCACCTTGGACTCCCTGCTGAAAGGAGACCTCAAGGGAGTCAAAGGAGTGAGTGTCCGGAACCTGATCTTCGCTGTAACTTGGAAGGATCGGGGTTTTTCTCTTTTAAGATCATAGGGTACTTGTATTTGAAAGGCACTGGAACATTCTCAGCATAAAAAAAGATTGTTGGGAAAGGATCACGAGAGGGAATGCCACTTCACAGGATGTTGTTGACCAGGGAACAAGACCAGACACATGGAGGCAGAGTGAGGGCCTTGGTGGGTGGGCAGGGCATGGGCTCCATCACTGCTGGACCCCACGGGCCCCCTGGGTCCCCCGTCACCGAGGCGTGACCAGGATGCTCGCCCTGCCGACCCCAGGCCTCCCGTCGAGTCAGTGTGTGATGTGCGTGCAGGTGGCTTTGTATAAAGTTTCCGGCATCCCATAAAGGAGGGCAGTTTTGCTAAGATGTTATTTCAAAATTATTCACTCACCTTTTAACAACAGCACATTTAATTTCCCTTTCATTCTCTTTTTTTCTAAGGATCTCAAGAAGCCATTCGACAAAGCTTGGAAAGATTATGAGACAAAGTTGTAAGTGTTTTTTTGTTTGTTTTATGTCATGGTTTTCCTATGAAGAAGATTGATTGGGGAAAAAGACAGAGCCCTTAACTTACAAGGACAAAATATAGTGTAGTGCATTCTTGTAAGGGCTAAAAGATGGGCCTGGCCGAAACCGGTTTGGCTCAGTGGATAGAGCGTCGGCCTGCGGACTCAAAGGTCCCAGGTTCGATTCCGGTCAAGGGCATGTACCTTGGTTGCAGGCACATCCCCAGTAGGGGATGTGCAAGGGGCAGCTGGTCGATGATTCCCTCTCATCGATGTTTCTAACTTTCTATCCCTCTCCCTTCCTCTCTTTAAAAAAATCAATAAAATATATTAAAATAAATAATTAATTAATTAAAAGGTGGGCCTGCCCTGCGGTTCCTGTGAGGGGTCAGGAGGTGACTGCGCGGCGCATTGCACGTGCCTTTATTATTATGATCCCAAGCCGCCTGACTCCAGGCTGTACGGGGGACGGGAGGAGAGATAGATTCGAAAGCACTTAATAAAACCGTTGGCTGACAACTCGATAACTGTAAACATAAGAGGATAAAAGCATTTCTGAAGGCGGCAGTAACAGCAAAATGACAAGCGAAAGAAACATTGAGGATTCAATATTTTTTCTCCGAAACCGCTACTCCCGTGGTTGCTGACGTAATAGCTGCATCGTCAGAGACGTGCTGTCTTAGGAATGCTTTTGTGCGCGGACAGTTACCGATGCAGCTGGGAAGAAAGAGGCTCCGACCGTGGCCGGCTGACGTAGATGAAGGCTGTGGGCCACCTCCTCGTCCTCTGAGGGCGGGGCGTGAACGCTCACGCGTGGACCCAGCACTGCCCTGCCCCCAGGCAGTGGCGGTACACCTGGCCCACACAGAACCGAGTCCTTACGGGGGCGGGGGGGGGAGGGGTGTGAGCTCACAAAACGGGAGAAAAATGCTTGCTCTAGACCTGTTGCCGGATACAGCTCCTCTGTGGGACACAGGAACAGCAAAACAAGATGGGCTTTGTCCATTGAAGTCCTACAAATCTGGGTAGTTCTCACCAAAAGGAAGCTGTGTGTGCGTGTGTGTGTGTGTGTGTGTGCGCGTGTGCGTGTGCGTGTGTGTGCGTGCATGCCTGTGTGTGTGTGTTTGTGTGTGTGCGTGCGTGCGTGCCTGTGTGTGTGTGTGCATGCCTGTGTGTGTGTGTGTGTGCGTGCGTGCGTGCCTGTGTGCCTGTGTGTGTGTGCCTGTGTGTGTGTGTGCGCGTGCGTGTGCATGTGTGTTTGTGTGTGTGTGTGTGTGTGTGTGTGTGTGTGTGTGTGCGCGTGTTAATGGTGGCATCTGCTTCCCTTCCAGCACGAAGATTGAGAAGGAGAAGAGAGAGCATGCGAAGCAGCACGGGATGATCCGCACGGAGATCACGGGGGCGGAGATCGCGGAGGAGATGGAGAAGGAGCGGCGCCTCTTCCAGCTGCAGATGTGCGAGGTGCGCGGGGATCCGGCCGCTCCCTCGCCTGGGGTTTGGCTAGCCGGGCCTCCTGCGGGCAGCGGCCTGCGAGCTGGAGAGCGGCTGGGTCCGGTCAGGAGAGGCGGGACAGTTTCTGAAGGACTCTAATCTCGTTTCTCTCCAAGCCTTTGGGATCGCCCCTGCCCCTGTTGCCTTCTGTTTTGAGCCTGGAGCCTGGGGGGCTCTAAGCCAAAGCAGGATTCTTGGGTGAGAACTTGCTGTTGCCTGTGAATGAGTGTGGAAAGGCAAATTTTGGTAACATGGGTGACTCTTCGGTTTTACTGGTACAGGTGTAGAGCATGTTTGTTTTTAACCCTGTGTCTAGTTTGAAAGAAAGTTTAAATGAAGTGGTCATTTGAGAAAGCCTCTGAGGTCATGGGGAAAAAAAAATGCAACAAAAGCATGCTCCTTCAACTTACAGCAGTGGTTCTCAAACTGTGTTCCCCTGAACACCGGCATCCTTGACCGAGAGACCTACCTTTTCTGACATTGACGCTGAGACTGGGATTCCTTTTGTGCTTTTGGGAAACTCTGAAAATGGATAGAGTTTTCTCAGTTTTGAGGTTTTCTTCCTTAATTTTTCCCCCATCCCAATAAACCTCTGGCCCCTTCTTGAACTTGTCTGCTCATGAACACCCCCACACAATGAAACCCGTGGACAAGAGGCAGACAGTGCCAGCAGAAAACCTCGGCCAGTTGTGAAAATCAGAGCTGGTGGTGTTTGGTGCCTAAGTTCCTAACGCGTTGTTTTCCTCCTCTCATTTTTAGTAGCAAAAATTCTACCTCGCCTCCTTGGTCTCAAGGTTTTAATGCCTCACGGCGTATCCCTTCGAGAGAACGCTGTTCCACTTGTTTTCAGCAAAAATCCTCCGTCTTGCAGGTCTCGGCCTGAACTCTTAAGTTTGAGAGCCACTGCGCCAGAGGAACTAAGTCCGCTATCCCAGGATGCTTTGCTGTGTGGATCTCTGATTGTCTAGTAAACTAATCACGGGCGTTTAGAAGGTGCTAACGTGCTACCCACTGTCCCCTAGTGCCTGTGCCGATGGGCATCCCCTAAGCTAGCTCACACACCCTGAGGACCGCCGAGGCCAGTACCTGGCGCAGACTCACCGTGGGGGCTGCCCCCCGAAACCCTGCCCGAGAGCCCCGTGGGCAGTGACAGCATCCACTTCTGTTTTACTCCCACAGTATCTCATCAAAGTCAACGAGATCAAGACCAAAAAGGGCGTGGACCTGCTGCAGAATCTCATCAAGTACTACCACGCCCAGTGCAAGTAAGTGGCGTGTGGCCATGGTGACACAGATCCCGAGGGAGGGCCCACGCTGCGGTTCTTTTTTTTTTCTTTTTCTTTTTTTAAATATATATTTTATTGATTTTTTTTTACAGAGAGGAAGGTAGAAGGATAGAGAGCTAGAAACATCGATGAGAAAGAGACATCGATCAGCTGCCTCCTGCACACCCCCCATCGGGGATGTGCCCGCAACCAGTGTACATGCCCTTGACCGGAATCGAACCTGGGACCTTTCAGTCCGCAGACCGATGCTCTATCCACTGAGCCAAACCGGTTTCGGCTGCACTGTGGTTTCTTGGTTCTTTCTGTCCGGTCTTCATTCGGTCACTGGGAGATAAAGGGAGATAAAGGCCTTCCACGGCTGCCTCCTGTGAAGCAGTATTGGCCATAGTCAGTGTTTTCTCACATCGGCCACTCACGTTAGTGCAACTGCGTGGCTCCTGAAATCGCTGCTACTTGGAAAGCTGGCGTTGCCATGACGGCCTTTCGGCCCCTCCTGCAGACACTGCCCCTGTCCCTGGAGGCCTTCCCGGCACCCCGCTTCCTTCCCTCCTTCCTCGGCATCTCACCTGTGACAGCGCCATTGTGCCACTTTCTCCTGCTTGGGGCTGTGTTATTTTCTTCACCGTCTGCATCAGTGAAACCAGGGACACTGCCCTTGTGCCTGGGTTGCTGATATATTGTGAGAGGCGCCCATGGTCCCCATTTTAGTTTGTTCATGTGGCCAGGCCTCCTTTTTATGACGGAGGCTCTGTGACACCACATATGCTTTTTCACTCCTTGTTTTCTTTCCTGGTTTACTTTTTGGGCTTTCTGGTAATTTTTACGTGAAAATGTGCCTGTTTCCCGTGTTCGATTCTGGCCAAGGGCACATGCCCGGGTTGTGGGCTCCACCCCTAGGGTGGGGTGTGCAGGAGGCAATCAATCAATGATTCTCTCTCATCATTAATGTTTCTCTCTTTCTCTCCCCCTCTCTCTGAAATCAATAAAGAAATATGTGTGTGTGTGTGTATGTGTGTATATATACATATATATATATATATACTCACACACATACATATATACATTAGAGGCCCTAACTGCCCTCCCCTGCAGGCCTGGTCACCCCTAATTGCCCTCTGTAAGCCTGGTCACCTGTAGGCCTGGTCCCTCCCAACTGCCCTCCTCTGCTGGCCATCTTGTGGCAGCCATCTTGTGTCCACATGGGGGCAGCCATCTTTGACCACATGGGGACATTCATTTTGTGTGTTGGAGTGATGGTCAATTTGCACATTACTCTTTTATTAGATAGGATTAAAATTTAAGAAAAAAATAAAAACAAAAAAAACAGTTTATGTGAAGTGCCAAGTGTGCTAGGCGTGTGGTCAGTGCTCAGCCATGCCAGGTTGCTCCCCTCAAGTAAGGCACCTCCTGTGTCCGTGGTAGGCTAAAGCCTTCCTGGTCATCGGTGCCCTGACCCCAGATCCTGTGCCTCATGTGTGTGTCAGGACTCGGGACCTTTGGGAACTGACTTCTCCGGCCTCTGTTTCTAGTCCCATCCATCTCTCCTTGGGAGTGTCCGGGTAGGGTCCGTGGTACCCCGCTGGGTAGTGTGTCCTCCTCTCTCTTTTGAGCTCAGATCAGGCACAACCCGGGGAGCTGCTCCGTGTGGAGTGACAGCGGGAGGCACTGCGTGGACAGCGACTGCGGTTGCATTGTCCGCGTGATGTCTGCTGGCACGTGTCCGTAGTGGCCATGCGTGTTGGTTGGCACATCTTTTACAAAACACTAAAACCCGATTTATACATGTTTTGTGTAGATACCTGGTAGAGAGTAAATATGTCTTTCTGGATTTTTCTGGTAATTATGGTTCATGTCATGTTTGTACTCTGATGTTTTCCATTGTAGTTTCTTTCAAGATGGCTTGAAAACGGCTGACAAGTTGAAACAATACATTGAAAAACTGGCTGCTGACTTATATAATGTGAGTTCTTTATGAAATACATAATGCATTTACCTTGCTCTGCAGACAGGTATCAGTAAATGTGAAACCTGTACTGGAAGCGTGTTAAAAGACAAGAAGACCGATTAAGTGATGTGTCCAATAAAGACAGATAAACTTTCAGTTTTACTCAGACATCAGTGATGGAATGTTCCAGAGAGTGTTTGGGGAGCATGGGAGGAGCAGGGAGGAGAGTCTAACGGTTGCTTCTAGATGATTCCCTGTTCAGGGTTTATGTAATATCACGGGTGCCCTTCAGTCAGCATTCGCAAAAAAGAATGATTTTATTGTGAAAGGATAAAAATGGACTGTCTCTGAGTAAGTTTATTTAATTTTGGGGGCTTGCTTGCTTTATATTTCCTCTATATTTTTTCACTTAATTAGATTTTGCTTTTATAGTAGCAAAAGGAAAACTTCTTTGAGGAAAAAAACTAAATGCATATGTATAAATGTCAACCTTTATCCCCATAAATCACTTGGCAATGGATCATATTAAAAATCACATATATGTTTTATGAGTGCAACTACATATGTTCAAATACGGTGTTTAGAGTTACAGATAATGCCGTGTGTCTTTGTCTCCCTTCAGAGAGTATGTAGCTTGTCCTGCTTTTCTCTTAGTGAGCGTGGCTCTGGTTGTGATCAGGTTCCACGTGTGGAAAAAGCAGCCAGCCTTTGCCCTCGGGCAGGGCTCTGTGCCCTCGGCTAGGGCTCTGTGCCCTCGGGCAGGGCTCTGTGCCCTCACGTGGGCCCGTTGGGTTTGGTCCTCAGTTTCCAGCGTTCTCTTCTGGGCCTTCGAGGTCAGCGTGGTATCACTACCACCTTTGGAAAAACCGGGAGCAAATGACTCCACGTTATTTCTTAGCTTTGTTTAAAGCGGAGCTTTAATTATCTAGCCTACAGACGTTATTTAATAAGAAAGCATGTTGCATTATTCACTCATCTCAAAACCCACTGGAACCTTCACAGGATTAGAAAATTGTGCATCTCATATAATAAATGAGACCACGTGAGGGATCTGAGGAAGGCAATCAGCTATATCATTAAGTAGTTCGATGTGTGGTATATCAGGGTGAATTAAATGCTGCTCATAAAGGCATAAAAGGTAAGTGACAGAAGTAATTTTTTTTTCTCTTACAGATAAAACAGACCCAGGATGAAGAAAAGAAACAGCTGACCGCCCTCCGGGACTTAATAAAGTCCTCTCTCCAGCTGGATCAGAAAGAAGTAGGTGCTCAGTGTCTCCAGCAGCACTGGCCGGGCAGGCGGGGCTCTGGGGGGTATGGATGTCTCCCAACCTGCAGAACTGGGGTGCTGACAGCTTCCTGCCAGGGCGGGGTGGGACGAGGGAGACCCCAGACTCTCGTGCACCTGCTGCACCACCCAGGCTAGAGCCATGTTTTATTTCCCTCCTCTCCTTATGGAAAGGTGTCCTGAGCCCCGGCCTGCAGCTCCGTGGCTAGCCTTTCTGGCCTGGCTTTGCCGATGTGTGTTTCGGGAGAGTCTGCTCAGACTGCGGAGGGGGAGGGGCAGGGCAGTGCACATCCCTGTGTCTCTCCGGGCAGCCGCAGATGGGGTGGGGGAATAGAGAAATGGTCTGAGGCACAACCCTGTAGAAGTTTTGCCCCCCCCAGTTAGGAAAACGGGGTGAGAGTCTTTAGATGCTGGGGTGGAGTATATGGAGCATGGTAGCTGTTAGATGACTGCTCAGATCCTTAATCATACATCGTACTTACTCATTTGTTGTGCAAACGTTTAATGAGCACCTACAGTGTGCCAGCAGCTGTGCTGGGCCGTCAGCGTTAGTCCTGACCATTGAGGTCATCCTCTGGTAGGAAGTGGAGAGCGTCAGCCGTGTGAGGGAGGAGTTGTGCCTAAAGCGGTGTGGATGCTGTAGGGGAGATGCCGAGCGCGAGGAAACTGCAGAGATGGATGTGGTGGAGGGAGGCGTGAGATGCGGTTTCTGGGCAGAAGGCTCGGGGTGCACACCGGAGGGACGGGCTTCGAGCTAAGACTAAGTTAAATAGGCCCCGTTGTCACACGGAGAAGGTGGCAATGTGCCCGTGTGCATCGTGAAATTCTTACGCGTTGAATTTTAAGTGTGATCTCTAAATGCAACATTTAATCATCATAAAATATAGCATTTTTAATATTCTTAATTCCTGATGGTATTATGTCACAGTGGCCAGCTGTTTGTCATCTCCTAACATGTCTGAAGGAGCGCATGAATCCAACAAAACAGAGGGAGCCCCCTGGAGCGTGGGGAGCCTGCCCAGCTCCCTGGTCCCGCGCACCCGTCCTGCAGGCGCTTCTGCGCTGGGCCCTGGAGCCCTCGCTGCTGCTCCTCCAGTTTGCATGCTCGTTGGGTGCTGTGAAGTGAGAGGAGGCTGTAGCCCTTTAACGCTGGGCCCCTGCTCACCTGTGGACAGGCGACAGTGCCGGGGTGGCGTGTGTGCTGTGCGCCCACGTCATGCAGAGCCTCGGCCAGCACCTGCACCTGAGGGTGCAGTCGCTCAGCACAGAGCAATAGAAAGATCCAGATTGTGGAGTATAGGGGTAGGTGTCTGTCTAGACCCGTGGTCTGCAAACTGCGGCTCGAGAGCCACATGCGGCTCTTTGGCCCCTTGAGTGTGGCTCTTCCACAAAATACCGCGGCCTGGGCGAGTCTATGTTGAAGAAGTGGCGTTAGAAGAAGTTTAACTTTAAAAAATGTGGTTCTCCAAAGAAATTTCCATCGTTGTGCTGTTGATATTTGGCTCTGTTGACTGAGTTTGCCGACCACTGGTCTAGAGAAATTTTCGAGGTTTTGTACTGACCGGTACGTACTTAACCACTTCCTACCTGTTTTGCCACTCAGGATTATTTCCTACATATGGACGCTTTCTTGAAAAAGAAAAACAGCTATTGTAGGCTCTCTGTGGTGTATAGAGACAGGGGTATTCTGCTCATGCTAATGACTAAAGGAAAAGTCGCACACAAACCAAAGGCGTGTGTACATGCAGAAATGCACACAGCCTGATTGATTTGAACTTCATGCCAAATCGATCAGTGATGAGTCTCCATTAGCACCGTGTCCAGAGTATTTTACAAGTAAAATTGAACTTTCACAGCATGCCTAGTCCATTCTCAGGCTGGTTATCATCTCTCAGTGCAAGCTGTGTTAAGAAGGTAGTGATTTTTAATGCTTTCCGTTACACATGAAAGGAGCTTTTCAGCCAGAGATTTCCCACCCTGGTTCTCTGGTTCCAGAAGGTGTGAAGTCATCTAGAGACTAACCCGAGAAATTAAGGCCCAAGAAATCACTGAACAGCCCGCCCCACCCCCAGGCTCGAGCTCCACTCCGTGACAGGAAGCCTCAGGAACTTGCGTTGTTAATGGGACTCCCAGATTTGGGGTAGACTCATTTTTTTTAATTTTTTTTCTCTCGTGAAAATAAAATTCTCTAGTGACTTGTGGTAGATGTCCTGTGGAATTAGGCATCTTAAGCTTTGATAGCAGCGCAGCCTCCCTGAAGAACTGCTTGCTACATGCGTATTCTTTGGGATGAAAATGTTTTCTTGAAGATGATGTCCATAAGTCATCTCCAACACCCCCCCCCCCCACTTTGTGTGAGCCCTTCTTGATAGCATACCGTCCTGGGGTTCGCTCGTGTCTGACAGATTCTGGGGTTGGCTCGTCTCTGTCCTCACAGTGCCTGGCACAGCCTGGCACACCGCTGGGCACCAGAGCTGCTCGGTAAGTATTTAGTACCAGGAGACGGAAGGATGCCTGTGCCCGCTCCATTCATACAGTGGAGATTGGAAGCTCCCTGTCAGAGGTCTGTCCTCCGAGTGGGTGCCAGACACTCTTAGGACCCCATTAAGGCAATGAGTGTGTCCTTGCCTGCAGTTTAAAAAGACTGGAGGTTTTTCTCCTTAATAATGCATTCAAAGGTTTTCTAATAAAGTCAGTTAATCTGTGCTGCTAATAGAGAGTGGGAAACTGAACTAAAAAGTGACACCGTGTTTTGTACATTTCTTGGCTCACATCATGGAATTTCCCCCAAGGTTTTGTTTTAAATTCACTGCTTTTAGCTTTGTTTCATTTTCCCCTGAACAATTTTTTTTTCATTTGCATTTTCTTCCCTGAATACGTGCTGATTTTTATTATGCTGGCAAAGGATTCGGAACCTGTTTCATCCCCTCAAGTTTGTCCTCTTTTGTTTTTATTTGGTGTTAACATTCTCCGAGGTTTTCTTTCTCAGAAAAGAAAGCCCTCTTTTCATGTATCCGGTGCAAGCTGAATGGCCGTTATTTCTCAAAGTGCAGAAAGCATCGAGTGTATGACTTTCTTAAGTTGTAAAAAAAAAAAACCCTCATTAGCCGTTAATTTGGGATTGTTTCATGCCAGACTTCTGGAATAGACTGCTTCTGCCTTGTTCGGGTTCACGGAATCATGTTCTGAGGTCAAAGCCTAGAGTTCAGCCACTTCCTTTACCTGTAAAAGCATCTCTGTCTAATGTGAAGCCAGGCCCATGCGATATGTTACCCACAATGTAGAGTGTATTTAGGCTTGTAATAATTCTATGTAAGGTCTGTCTCGATGGTACATGTATAGGATGGAATAGTTTTTCTAAATTATCGACATCTAAATTCTTATTAAATATGTAAGCTCTTTCATTTTTAAACATAGGACTTATTTTAAAGGTTAGCAAATGGACTGATGTTGGAGAGGCATAATTTTTAAATGCAAATGAGAAAAATCATAATTTTAAATCCCGAGAGAGCAGGAATTATGTGGGCAGACGCAGAGAAGTGCAGTTTGGTGAAAGGGTGCCAACTTTTAATAAGGGTTGGAATCCAAGGAGAGCTTTGATTTTGGGTTTCAGGTTCTGGAGGTAGGGGCATGGCGAAGATCCCCGAGCCCACGCCCAAAGCTGAGCGACTTTGACGCAGTTTCATTGGGGTCAGGCAGATAGTTCTGTGGTTTTCGGGATCTGGCCTCAGGTTTTGTACACCTCTGCTCTCTCCAGCCCTATCCTTCTCCCTTCCTGTGTCCCTACTGTAGTTCCCGGAACTGTCACTAGGGGCACTGTAGAGACAGGCTGCTCTCTGCTATCCCTCGGTCAGATCTCCAGCCAGAGGCCTGGGCACGCCTGTCTGGGAGGCCATTGCCAGCCAAGTTCCGTGGAGTCCCAGGCTCTGGGCCCTGGGGAGGCTCAGCTGCAGGGGGTCGGGCCGGCTAAAGACAAAGAAGTGACTCGGGTTAAGAGAATGACTAAAGTTTGCAACCATTTTAGCAGACTCAGCTGCCTAGAAAGGCGCAGTCAGCCTGGTGGCCTCCGCTCGGGAGAGCACAGTGAGTGCGGGGTGATCCCCACCTCAGAGACCGGCTGTGTCCCCGTCAGTGTCCTCAGGGCCTGCACGGGGCCCGGCTGTCAGGGTTCGGGGCGCGCTTCTGAGCACTGAACTCATCACGTACAACAGCCTTAAAGGAGCGTTGTCCTGCCTGAGGCCAGAAAGCGCGCCCCCCCTCCCCCCTGCCCCCCCCCCCCCCCCCCCGGCCTGCTGTGCACCAGCCATCAGTACCCACCAGGCTCACGGAGCTTCCCGCCTCTTCTCCATCCCTCCTCCAGGCTGCTTAGGGACTGGATATAGTAAGTTCTCTCCACTCGGAAAAGCAAAAGGAAAAAGAACCCTTCTGAAATTCATTTGGGCTTTTTTTTTTTTTTTTTTTTTTTAATCATTACCCAAAGATACGTTTTTGATTAATCCTAGAGAGAGGGGGAGAAAAACATCGATGTGGGAGAGAAACATCCATTGGTTGCCTTCCATACGCACCCCGCATGGAGATGAACTCTGAAACCGGGGTGTGTACCCCGACTGGGAATCAAGCCCGCGACCCCTTGGGCTCCGGTCAGCGCTCCAGCCAGCCGAGCTGCGGCTCTGTTGAGATTTTCTAAGTCACTCCCGCCAGGCCGCCCTGGATGCTGTCTCTGTGCACACACTTAGAGGTTTGTCTGCTGTGTTATCTTGGGAGTGTGTTCCTCTTCTTTCTCCACTTGGCCTTTTCTCTGCTCTCCCTCTAATGGCCTGAACTAAAATTGAATTAACACAGGTATTTTATTGTGCCAAAGTTTATCATGATCCTGGAGATGCCTGTATATGGGTTTGTTCCAGTGTTACCTTTATAACCTTTATAACGATGTTTTCTCTATGTTATAAAAAGTGCTTAAATTGTGAGTGATAAGACTGTCAATGAAATTAACTCTATTTTCAAATGTTCTGCCTTTTTTTTCTCTGTCGCTTTTGCCCTTCCTGATCGAAGTCTAGGAGAGTAAGTCCCTGCTTGGGTGAGAACGTGTTGTCCTGTGTCTGTGTTTGCGGCCCCGTTTCTCGTGGTCCAGTTAGTTCCCCGTTAGACCACCCCCTGCGTTTCCCCAGTAAGGACGGTGCGTCTTTACAGAAACCCCAGGAAGCCCAGGGGCACCCTGACATTAAGTCAAGCTCAGCGGCATCCGTGTCGCTCTCGACCCTTGTCACCCTTTTCTTTACACAGTACCCTTGTGGCTGCAATAGATTAATTTTTTATTAAAAGCGTGGTTGTAGGTGTATTTTGCAGAGCACTAGTGAGTTACAGAGCAAGAACTTCATAGCAGTTCTTCCTCCCTCCCTCAGAAGGTGCCCTTCCTGTCCCACCCCCCGCAGTGTGCGCAGGGACGAGAGGCACACCCAGACAGGAGCGCTTGCCTTCCGGGTGCATGGGCTTGGTTTTGCGGTCCCTCGCGTGCCTGCCTGGCTGCCGGTGTGAACGGGTGTCATCATAGACTAGTCCCCGCGTGTTTGAAGCCGAGCTGGGATCTGAACTGGCACCGGGAGGCCCGCACCTCAGGCCCCAGCTCCGCCTTGAACGTGCTTGTGACGGTCCGGCTTCCTGCTCTAGAATAAAGGCCGGGACCCGGCTGCCCACGGGGCCGCGGCTCAAGGACGGGAGAGGCTCTCCGGTGTGTGACTCACCTGTGGCCCGTCTCTCCTAGGATTCCCAGAGCCGCCAGGGCGGGTACAGCATGCACCAGCTCCAGGGCAACAAGGAGTACGGCAGCGAGAAGAAGGGGTACCTGCTGAAGAAAAGCGACGGGTACGTACAGACCCCTCCGCGGGCCTGTGTGCCTGAGCTCACGTCCTGAGCATCGGGGTGGGTTACCTGCGGGCTTTCCCGCCTCCCCCGTGGGGGTTCTGTGTTGTGATGATGGCTATGCATGGCGACCGCCTGTCCCCGAGTGAACAGACCCTGAACCAGCTTGTCCGCCTGGCTCTGCAGGATCCGCAAAGTGTGGCAGAGGAGGAAGTGCGCGGTCAAGAACGGGATGCTGACCATCTCCCACGCCACGGTAAGTGTGTGTGCGCTCACACACTCGCCGGCGCTGTCACGGCGCCAGAATGTTCCCCGGGCTCGGGTGTGTGTGGAGTCGGGTCAGATACTTTGGGATATGACCTTGTCCTGTGGCGTCTGCCCTGCTGTGTTCTGTCACTCCACCGGGACTTTTCTTGTTTGTTAATCCTCACCTGAGGATATATTTCCCATTATACTTTAGAGAGAGTGGACGGGAGGGGGAGAGACAGAGAGGGAAACATGGATGTGAGAGAGACACGTGGATTGGTTGCCTCCCGCATGTCCCCTGACAGAGGCCCGGGATGAACCTGAAACCAAGGTACATGCCCTTGACCGGGAATCGAACTTGAGACCCCTTAGTCCTCGGGCTGATGCTTAAACCACTGAGCCAAACCAGCCAGGGCTCCACCAGGACTTTTTTTTTTTTTTTATCTGTTCTCCCAAACCAAATCAGGTCTTCTCTTAATTGATAATCTAATGTTTTGGGAGATGATACTGGTTGTTATAAAAACCTAGTTTTCTGAATTACAGAGATGGCAGGGGATGTTCTTTGCATGAAAAGGTAGTGTTGGAAATGAAACGACGCATGTAAAATATGTCCAGTCTTTTTCATTTGTTATTGTTTATTTAAATTACTCAAAAAGCCCACCATTATGTGAAAGGGTCTATATATACAACCATGAATAATAAAATTGCCTCAATCATGACTTCCCATTTTTTTAGTAATAAAGGCAATTTAATAGAAAGGGGAAAATAACTAAGTTATTATCACTTATATTCTGTTTATCTTCAGGTTGTCAGCTTATATACATACACATTGCATCCTTACAGTTGATATATATAATCTGTCTAGGGTTTTTGTTTTGCATCCCCCATTTCCAACTAAATGTCCTGTCTCGACGAAATCCAACCAGTGACCAGGAATCACAATTTTTCTCTTTAAAATTAGCAAGAAATTAATCTTTCATTTTAAAAAATCATAATGGAAGATGTATCGGGCAGGCCTGGAAATGGCAGAGGTCCGAGGTGGTTACAAAGGCCCAGGCGGGGAGAAGGCTCGTGGGTGAGTGCCAGCATCCTGTGCCGGGCGATGCCCTCCCGATCACTGCCCACAGGACAGGAGAAGTAGGCGCTGAGCCTGGAGTCCATCGGAGGGTTTCCGCATTCCCAGCCGCGTGCACATCTCCCGCCATTTGGGGAGGAAAGAAAACATCACTTTAATATTAAAATGCACGGGAGCTCGGGCCCAGCACGTCCCGGGTCCGTGGTCAGCTGCTTCCCGTAGCTGCTGGCTGGCATGGACCACGTGTTTTCCAGACGTGCTTAGAGTGGGTAGAGGCTTAATAGCTGTCTTGTCAAATGAGCGAGCGGGTAGGGTTTTCAGATAGCCTTCTAAAAGTTCTCTCTTCATCAATTATGAAAGTAAATAACTGAGGGGAAATCAGATGACCCGAGAATATATTAAAATGTAATATATTTCTAACCCTTGCTCTATTTATAACTCTCACGCTTCTCAGAAGATGTTCCCAGGTGCCTGGCTCCCACTATTCCAGGGCCAGCGTGTGGCTGGCTTCCCGGTCCTGCCCTGCAGCAGGAGGAGGGATGGGGCTTTGGGCCCCTCAGACCTGGTGGAGGCTCAGGCTCTGCCATCTCCTTCCCGGGAGGTCGTGGGAATGTTAGTTCACCTCTCCGCCCCCTCTCTTCACCGGAACTAGTGAAAGAAACCGGAAAGACTTCTCTCACGGGTCGTATATGTAAGGCCCCTGGAATGCATTCCTCCGAGAAACATGTATTGAGTGCATACAGCCGGGCTCATTTTAGTGAGCAAAACAGAGAAATGTGTGCTTTGAGTGGGAAGAAAGACAAGAGGCAAGTAAGGAGCCATAAGAGCCAGGAAGGTCCCGCAGCAGGGCGGGCAGGGAGGCTGGTCAGGCCAGGAAACTCTGAGGACATTCGAACTCTGAGCCACCTGGAGGAAGGGAGCAGGAGGTGGAGGCTAACAGGCAGAGCATGACCCTGGAGGGAGCGGGACCCAGGAGGGAGGGAGGCCAGTTCCCCTCCTGCCCAGCAAGGGGAGCAGCAGAGTAAGTGGCTGCAGCTGAAGTTTCAGGAGCCTGGCGGTCACATGTAGAGAGGTTTTTAGGAAGGGCTCCAGGAATGTTTCCTCATTCTTTTCCTTATTATTCTTTCTTTCCTGTGTCATCTCAATTGTTTCTGATGAGTCCCAGGCGAGTCAGGTTAGCCTCACTCCATTTTCCGCCTGCTGAGCCACCAGGAGAGGTTATGCCAGCTTTAGTCAATATGCCTTCAAATTAGTGCTGAACCCTGAGAAAGTTCTTTGAAATTCTGGAATGACTGCTATTACTGTTGTAATAACGCCTGAGCTTCCGGGTGCCTTAGTCGAGCACCCACTCCACTTTCTCATATTCCCACTCGGCACTGGCTTAGATCGTCAGAAATCCCGTGTTTGATTTTTTTTTTTTTTTCCTCCTCAAAGTCACACTTGGGGTGATGGGTCATTTGGTCAGCTGTCTTGGGGGAGGACAAGCACTGTGCTCAGGCAGGCTGTGTTGTCCATGTCCTGAAGCTCACATTGAGGCGGCCAAGGCTGTCCCATGGAATCCAATTATGAAATGGCTCAAAGCATATCAGGCCCTTATCTCTCGGCTTCCGGGCGCAGTGCTGAGAGGCGGTCTGTGCTTAGGGGTGAGTGGTGCTGTGTAATCCCCCCGAATAAGTGAAGTGTTCTTTCCTTTTATATATATATATATATATATATATATATATTATTGATTTTTCACAGAGAGGAAGAGAGAGGGATAGAGAGTAGAAACATTGATGAGAGAGAATCATCGATCAGTTGCCTCTTGCACACCCCCTACTGGGGATGTGCCCGCAATCAAGATACATGCCCTTGACCAGAATCGAACCCGGGACCCTTCAGTCTGCAGGCCGACGCTCTATCCACTGAGCCAAACCGGTTTCGGCTGTTCTTTCCTTTTTTTTTTTTAAGTTTTCTGTTTGGCTGTATCTGTCGGTAAGGTTGTTCAGAAACACTGGAATAACGTGGATTTGGGACAAAAAAGAAACCGCCTAGTTAGCCCTCTGCCACACTCAGATGTGAATGTGTCTAGAAAAATCCGTAGGTTTTTCAAAGGGCTTTCTCCTTCGGCTCAGAAACTTGAAACCTCTTATTATGCTTCATCAACTTCAGCTTGGAAGTTCCTCCTCGCGTCTGGCTCCGGCCTCCGCCTGCAGTCCGAGCGCCTTTCTGCCTGGTCTGTGCAGATGGGAACCAGCTGCCAGGCTGCCCAGAGCAGCCTCATGGGCTGGAAGATGCTTATTAAGTCGCTCCCTGCCATCTTTCCTCGGGACTAAATAGTGCCTTTACCCATCTTCAAAGTTCCCATTTCCCAGCCCTTTAATCATCTCTCCATCTTCCCTAAGCTTTTCCACATCCTCCTGGACACGTGGATGCCAAACCGGAGAGTAGCATGCTACCGAGAGCCCGTTCCCTGGCATGGCTGCCTTCTCAGGCCATCAGGTGCCCTGTCATTCACCGGGAGAGCCAGACAGACGCACTGCAGGACGGACAGCTCCTTGCACAGCGGCCAGGCCTGGGTGGGGTGCAGCCACGGTGAGGGGCGTGGGGCCGCTGGCAGCCCAAGCTCCAGGGCTGTCCAGAGCACAGCATGCAGGCCTGCAGCCCCGCCTCCCCATTCGGGATCTGGCATGCAGTGTGTCCTCTCAGGCGGGACTCTCCTGACAGGGCCCCCCTGGTTTCCATGTCCACGCCAGAAGCACGGGTGAGGAGCCTGAGATTCCTCGGCTCTCTCTTCCACCCGGACAGCTTGCTTTGGAGCAGAAGGGCACAGGCCAAGGAGCTCGTTTTCTGTGTCGAAACCCCAGAGAAGGAAGATTTCGAAAATTGTCCAGAGAGCACAAGAAGGTAGAAGAGAGATGAAGTGTCTATTGCTTGTCGCTGAGACGGAGAACGGCAGCGTGTCATTGAAATCGTCTCGAACACGTGCCGTCTCTATGTCATTCGGGGCTTCGCTTGTTCACACTGTGGTGTCTCCCTCCCCCCTCCCTCCTCTCTGTTTTTTCTAAAAACTTGGGGCGCTTGGTGGAAACATTGCTGGCATGGGGATTTTGAGGATCCTAAGTGTCAGTGGGCTTCCGGTCCTGCCCAGCCTGGGCACTCAGACGCTTCAGTCCATTGTCAGCTCTTGCAGGAAGCAGACAGGCTGGCCTCGGCATTGGCCAGCATGTGACCCTGAGCAGATGCAGGCCAAGGTCAAGAACGAGTGTTGACCAGAATGATTACATGACAAGGCTCCACTTAGGCAAAAGCCTAAATTGACCTGGCTATGCACACACTACAGGGTCTGTGTAAATGATACATGCGACTAAGAAATTCGCTGATAAATCTGTGATGTGAAATCCCGGCTAGATTTTCTGTCCTCAGATTTGGGGGCTCACTGAGCTGTGTCTCGAGGGTGGTAGTTGTCCTTGTACTTGAGAGAAGTTCTGTACATTCCATGTGGATATCTGGGACACCAGGTTGGTGGTAATTGGTGCCTGGGGACATTCTGAATGCATGAGTGAGTGAATGAATGAATGAATGAATGACATGTACTCCACTGCATTCACAGCAGGATACAGTATTGAAAGTGCTGACTCGCTTTTGGCTCAGTGGATAGAACATCGGCCTGCAGACTGAAAGGTCCCAGGTTCGATTCCGGTCAAGGGCATGCACCTTGGTTGTGATCACATCCCCAGTAGGCGGTGTGCAGGAGGCAGCTGATGTTTCACTCTCATCAGTGTTTCTGTGTATGTAAAAAGAAAGTGCTGACTCTTTGGCCTGATGTGCATAGGGTCCAGAAAGGTGCATTTCCATGGGCCCTGCCCACTCTTCATTTAAAGGTGGATTTTCCTGGTTCCATTCTGATTAATCACCAATATAGTATTTATGTACAGTTATGTACAGACATTTAGTAGACCACCAATTTTTTTTTTTTTAATGAGATTCAGAATCCTGATATGAGACCATATCACATCTGGCCCCGGCCAAGTGTCTGTTGGTTAGACCATTGTCCCAGGGTGCCGAGGCTGCAGGTTCACTCCTCACTCGGGGTACGTGCAAGAGTCCACCGATGCATGCATAAATGAGTGAACAACAGCCAAAACCCATAGAGCGTCGGTCTGCGGACTGAAAGGTCCCAGGTTCGATTCCGGTCAAGGGCATGTACCTTGGTTGCGGGCACATCCCCGGTGGGGGGTGTGCAGGAGGCAGCTGATCGATGATTCTCTCTCATCGATGTTTCTAACTCTATCCCTTTCTCTTTCTCTCTGTAAAAAAAATCAATAAAATATATTAAAAATAAATAAATAAATAAATGCTTGAACAACAGATTGAAGGGGGGAAAGAATTTATCAGGCTTGCTGCCTGAAACCACGTGCCTGCCCCCGGGGCACTGGCCTGGCAGGCCGGGGAGGTGCAGCAGGTAGCAGCTCCGTTTTCTCTGTTCCAGGCTAACAGGCAGCCAGCCAAGTTGAACCTCCTCACCTGCCAGGTGAAGCCGAATGCCGAGGACAAGAAGTCTTTTGACCTGATCTCACGTGAGTCCTCCTCCTCTCCGGGTCCAGTCGCTGTGGACCCTGATGTCGCCCATGCCCATTGCCAAGGCTCTTTGCGGGGCACCTGAGCTGGATTCTGTAACTATTAAAGTTCAGAGCCCCTGTGACTTTATGACCAAGTGATTTCTTGGGTTATTAGTGAGAAGTTGGATTTATAAGATGACTTCAAAAAGCCTAGATTTCTCCGTTTCAAACCCTGTAGGTTATTGAACTATACACTGAGTAGTCAGATGATGATGGTCTCTGAACCCATAATAATCTGGCCACTCAGTGTATATCCTATATAATAAAAGGCTAATATGCAAATTGTCCCCTCCATCAGTTTGACCAGCAGGCCAACCACTCATGTCCCTTCCCCCTGGCCAGGCTGTCCGGACCCCACCCATGCACAAATTCATGCACCGGGCCTATATATATATATATATATATATATATATATATATATATATATATATCGCCAATCCTCACAAAAAGCCCCATTGGTGTCCTGTTTGAAAGAAAACAGGCTCAGAGAGGTTCAGTTACTTATACAAGGTCACACAGCATTAAAGCAGAGATTCAGCTCAGACTCTTGGGTTCTACTACCCGTTTATGTTCTTGGGCATAAACAACCTCTCTCTAGGAGATAGGGGTGTGAATGCCTAGCCTGGAGCGGCCACATAGTGCGTGACTGGCTAGCTAAGGGAAGGTTAGTTGGACCTGACTGTGTTGAAGCATTCTAACGGATTCTGAGTTTTAAGCCAGAGCTTCCCTTATCATATACACCTGCCCAGACTATCGAGGTTAGGCCACTCCCTCCTTCCCTGGGCAGCGGCCTGAAGTTGACCATCGTCGAGCAAGGTCAGGCCTTCTTTCTTGAAGCTGACCCTCAGAGAGCAGCTGGCAGGGCAGCTTTTAGACGGAGCCCTGCTGTCCGAGGAAAATCTTTTTTTAAAGGAAACACAAAAAAAGGCAAGTTGAGGATGAAAAGTAAAAGGCCGCCTTGGCAGCTGGCACTCCGCAGGCTGTCGCTGGAACCTGCTCGAGCATGCGGGACCATTCCCCCCCAGCCCCCCACTTCCTTTTCCCAACTGCCGGGTATTGGCAGTTATTTTACGGCATTCCGGGGGCACTTTGAGAAAAACGGTGCTGACAACATGAGTTGTGTGGCTGCTAAAACAAAATGGCCTGAACACAAAACAATTGTAAAACCCTACTTTTACTACGGGTTTTTTGGTTGGTTTTTAGGGATCCTGAAGGTATTCTGCTTTCTAAGGTGTCACGTTCTTTTCTCCTTTGTATTTTAGATAACAGGACGTATCACTTCCAGGCAGAAGACGAGCAGGATTACGTAGCGTAAGTAGTTTTGAGCTAATGGCACCCCGCGCCTCCGTCCTGTATGCCACATGTAAAGATTTCCGTGGTCAACACCGCCCCTGGCGGTTCCCCACGCCAGCTCTCTCCTCCGGGCCAGCCCCACGCTGCTCTCTCTTCTTCATTCGCCTTTCCAGTTACACGGAGGCAGTTTTCTTTCTGGTGGGAAAAGTGTCCAGTGAAACTGAACGAAGAAATTACTTCTCGCCCTAGCCAGTTTGGCTCAATGGATAGTACGTCAGCCTGTGGACTGGAGGGTCCCAGGTTCAATTCCATCCAAGGGCACATGCCTAGACTGCGGGCTTGATCCCTAGTAGGGGGCGTGTAAAAGGCAGCCAATCACTGATTCTCTCTCATCATTGATGTTTCTATCTCTCCATCGCCCTTCCTCTCTGAAATCAATAAAGAAATATATTTTTAAAAAAAGAAAAAAAATCACTTCTCACCAAGAAAGAAGGAGACAGATGCATTCTTCTTGTTCTTATATTTTGTATGCCGTTACTCTAAAATAATTTAAAAGGCTTTTTCTTTAATTGTCAGAAATAGCTACTTTGATTCTCCACCCTTTTGAAATGCAGCCATTCCATTTCACCAAATTTAAATGGTTCCTTCAGGGAATTCATTGTTCTTTATATTCGTATTTTCTGATTATCGTGACAGGCTGCTTTATTTCCTAACTTGTCACCAGCTCTTGAATAAAGAGGCAAAAATTGCATAACGGAAGGAACTCTAAAAAAGAGAGCCATTAGAAGTGGTGTCCAGTCCACTATGGACCCTGGGTGCGTGAGTTATTAGCCTCTCTGGGTTTCATGTTCCTGAGGTATAAGAGGCCCTGGGAGGCAGGTTGGAGGATTGTGTTTAAAAAATTCTAAGTACTTGGCACATAGTATGTGTTTGTAATATTAAATAGGCAGAACATCAGAATGCTTAAGGAAAGCAAAACAGAGACCCTGCAGTGAGTGAAAACTTCAGTAAGCTCAGTGCCAAGGATAACACGTGGTGTCCGGTTCTATAGAATCCAGTCTCTCAAACTATTTTTAACAAATCAATTTGTAGTTTGTAACTTGAGACTAAACTATAAAAAATAATGCATTTTAATTTAAAAGCTACAAATGACATCTTAGAGTGTTGGTTTTGAGGTGTAGTTTTCCACATCACAGTAAAAAAAGATAAAGCTGTGCAAATGCATTTCTCACAACAAACTTAAGGTGAGCTCCACCTAGAGTCAAAGGTATGAATTGCAGCTCACGGACTCCACGTCATTTGGTTTGTCCTTTAATTCCTTCCCATTGCTGTCTCTATTACTACCGGTAATTCAAAACTGTTTGTAGCTAGTCCTTTGTTTCATATCCATTTGATCCTACAAGACACCAAAAAAACTACAGACTCAGTTCTGGACCTCTGTATTCTCTGCTGAGAATAGATATTACCTGACTTTGCAGTCAGTGAGAACAAACTGTGATTGGGATTTCTTCTTAAAAAAATAAATTTGGCTCTTTTTCCTCATCTTTGAAAGTGACACAAGCTCCCTATAGATGGAAAATTATAGGAAGACACAGAGTCAGGCGATCCATCTCTCCATTTCCCTACAAAAGGTCACTCGGGGATAACCAGTATTATCATTTCATGAATTTCTTTCTAGCTGTTTTTCCCGCCCAAACAAAAATATGTAATCCGTACATACATTTAAATCTGTGGTTATATAATGCAATAGTTTTTCTTATTTATTTCACAAAATATTACATTGTGAGCACTTCCCCGAAGTCATTAAAAAATTAGTAAAAATTACATTTCAGTAGCTGGGTTAGTTCAGGCCTTATTAGTCAGCCCTCTGTTGTTGGGCACTTAGGATATCCGATGCACAGGTTGGAGGCAAATGTTTTTTGTTCAGTACATACTGTGATCCTACTGTGTATGCCATTTAATAGCCTTCACTTTTTATTTTATATTAAAATGCCAGCATGTTTCCATATTCATAGCATAAACTTTCTTTTCTTTTTTTCTAATTTTCATTTATTCATTTTAGGGAGGGAGCCAGCGGGAGAGAAACATCAATGTGCTGTTTCGTCCATATACACATTCATTAGTTGATTCCTGTATGTGCCCCGACCGGGGATCGAACCACAACCGTCGTGTATCGGGATGATGCTCTAACTACCTGAGCCACACGGCCAGGGCTCCTGAGCATAAATTTTCACAACCGCTGATGAAATGCCCTGTTTATTTCCACGTCAAGGGCCCTCACTGAGCTGGCCTCCAGAGAACAGATGCCTTTTGCTGAGCTCTTCCCTGCCTCCTGTCACCAGTTCTCTCCCATCCTTGCTTTGGGCTGGTCCCTCGCTGGGTATTCTTCCGTCAGCATCCATGGTTCTGTCCAGATGTCCCTGCAGGTCCTCGGTGACAGAGACTCTGCCTCCCTCGTCTGTTCTTCTCATCACCCATTCTCTCTGACGCGCTGCTTTCCATGCTGTCATCCTTTTTCCTTTAAGTTTAATTCCTTTCCTTCTCTTCCTACTTTATTGTTTGGGGTGCTGTGTCTGTTAGAGTTTCTTGGTGAAGTCAGATTTGTTGCAACGTGAGGAGAAAACAAGTGTCTCCTTCCCCCGTTTGACCACAGATGGATCTCAGTGCTGACAAACAGCAAAGAGGAGGCCCTGACCATGGCCTTCCGCGGGGAGCAGAGCACGGGCGAGAACAGCCTGGAGGACCTGACCAAAGCCATCATCGAGGACGTCCAGCGGCTGCCTGGCAACGACGTCTGCTGCGACTGCGGCTCCTCAGGTCTGTGTCCCCCACGCAGAGCTGGCGTGGTCATCGCCTCCGCTCTTCCTGCGGAAGATGCGTGAGCCAGGGACCTAAAACCCTGCCTCCTTACGGACACGCCCAGCACGGTCCCCAGCGTGAGTGACCCTAGAAAGCTCCCACCGCTCTCCCCACTCGGTCCCCTGCCTAAATGCCATCCTTCCTGGTGAGGCCCAGTGAAATGGCACCAGGGGCAGCGTGGGGAGAGCACTGGGCCTGGATCCATCATCTTGGCTTTGAATCGCCAGTCTTCCCCCTCAACTTCATTTGGTTTTCAATTTAGTATTGAAAGGAAAAATTTTTTTAAAACGTGTCATATTACACTTTTTGCTCTTTCACAAGCTATTGGTGTTTACCATAGGCCCTCGGCCAGATGCAGGCATCTATCTATGTCTTCCATTTAAATCTTCCCCCATAACTCTTTCACGTTGGACCACTGTTGTTTTAGCATCCTCTGCAGTTGGCACACTAAAACTAGATTCTTTGTTTATTCACTATGTCTCCACAATCCTTCCCACAGAACCCACCTGGCTTTCGACCAACCTGGGTATTTTGACCTGCATCGAATGTTCTGGAATCCACAGGGAAATGGGGGTCCATATTTCCCGCATTCAGTCTCTGGAACTAGACAAGCTGGGAACTTCTGAACTCTTGGTGAGTAGTGACCTGTGCTATGGAAGGAAACGTTATGCGTTTATTGCAGTGAATACATGTAGCATAGTGTTTTGAGGTTTCTGTTTCTGGTGAGGATACAGACATCTCCTTCCTGGATGTTGTTTAATTTGCATCGATACTTAAGATGCGAATTTTGTGGTGTGCAGTGTTGATGTTTCCGTTTCCCGTGCGAAGAACTGGTGAGTCACACATTTCCATACTCAGTTCCGCTACCGGCTCTCTCTTCTGGGGGGGGCTTTTTCAGAGCTGTTTTCTTCTTTCGGAATTAGTCTCACATGATTCACTGAAAAGCAGTCAAGAGGGGAAAGCTCTGAACGCCCACATTCACCTTACCCAGGGCTTCTGTTATCCGAAACAGTGACCTAAGAGTTCTTCTCTGTTTTCACTTTTTTGTAAGTTTCTAAAAGTGCACGTGAACTGCGAGTGGCCTGTTAGCTCCTGTCCTAACACCAGTCACTCCCGCCTGGACTCCTTTAGGCAGTGAGGGAAGGCCTGTGCAGGTGTGGGCTTGTCACCTGCCCTCCCCATCATGATTCACCCAAATTTGGGGTCTATTCGGGTCCCCCCAGTACGAAGATCCGGTCGGGCATCTCCCAAAATGCCTGTGGCCACGAGCCCTGTCTTGCACAATGTGAAGGTGGCGGGCCGGGATTCACACTAACTGGTCTCCAACAGTGAGAGCGCAGGGCGTGAAACAGGCTCCAGCTCAGACCCAAGGCCCTCGAGCCAAACCTGAGCGAGTGAGCCTGGCTCCACAGCCGGAAGCCCAGCTCCTCGGGAGCTTGTCTGGCGCCCCGCACCCCAGAGTCAGCCACCAGCCAGCAGCCGTGTCCTCTGAGCACCCCTCAAGCAATGGGGGGCTGTCTTGGGTGTAGGAGCCCCTTGATTTAGGAAGTAGGAGACGTAGGAAGTATTCTGGTCCCGGCTCCCTGGTCACTCAGCACCGGAGGGGAAAGGCTCAGGGCTAACACTGAAACTTGCTCCTCTCGTGTGGGTCTCCTCGACTCATCAGTGAGACCCAGTGTGACAGCCAGAAACAGGATGGACTCAGGCCTTTCCCCAGAGACGGCTGTCGTGGACGCTTCTTACACTTTCTGTTGATTCCCACGTTCTCTGAACGGCCAGAGCACCTTCAGGGTAGATTTTTGGGGTGAGGTTCTTTAACCCAGAAGCATGGAGCTTCTTCATTAGCTGCCTGCTGCATCTCTTTTTTTTTAAATCTTCACCTGAGGATATTTTTCCATTGCCTTCAGATAGAATGGAAGGGAGGGAGGAGGAAAGGGCAGGAGGGAGGGAGAGAACGAGAGTCATCAATTGGTTGCCTCCTGCTCATGCTCCGACAGGGGCCAAGGAACAATATGAGCCCTTGACTGGAAGTCAAACCCACACCCCTTCGGTTTGTGGGCTGACACTCCAACCACTGAGCCACACCGGCCGGGGCGGCATCTTAATTTGTATCCCCCATATAAAGAAGCCCTAAATTCTTTTCTGTCTAATTAGAGTAAATCCCCTCAACCAAAAATGAAGCACGGCGGTGGTTGCAGAGCCAGTGCTGTTCAGTAAGCATTTAACCTAGATCCCTATGTGGAGCCTGCCGTGTCCGATTCAGATGGTGTGTGTGTGTGTGTGTGTGTGTGTGTGTAGAACCACATCCTATTTTGTTCCAGCGCTTACCACACTGTATTTGTAAAAACCATTAGTTTTCTTACCTCTAGTCAGTTAGCTCCTCCGGGACGGAACATGGAAATCCCTTCTCTGTGTTCCCAGCACTGAGGCCTAGCACGTAGTAAGTGCTCAGCAAATACCTGTCGACCAGGTGGATGGATGGTTCGTATCCTGAGTCAGGTGAAGGAAGGCACGCCATCAGCAGTAGTGGGGAACTTTTAGTGGTAACGAGCTCGCTGCGTTGTGTCTGTTACAGCTGGCCAAGACCATCGGGAACAATAGTTTCAATGACATTATGGAAGCCAATTTACCCAGCCCCTCACCGAAGCCTACCCCGATGAGCGACATGTGAGTACTTCCAACGTATTGAATTCTTTACCATCTGTCATTGTTTTTCAATCCTCCCAAAAAATCATCTTAGTGGTTATAGGACCCTCCCCACCACCACCACTACCATCTCCCAAGAGGAAACCCCATTATGAGGAATGAGGAAAAAGCAGAGCAAAGAGACGTATTTCGAAACACGCTTGTGGAACGAACGCCGGGTTATTTTCAGCATCGCCTCCCCCTGGGGAGTCGCTAGCGGCTGCTTGGAGGGTAAAGCGTCCTGAGGACGATTCTCTCAGTCACGCCTGTTGTGATAAACAGGAGACGCAGCAGCAGGGGGAGATGCCTATCGGGTTGGTAAAGGCCCAGATGCATGGCAGCCCCCGCGGCAAGCCTGTGGGGGAGCAGACGTCCCGGAGTCCCCGGGGCGGCTGCTGGGGTCCGGGTGGCCCTGCCCGTGAGGAGCGCCCCCTGAATCGGTCACAGTCAGGACGGTGTTTACCTTTGACTCAGGCCCACTTCGAGGGGGTTCGTTCCCGTTGTGTCAGAGAGGAAGATGGGCTTCTATCTGATGACACGCTTCACGGCTGGCTGGCTGGCCTGGCCTGGAGAGGGGGAGGGGGCGTAGGAATGAGTGCATGAATCCCTCTGCTCACAGACATGTTGTCCAGACTCAGGGAACTGAATTGTGGGCACGTTTGCTGATCTATCCCTCACGTTTGAACTCGCACAATTTACTGTCTGGACTCAGACACCAAATAGATTTGGACAGGGACAAATACATAACCATGCACTTCCTTGAAATTGTGTTTGCTTGAAGAAGCCCGGGAAAAGACTAGTACCCAGCAACCTTAAGGGCTTGGTCCGGGCGGTGTGACTGTGAGACCCCTCAGTAAACCCCTTCTGGTATCATTTTTAGTTTTGAGTCAAGTGCATCTTTAAACCTATTCAAAAACTTTCACATTGACCTTGCACTTGAAATTTGTTTAATCCTGTGGGTGACTGGGAATAAAGATAGCATTCTTCTCGCAATCAGCGAAGGTTTTGTGAAGCAGACGCCCGCCTACATGTTAGACCAGCCCCTCCTGGGTGGTTATGCGGGCACCAAATTCGCAAAACTATTATGGGACACATCCAAGCAACACGGTTCTTCCGCTCTGAACTCGGCAGACCTCCCCATAGGTCTTTAATGGCATATCTTAAACCGAAATAACTTCTCAAAAAGCAGCGTGATTCCGCAAAGAGGTGACCCTCTCTCAGCCCTGGGAAATGACGCTGCTCACCTCACGCTCTGTCTAGGACCGCGCGGAAGGAGTACATCACGGCGAAGTACGTGGACCATCGGTTCTCCAGGAAGACCTGCTCCTCTCCGTCGGCTAAGCTGACCGAGCTGATGGAGGCCGTGCGGTCCCGGGACCTGCTTGCCCTCGTCCAGGTCTACGCGGAAGGCGTGGAGCTCATGGAGCCGCTGCTGGAGCCCGGGCAGGTGAGGCCGCGCTGGCGCCATCGAATCGAGGGGAACATGGGCCGTCCCTTTCAGCGATGACTCATTATTACAATGAGGCTGTCACACACCAAGGGCCCCGTCGAAATCAGGACAATCGGAGAGGGGAGGGGGATTGTTACTAATTATTTGGGGGTAATGATGTAAAAGAAATGGCTCTAGCCGGAACCAGTTTGGCTCAGTGGATAGAGCATCAGCCTGCGGGCTGAAAGGTCCCAGGTTCGATTCCGGTCAAGGGCATGTACCTTGGTTGTGGGCACATCCCCAGTAGGGGGTGTCCAAGAGGCAGCTGATCGATGATTCTCTCTCATCGATGTTTCTAATTCTCTATCCCTCTCTCTTCCTCTCTGTAAAAAAATCAATAAAATATTTTTTTTTTAAAAAAAGAAAAGAGCCGAAACCGGTTTGGCTCAGTGGTAGAGCGTCGGTCTGTGGACTGAAAGGTCCCGGGTTCGATTCCGGTCAGGGGCATGTACGTTGGTTGCGGGCACATCCCCGGTAGGGGGTGTGCAAGAGGCAGCTGGTCGATGTTTCTCTCTCATCGACGTTTCTAGCTCTCTATCTCTCTCCCTTCCTCTCTGTAAAAAATCAATAAAATATATTTAAAAAAGAAAAGAAAAGAAAAGAAAAGAAACGGCTCTAGACCAAGTAGGACATGCGACCGCCTGTTTATACTTACCTGTCCTTTTCAGGAGCTTGGGGAGACCGCCCTTCATCTTGCAGTCCGAACTGCCGACCAGACATCTCTCCATTTGGTTGACTTCCTTGTCCAAAACTGGTATGGTTTCTGTTTCTTCTGAATGGGCCTTGTAAGTTAGCACAGGCCAGTCCTGTTAGCAGCCGCGATCAGTCATCAGCATGCCCTTCTGGAAAGAGCCAGATACTACTTTAGGCTTTGCAGGCCATGAGGTCTCTGTCACAGATGTTCAACACTACCACTGCAACAGGAAAAAAAGCAGCCAGAGGCAGTATGCAAATGAGTGTGCGTGGGCATGTTGCAATAAAACTTTATTTACAAAAACAAACGAAGGGCCAGAGAAGGCCTGCAACTGTGGTTCACCAACCCCTGATCCTATCTCTGGGTCCAAAACCTGCTGCACTAGGGAGGTTGGGAAAGAAAAGACTTAACAGGGAAGGTCCACAAGATGTTCATTGTAAGACAGCAATGTGTGGCTGATTTGGACTTGGGATGTGCTAATAGGAGTATAATATTCAGCACAGGAGGTTTGGACTTGCTGGGTTCTTCATGTGGTAGATCTGTAAGCCACAGATTTTGAGGAGGAACCGGGTGAGCAAAACCGTGAGGGCGATCCAAGCCATGCTGTGTGAATGGCCAGGCCCCTTAGAGGTGCCGTGGTCAAGAGCATTGGCTAAGAACACACGTTTCCGGCATTTACATGGCTCCATCATCCATGTCTTGGTAATCTCAAACACACACACACTACGTCCTCTCTGTGCCCAAGTGTTTTCATCGATAAAGTGAACGTTGTGATAGCACCTTCCCATCAGGGGGTTGTGAAGGTGACATGAGCGAGGACAGGTGAAGGGCTGAGAGACAGTGTCTGTCTCACAGTACACTCGGTGCTGACTACTGTCGTCACGTGTTCCTTGTCAGTTTGGGTGAAATGTTAGAACATCCTAAGTTTATAACAAACAGGTCTGAGATTTGACTCAGCTGTTAGCCCAGGCATAGTGGCTCACCCCACAGTGTTTGAGCTCGAGAGGCAGCCGTTTTTCCCGCCCGCTCTGGTTTTTCAGTGGGAACCTGGACAAGCAGACGGCCCTGGGGAACACGGCCCTGCACTACTGCAGCATGTTCGAGAAGCCCGAGTGCCTGAAGCTGCTGCTCCGGAGCAAGCCCACCGTGGACGTGGGTGAGCACGTGCGGGGCTCAGCAGCCGGTGGGACCTGAGCTTGCCTGCTGCCCTGTAATCTGACCGTTGTCTCCGCCTGTGAGAGGTCTGTCCTAATCACACACGTGTGTTTACCCTATTTCAGTGAACCAGGCTGGAGAAACTGCCCTCGACATAGCAAGGAGACTGAAAGCCACCCAGTGTGAAGATCTGGTAAGCAGCTCTGTGTGGCTCAGTGGGTAGAGCATCAGCCTTCGGATTAGAGGGTCCCAGGTTCAATTCTGGTCAAAGGCACATGCTCTGGTTGTGAGGTCAATCCGCAGTAGTGGGCATGCAGAGGCAGCGATCAGTGATTCTCTCTCATTGATGTTCCTATCTCCCTCTCCCTTCCTCTCTAAAATCAATATATATATATTTTTTATTATTATTTTTTTTTTTTTTTAAAGAAAAAGATGTGTTAAGCAGGTGTGGCCATGAGGTGCGGGTGTCTAACAGACATCAGCTGCCTGAAGTGGCGTTCTCTGGAACTGGAGATATTAGTAAAAGAAGCAATTTTTTTTTTTTTTTAACTTTGGCTAAAGAGATTCCGACAAGCACCGTGGCTGCATTTGGAAACACGATAAATGTGTCCCCTGCCTGTCCTTGGCGTGCAGCTGTGATGGGGAGCTGGGAGGCGTGTGAGGGGCGGTGTGGCCGCCAGGCTCAGGGCCGCGGTCATTCGGCTTCCTCCGTGGCTCTCAGTCAGAAAGACCTATCTAGGCAGCCAAACAGTCTAGCGGGTCAGGTGCCGAGCACACTGGTCTTGAAACATTAAGCACGCGGCTCTCCCCCCTGCCATGTCCTTGCACACACTCACCTCTTCTGACCCCACCGGTCCCTGCTCACAGCTCCAGGCCGCTGCAGACCACGATGCCCATAACCCGGGGAAGGGTGAGATAGGAAAGGTAGGTTCCCTGCCCGGGCTCCAGGCCCGCGGTGGCGCTTTTCTGTTCCCGAGAGGCTCCTGCGAGGAAGTCTGGCTGCCCCGTCCCCGTGTGTGACTAAGAACGGGGGGACGTGGGCTGAAAGGGGACTGTCTGATCTGAAAGGCCCGCCCCTCGCACTTTCCTGACTGTGATTCTGCCTTCCAGCCAAGATCTTGCAGTTTTGAGACTCATTTTAACTTTAATAATATGTAAGAAGTCTTTGCACCCTGGAGAACAGTCACGCTCGCTGTCAGACTAAAATTGACCAGGCCTGGAATTCCCGGCAGTTCCTCTGAGCGGCCCGCCGGCCCAGCGCGGACGGCCAGGGGTTTGCTCGGGAAGCCGCCGCCGCTGCTGGTTCACGGGGAGCCGGGACCAGGCGGGGTTTGCTCGGTGTCTCTGTGACGTCGGGGTGTTTGGCGTCGGAATGACCGTGGCTGCGCCCGCCGTTCCTTTCAGCTTTCCCAGGCCAAGTCCGGGAAGTTCAACCCGCACGTGCACGTGGAGTACGAGTGGAACCTGCGCCAGGAGGAGATGGACGAGAGCGACGACGACCTGGACGACAAGGTGAGAGTGAGTCCCCGCTCCTCTGCCCGTCTGCCGAGACTGAGCGAGGCCGCGCCGGCTGGGACCTGCTGCACCGGCGCCACGGTCCCGGCTCAGACCCTGTGCTCCTCTGGGTCCCACGTAGCAGCTGCCTCAGTCGGGGGTCTCCAGAGAAACAGAGCCGTCGGGACGTGTGTCCCTGAAGAGAGCGCATGGGATTGCTTTCAGGGGGTTGGCTCACACGTGCCTGAGGGCTGACGAGTCCAAAATGTATGGGAAGGCCCTAACCGGTTTGGCTCAGTGGATAGAGCATCGGCCTGCGGACTGAAGGGTCCCAGGTTCGATTCCGGTCAAGGGCATGTACCTTGGTTACGGGCACCCATCCCCAGTTGGGGGAAAGAATCTTTCAAAAAAATCGGGACTTTTTTTTAAAAACACACAGGACGAGGGACAAATTGTTAGAAATCGGGACTGTCCCGCCAAAAGCGGGACATCAGGTCACCTTAAATTTAGAGGCAACAGGTCATCCTGGTAACCGCGGAAACCCCAGTAATGGGAGTTGAGGAGTGCTCGCAGGACCCAGCAGTGAAGACCTTGTCAAGACCTTGGCAGTGGAGAGGGCTCCTAAGGGCAGGGAGGAGCGGGCGGGCAGAGGGAGGAAGAATGCATCCTCCCAGGAAGGGAGAGCGTGTGTGCAAAGGCCCAGAGGTCATGCTGGAGCCCGGATGTGAGGGAGGTTAGAGCTCAGCGTGTGAGGCCACTGCGCGCGGGCTGGGCGGAGAGAGGCCGGAGGCGGCCACGGAGTCAGGCAGCCCGGCTCGGGAAGCTCCGTGGACCGCGTTTGACCTTTTGGCTTTGGGTAAAGGCAGTGAATTTCTCAAACTCGCACCAGTGGCTGTGAGAAGCCGACAGGGATTTCTGGTGGGAAGGGCATGTTTCCTACCAGCCCTGCGTCAGTGCGGAAAGCGGACTGAACGAGGCGGAATCGGGCTGTTCTGGGGGGCCATTGCTTCTGTGGGAGCTGGGGGGATCCGTGCACAGCCGTGGCCCTGGCAGAGGTTCCTGACTCGGAAAGCCGTGGATGCTAAAGCTGTCACCAGGATGCAGATCCAGGAGGTGGGGGTGGGCCTGCAGGTCTGAGTCAGCATTGAGTGTCAGTCAAAGCCCAGGGGTGTGGGTGAGGTTGCTTCTCAGAGGGTGCACAGGGGAAGAGAGGTGAGGATTGAGAATCCCAGCTTTAGCCGGGACCGGTTTGGCTCAGTGGATAGAGCGTCGGCCTGCGGACTGAAAGGTCCCGGGTTCGATTCCGGTCAAGGGCATGTACCTTGGTTGCAGGCACATCCCCAGTAGAGATCAATGATTCTCTCTCATCAATGTTTCTAACTCTCTATCCCTCTCTCTTCTTCTCTGTAAAAAAATCAATAAAAAATATTTAACAACAACAAAAAAAAGAGAATCCCAGCTTTAAATGGCTGACCACGAAGGAGCCGGTAATGGCCCGTTGTTCGAATGCTGGTGACCATGGCCTGCACCAGAGGGACTTGTGGATCAAAGGCTAGACCTAGCAGACCTTAAGCTTCTGGCGCTGCTGAGCCCTAACCAGTGTCCCCCTAACGTGACCCTGGTGATGGGGACACGAGGAAGGTCTGCGTCCGTCCCTGTCTTCTCGGGCCGGCGACGCGGGTCCCCAGGAGCCCGCCCGCTGAGTCCGGAGGGCTGTCTCACCCTCCGCCCTGTTCTCTCCCCTCCAGCCGAGCCCCATCAAGAAGGAGCGCTCACCGCGCCCCCAGAGCTTCTGCCACTCCTCCAGCATCTCCCCCCAGGACAAGCTGGCGCAGCCGGGGTTTGGCGCCCCGCGGGACAAGCAGCGGCTCTCCTACAGCGCCTTCCCCAACCAGATCTTCACCTCCACGAGCACCGACTCGCCCACATCGCCCACCTCGGAGGCACCTCCGCTGCCCCCTCGAAACGCCGGCAAAGGTACGGGCTCTGAGAAGCGCCTCGTGGCTCCATCCTCGGAGCGAGGAGTCACCCAGCCTGTGGGTGGAAGTCCCAGGTATGTGTGGGTGGCAGCCTATTATGGAAGGGGATGCCAGCACCAGCAGACGGTGTTGTGGGCACGCCACACGCATTCTGTGTGAACCTCAACGGCAGTCCTGTCTGGGGTGTGCTCTTCGCACCCATTTTGCAGATATGGGAACTGAGGCTTAGGGAGGTAGAGTGGCTTGTCAAGGTCGTGGAGCTGGTAAGTGGTAAGAGTTCCGATTCAATCCAAGGTCCACAGAGGATCCAAGACCTGGGCTCTTTCGTAAGAGGATTTTTGTTATGTAAAAGGGGCTTCCCCCTAGACCAGCACGCCTCTCTTCTGAAGATGGTGTGGCAGCAGCATTGCTTACAGGCGGAGCCCTGGAGGCCCCAGACCCAGTCTTTCCATTTCCTGTTCACAGCGAGATGGGGGCGACAGTGGCTGGTCGTGGGAACTGGGGGACCGTGGCTCAGAGATGCTGAGTGAGTGGCCTACGGCTCTCGGCTGTGAGGGCGCCCCCCAGGCCCTGTGTGACCTGAGCCCCTGTGTGATCTCACCCTCCCGTCTCTCTCGATGAGGCAGGCCCTGCGGCAGAATCCTGCCCGGAGGAGGGGACGGAGCAGGCGTATCGGATGCCCCCGCGGGGCTCATGCCGGGGCCACCGCCCTGTTCTCTAGCAACCAGTGCTTGTCCTGTGCCCCGGGGTCCACAGAGACCGTCCTGAGCAGGAAGTCAGGTGTTCCCCCACCGGTAAGGTGACCAGACATCCCGCTGTGGACGGGACAGTCCCGACTTGTAACAATTTGTCCCGCGTCCAATTTTTGAAAAGTCGGGACCTTTTTAAAAACGCTGCGGGACAAATTGTTGAAAATTGGGACTGTCCCGCCATAAAGCGGGACGTCTGGTCACCTTAACCAACGGGAATGCCCACATCCCAGGGCCAGGCAGCCGTGGAAGCCCAGGGGCCCCGGGCCGGAGCCGGGCTGAGTTCTCGGCCAGGACTCCCCCCGCACAGCCCAGCGCAGCGGCTCACGCGGCTTCGCGGCCGCGCCGCGCACAGTGCGGGCCTGTGGCAGCCACACTGGGGCCATTTTCTGGGAAATGTGAGCTTTATTCAGGACGGTGTTTGTTCAGAGCTCATTCTCCATTGAGATAGCGTTCTAAATGGGAGCTGTGTTCTCGGAGACCCCGGATGGCCTCATAGATCATAAACTAGCGGGGGAAAGTGAAACAGAGGCTCTGGTGTGGGCCGTTCTCAATGAAGATGACCAGTGACCGTGACCACGGTGACAGCAAGTGTGAGCCAGAAGGTTAGCCGGCAGTGTTTTCTTTTAGCTGCTCCCCATGTTTGCTGGCACGTACCCACATAAGGCACCCAAGTCCCCTGTCAATCACCGACGGTGGGTTGGGCCTTCGCTCTGGGCTGCTGCTGCTCACCTGGGAGGAAACGCCCCAGCAGGGGTACGGCCTGGTGAGCCGCCTTCTCGGAAAGCTCGCTGGGTCATGTGCCATGCACTTGGGAAGCCGTCATGCTTCCAGCGAGTTCTTTTTTTTTTTCTTTTTTCTTTTTTTAATATTTGATCATTTCTATAACCGTAAACACTTTATTATTATTATTATTATTGACTTTTTAACAGAGAGGAAGGGAGAGGAGAGAGATAGAGAGTTAGAAACATCAATGGAAGAGAGACATCAACCAGCTGCCTCCTGCACACCCCACACCTGGCATGTGCCCGCAACCAATGTACATGCCCTTGACTGGAATCGAACCTGGGACCCTTCGATCCATAGACGGACGCCCTATCCACTGAGCCAAACCGGTTTCGGCTAGAGCGAGTTCTTGGAGAGCGAGCGTTGCTGAAGGTTGGCTGGTGCTCGGTGCCGAGGGGGCCCCCCTGGCTTGTGGCTCTTCCTTTCCCCCCGTTTCATCCTGTTGAACCAACAGACACGTTTACGTGAGAGCCAGGATGTCCTGCCTGGGTCGCTCGGCTGCCCACTTCCCGGGGCGCGTCCCGCTGAGGCCTCTGCTGGCGGAGATCCCTGCCGTGACGGCAAGGCCGGCTCTGAAGGGTGGGGGGGGAGACAGACACTGAAGTTCAAGTCCCCGCCAATCCCGGGACTGAGGGGGACCGTGGAATCATGCCGAATCCCGCTCAGGAATACTTTCCGGGAACTCCAGCTGCCTCATCAAAATGCAAGGACGTTTGACTGAATTGCCTCCGAGCAAAGCCTCCTTGAGCTCGGGCAGAGGGCAGAGCTGTCAGCAGCGGGAGACCCAGGGCCCCTGTGGCGGTCCTGGAGCCTCGACAGGCGCGCTGGCTGCTCCCCTGTGCGGCGGAGGCCCCGCGGGATGCGGTCAGAGCCGCGAGCCAAGTGAGCAGCCGTCTCTCGCCGCGCCGCTCCCCGCCCCCTGCGCGCTCCTTAGGACCAGATGGGCATTTCCAGGCCTGCCGGGTTCACGGCCTCCTCTCTCACTAACATCAGGCCATAGGGCCAGGACATCCGAGCAAGAGGATGCCGGAAGGCCAGGCCCGTCCGCAGCCATTGCGCAGCGAGGAGAGCCCTGGGGAGGGGGAGGGGCTTGGGGTCACTGGGGGCTGCAGTGGGACAGAAAATGAACAGGGGCCTTAGGACGTGTCCGACCAGATCTCGTCTCTCCCTCTACGTGTCGGGGAAGACGGTCCATCTCTTCCGGCCCTGCTGGTGGAATTGCCCTCGGAAGCCAGGGAGACGGTCCAGGAGAAAGGCTGTCGGGAAGCAGAGCCCTGGGCTGCTGGGAGGCTCCTGCGGGATTGGGCTGCGGCTCTGGTGCCGCTAGAATCTGGAGAGTGGGCGAGCACCGTGAGACTGTCCCCCAGAGCAGGCCCTTGAAAACAGACACTAGACCCTAACCTGTTTGGCTCAGTGGACAGAAGGGTCTCAAGTTCAGTTCCAGTCAAGGGCACGTACCTTAGTTGCGGGCACATCCCCAGAAGGAGGTGTGCAGGAGGCAGCTGATGGATCTTTCTCTCCCATCGATGTTTCTAACTCTATCCCTCCCCTTCCTCTCTGTAAAAAAGCAATTTAAAAAAAAAAAAAAAAGTACCTCTTCTTTAAAAAAGAAAAGAAAACAGACACCAGTGCTTCCAACTTAACACTGTTTTTAAGTAACTGTAAGCTACGGACCTGCCTCTCTATCCCAGCGTGCGATTCCATGTCATATGCTGCGGCCAGGCAGCCGCTGAGCTGGGACCGGTGTGGACACTGATGAGGAGGAAGGGGCATTCAGCTCAGCCTGGCGTGGGGCGGGGCAGGGCTCGGCGGGCGCCGCGCTGCTGGCCTGGGCCTCTGCAGCTAACGCTGTGCCGCTGGGGTTCCCCTGCCGCGCGGGAGTCCTGGCCGGTCTGCGCCGGCTTCCGTGTGTCCGCACACTCCACCCCAAGGTGCCTCTGTTTCCCCATCTCAGCGCCGTCCTTCCACGCAGTTCCTCTGAGTGACCCATTGTCTTCATCCTTTAAAGCAGTGGTGGGCAAACTCAACAGAGGCAAGTAACAGCACAACGATTGAAATTTCTTTGGAGAGCCACATATTTTAAACTTAAACTTTTCTAACACCACTTCTTCAAAATAGAACCGCCCAGGCCGTGGTATTTTATGGAAGAGCCACACTCAGGGGGCCAAAGAGCCACATGTGGCTCGCGAGCCGCAGTTTGCCGAGCACGGCGTTAAAGTAACAAAAGTTCTACTCTCTTAAGCGCTATACTGGGAAAACCCTGGGAAAATGGCCATCCGCACTGCCCACAGCTGTACAGGAGCGGCCTGTGTCGCTGACATCGGGCGGCGTGTTAGAATACTGACGCTACACCGAGATTGTCAGGAAGTGTTCATCCTCTTCTGGGCCTTGTTTTCCTTTGAGTAAGTTACATCTTAGTTGGTCTCCCCGCATGGAAGACCTGGGTTTCTGTTTTGCCAACAACCAGAGGCATGAGGACACTGGAAAGGAATCTGGCTGACTTAGCCACAGCCCTGCCTTAGCCCGGAACACGCGGGCGGTGGGAGGAAGGCCCGTGGATCTGGCTCTGAGGAAGCTGACGGCAGGAGGAGTGGCAGGCCCGCTCCGGCGCAGGCAGAGAAGCTAGTGACGTGGGTCCTCGTGGGAGTTCAGAGATAACAGCAGTGGCTCCGGGCGGAGGGCTGGGTCCCAGGAGGCGTGCTGGGGTGACCTTTAAGCCAGCATCCTGCAGGCAGAGAAGCCAGAGGCTGCGGTGGCGCCGAGAGCGGGCCAGAGTCCCTCCGCCGATCCCTGCAGGGACTGGCAGTGTCCCCCGTTCCGAGCCGCAGTCTCTGACGGCATTGCGGGACGAAGGTGGGTTCCAGGGGGCGGGGTGAGACTCGTCTGCGGGCCAGCACCCAGCGCTCGGGACGCAGGAGCTCCACAGGACTCAGGAGTGGAGGGGGAGGTTTGACAGGCATGCTGGTTGCGATTCTAGGAATGAATTTTTTTTTTTATTTTAATATCTATATGTGGGTGTAGTTGGGCAGTTTTTCTGGATTTGAGTGGATAGATTTCCTGGCTTTTAAAGATGGAGCCTTATCGGAGGAGGTTGAATTCAAACTATTCACCCACTAGCTCAGTGTTAAGTTACTGGATCCAGCCTACTGGCCACCAGAACCTGGTGGTGAGACAGGCCATCAGCATGTAAACAAGCTGTCCTCACAGAAGCTCTACTGATGGGCTGACGTGGTGTGAGGAACAGTCTCTTCCTGTTGAAATGATCCTAGAGGCTCGGTTTGGCTCAGTTCGTGGTTGCACGACCCTGGCCTGATGGCCCCTGAACTCGCCTGCACACAGCGCTGCTGTTCAGACATCGCTCCCTTAGCAAGGTGACATTTGGTTCCTGGCAGGATCTGGAACCCATTGAATGACCTTTTGGGTGCAGTGCCCCAGCGCATCCCTAGGTGGCGATAGAGATGAAGTTGCTGTCCATCCAGTCCCCATTTATTTCCAGGAGGAAGTAACACTTCCTCACCCAGCACTCATTGCTGCCCTGGCTCTGGGGACCTGCAGCTTCCTGGGAGGGGGTGAGGACCTCGCTGTCCCAGAGACCTGGGGTGTGGTCCCAGCTCGCCCCGAGTGCCTGTCACCCTGACGTCCCCAGGTCCCCACTTCCCTGGCTGCGCAGCTGGGGGCCGTAATTCCCCACCCACATACTCTGCAGGGTCTTCATGAAAATCAAGGGCAGTAGCCTCTGCGGACACTTTGGAAAAGTAAAAGCTTCAGACAAGCGCAGGGGTGCGGTAACAATGACTGCTGTTTCAGAGATAAAGTGGTCCTGAGGGTGCCCTGACAGGGCCATAGTTGGGCGTTGATGTGGGGTAACGGTCGGCTCCGAGGTGCAGGACCCCACAGGACGGAGAGAATCAGAGGCCAGGAGGTTAACGACTTTTACTGACTTTGAGAAACAAAATTGCCGAGACCGGTTTGGCTCAATGGATAGAGCGTCGGCTTGGGGACTGAAGGGTCCTGGGTTCGATTCCGGTCGGGGGCATGTACCTTGGTTGTGGGCATATCCCCAGTAGGGGGTGTGCAAGAGGTGGCTGATCGATGACTCTCTCTCATTGATGTTTCGAACTCTCTATCTCTCTCCCTTCTCTGTACAAAATCAATAAAATATATATTTTTAAAAAAAAAAAAAAAAAAAAAAAATGGCCAGCGAGACAGGCCATCAGCACCTAAAGTGGATGTCGATACTGGTCAGTAATTGATCACGGGGAACACCACGCTGACATCACCAGGGCCAAGGCCGAGGCCAGCAGATACTAAGCTTTTCTTTGACGCGCAGAATGTAAACAGCTCTGGGAGCCTTTCTGGATCGCCGGGTGCCCACCGTCCTGTGTCCACATGTGGTGTGGCCGCGTTCTCAGCTTTTCTCTGTTTCTCTCCTTTTTTATTTACTTTTAATGTTTGTGGGAGCAGTTATTCATGAGCACAGTTAAATGTCTACATGGTGACCGTCTCAGAGAGACGTGTGTCCAGTGCCTGTGAGTACTGCCTGGCACGCCCCAGCACTTCAGTGTCACTTTCCAGAAACAAAACTAACCACAAACATGTTTTTTTTTCTTAAAACATGAGTTCAAAAACGTCAGCCTTTTTGCAGTAATGGGGTGTGTGTGTGTGTGTGATGTTCATAAGATGACTGCTATCCTGTCTTTGTCTCTGAAGGAACTTGAGTCTTAAATCTGTACAAATCAATGTCTAATGTACGTAACCTATTGAGGTTTCTAATATAAGAGGCGGTTTATGAGGTCCAGAACAACAATCAGAATTGGAGGGGGGAAAAGAGTTTGGGGATCTCTTTTTTCTTCTGAGTGATTCTTTTTACCTTAGCCTCCTCCATTATTTACACGGGCCGTTAAAAAGCGCGGGCCCTGACAGGGTGGTTCAGCTGGATTGAGCATCCTCCCGTGGGCCTAGGGGAGCGCATGCCTGGATTACCGGCTCGGTCCCTGTAGGGGGCAGGCAGGAGGCAGCAGGGGGATGTTTCTCTCTCTCTCTCTCTCTTTCCTCTCTCTCTCTTTCTCTCTCTCCTTCTCTTTCTCTAAAATCAGTAAAAATATATTTTCTAAAAAGTTGGACTTAAAGAAAAAGTCATGGCGGAAAGGAGAGTCCGGTGCTGCTGTGGCTCAGCGCCTCCTCCCCGGGTTCTGCCATGGTTCCAGCGACTTACCATGTAAAGCACGTGTCTTCCGTTTCCCGTTGTACCTAAGTGATCTCAGGGCATCGGCATGTCATGCTGGCGGGCATCCTGTTTCTTAAAGACACACACTCACCTTTCCTTGTTGTCGCTGCTTCTCACCAGCCGTTTTTAGAAGTCCTGTCTGCGTCGCTGGGTTGGTGAGCGTGGCCACCTTGGGCCTGCGCTTCCCTCCCTCCCCATGTCGGACCACCATCGACGTGAGGATGACTGCACACGGGCTGTTTGACAAGTGAATGACTGCACACGGGCTGTTTGACAAGTGAATGATTGCACACGGGCTGTTTGACATGTGAATGACTGCACACGGGCTGTTTGACATGTGAATGACTGCACACGGGCTGTTTGACTTGTGAATGACTGCACACGGGCTGTTTGACTTGTGAATGATTGCACACGGGCTGTTTGACATGTGAATGACTGCACACGGGCTGTTTGACATGTGAATGACTGCACACGGGCTGTTTGACATGTGAATGACTGCATACGGGCTGTTTGACATGTGAATGACTGCACACGGGCTGTTTGACATGTGAATGACTGCACACGGGCTGTTTGACGTGAATGACTGCACACGGGCTGTTTGACATGTGAATGATTGCACACGGGCTATTTGACAAGTGAATGACCACACGGGCTGTCCGATGAGCCCGGCGCTCACCTTCCCACCCATTCGGTGCCTTTCCAGGTCCCCCCGGCCCGCCTTCCACGCTCCCACTCGGCATGCAGTCCTCCGGCGGCGGCACCTCCACCCTGTCCAAGAAGCGGCCCCCGCCGCCGCCCCCCGGGCACAAGAGAACCCTGTCGGATCCTCCCAGCCCACTACCTCACGGGCCCTCCAGCAAAGGCGCGGTTACCTGGGGTAGGTCGCTGGGGAGTCAGGGAGGGAGGTTGGGGGCAGAGGCCACGTAGCCCACTCAGACCCGCCTTTCAGCGGTGCGGCTGGAATTCCAAACCGGCCTGTCTGGCTGCGGCTGCGCACCTGCACCCCTCCTGTGAGCAGGTGACGCAGGGAGGGAACAGGTGCTGCAGGGGGGAGACAGGTGCCGCGGGGTGGGGGACAGTTATTGCAAGGGAGGGCAGGTGCTGCTGGGGGAGGGGGCATTTGCCGCAGGGAGTGGGGAGAGAGGGCTGAGGGATAGAGACATGAACACATAATGTCTTTGGAGGATGGAGGTCACCTCAGTGGCCAGAGAACATTCTGTCCGGGAGGCCCAGCGCCGCCCCCTGCCTCTGGTTCAGGGAGAGAGGTGATGGGTGGTTTAGCGCATGTGGGTCCTAGCTCTGACCCTCACCAGCTACTCAGCCTGGGGCTTGACTGTGTCCCCTCCTGCGGAAGGGAGACGGTGGAGGGCTGTTGTGTCCCGGGAAGGATTACTGTGAGCACTGAGCACAGAGCCCGCGCACAGTAGGCGCTCAGTGACCGGTAGCGGCCATTGCTGCGTTACCATGGGGGCGCCGTGTGGTCACGGAAGTAGGTGGCTGTGGTCAGTCTTTCCAGGCCCTCTGGAACCTCAGGGTGCCTGCCTGCCACACCCACATCCCCACGTCCCGTGTCTCTGTCGGGGCTGCCGCGTTCAACGTTTCCTTTTCCCTGCAGGTAACGACATGGGCCCATCCTCGTCCAGCAAGACCACAAACAAGTTCGAGGGGCTGTCTCAGCAGGCGAGGTAAGCCCGCATGTCCCGCTGGGCGTGTGGCTGCGGGGGCGGGCGGCACCACGGAGATGGGCATTGGTGATGGTCTACCCCACGTGGCCCGTGCTGTGGGCCTGGCGCTGCCGGCCCGGCTGGGCGTGGACAGCTGTCCTCCATCAGGGCTCCAGGCGGACGGCCCGCACGCCCCTGAGTCAGGCTGCCGGAATGGGCTCTTATTTTCAGTTTTCACATGAAGTCCTTTGGTCCTGGTACTTTCCCTCTGGGCTCAGGGGCGGGAGGTCACTTAGGAGGACGAGGGCTCTGAGTCCAGCAGAGCTGGGTCTGGATTTCCGTGTCCATCACCACCAGCCTCGCTCGGGGCCTCGGCCGGTCACCGCGGCCGCCGCCTCTGACAGTGGGGCCGGCGGGGTTACCTCTGGGTGCGACGCCGGGACGGGACCCAGCTGCTTTCACCAGGTGCCCTGAGAGGCTTGGGAGGAGGAGGAGTCAGTAGGAACCATCCAGAACACCCTCCCAGCCGGGCCAACTTGGACTGGTGGGAACTAGACTGTCCTTTTGCCAAAGAGATCTGGCGAGGGTTTTAGATAGCTCAGCCTCCGATTTCCTTGAATCGGAAATCACGATTCAAGGCTGACATTATAACACTTTAGGTCCTAAGTGATTTTTTTATTATTATTATTAATTAGCACCGGTTCCGCGAAGTCTGCCCTTGGCCCGCGAGTTCTGCCTAAACTACCTCAGAAAGGTAAGGTCTCCTTTCTCCCTGCGCTCATGTGTAGCTCTGGTGAAATAGTCCTGTATGGCTCTTACTGCGAAAGTGATGTGCGTTCATTCTAGGACACTTGAAAAATACAGGTAAGCAAAAGGGAGAAAATAAAAACCACCCGAGAATGCAAACAACCTAGATAAACTGGAGGGTCCATCCTTTTACTCACTTCTCTGTGCTTTTCATAAGTTCCCATGTAAAAGGATGTTGGAGAGAGAGAGAGAGTTAGAAACATTCATCAGCTGCCTCCTGCACACCCCCCACTGGTACATGCCCTTGACCGGAATCGAACCTGGGACCCTTCAGTCCTCAGACTGATGCTCTATCCACTGAGCCAAACCGGTTTCGGCAACTGGCAAATACTCTTGGTAAAACAGTATATAGATGAAAGCAGATAGAAGTTTTATGTTTGGAAAAGACACTAAAAAGTCAAGAAGGAAAACATTTGCAGTGGCTACAGTTAGGTGACGGGCTTCTGGAAACTTAACTCTGTACTTTCCGACTCTCTCTCTCTCTCTCTCTCTCTCTCTCTCTCGTCTGTGTTATTTATGGTTTGGGGTTTTAATTTTGGCCTCTTTCAGACATCCTTTCCTGACGTCACTGAGCATGACACCTGAGTTGTGACGTGGGAGGCTTCCAGCTTCCACTCTTGTCTGTTTAACAAGGGCCTCCAGGTGCTCACGCTGGGTCGTGTTCAGCAGGTGCCACCCCCCGCCCACCACCTCCCTGTCCGCCCGCGACCCCCTCTTTGCCTTGTCCCCGCAGTGGCCCTCCGGAAGACCGAGACCAGCCACCATCTCTCGCTGGACAAGGCCAGCATCCCGCCCGAAGGCGCCCAGAAACCGGCGCCGCTGGCAGACCTGCCCCAGAAGCCCCCCGGAGACCTGCCCCCGAAGCCCACCGACCTGGCGCCCAGGCCCCAGATCGGAGACCTGCCGCCGAAGCCGGGAGAACTGCCGCCCAAGCCTCAGCTGGGCGACCTGCCGCCCAAGCCCCACCTCTCAGACCTGCCCCCCAAGCCGCACATGAAGGACCTGCCCCCCAAGCCGCAGCTGGCGGACCTGCTGGCCAAGGCCCCGCCGGGGGAGGCCCCGCCCAGGGCCCCGCCTGCCGACCTGTCCCCCAACGTGCCGGCCCGGGACGCCCTCCAGAAGCAGGCCTCCGAGGACGCCAACGACCTGACGCCCACCCTGCCCGAGATGCCCGTGCCGCTGCCCAGGAAGATCAACACGGTGGGTCCGAAGCCGGGGGGTGGGGGGTGTGTGTGGGGGTGACTGATGCAGAAGGAGCGGGGTCAGCAGGGCCTCTGAGGGAGACACTGGGGCACTGGCAGGAAAAGGTGCCCTTTTTTTTTTTTTAATACATTTTATTGATTTTTTTACAGAGAGGAAGGGAGAGGGATAGAGGGATAGAGAGTTAGAAACATCGATGAGAGAGAATCATCAATCAGCTGCCTCCTGCACACCCCCCACTGGGGATGTGCCCGCAACCAAGGTACATGCCCTTGATGGGAATCGAACCTGGGACCTTTCAGTCCTCAGGCCGACACTCTACCCACTGAGCCAAACCGGTTTCAGCAAAAGGTGCCCTTTACATTACTAACTGTTGACTGCGCTGGTTGCCCAGCGCTGGGTGCCCAACGCGTCCCCCGGAGGTCATTTCCCTATTTCCACCTTCCTGTTTGCCAAGGACTGGATGTCCCACAGATCAGAGCCCACGTCCAGTTGGTCAGACTTGAGAGCTTTGGGGAAGTGCCGGCTGCTGACTCTGCTTTGCGTGCCGCCAGGAAGGGTGTGCGCGCTGCGCAGTGGCCGGCGGAAGCTGCAGATTGGCTTTGCATCACGCCTCCCAGATCCAGTTTTAGACTCTGCGTCATCCTGGCCTGCGGGGGGTGGGGGGTGCTGTGTCCCTGGTGGCGCCACACTGTCCCTTGCCCTCGTGGTGAACATGACGGGCGATGCCCGCTCCCCCCGGCCGGGCTCTCCCCTGATGCCAGGGGAGGGGACAGGGGCTCGCACACCTTGAGATGTCTGGGCACACAGAGCCCGTGGCAGGCCGGCCAGCCCCCCGGCTCCCTTCGGCCCGCCCCGGCCGCTGACCGCCGACCGCCCCTCCGTGCCGCAGGGGAAGAACAAGGTGCGGCGCGTGAAGACCATCTACGACTGCCAGGCCGACAACGACGACGAGCTGACCTTCCTCGAGGGCGAGGTGATCGTCGTCACGGGGGAGGAGGACCAGGAGTGGTGGGTACGTGCCCGCCCCGCCCGGCGGTCCCTCCCGCTCCTTCCCCCGCTGGGCCCCGGGCCCTGCCCTCCTGGTGGGGACCGTCGGCACCCGTGTTCCCTGCCAGAGCAGCTGTGGGTCAGGGAGTTCGCGGGGGACAGAAGCGCTTCGGCTGCGGTCACCCCGGGGGGTTCTTCCCGTTCTCCCGATGGGAACCCAGAGCTCCTTTGGCCGGCCAGCAGGCAGGGCCGGTCCCGAGTCTGCGTGCTCGGCCGCCGTGGGCTGGACACGGCCGCGCTCCAGGCCCTCTGAGCTGCGGGCCGTCACGGAGGGACCGACAGGTGGCCTGGCCGGGCCTCTCGGAGCCCCTCTGTCTGTCATGGGAGCCGGCGTGCAGGTCTTGTTACGTTTCCCACGATGGGTCCCCCGTAATCGGGTCCCACGGATGTAACAGGTAGAACCTTCTGCAGGTGACGGGCCAAGCTCAGGCAGCAGCCAGGGAGCCTGCCGGCCACGCTGCTCTGGAGCCTCACAGCATCCCCCCCCCCCCCCACACACACACACACATACACACACGGTGGCTGGGAAACGGGCGCGGGCCATAGCAGCCCCCAGATGCGGGGCGTTCTCTGTCTCACAAGTGGAGGGAAGGGTGTTTTAGCCCGGGTGACAGACGGGAGGGCTCAGCAAGCTCTGTCCCGCTTGCCCAGAGGGAAAGCAGCCGAGCCCCCTAAGAAACACACATTTTATTCTGTTTCCAACACACCTCTTGGTTTCTCCCCGCCTGTGTGCCCAGCACCCCAAGCCAAGTCTCCCTCCATCACCTTCTGCCCCTTCACCCCCTTTCCCTCCTCCGCCTCCCTCCCTCCCTCTGACATCACCACACTGTGGTCTTTGCCTGTGAATGTTTCATTGATGTATTTGCTCTGTCCCTTCACCTTTCTCGGACAGCTGCCAGCCTGCTCTCCTCTCCGAGTCTGTGTCTGTTTTGTTAGTTTTGGTCATTCGCTTCCCCCAACGCGCGAGGCCGTGTGGTGCTTGTCTCTCTGACCTGCGTCTTGCTCTGAGCGCAGTGCTCTCCAGGTTCCTTCCTGTCGACAGGGAGGACTCCCGTGGGCTGCCAGCGGGCAGAGTGAGAGCCACGCAGAAGTGCCGGGCGTGGAGCTCGTGTTCTGTGATTGTCACTGCCGTGTAGCCGGTTGTCTCCGCTCCCAGTGGCCTGCCTCCGCCTGACGCCTCTCGCTTCTCCCCACAGATCGGCCACATCGAGGGAGAGCCCGAAAGGAAAGGGGTCTTTCCCGTGTCCTTCGTCCACATCCTGTCCGACTAGCGAGGAGGAGAACCCGGGACTGTGCACGCCCTCCACAGCGGAGCCCCTGGCGCCCCGTGCCCACGTGTACATAGCTGCTGTTACAGAACGGACCGCCGGCCGCTCCGGACCGGGACGGCGCGGTGTGTCTTGTAAATAAACGCCCTGTTATCTTCCGCCTTCGCCAGTATTAATGGGAGCCGGGGACCGGCGTCTTCCCGGTCTGCCAAAGCCGCCCTGGCGTCCAGCACTTCCACCTCCCTCTGTGCCGTTCTCCAAGCGAGCAGGAACCTGGGGACCGCCCGCCGGCTCTGCGAACGGCGGCCGTCTCGGCGCGGACCGTGCCCAGCGCCGGTGTCCTCGCCAGTCACTGAGCGGGCACGGCCGCTGGCGGAAGGCGACCTGTCTTCCGGGGAGACTCTGAGCTCCGCCAGGCTGCCTGCAGCCCGTGTTCAGTTTACAGCTCCGCCGCCGCCCGCTGGGCATCGTGACGGCAAGCGCTCGGTTAGCCGAGAGAGTGACCCTGCGGCAGGACCGGCGCAGCCCGGCCTCGGGGCACGCACGCACCCACCCCTCGGCAGGTCGGCCAGTGGATGCAGACGTCCGGGGAGCCGTGCCCGCCCCTGAGACGTTACCTCATTATGCAAAGATGACGTAGCCTTCGTGACGACGCAGACAGACGCTGAGGCCCTCAGTGGAGCCCCTCTTCCAGGCCCGGGGGCTGCCAGGAGCGGCCGCCTCTAAGGAGCCTTCCCTAAAGGGGCGTGCGCAACGGGGGGGGCCCCCCCGCACGCTCTAACCTGATTGCCATTAAAAGCAGAGATGATAAGGTTGCGACGATGTTTGTGTCTAGTCAGCCCCGTGGCTTTCTCCCACGCCTGTGGCTCTCCACGTCCTGTTGTTGTGAATGAGCATCCTCCCCGTGTGTGCAAGCATCCCGTGTGTCCATTCACGTTCTGTCCGGAGCTCTGTCCCCGACGGATGTAACCCCTGCAGAGGTCAGTCAGGAGGGGGACGGGTTGGAAGCCACCCTGCCCTCGGTCTCCCGCCGTAGAACCAGGTGCTGAAACCGCCTTCTCCTTCCCTCCCGGCTCTCGGTTAAACCCCGATCATAGGAAGTCCCCAGCCCCACGCCCGGTTCCGCAGACACGTCCCCCTCCGGCCAGCCCATCCCCGAGGCCCTGGCGCCTCCGTGGCCCCACTTGGGGAGTCTGCCCCCTGGAGGCCCCCGTCGGTCTCCTCCTCCCCCGTGTGAGTCGGGAATTGGAAGAGAATACAGCGGGCTCGCTCCCCCCGGCGGGACTGAGCCCCGACCAGGCCCCCGTGTCCCTCTGCCACTGCGTTTGCTCCCTCTGCTCTGTCGGCAAACCGCACAGGAGACGGCGTTCTTACACAGGTAATCTCGGCAGTGAGTGAGGCGTGTTCATTCCACAGAAGCACAATCCCTCCCGAACCTTTAGGAAAGCCGTCCTAGACCGTCACGCCCCATGCCGGTGAATTTAGTTCCGCACACCGTCACCTACAGATCATCGGGCAGCCACGGGCTCCGGAAACCCCGTGGCAGGCCCGCCGCCCCCCTCAGCTGCGACTCCCGCAGCCAGAGCGCAGGCGCGGCCAGTGACCGGGGCGTCTGCAGCCGGCAGCGTCTGCAGCCTCGGGACGCAGGCCACGCTCCCACGTCCCTACTGTCCCGGTTCGGTTCCACGTTTTCAGTTGCATTAAAAAACTCATCTTTGCAGCCTACAATGTTTGATCTCAAAATAACTGGTTTCTTCAGACACACACACACACACACACACACACACACTAGATGTCTGAGACGATGCAGAATCCATGTCTGCTCTTCCCCTTCCCAGCAACGTGAGCGCGTTCTTCACATCTTTTCCTCTTCTGGGCTTGTCTCTGTTCTTTCGGGCTTGTCACCAGGAATCGGAGCCCTCTCCAGCTCGCTGGCCCTGGGACCCCTCGGCCGGTCTTAGTTGAAGTCTTGGTCATTGTTCTGAATCTCCGTGAGCCACTCTCTGCCGTTTTGTACATGAGATAGTATTTTGAAGGTATGGGAACTTAGCGGGGGGAAATTAGCGAATGAGTTCCCTCTCCCCCGGAGGGGAGCGGTGTGTTCTGCAAAGAGCGTGTCTTATTTTCCTGTTGAACAGCGATGCTATTTATTTTTTTATTGCCCAGGACTCCAGCCTGTTGTATAGCCTCCGCGGACCACTCGGTAAACCCCGACTCTCATCCGACATCTCCCTCGGACACCAGTACGCGCGTCCGTTCACGTGTATTTAATGTGACTTTTTTTTTTCAGTACTGTATGTGTTCATTTCTACCTTTTTTAATATTTAAAATTGCTTTTAAATAAACATATTCTCAGTTGATCCCAAACACCCGCCATCAGGCCGTTCTGTGAGCTGCCCTCTCCTCCCCCCGGTTAGAGAAGACCGGGACTTGCCGGGCTGGGGGATCGGGGTGGGGGGAGGTGGGTGTAGAGAGAGCACAGGGCCTTGCAGCTCCGGTGTAAAGGCTCACTTCCCATGCGTAAAAATGTGCATCTGGCCCTGGCTGGTTTGGCCCAGCGGATAGAGCATCGGCCTGCGGACGGATGAGTCCCAGGTTTGATTCCCGTCAAGGGCACATACCTGAGGTGCAGGCTCTGGCCAGGGGCATGGGGTAGGCAACCAATCAATGTGTCTCTCACATCGGTATTTCTCTCGGTTTCTCCCCTCTCCCACTCTCTTAAAAAAAAAAAAAAAAAAGACAATGGAAAAAAAAATGTCCTCAGTGAGAATTAAGTACCCTATCTAATAAAAGAGTAGTATGCAAATTGACAATCATTCCAACACACAAGATGGCCAGCAGGGGAGAACAGTTGGGAGGGGCCAGGCCTGCAAGGGAGGGCAGTTGGGAGCAATCAAGCCTGAAGGGGAGGGCAGTTAGGGGTGACCAGACCTGCAGAGGAGGGAAGTTTGAGATCGGCTGGGCCTGCAGGGGAGAGCAGTAGGGGGACCGGGCCTGCAGGAGAGGTTAGTTAGGGGTGACCAGGCTTGCATAGGAGGAGAGTTAGGGGCAATCAGGAAGGCAGGCAGGTGAGCAGTTGGGAGCCAGCAGTCCTGGAAGAGGGATATCCCAGATTGGAGAGGATGCAGGCTGGGCTGAGGGACACAAACACACACACCCATGCATGAATTTTGTGCACTGTGCCTGATTTGATATAGATATAGATATAGATAGATATTATAGATATATGTCTGTTTCCTGGTCTTACACAACATGGCCCTCCATGTCTTGCCCCCCTTTTCCACTCCCACCTCCACAGCACCCGCGTATGACCCAGTTTTCAAAAGAAAGGGGGGAAGCTGCGTTGGTATAGTGGTGAGCATAGCTGCCTTCCAAAAGAAGGGGGCGGGGGGGGGGGGCAGTGTCTGCTCAGACCACCTGCTGTGAATAAGTTTCTGTTAACCTGGGGCTACCTGTGGGGAGCAGACCCAGGGCCGGACACAGGCCTGCAACTCCTCACAGCACTGAGAGGCAGGAGCCCTCCGCTTCCTGGAGCTGGTAAATGTGGCTCCAGTTCACTTCCGGCCGGAGACATCATCCTGTATTATAAAAGCTTAATATGCAAATTGACCAAACAGCAGAAAAATGGGTCGCTATGATGCACACTGACCACCAGGAGACAGCCGTTCAATGCAGGAGCTGCCTGCAGGCCCCAGACCAGCCAAGACAGATGCCAATGTCCCCCCTCTCCCCCGCCACCCCCCCACCTTATCCTGCCAGTTGCCCCACAGATCAGCCCTGGTCACCGGCCAGGCCTAAGGACCCTACGCATTTTGTGCAGGAATTCTGTGCACCGGGCCTCGAATGGTTAATAAATGCCCGAGTCAGGAGCCCAGATGTGTGGCTCTGGCTCCAAGGCCCCCACAGGGATCCTGCCACAGCGCTCCAGCCAGAGACAGCGGTGAGAGCTGACGGGGCCAGGGCATTGCAGACTGGAGTGTCCGTCGCCTTGTTTCCTTCCACCCGAGCGGGCAGGACCCACCCTGCACAGGCTGCCGGAGGAGGGCTTGGGCCGGGGACCGACGTGATTACCTGGATCCTGCAGGCAGCAGGGGCACTGCGTGTCCATCTGATTACACGAGGGCGCCATGCTGGCATGGTGTAAACCCGGGTCAGGGTCTGTGTGAAGTTGATGGACTCACCGTTGGAAGGCAGCCACCAGTACGCGGGGCCCCTCCGCCACAGCCCTCTCCGCATGAACTAACGTACGTACGTCAGTCCTCTGTGAGGTAACGTCCTCCTGAGACACACCTTCCTTCAGATGAGGAGGTCACTCGCAGAGCTGGAGTGACCTCCAGGTCACAGTAAGTCCTGGGGCAGTGCCAGCCCTGGTCTCCCCGCCCTCCCCCCAGCCAGCCTGCTCTTTCCCTAACACTGTGTAGCCACTTCCCCCCTCCCCCGGGGCTGTGGGTGTCCCTGTGGCTGGTGGGTGGAGGTGATAATTACTAGGGTAATTCCACCTGCTGAACTTGCCCCCTCACACGCCCTCCCCTCCCCTCGTGTGTCCTGAATGGCCGTCTTGTCTGCAGAGTCTGCAGATGGGCTTGCTGTCCAGCCGGGGCCTGGCTGAGGGCGTGCACCCCGCCCCCCCCCGGGATGGGGGCCACACCTCCACCCTGGCCTTGCCGCCCACAGCCCAGCCCACAGCGGGTGAAGGTGAGGGCAGCCCAGCCACAGGGCACACCGCCCGCCCCCGAGCATTCCTTCCGCTAAGAGGCTGCCAAGACTGGGTGCAAAGCCGTGCCCCACGCTGGCTTCCTGAGGAGGGGTGGGTGGGGCCAGGCGATGACTAAGTAACGCTCCTGGGGGAGCTTCCTGGAGGAAATGGGGTGCGCTCCTCCTGGGCCTGCAGGGGAGCAGGTGAAGGCAAGGAGCTGGGAGGGGCAGCGGGTGGCGCCGAGCCCAGGGCTCCATCAGCGGGAGCGCGTTCCTGGACAGCACTCCGAGGGAGAACCCTCATTACCCCCGTCTCACAGTTTGGGAGACCGAGGCCCAGGGAAGCGAAGACGAAGGTGTGACTCGCCAAAAGTCAAGTTGCTCGCGAAGTGCGGAGGCTGGACTTGAACTCTGAGGTCGGGGGCCCTCCCGGCTCCCGGCGGTGACCCTGGGCCGCCCTTTCTGAGGAGAAGCGGGGTCCAAGCCCGTCACCCTCCCAGGGGCAGGTCCGCCAGCAGGTGATGGCATGAGGAGCAGCCCTCTCTCCCTCCCTCCCTTTCTCTTCTTTCTTTTTAATATGTTTTTGTTGATTTCAGAGAGGAAGGGAGATGGAGAGAGAAAGAAATAGAAGCAGAAATGGTAGGCTGCCTCCATCCCTGGGGATGGAGCCCACAACCCCGGCCTGTGCTCTGACCGGGAATCGAACCCTGACCTCCTGGTCCATAGGTCAGAAGCGCAACCGCTGAGCCACGCCCGCCCGGCGAGCATCGCGCTTTCAAAGGCCCAGGACACCCCCCGGCCGGGGTTCGGAGCCGGAGCCCGGTGCCCAGCGCTCTGTCCGCTCGGAGGGACGGTGCTGGCTCCACCCCGCACAATGGGCTCTGTCACGGGCGGCGAGCCGGGGCCACAAGCACGCCTTGTCCGGCGGGCAGGCTCAGTTCCTGCTCAGCTGGAGCTGCTTGGCAAACTCAGAGCCCGGGCCTCCCGGCCGGGCCGGCTCCGGTGCCAGCCCTCACATCCTCCCCTGCCCGGGCTCCTGAGCCCACGGGGCAGCGAGCGCACCCAGGCCGCCCTGCCCGCGTGCCCTCCACACGCGTGCCGGCGGCCTGGGTCCACGTGCCCACCATGGGGGTCATGCCAAGGTGGGAGGTGCCAGGCTGGTGACCGGCTGGCGAGGAAGGAGGAAGGAAGTTGAGGGCAGGGAGAGAGGCAGAGGCTGGGAGCCGCGTCCAGGAAACGTGCTGGCGGGTCCAGGTCACAGTAGGACCACAGCCCGAGTGCCCAGACAGCGGGCTGGCTGAGCAAACGGGTCCTTCCTCCCAGCGTGTCCACGGTAACAAGGATGCACACGCACCCCCACCCACAGCCACGCGGACGAGCATCACACACCGTGTCGGGCCCCAGAGCCAGACTCGAAATAATTCACCTTTGATTCCCCTCCATCCTGTGCGGAAATAGGGTGTCTCTATGGTTACAGGGCAGCATCGCGTTCACCCAAAGGGGGGACGGGAAGGGGGTGCTGCGGAGGAGGGGTGTGAGGGGGGCAGATACCGCTCTTCCTTTCTCTGGGAGCTGGGCACAGAGGTTGTGCAAACTGGTACATTGATCACTTCCCCGGAGGCGAGCTGCTCCCGGTGTGAAGGTGTCCGCGGCAGGCTCCTCGTGTGAGGTCCGTCTCCCTGGCGACCGAGGATGCTGAGCATCTCTCACGTGCGTCCTGGCCATCTGTGCATCTCCTTTGGAGATGCCGCCAGCAGAGACTGGGACCATTTTGAAATCCCGGTGTCGAGCTGGAGCAGTTCGCTCTGTGTTCTAGACACGGGTCCTTCTCGGATGTGCGGATGGCAAAGCCGTCCTCCCCGTCTGTGGTTGCCTCCTCCTCCCACGCCTTTGGACGCCGGCGTGCCTCCAGGGTGATGGGACGCTCAGAATCACAGCCCCACGGCTCCCGGAGCCACGCCAGGAAGCTCGGGTGCGAGGGGGCCTTGGGCGTTCCCGGGGGAGCAGTGGTTCCGGCCGTGGCCTCTGGAGTCATGGACGCGGGCCGGGTCTCTCTGTCCCAGGGTTCGATGCTGTGTGGCCCACTCGTGGCTGAAGGAACCTGGGCGAGTCTGGCCGGCCTCTCTGAGCCCCAGTGTGCTCCTTGGTGAAAGGTGGGTGCTGCTGCAAGGTGAGCAGCGAACAGATGACCCGGAATATTTTTTTTTTGGGGGGGGGTGTTTGTTTGTTTGTTTTGTGTTTTGTGTTGTGTGGTTTTTTTTTACAGAGAGGAAGGGAGAGGGATAGACAGTTAGAAACATCGATGAGAAAGATTGATCAGCTGCCTCCTGCACATCTTCTACTGGGGATGTGCCTGCAACATGCCCTTGACTGGAATCGAAAAACCTGAGATCCTCGAGTCTGCAGGCCGACGCTCTATCCACTGAGCCAAACCTGTTAGGGCCGGAATTTTTTTTTTAATTATTATTATTATTATTATTATTATTTTATTTATTTCAGAGAGAAAGGGAGAGGGAGCAAGAAACATCAACAATGAGAGAGAATCATTGATGGGCTGCCTCCTCCACACCCCACACTGGGGATGGAGCCCACAACCTGAGCATGTGGCCCTTGACTGGAATCAAACCCGGGGCCCTTCAGTCCACAGGCCGACGTGCTAGCCACTGAGCCACACCAGCTGGGGCTAACCTGGAATGTTTGAGGAGAGACCACGTGCACATTTTACTTTGATGACTATTTTTTTAATATAGATTTTATTGATTTTTTTACAGAGAGGAAGGGAGAGGGATAGAGAGCTAGAAACATCAATGAGAGAGAAACATCGATCAGCTGCCTCCTGCACACCCCCCACCGGGGATGTGCCCGCAACCAATGTACATGCCCTTGACCGGAATCGAACCTGGGACCCTTCAGTCCGCAGACCCTTCTATCCACTGAGCCAAACCGGTTTCGGCTTGATGACTATTTTAAAAAAGTGGAAGAGCCCTGCCTGGCATAAGCTAGGGGCTCCAGCCAGGGCAGTCCCTCCCTGCTGTGTATGCCAGAGCCTGGCCCGGACCCTCAGCCCTCCACCTCCAGGGGGTCCTCCCAGCAGCACATGGCGGGGGAGCTCCAGCCGCCTCCCCCAGGGCAGTGGGGAGGGTCCAGGCTGCGTGTCGCCGGTCTGGCTTTCTATTTTTATTAAAGAAGAGACACACAGACATGTCCCTGGCTTCTTGGGCCCATAAGATCGTCACCAACAACTGAAACCAAAGAAAGTGTGTGTTTCTCTGCTTTCAAGAGGAACAGCCCTGGGGCCCAGCAAGGGTTTCTCAGTCTCTCCCGGGGGACCCAGCACCCCGCCCACAGAGGGAGCCAAGCTGCCCTCCGGGGTGGGTCCCGGGAGCCGTGGGGCCCGGACTGCCACCATGGAGGTGTGCGCCCAGCCCGGGGGCAGAGGGGCCTGGAGGGAGGGGCAGGCGGCCTCAGGTCCTGGGGGCTGAGGATCTGGGGGTTCTGAGGCCGGGCTCCCCTTCACAGACAGGCTCACGGGGGAGTCAGGGCCACACAGCCCGAGGCCGAGCGGTGAGTGAAAATAAAAGCGAAACTCCAACCGAGGTTCCTCTCGGTGCCCCGGGGGCCCTTGCCGGGAAGTCCCTCCCTGGTGAGTCAGGCCGGGCAGAGCTGGCAGCTGCTGGGCGGCACCTGGCCCGGACACCCTCCCCAAGGCGGGATCCCTGGGGCCCAGGCACACCCGCCTGGGCCAGGTGCCCGCTCCCCGCACCCAGGATGCCCTCGAGGCAGGAGGGCCTTGGGGAGCCCCCCTGCTCCCCTGCCAGCCAAGCCATTCACCTCTGTCCAATCTCTGCGTCATATATATATATTATTGATTTTTTACAGAGAGGAAGGGAGAGGGATAGAGAATTGGAAACATCGATTTTGGCCAATCTCTGCATCTTGTTTAGCCCGACCCCACCCACCCCCCCACCCCCAGGACCTGAGTCAGCGGGAGGTTGGGGAGCAGGTGGGGCAGGGAGTAGCGCATCCACCAGGTGCTCAGGGCGGGCGGTCCCCGACTGGCCTTAGGAAAGTAACCTTTTTGGGTTTCAATTGTGTGGGTTTGTGTTGTGGTTTTTTTTTTGTTTTTTTTTTTAAGTCAAAACAACAATGGACCCAGCTGGTGGGGCTCAGTGGCTGAGCGTTGATCTATGAACCAGGAGGTCACAGTTCGATTCCCCCCATCAAGGCACCCAATGCCTGGGTTTCGGGCTGAATCCCTAGTGTGGGGCATGCAGGAGGCAGCCGATCCGTGCGTCTCTCTCATCATGGATGTTTCTCTCTCTCCCTCTCCCTTCCTCTCTGAAATCAACAAAAACATATTTAAAAGACCAACAACATGTGGATGTTCAAGCAGAAAGGACGCGCTAACCGGTTTGGCTCAGTGGACAGAGCGTCGGCCTGCGGACTGAAGGGTCCCAGGTTCCATTCCGGTCAGGGGCAGGCACCTTGGTTGCGGGCACATCCCCAGTAGAGGGTGTGAAGGGGGCAGCTGATCGATGTTTCTCTCTCATCGATGTTTCTAGCTCTCTATCCCTCTCCCTTCCTCTCTGTAAAAAATCAATAAAATATATTTAAAAATAAATAAATAAATAAAGCGAAAAGGATGCTGAGGGGAAGTAGCCTGGGTCATGGACTGGTCATTGCCGCTGACTCCTATCCAGTTGGCGCCTCTCTTCCGGGAGCCTCGCTGCCTAAAGGGTATTTACCGCGCACTCACTGTGTGCCAGGCCTGGGGACGCGGGGCAATAAACACCACCCACGCCCGTGGGGCCCCTCAGAGCCGAGTCAGCAAAGCCCATGCCCACATTGCTTAAACAGAGCCCCTTCCGGGAGGCGGGTCAGTCTGGGGGGTAGTAATCCTCCTGGCAATACATAAGAGACACAACAAGTATTAATCCGCTGACCAAAATCCCAGCTCCTCGGGAACTTTTCCCAAGAAAAGGAAGAGATGTATGCTCTGCTATTATTTTAGAAATACATGTGACTAGTTAATTATGGTCCATCCACCCAATAAATTATATGTAGCCACACACACACACACACACACACACCCAGAATTACAGAACACACAAATGTGCTTCATATATTGTATTTTAGGGCCTAACCTAACCACCCCCATCAGGGGACTGATGTTTAAGACGGAGGCACATTGTGGCGATGAAATGCTAACAGTTGTCACAAAGAAGAAATTGGAACATCTCCAAGTGACAAAAGAGAAAGCTTTCTGTTACGGACACGGTTTATACATGGGGAAAAATTCTGCAAGGATTTGAGCCCTAGCTGGTTTGGCTCAGTGGGTAGAACATCGGCCTGCAGGCTGAAGGGTCCTGGGTTTGATTCTGGTCTAGGGCACATGCCCGGGTTACAGGCGTGCAGGAGGCGTGCAGGAGGCAGCTGATCAAGGATTCTCTCTCATCGTTGATATTTCGATCTCTCTCTCTCTCCCTCTTCCTTCCTCTTTGGGATCAATAAAAAAGTATATATATATTTTTTAAAAACTTAGAAGGATTTGAGTGCCATCATTCTGAGGCAGAACTACACAGCTGTGCTATCTATATAGATTGTATAATAAATGTATACATGGTGCCATATATAATACAAAATAGAATATGTGCCATCTATTTACAATTATAGGACATACTTCATATAAAATATATAGACGCGGTGAGGAGTCTTGGCACCAGCACTGGGGAAAGCCATGTGATGCTTAGTAAGCTGGAAGCTGCACCGCCTGCCTGTTCCCAGCCCTGGGCACAGGAGACTTTTCCCCCGTGGGCCAGGGAGGCATGGAGGAGAACAGCCCTGCAGAGGCACTGGTAAAAGGTGGAGCCATGGGCCCAGCTGGCGTGGCTCAGTGGTTGAGCGGTGACCTATAAACCAGGAGGTCACAGTTCCACTCCCGGTCAAGGGCACATGCCCGGGTTGCAGGAGGCAGCTGATTATTGATTCTCTCTCATCATGGATACTTCTATCTCTCTCTTCCTCTCTTTTCCTCTATGAAATCAATAAGTCTTGGTTTGGCTCAGTGGATAGAGTGTCGGCCTGCAGACTCAAGGGTCCCAGATTCAATTCCGGTCAAGAGCATGTACCTTGGTTGTGGGTACGTCCCCAGTAGGGGGTGTGCAGGAGGCAGCTGACGGATGTTTCTCTCTCATCGATGTTTCTAACTCTCTGTCCCTCTCCCTTCCTCTCTGTAAAAAATCAGTAAAATATATTTTTGTTCAAAAAAAGGAAGCCATGGTTTGATTCCTGTCAAGGGCACATGCCTGGGTTGTAGGCTCCATCCCCAGTAGGGGGCATGCAGGAGGCAGCTGATTATTGATTCTCTCTCATCATGGATGTTTCTATCTCTCTCCCTCTCTTTTCCTCCCTGAAATCAATAAAAATGTATTTATTAAAAAAAGACATCTTGCAGAAACTGGTTTGGCTCAATGGATAGAGCGTCGGCTTGAGGACTGAAGGATCCCGGGTTCAATTCCGGTCAAGGGCATGTACTTTGGTTGCGGGCATATCCCCAGTAGGGGGTGTGCAAGAGGCAGCTGATAGATGACTCTCATCGATGTTCCTAACTCTCTTTCTCTCCCTTCCTCTCTGTAAAAAATCAATTATATTAAAAAAAAAAAAAAAAAAAAGGATATCTTAAAAAATTGTCTTAGGTTTCTGATTCTCTTTGCCCAGAGGAAGAAGACTCTGGGGTTCAGACAGTGTCATTTTTCCGCCCGCAAGCTGTCGGGGGCCTTGCGTGTCCTGTGGGCGCCTCTGACGGTCCTCGATGTGCCGGGAGCGTGGCTCACACACAGGAGCTGTGTCTCTGGGGACAGCACCATCTTCGCCTGTTCTCACCACAGCGTGGCAGGAAGAGGGCGGCCCTTCCTCCCGCCAACCAGCTGTGCACCCAGAGTTTCACTCTGTAAACAGAGGTGCCAGGGGCCTGACAGCTATGGGCACCGACCTCACTCTGAGTGAAGACATTTTTCTTTTTTCTTTTTAATATATTTTATTGATATTTTTTTTTTTTTACATAGAGGAAGGGAGAGGGATAGAGAGCTAGAAACATCGACCAGCTGCCTCCTGCACACCCCCCACAGGGGATGTGCCTGCAACCAAGGTACATGTCTTTGACCAGAACTGAATCTGGGACCTTTGAGTCTGCAGGCCGACGCTCTATCCACTGAGCCAAACCAGTCTCAGCAACTTTTCCTTCTTAAGGATAAAAGGCACAGAAAGGACGAGGTCTTTTCTCTGCAGGCATAATTGGAGGACTGTTTCTTGAAGACCCCGGCGCCTGGGCTCGGGGGGGAAGTGATGGGAGTCGCCTTTCTGCTCCGGTTCCCAACCATCGGGTCCGACAGCACCGATGGCAGCGAACAATACCTGCCCCCGTGTCGCTGTGGGATTCCAGGCAGAACAGCCACCACCTCTGCGGGCACACTCGGGGGACTGGTGATGGCAGGGCGGGCTTTCGGGGTTAGAAAGGAGCCCCACATGGGGCCCAGGGCGTGGGGGCCTGACCCTCCTTATCCTGTCTCAGGAACCACCGGCCTTGCTGCCCAGTTGTGGTCACGGCCAGCACTGCTACCAGCCAAACAAAGCTGGTGCCAGAAGTGGCTTGAGCAGCTTAGAATCACGAATGGAAATGAGAAGCAATGACAACATGTTGACGGAAATCATGCGTATGGAAGACGAAGGTAAATTGTACCAACGTGGGTGGCAGGAACCCTTGGAGGATTATCTGCCCCCGTTTGCCACATCTCGGTTTTCATTTGCATGTGTCACCCAAACTTTCACTATCGAGCCCTTCTCTTAGAGCCTCAGGGGGCTTTGCTTTTGCATGAGTGCGACGGGAGAATGGCCCTCACACGGCACCATCACCTCCAAACAGTGAGAGTGCCAGAAGAGCGACCCTGACCTCGCCAGCAAGCGCCTCGTGCACCGTGTGCCGAGCTAAGGACTCGAGTGGCTCTGTCCTGTGCGGTCCTCACCGGGCCCCATGAACGAATCTATGGCTGTCCCCATTTTACTGACCGGTAAACTGAGGCTCAGAGGTGGTGGGGAGCGAGTGCCAGGCCCTGTGTCCCAAACCTTTCAGGATGGAAGCAAGTCAGGTCAGACCGTAAAGTAGCCAGAATGCTTCCGACTGAAACCTTCAGCTAACTCTGTGTGTGTGTGTGTGTGTGTGTGTGTGTGTGTGTGTGACACAGGCACAAACATGCACATGCACATTTTTGGGCCCGGTTAACGTCCGGAAAGAAAGAGGTCAGTGACTAAGCGTGTGTTACACACCGTTGAGTCAGCTGCGTCTCCGGTGACCCTCCGGGTGAGTGGTGTCCTGTCCCCCCAGCCTGCTCAGCTCCTCCTGCCTGTGGCTCTGCCATGGAACAGACCAGCTCCTCCTTGGTCTTCCCCTTTCCCTGCTGCCGTCCATCTTCCCGGCGTGACGGTCTTTCCCAAAGAGCCCTGCCTCTCAGGGTGTGCCCAGGTAGGGCAGCTTCCGTTTGTCATTCCTGCCTCCGGCGATGCTTCAGGCTGCCTCGGCTCCAGGACCTGCTCTTCCGGCTTTCTGGCCGCCCGGTGGCGTTTCCGGAGAGCTCTCCTCAGACAAATCCACCCCACCCGCCTTCTTCTGTTTTCGCTAATTATTTCACAATTTAACAAATAACGCCTGCCTCGCTGGTGTAGCTCAGTGGCTGAGCGTCGACCTATGAACCAGGAGGTCAAGTTCAATTCCAGGTCAGGGACGTGCCCTGGTTGCAAGTTCCATCCCCAGTAGGGGGCATTGCAGGAGGCAGCAGATCAATGATTCTCTGTCCTCATTGATGTTTCTATCTCTCTCCCTCTCTCTCCCTCTCAGAAATCAATAAAAGTAGATTTTAAAACCAGGAAAAACATCCTCATACACACCCTCTCCCTGTGTGTGCACGTGGGGGTGTGCATGTTAGTGTGGGGATGTGCACACACTGTGCTGGTGGACCAGCCGGCAGGGCATGCTGTGACCACGTTACATGTAGAAAGTGGCTTTCTGTCAGGGTCCTGAATGGCTGGAGGTGCGGGGACCCTGACAGGCATGTAAGTGGGATGTCACTGTGCTTGCTTTTATCCTCACGGGATACGGCATCTGCTCGGTCGCAAAACGTTCCCCAGCAGGACAGACCTGGAGGCCCCGTGTCCGCTCGCTTCCCACCTTCGCTTTCCTTCTGCCGAACACTCTCCACAGGAAACGCAGGTCTGCAAGGGGCCTTTGCAGCGAGGATGGAAAGAGCCAGCTACTCAGCCTGAACTCCGGGTGGACTGCGTGGCGAGAGGAGAGGGTTCCAGGATCAGATCTAAAGTGCGTTGTTTCACAGCTCACAGAGCATGAAAAAGCCGTGCTCAGAAGAGGCCATGATTGTTCCCATTCCATAGGGGAGGAAAGTAAAGGAGCCGGAAGCCAAGGACTTGCCCAGGGTGGCACGGGCCGAGAATCGTAGGCCGGCCTTCCTGACTCCGAAATCAGTGCTCCTTCCAGGAGGCTGGGATATGACTGAATGCTGGTGCCCTCACCCCTCCATGATTTTCATAAGCTGAAACCTTGTCCCCCATGGGATGGTAGTGGTGGTGGTGGTGGGGGCTTTGAGAAGTCATGAGGACAGAGCCTGAATGAGTGAGATTACTGCCCTTATAAGAAAGAACCAGTGTATTCAGTGGATAGAGCATCGGCCTGCGGTATGAAGGGTCCCGGGTTCGATTCTGGTCAGGGGCATGTACCTTGGTTGCGGGCACATCCCCAGTTAGGGGGTGTGCAGGAGGTGGCTGATCGATGATTCTCTCTCATCGATGTTTCTAACTCTCTCTCCCTCTCCCTTCCTCTCTGTAAAAGATCAATAAAATATGTTTAAAAAAGAAAAGAAAAGAAAAGAAAAGAAAAGAAAAGAAAGACGCCGAGGGCTCCCTGCCCACCTCGGAGGGCACAGTGAAGGAGGCCACTGACACCCAGCCTGCTGCCACCGTGACCTCGGGCCCCCGGCCCTCGGGACCACAGAAGTAAATGTGTGCGGCTTACACCCCGCAGTCCGTGGAGTTCCGTCACCGGAGCAGTCTCCGCAGTGGCCACTGGCCAGAGCTTTTCCCAGGCATCCCCCCGGGTGTCTCCTGGCTTAGCTGTGTCCAGCCTCTCGGGGCCTGGTGGGAGGAGCCGAAGCCAGAGCCCGAACGGCCTCTCAGCCTGACGCTGTCCGGTGAGCGGAGCCGCGTCCATAGGAGCTGGGCCTTCAGCTCAGGTGCCTCTGAATGGAGCACAAGGTAAGCGTATTCCAGCCCCTGCTGGCGCCTTCCCCCATTCTCCTCTGCTTCCTGCACCCTCACATTGCTTCCTGCACCCCCACATTGCTTCCTGCACCCCCACATTGCTTCCTGCACCCCCACATTGAACCCTTTACATTCACACCATCGGTTTGCATTCCCCAGCGTACCCGCAGTCCGTTACCCCAGTGCCTTTCAATATCACTATGGTGGCAGCAATGGTGAGAGCTCTCTGCTGGCTCCTACCAACGCGCTACTTCATTCAGCTCCCCAGAACCTAATGACGTCGTTATTGTGAATCCCATTTCATAGAAGAGCAAATTGAGGCTCAGCGCGGCTAAGAGCTGGGGTTTGGAGGCAGACGATCTGGGGTTCTCGCCCAGCTCCGCCACTATGGAGTCTGAAGGACCTTTAGCAATTCCACCTCTCTTCCAGCTCCAGCGTCTTGCGTAACCTGGGCATGCTGAACCTGCTTCCCGGGCTGTCAGGGGAATTCAATTAGATGGGCACCACGTTTGGCACCTGGCAGGCACTTAAAAAACGTCTGGAATTTTTACTGCCCCCGGGAAGCAGCCAAGAGAGAGACTCAGCCCAGCTCCGCTCCGATTCCAAACCCTGTTCCTGCTCCTGCTCCAGCTTCTCCTCACATCCACGGCCCCAGGCCCAGCCGCTGCTCTCTCCTTTCCCCGTCTGGCCCTGAGCCCTGATGCTGGGCAAGCTTCCAGATGTTTCTTTCCCCCCCTTTGCCTCAATGCCTCTCCAAACTTCCAGGAAGGTTCCCGCTCCATCACCTGCTCCCTCTTTAGTCCCTCCCTCCCAGTTCCCCCGGTCACCCTTCCTGCTCTGTCCTCGGGCTGCTTTCTGCAGATGCCCTCAGGACCAGGCGCCCCTCGGAAGTCAGCTCGGTGCCCAGCTCCTGGGCAGGACCGGGCTTTGGGCATGTTTGTTAAAGAACCCAATGAGTGATAGCCAGGCAGGTCAGCTCTCGGTGTCACCTGGCACATCCCAACCACTTCGGGCCCTGGGCACAGCGGGAGAGCTGGTGTGGAAGGTGCAGAGCGAAAGCTTCCCCCCCCAGGACTCTTTGCCCTGCTGGGCGGAGGTCAGGGGAAAGGTATTTTGAAGAACATTATCTCTATTCCTGGGACACTTTGGTTGGATTTCAGGACAGTGATGGGATGGGCTTGAGTGCTGGGGAGCGAGGCAGAGGGAAGCCCCATCCCCTAAGGCCTCGGCGGTCCCGTTAGATGGGGGTAAGGGCCATCTTCGCCGGTTCAGACACCGGGGAAGGTGGGGTCCCCGTTATTCCGGAAGCTGTAATTACAGCGAGGAGCTTATTGTCTGGGAATCTCTGGACTGAAAGTCCTGGGGAGCCTCTTCGGAGAGCACAGACACCCCCTCCCCGGTCCAGCTCTATTTCCTCCTGGCACTAAGCAGCTCCAGTTATTGCTACCCCCCCATCTAACCCTCCCCCCCCAGGGACCTGTTTAGGCTCCGCTGTGCCCCCAGGGCCTGGCACCGCCTGCACTCAGTAGGCCCTCTGCACAGGTCCGGGGAGGGCTGCATGTTCTGGACGCACACGCTCCCCCTGACCCCGCTGCGGGGCGGGCCGGACCCGGCTCACCCTCATCCCCAGCGCGCAGGTTTGGGGATGCGGGCCCTGAACGGCACGGAACGTGCGGGCCCGAAGGCCAGGGGTCGAGCTGGCGCCCTGCCCGGCACGCGGTGACCTCGGGCCCTCCCTCTGCGCCTCCCGGAGCCCGGGTGCCCTCCTCCTCCGCGCCGGGAGGGCGCCGGGCCGCGGGCGCTGCGGCGGTGACTCGCCCAAGGTCACCCCGGCCCCAGGCCCCGGCGCCCGTGTTCGGGGGGCGCCCGAGCCGATCGGCACCGCGTCACCCCCCGTTTTGGGGTGCGGGCCTGCGCGGGGCGGTCCCCGGGCGCTGACGCGGGGCCGGTGCGCGGGGGGAGGCGCTGGGCGGGCGGGGGGCGGGCGTCCTCCTTTTGTGCGAGCGCCGGCGGCGGGGCTCGGCGAAGGTAAGCGGCGCTTCCTCTTCCTCCTCCTCCTCCTCCTCCTCTCCGCGCCGCTTCCTTTTATAGCGATTTCTCGCCCGGCCCCCGCCCGCCCGGGCCGCTGCCGCAGCCGCTGCCGCCGCGGCGGGGCCGCTCGCGAACCTGTGGCCGTGACGTGCGCCCGCCAACCCGGAAACGGCGCTCCGACCCGCGGCTCCGCGCCCAGCCCGCGCCCGCCGCCCCCGCCCACCGATCCCCGGGCCCCGGCCCGCAGCCCGGCCCCGCAGGTACGTGTACGCCACGCAGCCGCGGGGGCCGGGAGGCGCGGGTGCAGGGCGCGCGCTGGCGCGGGGAGAGGCGGGTGCGCGCCGGGCCGCGCCGGGCGCCGCTGGCTTTGGGGGGTTCGGGTGGGAGGGACGCCGCAGGCGGTGGTTGGGGGGCGGAGGAGGGACGCCGCGGGGGGGAGGGCGCGGGGCCCCGGAGGATGCTCCGGGCCGGGCAGGGGCGGAAGGACGCGCGGGGGGGGGGGGCGGCGGGAGGAAGCTCCGGGCCGGGCAGCGGGGAGGCCGCCAGGGCGGGGGGGCGGGAGGATGCTCCGGGCCGGGCAGGGGGGAGGCCGCCAGGGCGGGGGGGCGGGAGGATGCTCCGGGCCGGGCAGGGGCGGGAGGGCGCGGGGGGCGCACGCGGGTCCCTCCAGCCCGGGGAGCCGCCGTCCCCGCCCCCCGCGCCCCCCGCCGGCCAGGTGAGGGCGCAGGGCGGACCCGGCGCGGGCCAGCTCCCGGGCGAACTTCCATCAAGGGGCTAGCGAGGCCAGCAGCTGCTTAGAATTGAGGAACTGGAGGGGGGAGCGGAGTCTCTCCGGGCCTCGAGACTTCCTCCTGGGGCGAGCACCCGCCCTGCTGAAGGAGCACTTCCTCTTTGCCCTTTATCTTCCTTTCCATTCTCTTTATTTTTAAATGGAAGTTCACGGTCAGCCCGCGCGGTGGGTGGCGGCCCCGGTAGCCTGCAGGGGCTGGAACACACACACTCCGGGGTCTCGAACCTACGTCCTGGGTTGGGGTGGGAGGAAAGAGGAAGCGAGGACTTCCCCGGAGGGCAAGAGCCTTAGGGGGCGGTCTTTGATCCCCACCCGGTTGCAAGAAATGGAGGGGGGGCGGGAGGGGAGGGATTGAGTGGAAGGTGCCAGGTGGACTTTGACCATCTGGTTGAATTCCTGGTTCTGCCGCGGAATGGCTGTGTGACCTTGGGCCAGTCGCTTGCCCTCTCTGAGCCTCAGGCGCTGCTGGGTCTGCAAATGGGTCGCCTTGAGTTGGCTCTAGAGAAAGTGAGCGTGGACTTCCTGAAGGCCAGGAGGGGTGCGGTCAGGGAAAGTGTGGTCAGGCACTGTTCCTTTCTGGCTCCCCACTGCCAAGCAGGGGTGCCTGGGGCCCAGGGAGGTCCCCGTGGACGTTTGGGAGATGAATAAGTGGATGTGAATTTGGAGAGGTGAGTGGGTATGGCTCCACATAGTTGTCTTCCTCGCTCTGTCACCTCCATCCCGCCATTCCTGGAGAGCCACGTTCAGCCACCTGGGGTCTGTGTCCGGCCCCTCCCTGCCCAGGAGGAGGATTGCCTTGGGAAGAGAGAGACTCCTGGCGAAGAGGAGCTGGCGCTGGCTTCCCGCCTGCCCCTCCCCGGGAGATGGCATCGGGTGGAAGTGACGGGGAAGCGTGGCTCTGATGGCCGGGGCCAGATGCCTGGCACGGGCCGAGGCCCAGGCGGGCCGCCAGGCCGCCAGCCGGGCTGGGTTCCCAGGCCCTGGGGTTCCTGTAAACGCGGAGGAAGCGGGGCGAGTGGGTTTTTCCCCCGTGGCGGGCATGCAGAAGTGGTCAGCTGGCCTGGGCTCTCTTCCTGCAAGTGGCAGGGGGGGGGGGGGGGGAGGGGGGGAGGGAGGGCGGGAAAGGCACATTGTGATTTGCATGTTCTAGAGCCCTGGGAGGGGCGGAGCGTAGGGGCCGCGGGGGTGAGGGTGCCTTCCGGGGGGTGAGGGTGCCTTCGGGGGGGTGAGGGTGCCTTTGGGGGGTGAGGGTGCCTTCGGGGGGGTGAGGGTGCCTTGGGGGGGGTGAGGGTGCCTTTGGGGGGTGAGGGTGCCTTCGTGCTCGGCGGCTCCTGGAATGGCCCTCAGACAAAGGCCTTCGCTTCGTAAGGTCTTCAAGTCATTTCGCTTTTTCCGACAGCCGTCATTTCTCGTTCTTTCTCGGCCCCCAGAGGCTCTGTGTCCCTTTGGGGTGCCCAGCTGTGTGGGTGTCACCTCTGGAGGGCAGGAGCCGAGCCTGAGGGCCACTCACTGTGAGAGGCAACGGCAGGCACCTCTGCCCGGCCAGCTGCAGCTGGAGCAGGTGCAGGATCGTCTATAAGCTGTGGCGGGGGGGGGGGGGGGCGGGGGGGGGGAGGGAGGCCCGGCCGGCGTGGCTCCGTGGCTGAGCATCGGCGATGAACCAGGAGGTCACGGTTCGATTCTCGGTCAAGGGCACATGCCCGGGTTGTGGGCTCCATCCCCAGTGTGGGGTGTGCAGGAGGCAGCTGATCCATGATTCTCTCATCCTTGATGTTTTTAACTCTCTCTCCTTCTCCCTTCCTCTTTGATACCAATAATATTTATATATATATGTGGCGTGGCCATGGTTTCCTGAGGAACAGCCTTATTCTCCTTTGCTGACACTTGAGAGAGTGCAGGGTTTGGCCCAGGACCCTCAGCCAGTAGGGGGCAGATTCCTATGGGATTTGGCGCCATCTGAATGGCCTCTGTGTGTCCTGGCGCCTGGCAGGCTGTCTGGCATAGGCTGGGCACGCGGTCCGTGGTTTCTGGCAGAAGGAACAAAAGGGGGAAGGTTTCCCCATTGCTCTCCGCGGAGGTTCATTCTGTCTCCACCCCAAGGTCAGCGCACTGGCCTGTAGGTGACCTTGACATTGTTCTCTGGCGGTTCCTCCCAAGTGTGTCTAGATTTCCCCTTTTGCAACCCCAGTGTCTGCCAGCTCCTACCTCGGGGTCCAGCGCTGTGGCAGGAGGGACCCCTGGGGGATGTGGGAGCCAGGGGCTGTGGCCTCAGTTCCGGCATTTCCCCTGTCTCCTTGATTGCCTGTGGCTTCGCCATCCGGGACTCGGCCATCTTCCTTGCAACCGTCTTCCTGCGGGCATTGTGGAGGCAGCGCTGTGTCGGAGAGAAGTCAGGTTTAAGACTGTTACCCTTTAGGTGGTAAGGCTGGCCAGGAAGCTTAGACAGGTCACCGACCCCTCACAGCCCTCTTTCCCTCACCTGTCCACTGGCAAAGCACTCCCACCTCACCATCTGCCTTCTCACCGGTTTCCTAGTAAGAGATGGGATCACAGATGGTGGGGTGGTTTTGCTCATTGGGATAGCGTGAGTGAGGCCCTCAGCACAGGCCCCCATAAATGGCTATCGTCATCAGGACTGTTGTTATCATCAAGAGTAATTATTGCGCCCTGGCCGATTTGACTCATGGAGAGAGCATCAGCCTGCAGACTGAAGGGTCCTGGGTTCGATTCCAGTCAAGAGCACGTACCTTGGTTGCAGGCTTGATCCCAGCGCGCGCGCGCGCGCACACACACACACACACACACACACATCCCGTTTCCGGGGCCTTCCACTCGCTCTAAGGTGAGCATTAACAATAACAACAAAAAAAGAGTCATTTTCGCTGTTTTTCAACGAGTCCAAGCATTGCAGAGGCCAGAACCACCCCTCCCTCCCATAACTTGAATTACACCTTCTCCGGAGAAGTACATGGAGTGTGGGTTGGGGGGCACTTTTATTCTTTTCCTTGTCCCTGTCGGGGTGGGACATGTGCTGAAGGCCTGAGGAAGGAGAAGGAATCACTGCAATCCTGCTCCTCCTCCATTTCTGAGGGTAGCGGGTCCCTTTCCCTCTCCCTCGCAAAGTCTGCTTTTTCTGCGTCTAACACTCACATCGTACCTTCTCACATTCACGGCGACTCCTTTCCGCGGAGGCCCGACGCCCGGGTTCTCGTAGGGACCTGTCGCTTCCGTAGAGTTTTGGCAGTTGCCCTAGCTGGGCTCAGCGGGTTCGATCCCCCGTTGGGGCACATACAGAAATCAAACCAGTGAAAGCATAAGTACATGTTTCTCTCTCCCCTCCCCCTTCCTCTCTTTCTCTCTCTAAATCAAATACAAATAAAAAAGAAAGAACTTGGGCAGTGAAATTTGACGGTCTTTTTAATAAAAAAATAAAAAAATATATATATTTTTTTTATTGATTTCGGAGAGGAAGGGAGAGGAAGATGGAAACCTCAATGATGAGAGAGAATCACTGATTGGCTGCCTCCTGCAGGCTCCACACTGGGGATGCGCCCTGACTGGGAATCGAACTGTGACCTCCTGGTTCATAGGTCCTCAACCACTGAGCCATGCTGGCTTGGCAAGTCTGGCCGTCTTAAAGGGAAGGGGTGATTGGCCTCAGCCGGTTGGGAGGAAGAGGATTTTGAAGCCAAGGCTACATAAGGTTAAGGTCCATCTTATTTTCCTCTCTCCGCTTCTACTTCTAGAGGCAGCATGCATATGGACGTGGGGGGCCAGACTGCCTGGGTTCCCCATCCTGGTTCTGCTACTTCCGTGCTCTGTGACCTTGGGCAAGATTCTCTCTCTCAGGGCCTCTCACCGCTCAGGTGAGGATGAATAATCTCCACCTGCAAGGGTTTAGTGAAGAGCAACCCAGAGGCAGGATGGAGGTCCACCCGGCCCCGTGCATGGCACATAGTAGGTGCTCAGCAAATGCTGGTGACTTTCCTCCCACCCTCTGGGCTCTTCTGGTCCCTCCCCCAGTCCCATGGTCCTGTCCCTCCACCTTTAAAAAATGTTTTTATTCTTTAAAAAAAATTTTATATCTTCATTGATTTCAGAGAGGAAGGGAGAGGGAGAGATAGGGACATCCATGCTGAGAGGGAATCATTGATCAGCTGCCCCCCGCACATCCCCTCCTGGGGATTGAATCTGCAGCCTGGGCATGTTCTCTGACTTGGAATCGAACCTGGATCTCCTGGTTCATAAGTCGATGCTCAGCCCCTGAGCGACGCCGGCCAGGCTGTCCCTCCGCCTACAGGGCTCCAGTCTCTTCTGGGAGTCGAGCCTGTGGCTGTCAGCTTCGTCCCAGACTCAAGTTCCGGCTTCTGAGCTTTCTCAAACCCGCTGCTGGCTGGTGGTCACAGGGCAGCATTCCTGGGACGGAAAGATGGGGCGCAGAGCTCATCAGGTGGAGTCCCTGGGGCGCCCCTGAGTCTCCCTCTCCCATTGATGTCTCTCCCTCCTTCTCAAAGACTTCCTAGCTGCCATCTGCTGCGGGGAGGAGCCAGGGCGCTCAGGAACACACAAATAGCCAAGTCGGCGAGGACATTTGTTTAATGAAGCGTTGCTGAGAGTGATTTTTATAAATATTTAAGATCCTCTGAAGCCATTAGAGGAATGACAGGGTTTATTAAAACCCCGAAACGGGGTTTTGGAAGGGTTCCTTTCCTTTCCCCGCGGGAGGGATGTCAATGTGGAGACTGAGGGAGGGACGGACGGTTCTGAGCACGGGGCAGGCCCAGGGGGGCAGGTGGGGCGGGCTGTGCAGTCCCTCATGTGTGGGGGCTGGAGGGCGGGAAGGTGAGGGCAGCCAAACCCACAGGACCAAGGTGGAAGCTGATGTTGGTTGCAAAGCGACATTTTTGAAAGCCATCTGGGCCAGTGGGTCACCCGTGCCAGGAATCACCCTGGGCTGCACCTTTCAGATCCTGCTTTGAGACACTGGCAGGCTTTTGGAAGGTTCCTGAGCCCTGCAATGGCCCAGAAATGGGGGGCTTTTTTTTTTTTTTTTTTTTTTTAAAGTTCTTACCCAAGGACATGTTTCTATTAATTTTCAGAGAGGGAGGAAGAGAGAAACATCAGTGTGCGAGAGAAACATCAATCGGTTGCCTCCTGCACCAGCTCTGACTGGGAATCGAACCTGTGACCTTTTGGCGTATGGGATGATGCTCTAACCATTTAGCAACCCGGCCAGGGAACTGGGAGGCTTTTGGTTGCTCAGTGTGAGGGATGTGAGTAGGGACATGTCAGAGCTGGGAGGGAGTTTGGAGCAGTGCTTCCCACACTGGGATGTACCGTCCCCTAAATCTTGGGGATCCCCTTGCAGACTCTGAATCAGAGGCCCGGGGTGGGCCAAGTTCATGCATTTCTAACCCTTTTCCACGTGATGGCATTTGCGCTCTTCCCACGCTCCGGTGCGTGCGTGGGCCGCACTGAGTAGGGGCAGCTGGGCGGTCCCCACTCCCCTCCTCCATTCGGGACCAGGATGGACACTGAGGATCCAGGTCTGAATGTGACACCGGAGGTTCCTGAGGCAGCTGATGGCTCCGTTAGTGGAGGAGGCAGACTTGTCCAAGACACGCATGACGGGAAGACGGAGGCCACAGGCCGCGGGAGAGCCCGGAGGGGCAGAGAGGAGCACCGCTTCGTTAGCCCTGCAGCGCTCTCCCGGAGCTGGAGGCGGGCAGGAGCTGGCGGGCAAGAAAGGGGAGAGCATGGGCCTCCCGGGCCTCCCACGTGACTGTGGTCTGGAAGGACTGAGTGGGACCCCGTGCTCACAGTTCCAGGTTGTAGGCTTCCAGTATCATTACTTTATTTTAGTTATAAATACATTTTTGTTGATTTCAGAGAGGAAGGGAGAGGAAGAGAAAGATAGAAACATCGGTGATGAGAATCATTGATCGGTTGTCTTCTGCACGCCCACCACACTGGGGATGGAGCTGCCAACCTGGGCATGTGCCCTGACCGGGAATCGAACCGTGACCTCCTGGTTCATAGGTCAATGCTCAACCACTGAGCCAAGCCGATGAGAGAACTGGGACCCAGAGGGGGAAGGAAGCATCTTGCCCAAGAAGCTGAGTCAGGACTGGAACCCAGGTCTTCTGGCCCCCAAGCCAGGCTTTCACAGGCTCCATGGTGTCTGCCCATGAGGCCCGAGGCCACGGGGATGCTGGGACTGGACTTCCTTCCCCAGCACCAATGATCCCTCTGCCCCTGCCCTTCCTTTGGCCGGAGCCTAAGCCCTTAGATCCATGGAGAAAAGGAGGCCCAGCACCGGATAAGAGAGACACCATGTCAGAGACTAAGGACCTACTTCCTCTCCCCACCAGTGTCCTCGGACAAGAAGGGGGAGGGCATCCCTGGCCGGTTTGCTCAGTGGATAGAGCATTGGCCTGTGGACTAAAGAGTCCTAGGTTCCATTCCAGTTGAAGGCACATGTCCAGTTTGTAGGCCCGATCCCCAGTAGGGGGTGTGCAGGAGGCAGCTGATCAATGATTCTCTCTCATCATTGATGTTTCTATCTCTCCCTCTCCCTTCCTATCTGGAATCAATAAAAATAAATAAATAAAAATAAATAAAATAAAATAAAATAAAATAAACAGAAGAATGGGGGAGGACAGTGAAGTGCAGTCCTGCCCAGGAGTTAAGGATGGGAAGAGGCAGGGCCATAAGGGGAAGAACACTCCATCCTTTACTCATCTGCTTCAGAGGGTCTCTGGCTGGCCAGGGGCTCTCTTCAGAATTTAAACTCAGTGCTGGTCCAGCAGACACTGTTGCACTGAGGTGCTGAAGGATCCTGGCCCTGCCCCTCCATGACTGTGTGACCTTGAATCATGGCACCTGGGTGAGCCAGAACCCTCATGGGTAAAACTGGGCTGAACTCACCTGCCTCCCGGATGTTTGGAGGACTCGGTGAGCTAATATGCCTGAAAGCTCCCAGCACAGCCCCTGGCAAAAAAAATCTCCAAAAATGTATCCCCTCCCCCAAGACATAGTCACAGGTGGGCGAGGACCGATTGTCCAGCGCTAATTCTGGGCCAGGGCTATCCTTCCGGCAGAGATGTGGGGTATGAACTTGATGGCAGGGCAGGTATTCCTTTAAGATAATTTCAAACCGTGTGGCTTTCTGCAAACTTGAACCCTGGGGCTGGCCCCTCTGGGGTTCTCCTCTGAAAGGGGACTGTGGTGGGGTGAAGAGCCAGGGGCCTTGGGACCAGGTACGTACGTCTCCGTTCACACCTGGTTCTGAAACTGGAGAGTCTTTTGCAAATGGCACACATTTTTTTGTGTGTCTTGTTGTGGCTCTTGACTCAGAAAATGTCTGAATGTGCCTGGCTTAGGCTGGGATCTACGAGGGGCTCAGTAATTGGCGTCCCCGGGTCCATGCAGCCCTGGGGGCTGGGACTCAGGAGAGGAGCCTGAAGACTCAGGCAAGTCTGTGCCCTGGCGCCAGTTTTGCTCAAAACCAGAGTTGAAGTAGAATTCAGAAGTCAATGTGGAAGTGAAACTCGGGCAATAACATCCTAAAATGTCTGCTCTGAACTCTGGTTTTGGGTAACTGCTCTGAGCTCCCGGGGCCCCAGGGACCGAGAGGCACGTACAGATCAAAGAGTCCTGCGCGTGAGCACACAGTGGTCTCTTCCAGTCATTTCTGAACCTGCCTTCCTGGCTGCCGAGAGTTCAGTTCGTTGCGGAGGAATCGGGCCCGCCCTGCTTGTCAGCCACAGTAACTGAGTACCTACTATGTGCGAGGCCCTACTATGAGTACCTACGCTGTGATGGGTCCAGGTAGGGAATGACTGCTGAGCCCCACTGCTACCCAACACAAGTCCTTACGGGCCTGAGCAGCTTGGGGGAGGAGGGGCCTTGGGTTTGCTTCCTTGGGCTAAGTTGAGCCCAGCCGCGCGCGCTCGGCCCTTCCTCGTCACTCAGGAATGGGAGACGCCCTCTGACCAGGATTGGCAGCAGCAGGGAGCTCGCAGGAGGAGCAGGAACTGGGCGTGAGGCTGTGTGTCTGACCCTTTTGCACGGGCGTTTTCAGCCCGGACCAAAGCCTCTCTAATAACGCAGCGCCCATCAGCATCGTGTTGTGGGGGGTTTGTGATTTGGGGTATTTTTGTTGGTCTTCCCTAAATAAGTAACAGGTTTTCCTTATCGAGTTTGGGCAGTGTTTACTTTGAATATCTTTTATTTATTTATTTATTTATTTATTTTTTAAGATTTTTAAAATTGATTTTTGGAGAGAGAGGAAGGGAGAAGGAGAGAGAGAGGAACATCGTCGATGTTGTGGCGTGTCCGGGACGTCTTCGGAGTGCGCACTCGTCCCGTCCCAGTGGCGGGTGACAAACTGGACACGTGTGCCGTAGTGGTTTCTGGGGTCTCCCCTCTCGAGTGTGATTACCTTGGAGGGGGTTTTGGGGGGGACACAGCTGTCCCGGGCTGGGAGGACAGGAAGGGCGCAGCCGCCCTTGGCCTGGCGAGGTCTAATTCACCGTTTTGAGTAAAAGCAGTCTCTCTGGTCCCAAGAGCTTCTAGATTTATTTCGAACCTTTATGCCTGCCCTTGAGCCTCTGGGAGGTGCCCCTTGGTGGGGTTGATCCGAAAGGGGCTCCTGGGCCCGCAGGGGGGTGGGGGGGACCCAGCCTTTGGAGGTGACCCCCCCTCCCCGAGGCCCTGGGGACCAGCTCTTTCCCAAGCACCCTTTCTCAACGCCTGGTTTCGGTGGTGAAACTGGCGGAGGCAGGGGAAGTGTGGAAAGACATTTGCATGCTTCTGGCCTGACCTTCGCAGAAGCAAATGCGGAATCAACAAGGTCTGGCCTTCAGCGTGTCCCCCACCCCCCAGGCGCCTGTCCCTGGGACCATGACCGGATTGTGGCTGGGAAATGCTGCTCTCCGCATAAACATCTTTGTCCCAAGACCTTGGGCGCTTAACGCCGAGAGAAAGGAAACCTGAGCTTTTGTTCGGATCCTATTAGCCAGCGGCGGGGGCCAGAGGCGGGCGTCTTTAGGCCCGCAGGGAGCTGGCCCCTGTGCCTTATGGCGCTGGTACTCCATCAGGGAGACTCCGAAACGCCGATGTGCAGAGCCAGGGATGCTCCCTTCGCGCCGGCGCCGCCAGAGAAAACCCAGCGGGGGCGGTGTGCACCTGCATCTCCTTGCTGGTGGCCGACAGTGTCCTCCAGAGAGCAGCCCAGAGAGCCCGCCTCTGGGGGACTTCTCTGTGGACACAGGGCTGCACCAAGATCTTCACACTACGCCTGGCTGGTGTGGCTCAGTGGTTGAGTGTCAACCCAGGAACCGGGAGGTCACAGTTTGAATCCCGGTCAGGGCGCGTGCCCAAGGTGCAGGCGTGATCCCCAGGGAGGGGTGTGCAGGATGCAGCTGATCCCCGATGCTCTCTCATCATTGATGTTTCTCCCTCTCCCTTCCTCTCTGACATGAATAAAAATACATTTTTTAAAAAAAGATCTTCACAGGAACAAAAGAAATCAGAAACCACCAGGCTGTCTGACAGTAACCGATTCTCTCGCCGGCTATACTGCCGCCACTCAGTGTGAGGGCCGAGGAGGCTGGGAGAGAGCCGAGGAAAGCAGTCATTTTTAGGAAAAAGCTTGGAAGGAAGCACACACAAAAAGGGTGTGGAGGTGGCTGGAGACTCTCTTCCCCTCTCTCTCTGACACGCTTTCTGTAATGCGGTTCTGTCACTTCACCCCGTCCCCTCCTCTCTCCTCCTCCTTCTCTGAGGAACTAGAAATCCTGTTTCCAGGGAAGGAAGAGACCAGCGTTTAGATCCCCTCGTAAGTGTTCTGCAAGGAACAGACCAAACTCACCAACACAGCAGCCCAGGCCGCAGGAGAGAGAGCTAGCGATTCTTATTTTATTTTTTTATTATTTTTTTTGTTAGCGATTTAAAAAATACATATTTTATTGATTTTTTTTTTTTTTTTTTTTTACAGAGAGGAAGAGAGAGGGATAGAGAGAAACATCGATGAGAGAGAATCATCAATCAGCTGCCTCTTGCACACCCCCCCACTGGGGATGTGCCCACAACCAAGGTACATGCCCTTGACCGGAATCGAACCTGAGACCGTTCAGTCCACAGGTCGACGCTCTATCCATTGAGCCAAACCGGTTTCGGCTTGTTAACGATTCTTAACTACAATAGCCGTCAGGGATCAGACCCCGCGGGGCCTACGAGAAGACATCGTTGTCAGCATTTGATTCCACACGGTCTCGTGGGGTCGAGGGAGGTCACGTGCCTCTTCCAGAATCAAACACTCACCCCTGGTTAGAAGCTGATGGGGCTGAGGGCATCCAGAGGGACCCCAATACCGGCAGCTCCCTTCAGGTCCAGTGGACGTTATCCTGGGGGAAGGCAGGGTGAGTGACCGCTGCGGGCTGGTAGCCATGGCAAGCAGAGCAGTTTTGTGTTTGTGTGGCCTTGTCTGGGTAAGGGTCCGAGCAGAGGGGGCTTCTGGGTCAGCGGTGAGCTGCTGTCCTGTGTGTTCCCAGGGAGGACCGGTAACCTCATGTCCACAGCACTCGCGTCTCCCCCCTCCTGCACGTCCGGAGAGAGGGGTGCACTTGACCTCCGAGGAGCAGAGGCAGAGTCTCCCTCTGCCCGCGCTCTGTGCTGGGCCCCCAGGGGCAGGGAGAAATGGGTGCAGACGATGCTGACTGGGTGGATGGCTGAGCTCTGACCGTTCAGGGAGCACCAGGCTCCCCACAGCCCGGATGGTACTGAAAATGTCGCGCCGAAACCGGTGTGGCTCAGTGGATAGACCGTCGGTCTGCGGACCGAAAGGTCCCAGGTTCGATTCCGGTCAGGGGCATGTACCTTGGTTGCGGGCACATCCCCGGTAGGGGGTGTGCAGGAGGCAGCTGGCCGATGTTTCTCTCTCATCGATGTTTCTAGCTCTCTATCCCTCTCCCTTCCTCTCTGTAAAGAAATCAATAAAATATATTCAAACAAACAAACAACAAACAAACAAGAAAATGTCGCCGTGGCCCGGCGGTGTGGCACTTGCCCACGTTGTGGGGCGTGCAGGAGGCAGCCCTTCAGAGATTCTCTCTCCTCATTGGTGCTTCTCTCTCTCTCTCTCCCTCTCCTTCGTCTCTGACATCAGTAAAAATATATTTAAACATGAAAATAAAACGTCGCTTTCTGCGGAGGTCTTTGCAGGCATGCGGCTCCCTCCTCCCTCCTCAGCCACATGCTTGGGAGGCATAGAAATCTGAAAGGCGGGGACCGTGGGCGCCAGGCACACACCTCTGACGAATAAGGCCACGAATTCATTTTCTGCCTCGGGAGGAGAATGGAAATGGCCATATTTTAAGCTATTTCGGGTGCCAAGGTTCATAGTTTGACCCTGTGTGTATGTCTGTTCCTAGGAGGAGATGGGAAAGAGGAACCCATCTTTAGCATCTCACCCAGGCGTGGATTGCACGTCCAGAAAATCCCTCTTCTTCCCCATTCCCTCCCATTGGCTCCCCTGCCCGGGGTCTGGGCGGGGTGCTCCTGAGCGCCCCCCAGAGGAAGCCACGTGTACAGCAGGCCACCCTGCGGCTCTGGAGGAAGCGGGGAGGGACCCAGCCTCCCGCTGCTTGCCCATGGGTCCTGGGCTGACCAGCTGAGTGCGGCAGGGTCCCCTCCTCCTCCTCCTCCTTCTCCTCCTCCTCCTCTTCCTCCTCCTCCTTCTCCTTTTCCTCCTCCTCCTCCTTCTCCTCCTTGCCATTTCCGGGGTCAGAGGCAGAATGAGAAGCTGCTGGTGGGAGAGGACCCCCACCGCACCCATCATCTCATTTAATCCCCCGCATCACCGCCTGCCAGCAGGATTAGCTCAGCTACGAGTCCTCCCGGCCCCGCGGTGCTGAGCCGGGCTGGAAAAGGCAGCTCCGGCTTTAATTACCTGCGGGCGTGGGTGTTGCTGCCCCCCCGCCCCCCCCACTCGGGCCTCAGAACCCACGGGCCTGGCCCCTGCGGTGTGTAACCAGCCCTGCCATTGGCCTCCAGCAAGCCCCTCTGGCGAAGCTGTGTGATGGCTTGCCTCTGTGTTTTCCGTCTCCCCTTTAATTCCTTTCTGTTAAGTAATAACCAGGTTCCTAAAAGCATCCCTTAGTCGTGGGGAGGATGCACTTGGGTGTGTGTGAGGCCCTGGGTAATAGGTCTCTCTCTCTCTCTCTCTCACTCTCTCTCTCTCTCTCACACACTCTCTCTGTCTCTCTGTCTCTCTGTCTCTCTCTCTCAGAAATATTTTTATTGCCGAAATTGGTTTGGCTCAGTGGGTACAGCATTGGCCTGTGAATTGAAGGGCCCCAGGTTCAATTCTGGTCAAGGGCATGTACCTTGGTTGCGGGCACATCCCCAGTAAGGGGTGTGTGCAGGAGGCAGCTGGTGGATGTTTCTCTCTCATTGATGTTTCTAACTATCCCTCTCCCTTCCTCTCTGTAAAAAATCAATAAAATATATTAAAAATATTTTTTTATTGATTTCAGAGAAGAAGGGAGATAGAGAAAAATAGAAACATCAATGATGAGAGGGAATCATGGGTCGGCTACCTCCTGCACGCCCCCCCCCACCCCACAGGGGACTTAGTACGTAACCTGGTCATGTGCCCCGACCAGGAATTGAACCCTGACCACCTGGTGCAGAGGCCAATGCTCAACCCCTGAGCCACAGCAGCCAGGCTTGCCCTGCATTTCCTACACGTGTGCATGAAGCATGAGCCGCGTGCCCAGGTCTGGGCTAGGGGCCATTTGCAGGAGGCAGAGGGGCCTGCACCGTGGAGGAGATGGACATAAAAACAAGCCGTTGCTCAGGTTATGGAAATTTTAACGTTTGCAAAACAATGATATGCATTTTTTTATGGGGGCACCGTCTGCTGTAGTAAAATGTAAAGAAATGCATGGCAGGGCTTACCCCTGGGGAACTGGGGCGAGGGGCGGGTGGGGATGGAGCATCCAGGGGACTTGGTATTCCACTAGTCTTTACTCCTTAAGCTGGGTGGTGAGATAAGAGGTGGTTTGGTGATTCTTTAGGTACTTTTTATACATTCTAGATCTTGCACAGTAACGTTTTAAAAATAGTGTTGGGAGCAAGAGATTATCGGAGATGCTAGCCTGGAGGGTTTCCAGCCAGATCAGCGCCGGGCTCGGCCAGGCTCATGCACTCAGAGCCTGTCCAGCTGGATCTGGAGGGGCCGGTGAAGGCTTGATAGCTAAGGGGACCATTTCAACTGAATGTGAAGGCCAGTGCTGGGAACAGCATTTTAGAGAAAGGGAACAGCATATGCAAATAAATAAATAAATAAATAAATAAATAGGTTCCAGCATTCCTGGAACTACAAGGTGTGAGGGGGACAAACTCCGCTTCTGAGGAGCAGGCCTTGGTGTGCTTTGCTCTGGATCCCTCATGCGCAGAGCGGCTGCGAGTCCAGGCCGGCTCGGAGTTGACCGGGGATGGACTCCGCTCTGGTGTTAGAACCCAGGCTGTTTCCAGGGAGCTCTGTGATGGTCGCTGGGCCTCAGCCTTGGGAGGTGGGCCCAGGCCGGGGAGACGGGCTCCGGCCGCAGGGGCAGAGAGCACTGGACCTGCCCAGGGCAGACCCCGAGAGGAAGCTGCCGGGACAGAGGCGCCCAGGAGGCCGCCTTGTCCCTCTCCGAGGAGGGGGGTGGGGGGGGAGGGCGGCCGCTCTCTGTGGGGCTGGGAATCGTGTCTGTTCAGGATTATTTTCTTTGAAAACGGTGCAGAGCCAGTGAAGATCTGGGGGAGCCAGCTGAAAGCTGTGATGGGAGTTTCATCAAAGGCTTGGCTGCTTTCTGGGCTCACGTTCAACCCCCCCACCCCCACCCCCCCATTGCTGCCCTCCGCTGTGGAAACTCATTCATTGGGTTCCATTAAGTCTGGCCTGGGGCATCACCCCTCATTTCCCGCTTTGATCCCTGGGAAGTGATTCTTCTCCAGGGAACTCCTGGGGGTTCCTTGGGGCTCCTCGCCCCCCCGCACCCCCGCCCCGTCTTTGCCACTCAGGTTCCGTCCAGCCCAGACTCCTGCCCGAGTTTCAGAAGAGAGGTACTTCTCTACACCCCACGTTCCCGCCTGGACCGAGGAAGGGCGGGGTTTGGGGGAAGCAGCCATTGGAGGGGTCCTTGGCCAGGATCTAGGGCAGTGGCCCCATGAGGAGACAGCCCTGCAAGGCGAGATGACAGGGAATGTTCTAGAAGGGTCCGTCTCTGACCCTTCATTAGGGAGGCTCTTTTCATCCTGAGCCCACAGGCTTGCTCCAAAGGCTGTCTGTCCCCAACTAACCCCCAAGTACGCGGGACTTAAGTACAGTATTTCTTTGTTGTTGTTCATCCTCACCCGAGGGTACTTTCCCCCACTGATTTTCAGAGAGAGAGGGAGAGAGAGAGAGAGAGAGAGAGAGAGAGGGAGAGAGAGAAGCATCTTTGTGAGAGAGACACATCGATTGGTTGCCTCCCACCGGCTCCCTAACCAGGGCCGGAGGGTCTCGAGCCTGCAACCCGGGGTATGCCCCTTTGACCAGAATCGAACCCGGGACCCTTCAGTCCTCGGACTGACGCTCTATCACTGAGCCAAAGTGGCGAGGGCTTCAGGCCGTCTTGAAGCTACGTGACAGCCTCGTGGCGGGGGCCGGGAGGGAAGGCCACGTGAGCTGCGTGGCCGGAGGAGCCCCCGGACCTCTCACCGGGGACCCGTTAATCCCGCAGGAAGCCCAGGTGCACGCTGTGCCGGGAACCCCGTGGCGCACATTCCCGTGCCCTAGTTCTCCGCACGTTTGTTTAATCAGAGCCACAAACTCCCAGCCTTCCCCCTGGTTTTATGAGCTGGTCCGTACCCACATTTCATCTGCTTTCTCTTAAACACTTTTTTTTTTGCTTCTGTGTTCCTAGATGCTGAGTAAACACAAATCCTCGACTTTAATGAGGAAGCCAGCAGTGGCTGTAAAAGGGGGCTCATTCCATCTGTTTCTCCTGCCCCGGGGGTGTCGAAAGGAGAGTCCGTGAAGGCAGGGATCCCCAGTAGCTAACAGGGACCTGGGGGTGAAGAGTTGTATGGCCACCCCTCCTCCCAACAGGCCAAGTGTCCTGTCCATCCATCCATCCACCCATCCGTCCATTCACCAAAGGGGTACCATCTTTTCTGCAGTTCATTCATCTATCCACCCATGTATTCATTCATTCACCATAGGGACACCATCTTTTCTTTTGAAAAAAAAATTTTTTTATTGATCTCAGAGAGGAAGGGAGAGGGAGAGAGGGACAGAAGCATCAATGATGAGAGCGAATCATTGATCTGCTGCCCTTTGCACGCCCCTGAGGATTGAGCTTGCAACCGGGGCGTGGAAATCAAACCGTGATCTCCTGGTTCATAGGTCGGCGCTCAACCACTGAGCCACAGCCACCTTTTCTTCACTCCATCCATCCATCCATCCACCACAAGGCACCGCATTTTTGTCACACTGTTTCACAGTCAGACCTGAGAGGGCTGTGACTTGGCCTGTGTTCACGCCTGCGTCTCTGCCCTCACATGGAGCATGCCTTCGGTGCTCAGGAAATATCTATTTAATGAATGAATGACTACCTGGCGTTCCATTAGTAGGAACCCATTCTTTGTTTCCATCACAGGCTTAGATCTTCATCAGATCCTACAAATATTCCCCAGGAGCTGCGGGGAGGGGACAGATGACATGAGGTCCCCAACAGTGAGTTGATCACAGGGAAGCAGATGGCACTCCGGTCCCCGGGGAGAGGGGGAGCCAGGAGCTGGCTGGGGTGTCGAGTTGGGATAGAAGTCGGTGTGAAGAGAGAGGGAGTAGAGGCCCAGCTAGTCTGATCTGCAAGAACGTCCTGGGAATGTCACCTAAGCTCTCTGAGAAGTGAGCTGCCGAGGGGTGATGGTGATGCCCGGTTCTTACCCTAAGAGTCTCACCTGCTCCGTTCCCTTGGCTTTGGGTCCGGATGGGCCCCGTGTAATCCCAAGGGTCTTTGTAAAAGGGGGTCAGGAGGGTCACAGTCAGGGAAGGGGTGCGCTGAGGGACCAGCGGGTCAGAAGCAGAGACCTGAAGGTTCTGGCTTTTAAGGCGGAGGAGGCCTGGCCGCCTGGGACTGCCGCATCTCCCAGGCTCTGCAGCCTGAGCCCGCCGCCAATGCACAAATAGCCAGGGGGCCGGAGGCCTGAGCCTCACTCCCTCCTGCACTCTCACCACCAGGTGTGTGTATGTGGGGGGGAGGGGGACATTCGCAGGGTGAGACCCGATGATGGTGCTTGGAATATAAACCACAAGGCGGGAAGCTGAACACGGAGACACGTGGCGGGCGAGCCTGGGCTTCCTCCCAGGGCAGTGTCCCCCCCCCCACCCCCACCCCTCCCCCCCACCCCGCAGGCCCGCCACCTCTTTGGCCCAGCGTCTGCTTGGGACTTCCGCTTCCCCCTTGTCTGAGCGAGTCTAGACCCCCCACCCCCCTGAGTGGGCTGGGGAGGGGGAGCTGGAGCAGACACAGGTTTGGTTTGTAGATGGATGCCCACCTGCGGGGGCTGGGGAGGCCTCTTCTGACCCAGCCGTGGGGTGTCATTGGCGGGGGCGGGCTCCTTCTACCTGGGCAGCAGGCCCCTGTGCCCCTCCCTGACAGCCGTCCGTGGGACATGGCGTAACTTTGGACGGAGATGTGACAGCAAAGGAGTCTTGTGGGCCTTACATGGTCATCATGTGGTGCAGGGCCATAGGGACTTGAGTGCCTTAGAGTCCTGAGCAACAGTGAGCAATTTCAAGGTGACTGTCAGAGGTCTGAGGCCTTTGAGGAGAACCTTGACCATGGGACTCCCAGTCAGGCCTGACGCCCAGACTGCAGAGCAGGAGCCCGGGGCTGGCGGGGTCTGAGGGCATCTGCCCAAGGGGCGGTCAGTCACCCGGGGCAGCAGGCAGCCACCTAGGACCGGCCCTGCACTGGGGCGGGGGTGGCTGGCCAGGGCCGCACTGCGGCCAGAAATCCAGACTCGAGGCTGTTCCTGAAATCGTCCTCCCCTTGCAGGATGCTCTTTCCTTAGAAATGAGTAATGAAGTAATATAGAAATGAGTAATATAGCCTTGACCGGTGTGGCTCAGTGGATAGAGCGTCGGCCTGCGGACTGAAGGGTCCCAGGTTCGATTCCGGTCAAGGGCATGTACCTTGGTTGCGGGCACAGACCCAGTAGGGGGTGTGCAGGAGGCAGCTGATCGATGTTTCTCTCTATCCCTCTCTCTCTGTGTAAAAAAAAAATCAATAAAAATATATTTAAAGAAAAAAATGAGTAAGATATAGCCTTGACCGGTTTGGCTCAGTGGATTGAGCGTCAGCCTGCAGACTCAAGGGTCCCGGGTTTGATTCCGGTCAAGGGCATGTACCTTGGTTGCGGGCACAGACCCAATAGGGGGTGCGCAGGAAGCAACTGATCGTTGTTTCTAACTTTTTATCCCTCTCCCTTCCTCTCTGTAAAAAAAAAAAAAAAAATCAATAAAGTATATTAAATTTTTTAAAAAGAAACGAATGAGATATAAACAAAACAACACGATGCTGTGTGTGAAACGCACCTGGGGCCGCCGGCTGGCTGGGCCGGGGGAGAACCGGCGTTTTCACACGGAGCCCTCTGCCCCTGTCTGTGTCGCCAGCCCCGGCCTCGCTGAGGGCGGCGGAGGGGTGAGAAACCGCAGGAGTCTGAGGCCTGGAGGCTCCCCTCACGCTGCCAGGAAGCGATGCCCCGTTTCAGACGCCCCGTGAGCGGCAGCACAGAACGCAGAGAGGCTCCTCTGTGGCCAGCATGGCTCAGTGTATTTTTTTTTTTTAAATAAAAATGCATTTTTATGGATTTCAGAGAGGAAAGGAGAGTGAAGAGAGAGAGAAACATCAATGATGAGAGAGGATTATTGTTTGGCTGCCTCCTGTACGCCCCCTACTGGGGATGGAGCCTGTCACCCAGGCATGTGCCCTAATGGGGGAATGGAATGGAGACCTCCTGGTTCATAGGTTGGCTCTCAACCCCTGAGCCACACGGGCCTAGCCACATGCCCATTCTTGAATCTAAAGAGGACTCGTATTGGCCGCCTAGAATCACGTGACTGTTCTGGAAGCAACTATTGGTTCTGGAAGATTGGGTGCTGAGTGCCGTCCCCTAGGGAACATGCTGGCCCCTGGAGCCACTGCCACCTGCCTCCGTGGGTCCCTCCCCTCCCTCTCTCTCCTTCAGCGAACAGAACATTTGAATCCCAGTCCCTCTTCTGAATCCCGCAGAACGTTGTTTGCCCTTTCCATGCCCCTCCCCCCTGCCCAGGGGTGCTGGTCAGCAGGTCTAACCTTGGGCACCCGTCAGGGTACTTTCTGGAAGCCGCCACAGTGCCCCACGTGAACGCGTCCCCTGCGGGAGCCTGGGGGGCGCCTGGCAGCGCTGAGGGAGGGCCGCTGGGGGAGAGGGCTCTGCAACCAGCGAGTCCCCAGTGTGCTGGAGGCTTTCCGCGTTTTACCAGCGGCTGCAGCCTGCCACTTCCTGCTGGCGGGGTGGGGCTGGGGTAGACTGTGCACTTCCATCCCTCCCGCCCCCACACACGGAGGGGTGGGCCATTGACTTCCCCTGCTCACCCCCGGTGCTGCGCAAATTCAAGGTCCTTCCTCCAAGTTCAAGGTCGTTCCTCTGGGATTTGACTGGGCCACCTCCGTCCACACTCACTGTCTTTGCTTCTAAGCGGGGGGGGTGGAGGGGGTGGCTGGGAGAGGTGGGGGGGGGGTTGTGTGTGTTTTCCCCCCCCCCGTGAGTAATGCAGGTTTATAGGCCTTAGAGCGTGTGCAAATATTTGATGTTAATTAAGGAAGTTTGGGATGAGGAATAGGGAAGTGACTTCTTGTTCATTATTCCTGAGGGACCCTGGGATGAGGGGGTGGGGACTTTGAATGGTGCCTCCAGCCGCATCGCAGGCCACTGGTCCTCCGGGGCGGCCTGTGGGGACAGAGGGGGGCGAGCGAGGCAGGAGAAGGCGCACTTTGGAGGTTTGGGCGGGCCGGAATCTGGTGTGTGGGGTGGGTGAGGAGGGTGGTGCCTGCCGCCTGAGTACCAGCTGCCACCTGCTAGGACTCCCTGCTGGCTGGCCACGGGGGCCTTCTCCCAGTTCCTCACCCTCCTCCTGGCAAACGTGATCGTCCCCACTTTACAGCCGAGAAAACTGAGCCTGGACCCACCTGAAGTGGGTCCAGGATCACCCAGCTGTCCGGCGGCAGCCTGTGTGCGCCAGACTCCAAAGTGTGCGAAACCCTCACCCTGTGGGTGCCAGTGTTCTTAGGAGACCCCCCCCACTCCAGGCTGGTTTGGGCCTAGGTGGGGCCTACAAATGACCGCCCTTAGACGCATTAGGGATTGTCTCCTGACCGCAGAGCCTGGGTGGTGGCTGGCAGAGGGAGAGAAGGTGTGCCGAAACCGGTGTTGCTCGGTGGATAGAGCGTCGGCCTGTAGACAGAAAGGTCCCAGGTTTGATTCCGGTCAAGGGCATGTGCCTTTGTTGCGGGCACATCCCCAATGGGGGGTGTGCAAGAGGCAGCTGGTCGATGTTTCTCTCTCATTGATGTTTCTAGCTCTCTATCCCTCTCCCTTCCTCTTTGTAAAAAATCAATAAAAAATATATATATATAACAAAAGGCATCCTAAAAAAAAAGAAAAGAGGGAGAGAATGTGTGGGGATGAGGGAGAGCGTGGGGAGGACCATGGGCCCAGAGTCCCTGCCACCTCTCGGAGCTGGTTTCCTGTTCAGGGACCGAGGGTGACAACCACTACCGGAGCTGGCAGTGGGGGCTTCCTTGGTGCGGGCACCAGCCCTGGGTGACAGGCCCAGAGCCGTGGGTTCGGGCCCTGCCCTCGGGCGCTCAGCGTTTCTGTGGGAGGAAGCCCTCCCCAGTGTGCACGGAGGCGCTGGGCAGTTCGGGAGCGGCAGGAGGCTCTGCCTCTGGGAGCGCAGGGCCGGGGCAGCTGGTGGCCCAGCTGTGGCTGCTGCGGGCCCTGCAGCCATCGGATGGGAGTGCCAGGCTCCAGAGGGAGGGGCGGTTAGCCAGGGGACTCCTTCCTCCAGCTGTCACCGCGCCTCTCAGCGGTGTCTCCCCACCCCCTTGCCCCCAGGCTGCTGGTGAGAGTCACCTTCCCAGGCTGCCTGGGAGCTTTCTGCACACACAGTGCGGGGAAACCTGGTTTGAAAAGCTCCCCTGGTGCTTCTGAGCCGCAGTTTGCTGCTCCTGGGCCCACGGCCAGTGCCTGTGGGGAGATGGATTCGTTAGGTCCAAGCATCCCGCCCCGGAGGCAGCCAGGGACGGAGTCCTGTGCAGATGCACCCAGGTGCCCAGTGCCCTGTGGGCCGCCCTGGGTGCTGCCGGCCTCCCAGGAGGGCACGTGCGCTCAGAAGGACCGCAGGCCTCCCCTGCGCGGTGCCTCCTCCCGGGCTGCACTGTGTCCCAGCCACCCCATGCCCCTGCCCCCTGCAGCTTCTGCTGGGACTCCATGACAGCCAGGCACAGGCCGGGGACAGGAACCAAGGCGTGGCCAGCCCAGCGGGACGGCCAGGGCAGTTTAGAGTCAGAATTTAAATCTGCCGAGATGGGTGTTCTGGTTCTTTCTGGTTCAGGATGAGATTTTGCTAGCATTTTTACAGATTTTGTTTAGCTACTACTTCTAAGGAAATCCAATTTCCCTTCCTTCCTTCCTTCCTTCCTTCCTTCCTTCCTTCCTTCCTTCCTTCCTTCCTTCCTTCCCTCCCTCCTTCCTTTTTTCCTTCCTTTTCTTTTTGTCTTGTTAATCCTTACCTGAGGATATTTTCCCATTGATTTTTAGAGAGTGTGGCAGGGAGAGACACTCTCTAAATGTGAAAGAGACACATCAGTGGGTTGCCTCCTGCATGCCCCACACTGGGGATTGAGCTTGCTATGTGGGCATGTGCCCTGACCATAAATCAAACTGGTTCATAGGTCAATGCTCAACCACTGAGCCATGCCAATGGGTTTGATATAGCCTATATAATAAAAGGCTAATATGCAAATTGTTCCCTCAATTGGGAGTTCAACCAGGGGGTAGGGAGGGCCAAACCCTCCCCTCCCCCACGCACATCTCCTCCTCCCAGCTGGCCCGGCCCTGGGGCAGCTGGCCAGACCCCCCCCAGGCATGAATTCATGCACCAGGCCTCTCGCTTTTAATAGATTTGATTAGCAATGTGGCAGAGTCTGTGATGGGGGGTCATTTTAAGGCGCATCGGTTGTCATTAGGGTTATACAAAGTTTGACTAAGATAATTTTCACAAAATTACATTCACAACGTCACCGCTCATAACTTATAATACATTTTCATTCCAGAATGAAATTCTTGCTTTAAAGATCTCCTTTCATATACATTAACAGTATGTCGCAGGCAAGCACTGTGCCACAATTATTTTCAAGGCACAGACGTGAGAAACAGCGTCCCCTCAATTGGTGTGCTTGACAGTCTACCACAAAGTAGGCCAAAGTTCAGTATTCAATAAATAGAAATTCTTTCCTAATAAAAAATTTTACAACGGGTTTCCTAAGGAAATTCATCCATAAGGCATTGTTTACATTCTCTTTTACTGCCACCAGTACAGCTAGGAAGCTCACTTACGAAATGTATCCACAGAACAAGGGTTTTAATCCTGGGTCCACAGGAGTTCACTGTCTCTCGACCACTGAAAGGTGGAGTTTGGGCTTCTGTGCGGTTTCCTGTCTGGAACTTCCGTTCCATCGTGGCTGTGCTTAGACTGTGCAGCTCAAAGCAAACAGAACATCTGCCCACGCCCGCAGGAACCCACGCCCCACAGGTTGGAAGGTTCTTCCAGGAGGTAGTTGTCAGACGGATCCACCACCTGGCAAGTGAGCGGGTGGAGTAGGGTGTCCGGGAACTGCCCCGGAGCTGTGTACCCAGCTCACCTCTGGGCAGTGCACCTGAACTGAGAGTCAGCACCTGGGCTGCGGTGAGCCAGGTGGAGGAGATGGGACGTGGGAGGAAGCGAAATGATCACCCCTGGGTAACTGGGCATCTGGCAGCTTGGTAACTGGTCCTGATGCTGCTGATCTGACGGTCTGGCCCAGGCTGTTCCCTTCGTTCTGTGCTACTGTTTCACTCTCCTGTCAAGTCAGGCAGGTAGACCAGATATCCCGAAGCAATAGTCTATATATACCTCTGCCAGTGGCACTTTTTCTTTTCTTTCTTTCTTTCTTTTTTTTTTTTTTTTCTCAATGGCACCTTTTCAAGTAAATACTCGCGTGGCTTTAAAGGCAATATATCCTTACGTGCAAAAAGTGCTTGTTGGATAATCACTTCTCCGTTATTCCAGAAATACTGTCTTTGCTGTGCTCACCCGTTAATGTGTTTCTCTCCATTTCTCTCTTGAAAAAGGAAGATAATGGTACACAATGACAATGCTGCTATTTTACAGAGATGACTTGTTAAAGCTTCAAAATATTTATTTGGAATATTTGCTGATATGTTAAGCACGCTCCCGCGTAGCATCTTCCTTTCCCCTCAAGTTGCTGAGAATTCGTAAGGGTAAAGGCAGCTTTTTCTCATGGGCGTAGAGCTGAAAGTACCACGGCGTCATGCGATAACATTGTCTAACAAGGATAGGCAGCGGATCATGATACTGTGGAATAATGATTATAACTAACGTTTATTGAGTATTTAGTTTGCATTAGCCACTGTTCTGGGAGAAAACTGTATTAAAACAGTGATTAAGGATTGTGGGAAGTGCTACAGAGTTCTTGTAATTGAATGGGGTGATGGGGCTAAGTTTATAACTTTATAAACAGGGATAGAAGGAATTACAGCTAAGAAAACCCAGCAAATAATCAAGAAGCTAATAAAATAAGAAGATGAATTCGCTGCGGAGGAGTAATTATTTGATTTGTAACTTTTTGTTTAATTAACACTTACTAAGTGCCTTCTGGGTTACGTCGTTTTGCATCTGCTGTTTTATTTAATTACAACGAGTCCTTTGCTTCCAGATAGATTTCCCAGGGGGCTTCCTTTGACTAATGAGTTATCCCTGCCCAGTGCTCCCCAGTCCGTTTGCTGTTATAATTACCTGGGGAGCCTTGGAAACTGGTGCTGGGATTCGGTCCTGGGAGAATCTGTTTAATTGTGCAAGGTCGGGACCCAGCAACAGTGTCTTTAAAACTCACCCTCCCTCCTCTGGGAACTGCGGTTAAGCCAGAGCTAGAACACTCAGACCAGGAGAGGGGCTATTTCACGTTCAGAAGCATGTCGACCCAGCTCAAGGGCCATAAGCACCTGTTGCAGCCCGGCCGGTGTGGCTCAGTGGTTGAGCATCTTCCTATGAACCAGGGGGTCACAGTTCGATTCCCAGTCAGGGCACATGGTTGTGCAGGAAGCAGCCAATCAATGATTCTTTCTCATCATTGATGTTTCTATCTCCCTCTCACTCTACCTCCTCTCTGAAATCAATTAAAAAAAAAAAAAAAATATATATATATATATAGCAACTCTTGCAGACTTCAGGAGGGGTTTTGCTGGGCCTGGGGGAATACACCTGCTTTCCTTGTCTGTGTCCTGGAACAGGGATGTGGGAAGCGTAGAATTCTAGAACGAAGCGGGTTAGAAAATGGTGCCCTTCAGGTCTTAGGCCCTGAGTTTCCAGATGCTCTTAATTTGCTGCCTGGGTTTTGCTGTGGTGTTTATCAGAAACATGTCAGTGACTTTCAATAGAAGTGTATGTTGTATTTTTCCAGAAAAAAGAACTCTGTCTGCACTAGAAGTTGTTCCTTTTAATAGAATACACACGCACAGGGCACAGATCTCTGCTCGAGAGGGCTTCATATTTAATAGGACACAGGGATCGACAAGGAATTCTTTGGGGGCAGGGGTTATAGGTAGAAACGGCTTCTTTAAAAATCGTCTTTGATGTCATAGTTAGTTGTTAAAAACAAAAAAACTATTTGGGGAGCTCAATTTTTTTTTTTTAATTGTTAGAGCCTTAGATCCCATGGTAGAGAATTAACCTAAAAAAGGACCCATCCTCAAAACATATCCAGTCTGCGTCCGAGGGAGCGTTGGGCCCTGCCTGGTGTGGTTGGTGGCAGTGCTGCCTTGGACCTGCCAGCACGAGGCATTTCCCCCTGAAGGAAGCGGTGTTTCTGGGAGGGGGACTTCTTAAAAACACGGTATCGCATCTGCTGAGAGACCTTTGGCAAGTCCTGTCGTTCTTTTGGACTTGGGGTTCTTCATGGGTGTAATGAGGGGGTTGTCTGTTTTCAGGGGCACAGAGCCCCGGGGTCACCTGGAGAGCCGTGGGGAGGAGTGTTGAGTTGGCAGGTCTCCTGGTCTCTGGGTCTCCTGCCCTGCCCCGCCTTGCTATTGGGGGCACGGGGCCGTGGGCCGTCTCTGGTTGGGTGTTTCTTTGCAGAGAGAAGAAATCAATTCAGTTCTGCTTGCGCTTTTGAGGACCTACTATGCGTCAGGCATAGAACCAGGTCTTGGGGACACCAGGTTGACCGGAACACAGTGTGAGTCCTCAGGCAGCATGGTGTCCTGGAGGAGAGAGGGACACGGACAGTCCCAGCGTGTCCTCGGCGAGGTCAGGGGCCGGGTGGGAGAAGGGGACAGTCCCGGCAGAAGACCGATGGTGTGTGTGAGCCCTGGGTGTTATTTTTAGAAACAGGTGACCAGCAGGGATGGTTCTCTTGTGGAGTCACAAGAGGGGAGAACTGGCCAGGGTCACAGAGCTCTGAGAGAGAGCAGGGGCTGCAGCCTCTGGAGGGAGTGTAAGGGGGAGACCAGATCAGGTCTCGCTGCCCAGATGGCAGAAGTGAAAAAGCCACCACCCTTGGTGGAGACGACCACCTTCCTCTGGGGGAGCTGCCCGCTGTCCCCTGGGGCTGCCTCTCAGGGATGCCGTGACCAGCTTCCTCTTCGTGCTCTTCAGGGTTTTGTGAGTGTGAACTGCTGCTGCCTTCACTCTCATTTCTAGAACTTTGGCCCCAGGCCCTAAAGCTCTTCCTCAGGGAACAACTTCTCCCCGTTTTCAATCTTGTAAATGTGGTCAAAGAAGCAGAGGAAGAAAGAAAAAATCCCTCATAGCAGGAGGAGTCAGGAGAACCGTAACCATGCTTCTGGGCATCTCTGTGTGTGCATGTACGCATGTGTGCATGATGTGCACACCCCCATGCAGGGGGCGGGAGTATTGCACACATTGGCTTTGATGATGGTTAAATGAGATCCCCACTTTCTCTGGCCACTGAGCAGTGCTGTGATGATTATTTAAAAGGGAATTAATATATATATATATATATATATATATATATTTAAATTTTTATTTATTTATTTATTTATTTATTTATTTTTATACAGAGAGAAGGGAGAAGGAAAGAGAGTTAGAAACATTGATTAGTTGTCTCCTGCACACCTCCAGCTAGGGATGTGCCCGCAACCAAGGTACATGCCCTTGACTGAAATCGAACCTGGGACCTTCTATCCACAGGCTGACGCTTTATCCACTGAGGCAAACCGGTCAGGGCGATTTAAGAGGGGATTTTAAACCACAGAAAAGAAAGTGGGAAAACAAAGCATTGGGGGCAGACGCAGCAGAAGTGGTTGCCATGTTCTCCCGGGACACAGACAGACAGGGCCGAGGTCTCTGGAGAATACAATGAGGCAGGTTAAGTGGCTTCCGACAGTTTCAACACCTGGTGAAAAGCAAGGAGAGCACACAGGCAGCTAAAGAGCCATCGAGGGAAAGCCAGCAAGGGGCCCTGTTTCCCTGCTGCAGCAGGCAGTGTCTTTACACACCGCCGACCTTCCTGTCTCACTGAATGCCGGAGCGCGGGTTCGAATGGGATGTGCACTGTGGTTTCCATCAAAGCGCCCTCTGATTCACAAGTTTCTCATCAGAATCTCCCTGTGAGACGGGAGAGGGACAGGGTGGAGTCACGTGCAGGTTTGTTTTCCTGCCTCTGCCGCGAAGAAGCCCGAACAGGAAGTGAGTCAGGGGTAGAATGACTGACACCGGTTCACAGTCGAGTGGGGCTGAGCATGTTGCCGACCCAGTGGTGCTGGAGCCCAGAGTCCCAGCATCCCGCCAGGCCACACTGTCCCTCAGGCATAGGAGTTGGTTTGGGCCTTCGCTCTTCACTTACTGTGCAACCTTCAGCCAGTTACTCAACTTCTCTGAGTCTCCAGTGTTTGATTTGTAATACGTAAGACTGTTGGGCACATTACATGAAATACATGTTTGGGCCCTAACCACTTTGGCTCAATGGATAGAGCGTCAGCCTGTGGACTGAAGGGTCCCAGGTTCGATTCCGGTCAAGGGCATGTACCTTCGTTGCATACACATCCCCAGTAGGGGGTGTGCAAGAGGCAGCTGGTCGATGTTTATAACTCTCTCCCCTCCCTTCCTCTCTGTGAAAAATCAATAAAATATATTAAAAAAAGAAAAAACACGTTTGGGAAACGTGCTCTGTGAACTCAGGGGTCTGAAGTGTTGGAATTCGGAGTCGGTATTTCTCATTTCCCGGCCGTGGCTTTGGTATTGGGAAAAATAATGGTGGCCAGGATGTGCCGGGCTTATAGTGAGCTGAGGTCTGTTGGGACTTTCTTAATCCTTGCTCTGCCTTTGTTTTGCAGGTGAAGAAACCGAAGCCTGGAGTTTGAGTAGTTCGTTCAAGGTTACCCAGTTGGTAAGTAACGGAGCCTTCGCTGCCATGGCCGATGGGCTGCAGGGAGGGGTGCCCTTGGCCCCTTCGCTGTGAAGAGGAATGAGAGCCGATGGTAATTGTAGCCGGGTCGTAGATTTCAGCTCCGTAGAAACAAGAGCGGCCTCTGTTGAAATCTGAATCCACGTGCGTTCTTTCACCCACTCCATGAATATTTATCGAGACCCTGCAAGGTTATCGGGTCCCATGATTCATTTCCGTAAAAACTCTACCTCTGGAGGGGAGGAGACACTCCTAGCTCTTGTCAGCACGCATCCCAATAGCTAACATTTATTGAGTCCTGTTGAAAGCTCACCCCATGCTCAGAGCTTTGTCTGAATGATCTTGTTTAAATTCACAGCGGCCCTAGGAAGTTGAAATAAGAGAAGGCATTTGCCCAAGTTCACTCTACCAGCTAGTGGGTGTCTCAGTCCCTTCGGGCTGCTGCTGCAGAATGCCACAGCCTGGGACCCTGCAGACAGCAGAATGTAATTCTCACAGTTCTGGAGGCTGGCGAGTCCAAGAGCCAGGGTGCTGGCAGATTTGGCGGCTGGCGAAGGCGCTCTTCCTGGTTCATAGATGGCCATCTTTTTATTCTAACCCCACAGGGCAGAGAGGTCTGGGGGGCTCTCTGGCGTCTCTTTTTAAAAAAATAAATTATTTTTTATTGGATTCAGAGAGGAAGGGAGAGGGGAGGGAGAGATAGAAACATCAACAATGAGAGAGAATCATTGATCGGCTGCCTCCTGCACAACCTAGGGGGATTGAGCCTGCAGCCCAATCATGTGCCCCCGACTGAATCGAACCCAGGGCCCTTCATTGAGTCTGCAGGCTGATGCTCTATCCACTGAGCTACACCAGCTAGGGCTCTAGGGTCTCTTATAAGGACACTGATCCCATTCATAATGGCTCCACCCTCGTGACCTAATCACCCCCCAGTTCCCACCTGCATATGCCACCCTTTGAGGGTTAGGTTTCCCCACATGCATTTTGCGGGAACACAAACAGTCTGTAGCCGGCATAGAGCCAGTCTCTGCCTCCAAGGGGTCTTGCTAGAGGACCAGTGATCTTACCTACTGGAAATGTGTTACTCTTTTTTTAATTGACGTCAGAGAGAGAGAGTTAGAAATATCAATGGTGAGAGAGAGTCAAACTGGGTACCGAACTGTGACCTCCTAGTTCAGAGCCACAGAGCCACGTGGCCAGGCAACATATCACTCTTGTAAGGCTCCTCGTGGCAAACCACCTCCAGGAGCCTGGGTGCCCTCTGCCCACCACAGGGCACGTCCCTCTTCTTTCCCTGGACCCCCTGGTCTGCTCACCACCCTCCACTGGCTGAGTAGCCTCTGGGAGGTTTAGCCACAGAATGGAGGTGCATGGATGATGACTGCTACACAGCAGTCTCTCACGCATACTGTCAACTTTTATTATAACTGAGGTGTAACAACATGCTATGGCATGTACAAGTCATATCAATCACACAGCTTGATGAGATTTTTTTTTTAAAAAGATGTATTTTTATTGATTTCAGAGAGGAAAGGAGAAGGAGAGAGACAGAAACATCAACGATGAGAAAGAATCATTAACGGCTGCCTCCTGCACACTTCACTGGGGATCGGGCCCCAACCCAGGCATGTGCCCTGCCCAGGAATCGAACCTTGACCTCCTGGTTTGATTCTGAGACTTCCTGGTTCATAGGTCAAGGCTCAACCACTGAGCAACACCAGCTTTTTAATATGTCACACCCATCTTGCCACCCAATGGGCAAGGTTTACAATGTCCCCATCACTCCGGCAAGTTCCCTCACGCCCGTCCCCCCCCCCCCCCCATAAGTTCATTCTGCCCCCAGAGCCCGTCAGTGCTGTTGAGGCTTACGGAAGTCATAGCTCTGTCATATCAAAGATTCCTGCTTTTTTTTTTTTTTTAAATATATTTTATTGATTTTTTACAGAGAGGAAGGGAGAGAGATGGAGAGCTAGAAACGTCGATGAGAGAGAAACGTCGACCAGCTGCCTCTTGCACACCCCCTACTGGGGATGTGCCTGCAACCAATGTACATGCCCTTGACCGGAATCGAACCCGGGACCTTTCAGTCTGCAGACCGATGCTCTACCACTGAGCCAAACCGGCTTCGGCAGATTCCTGCTTTTAACTCATCCAGATCCAAATATACTTGCTCAACAAAAACAGAACCCGGTGGAGATAAAAATAACACGTCCAGTGGCGTGGGCGATCCTGTCATTCCACCCAACTGGCGTCTCTGCTGGAGTGAGCGCGGAAGCGAGACGCGGGCCTGCTGCTCCTTCTGTCGGTCCGTGTGCCCGTGGCTTTTTAGAACGTGAGCATCTTGTGCCGTCGGGCGCCGTCCTCGTATTTATAGATTTTAATCACCATGCCGCATGGCCCCGGAGCCCACGCCAGCGATCTCTCCCGGTGTCCGACCCGAGACACCAAACCGGAGGCTGAGGGAAAATGAGCTCTGTTGGACTATCCTGGGAGATGGGTTTATCAGTGTCCATGGTGAGACCTTCTTGTGGGATTTTCCCAGGAGAATTTTCCTATGGCATGCGGACTCTAGGAGGTAACTCTTGGACTCTAGGAGGCGGCTGCGATGTGGAAAGAACTCAGGTGGGTGAGTGGTTACTGCAGATTGGGTGACATGGAACACTTGACAGCGTGGTGGCCGGTGCTGGTTTGCGTGAGTCCTTCCTGATACGAACACAGAGTTGACTGGAATATAAGAATGATATCCAAGGAGCTCATTGGGAAGGGAAGTCCACGAGTGTCAAAAATGCAGAGAGAGCCCTAGCAGGTTTGACTCAGCGGGTCAGCCTGCAGATTGAAGGGTCCCGGGTTTGACTTCGGTCAAGGGCATATGTTGGGGTTTGGAGCTTGATCCTCAGTAGGGGGCGTGCAGGAGGCAGTGCGCCGGTTGGAACCGGGGAGCGGCTCCAGCACCCCAGAGGCCAGGTTGTTGGTTCTCCTTTAAACGCTGATCTTTGGATGGTGGTTGCATCCAAGCGTGTTTTTAGGAAGTAGAAATGTCACGTGTGATGTCACAGGGGCAGGGAGAGAGGCCACCACAGGACAGCGTCTCCTGGCCTTGGCGAGAGCGCTGTTTACTTGAAAAGACTGACCTTCCTCAGCAAGAGTGCTGCTGGCGTTGTCATGGTTGTCTTCTGTCATCCGCCGCATTGCTCATCCGTCACAAAATATTTCCTGGAACCAGAGGTGCGCGCTCGCGCGCTCTCTCTCTTTTTCTCTCTCTCTCTCTCTCTATCCCTTTTCATTCTTCGGTAACAAGTTCAGTAAGTAGGTTATTCATCTTGAAAAGAGGTTGTTATGATTTGACCAACCGTAATGGGTGAGAAAAGGGGAGTGCAAAAGGAAGTTCCTGGAGTCAAAACCACAAAATCTCACCTGAGCGCGGCATAAGGGTGTGACATCACCTGTCCCGTTCCAACAAATTCTTTTTTGTTGTTAACCGTCACAGTCTGAGAGAGTGAAACATTGAAGTGAGAGCGACGCATTGATTAGTTGCCTCCCCCACATGCCCGGCCAGGGATCGAGCCTGCCACTGAGTTTTGTGCCCTTGACCTGAATCGAACCTGTGAACGTTCAGTCCAAGGGCTGGTGCTCTAACCACTGAGCAACCCAGCCAGGGCATCGATGACATTCTTCTGTGTGATGGCTCTTTGACCAGGGCATCCGCTGTCTTTCCGACGCTATTTTGTAACGTGTCCTTAAGCACTTTACGTTCATTTCCCCCGCGTGCAGTGTGGGGTGGGGTGGTTTTAGTTTCCCGTGAGAGGAATTCGCATCGACTGGGTGATCTTGACCCCCCCCAAACAGTAACTCTACCTTTCCTGCCTGAGTGCCGAGACAGAGTTGGCTGAAGTGCTCTTTCTTACGGGAGCCCTTCCCGCCCCACCCCCTCTTCTCCTCGTGCTCCTGTTGCCTGTGTAGAATTTAATTAAAGCAGTTATCTTATTGGCTTTCAACAATGGCAGTTGTTCCCGGCTATCGCCACATCAGGCTGGGTGCCAGGGAAGATGGCATGGATCATCTTGCTTCATCTGTGCATGGCCGGCAGGTGGCATATGTCACAGAACTCCAAGTTTCATTATTCAGGATTCTCTGGACCTTAACACAGGACCCTGCCTCAAACTGGTTTCTGCAGAAAGAGGGTTTGCTGGCTTAGGGCCTTGAAAAGCCCAGGGATGGGATTTAGGACTTAAATGGTGTTGCTAAGGCTTCATCGTTTTTCTCCATCTCTCAGCGCTGCCTACCCTTTCTTTTTGGATTGTGGTGGCAACATGGCTGTCAGCAGTTCTAGCAGAAAGAGAGAAAAGAAAAAAAAGGCCATTTTTCCAACAGTTCAACAAGAATCTCAGAATTTAGTCCCAATGTCTCTGGGTAACCTGCCCATTCCTGGACTAATCCCTATGGCCAGGCAAATGCAGCACTCTGATTGGCCATCTGGGATCAAATGCCCACCCCCTCGAGAAGCTGGGATAGAATCCACACCTCCCAGAGCATAAGGATTGAGGATGAAGGAAGAAGGCCTTTCCCAAGGAAATCTGAAAACCATTTGTGTGCTGTGGCAGGGGCAGGGGGAGGGAGAAAGGAGGGGAAGAGGAGGAGAAGTATGTAAAAGCCAGGATGTCCAACATAGAAGGTTTTTAACCAGCATTTACTCAGTGAATGAATGAACAGATGAATGAGCAACCCGGCGCCTGCTGCCGGTTCTGAGCACTGGCTATACAATACCGAGTGGGTTTTAACAGATGGAGCCTTTGCAGAGAGGAGGGATGAGAGAGCCTTGAAATCAAGTTGGAGAAGGGTAGCGATGACTGCGCTGAAATATTTAACACGAGACGGAGACACACGAGATACACGAGACACACGAGCTGTTTCCAAGTGTCGGAAGGGCATTCCTAGAGATGGAAGCCTTGGTGGGTCCCTACTTTATATCAGAGGAGCTGGATCAGGCACTTGGCGTGATCTTCCCCCACTTTTATTTTTATTTTATCAGGCAACCAATGGATGTTCAGTCTAGAAAATGAAAAAATGTACCAAAGAAAGAAAAAGGAAAGTCTTCCCATAATCTTACCCCCTAGAGCAGTGGTTCTCAACCTTCCTAAGGTCGCGGCCCTTTAATTCAGCTCCTCATGTTGTGGTGACCCCTAACCGTAAAATTATTTTTGTTGCTACTTCATCACTGTCATTTTGCTGCTGTTATGAATCGTAATGTAAATATCTGTGTTTTTTTTGATGGTCTTAGGCGACCCTGCTAGCGGGTCTCAACCTGTGGGTCTCTACAGGGCCTAGAGCAAGCATGTCAAACTCAGAGGCTGACACGGGCCTGAGACTTTGGCAGTGATCAGAGGAGCCACTTGTTGAAGGCTAGGCACTTGACATATGTTTTCTCAGTTCTTACAATTTCTCTCTCGAGCAGATCAGTTTTGTAGGAGACAAGTTCAGAGAGGCCACGTTGTTTGACGGCAGCCGCATGCCGAGATGACAGCGAGGCGTTCCGAGGCTGTAGGTCACACATTCCTTCCCCTCCTCTGTGAGACGGCCATGGTGAACATAGATCGTCACCAGAGACCCCGCCCAGGTTCTCCCAGTGACCTCTCCACCGGAAGCAGTTACTGCTCTTCACATCAAGCTTTTATTCGAGAAATCCTGCCTACTTTTTTTCCCTTTAAACCAGTGCTAGAGGAGAGGAACACTCTCCCAAGTCTAGATAAGCAACAGATAATTGAATGAGATTCTGAGAGAAGCAGAACCATTGTTAGCTCGGTGCATCGGAAGAGATGGTTGCATTCAGATAATTTTACAAAAATTCCCCTCTCCTTTGACATTGCTGCCCGAGGCTGCCATTGAGTTTTAAAGCAACAGAGCGGCTATTATATAATCCTACACAGTGCTCCTTCCCCGGGAGCTCGAGGAAGCTCACCGGTGTGAAATACAGAAGACATTTTTTTGGGAGGTTGAGAGTTTATGGAAAAGCCAGCATGGTTCCTAGATTAAACGGCCCACGCGAGGGCAAACGAGCTGGATTAGCAGACTCCACAGAGACATAATCTTCAGCAGAGCAGGAGATGGTTTGCTGGAAATGATTTCTGTGCTGGTGGCAACCTATCTGTGTCATACCGCTCCCGGCACCCACTGTGTGTGCCTTGTGCTTCGCTCCCAGGTGGAAGCATGCCTGTCTGTTCATAGTTCTGACCTCACTCCCTTCCACCCCGGCAGATGTCATTTTATCCTCGGAGAAATGAACAGAAATGGGGAAATCAAAACAGTGGTTGATGACAAGTTGATGCATAAGGTTTTCAACTTCGATGATGTGCTTCTTTAACTTTTAATCCTCACCGGAGAATATTTTTACATTGATTTTTTAGAGAGTGGAAAGACAGAGAGAAATATCAATGTGAGAGAAATATGGTGACTGGTTGCATTCTGCAGGCGCCCTGACCAGAGCCTACCACCCAACAGAGGCACATGCCCTGGACCAGAGTCAAACCAGGACCTTTCTGTCCATAGGCTGACCCTCTATCCAATGAGCCAAACTGGCTAGGACTTAGATGCTGTGCTTTTTGAGTTCCTGTGTCAGTTTTTAATGTTTATTTTTTTGAGTTTATTAACTGATGATAATGACTTTACCTACCCCCACGTTCTATTATGTTGTCTGCTGAGTTTTGGGTCTTGGGGCTGGGAGTTGAACAAAGCACACACAGTCTTAATGGCTAATAGTCTTCAGTGACCCTCTCCCAGTCTCATACCCTCCGAGTCTGTCAGCATCACTTTTTGGTCCTGGTTTATGCTGGGCCTGGCAAACTTGTTCAGCTGGAAAAGGTGTGAAGTGAAAGCAAAGAGGAAAAGAGAAAGACCTGAGGCTAATTTTAGGGCATCGGTGTTGGGTCACCAAAGATCCCCTGTGGTTGTTATTAGGCCTGAAATGTAGGGCTTCTTTGTTACCACAGCATAATCTAACTCATCCCGACAGGGGTGCGACCACCACTGACATAGAGGTGCTGGATTCATGGAACCTGGGAGCTGGCCAGCTTGTGTGTATATGCGTGTTGGCCTCAAATACATATATGCGCAGATATGAATCTTGCTGCTTCCATGGCAGTAGTTCCACATTAGAATCACCAGAGGATTTTTAAAATTCCAAAGCTAAGGCTACACACTGAGTGAATTCACTAACTCAGGGGGCGGGGCACAAACACTGGTAGTTGTTTAGCTCTCCCGGTGACTCCAGTGTGAGGACAGGTTCAAGAGCCACTAGTCTGTGAGAATTAAAATAGTGTCATCGTTATTACTTGAAGAGGAGTAGAGAGAATGGTAATGACGTTGGTACTAGACATCATTATTATTTACCGATGGCTATCAGGCAGAATCCTGGTGTTTCTTTTTGTTTATTTTTATTGATTTCAGAGAGGAAGGAAGCTAGATGAGAGAGAATCATTAATTGGCATGCCGCCACTGGGGATCGAGCCTGCAACCAAGGCATGTGCTCTAACTGGGAATCGAACCGTGATCTCCTGGTTCATAGGTCGATGCTCAACCACTGAGCCACGCCAGCCAGGCCATCCTGGGTGTTTCATAAACATCCTAACATTTCACCTGCCGGACAGCTCTCTAGGTGGTTGGAGAAGGAAAACAGGGGTCATATCTTTCAACTTCAGGCTTGCTTAATCCAGGTTGTCAGGTGAAGGCCAGAAAGAGGGAGCTGTGGGGCTCACATCGCTGACCCCACCGTGGCCATCATGGTCTTCACTGAGGCTGAGATTTCGGGGTAGTTTGTAACATGTGTAACCTGGCCCCGCCTGAAGGATGCAGCCCTCCGTTCAGTAACCGCAGTGGATTCGGGAGTCAATATGCAAACGCACATTTTGCAAAGGTGTAAATCGAGGGTGAGTGTATTTTGGCCTGTGGCTTGGAAAGAGAAGCGAGTGTAGAAAACCGGGCTATTAATCTTGGGCTGGTTGATTCATCCATCAGAATCACTCGGTGTGTTTCAAGGAGGCTGGGTAAATCATTTAATAAAGCATGACCTTGTGTTGCTGTAGCGCTTCTCTCAGCGGGAAGCCCGGTGCTGTGCAAACCTCAGCGCATTGCCAGTCGTTTGCACTCGTCCCAGAAGGACTGTCCGGGCGTGAGGAGGGCTGCGTGGTACCATAGGTACAGGCAGGAACGGAGTCACGTGGAAACGTTTATCCAGCGCCCACAGAGGTGCCTGACGGGAGCGTTGGTGGGTAGGTCCGAATTTGGCCCGAAGGATGGAGAGTGTCGGCAAGGGCCGAAACCGGTTTAGCTCAGTGGTAGAGCGTCCGTCTGCGGACTGAAGGGTCCCAGGTTCGATTCCGGTCAGGGGCATGTATGTTGGTTGCGGGCATATCCCCAGTAGGGGGTGTGCAAGAGGCAGCTGGTCGATGTTTCTAGCTCTCTATCTCTCTCCCTTCCTCTCTGTAAAGAAATCAATAAAATATATTAAAAAGTGTGTCAGCAAGGGAGTTCAGGGCAGACAGATCACCATGGGCAGAAGGCACAGGGCAGGAAGTAGTATTTGCAGGGGCTCTGTAATCAGATTATGATTTCTACCAAGAAAGAAACCAAACCATGCATGGGTGATTGGGAAGACTCCTGAGACCGGCATTCCCACTTGTCGCTGCATCATTTGGTTTTGTTTGTTTGTTTGACTTTGGAATTGATTGGTGTGTAATGAAGTGCCAGCTCATGGCTGTAATCCACCTCCTTCGCCCTGGATGCCAGCACAGACGTGATGCTAGAGGTTGCACACTGCACGTGGGAGAGGTTTCTTACAGGGCCCGGTGGCGCCTCGATGATCTGGACTAACCTGTGGAAATGAACTTGGTAGTTCCCTGACCGTGTGGACAGGAGCCCCTGTGACCTGCACTGGGGACCCCTCCCAGGACTGGGGATTGTGCTCCTGCATGCCCCTCTGCACCCTTCTTGGGCCCTCCACGTTCTTAAGCATGAAATGTTGGCTTGAAGGTGAATTCTGAGGTTCCTTTCGCGTCTAAAATGAGGGGATTCATTCAGAAACTCATGAACGCAAGTGGCCTGTTCCATAAAAAAATGCTACATCATGCCGAAACCGGTTTGGCTCAATGGATAGAGCGTCGGCTTGGGGACTGAAGGACCCGGGTTCGATTCCGGTCAAGGGCATGTACCTTGGTTGCGGGCATATCCCCGGTGGGGGGTGTGCAGGAGGCGGCTGATCGATGACTCTCTCTCATCGATGTTTCTGACTCTCTATCTCTCTCCCTTCCTCTCTGTACAAAATCAATAAAATATATTTTTTAAAAAATGCTACATCAATGCCGAAATGGGCACCACGGGTATCCCCTCCGAGCCTGTGGGTTCGGACAAGACCAGAGCTTGAGCAAAGTAGCGTCCTCCTCCCTGCCGCCCTCTGCTTTAAAACTGGGCAGATCTTTCTCCTGAACTCTGTGCTCTGACATGTGTTCAGCACCGGGATTTTAGAGAGGACGCTAGCGATGCCAGGTAAGCTGGGGCTTCGCGTGGACCATGTTGGTTCTCTCTCGGGAAGATGCTTTTTAAACCTTACCCAATATCTTTTCTACCATGGCCCCAACTCAGAGCTCTTCCCCTGCGCTTGGCTCATGATGGATATTCCCATGGTTCTGCCTACAGCTCTGTATTTCAACTGTCGGGCCACATGGCTGGTGACCTAAGCATTTGGCTACCAAGGGAGGACTGAAATCTCACTCGCCTGCTTCTCCGATTTCCTGGTCCCAGTGCTGTGGTCATGTTGGAACCTCGGCATAGGGTTAGGGCCTTAGGCCTGGGTTAACTCAAGCTGGCCTGATGCCCTCTCTGACCAGCTGCAACTGTTGTTGTGCCAGGCATAGTGCCAGGCTCTGCTAGTCCTGGGGATCCTTGGTGACGAAACAGCACGGCCTCTGCCCTCATGGGACTCACAGAGCTAAGGAAATACAGACATCACCCTCTAATTACAATCCTGTTCTCTGCTCTGACCCAGCAAGTAGCACAGAGTCCCCCAGGGTCCAGGACCTCACAGCAGGGGCTCTGACCTGGTGGGCTCAATGCTGCCTCCTGCAGGTGAGGCCCCTGCCTGGCACACAGGCCTCTCTTGTTCCTGACCCCCAACCCTCCGTCTGAAGTGGGGTGGCCAGGTGGGACACCGAGCAGTCCGGCTGGAGGGGGGTCTGCTCTCCCTGTCTGCCTTCCCGCCACTGTCCCTGCCCACAATGCTCAGCGGGGTGTGGTCCTTTGTGTGACTGACTGCACAGTGGGCCGGAAGCGCTGCTTGTGCCCGCATGGCTTCTCCCGCAGCCAGCTCCCCTCTTGGGGGGCTGTGGGCTTCGGGCTGCAAACTGCTTACCACACAGGTGACCCTCCGCGACCAGCCTGGCCCTCCCTGGAAAAACTGGCCTCAGGGCAGGGATTTCCTCTTTCTTACCATTACAGTCTTGGCGAGGAGACTTGCTCTTTATTACATTTGCCTGTGTCAGCACCGATTCCCAGATTGAACTCTTAGGCATCGACTTGGCTTCCTTACGCTTCAGCCTTTGCGGCTGCAAACCATTTTGCTTCTCTCTCTCTCTTTTCTTTTTATTTTTCTTTTCTTTTGGGACTCTAATAACTCCAGGTGGCGAATGGGCGGTGGGGAGCACAGTTCTGTGGAAATAAGCTCTAAAGCAATACAAACACCAAGAAAAAAAATAAAAAATGGGAAGCTTGTCAAGCGGGATGTGCTGGATTAAAACGTTTTACTGTTATTGACATTGAAGAGCATAAGGAGGGCTCATGGTGCAGCCACCAGCGGAGGGCTGCGCAGTCTTGAACAGCGAGGTCGCTGAAGTGCCTTCGCTAAGAAAAGGTGATTACGGTAGATAATGAGATGAAACACCGCAGGATACAATTCGGCATCTGAGCACATATTTATAGAAATATGTGCATGACTTTTTTATAGCTTGTATTGACATACAAAACCTTTTGGTAGGCTACCCACATGGCATGGGAGGTTGGATCAGGAGGGTTTGTATTTTTTTTTCTTTCTTTTTTTCTTTTTTTTGCTTACCTTTGTTTTCAGGTTTTTTCCCCCCTGCAATCAACATGTATTATTCCTATAATTGGGTGACAGGGATACAGGGGGGCCAAGAACCTCTCTTTTCCACATAGTCAGTGAGGGTCTCCCGGGAGCTGGGTGGGCACCGTGACGGGTGTTGGAATGGGCAGCCAGCCCTGGCCTCTGCCTTGACCGAGCTCATGTTTTAGGGAGAGGCTTCTTTTAGGGACAACATTGTTAAGCTAAAAAAGAAAAATAATTACAGGTTGTGATAAGTGCTGTGAAGAAAAGAAAAGAAAAGAAAAAAGCCAGTGACATAGTAGGGGATGACTGAAGGGAGGTGGGTGGCGTTAGGAAGGCGCGGGGGAGGGAGGACCCTTTCAGCGGGCAGCCGTTGAACTTGGAGGCGTGGAGGCGGAGACACAGCCACATGCCAGGCTGAGGCCGGAAAGCTAGTGGAGCCGCAGGGAAGGGCCCTGGGAGCGATTTCCTTCCTGCGGGTCACGCCGAGGCCTGGGGAAGCCTCGCTGTCGGCCGTGGGCACCGTGTCCCGCTCAGAAATGCGGCAGAGCTCACAGGTGGATGTGTGCCCGTGGGAGCTGGGTCCTGCGAGGCCGGTGAACATATTTTGCCAAGCGGCAGGAGTGCCCGAGGTGCCAACTGCTGGCTCTGTCTGGACTTGGGTTCTTTCTCAGCAGCAGCTGGGATGCCATCTCTCAGGGCGGGATTCCTGGGCCTCCCGCTCCCGGCCTCTCCCACCCACTGGATGCCAATGCAGGAGGTGGGACCCTGGAATCTTAGTCCTTAACCTTGAACCCCTGGCTGTGGCGGGAATGTGCGAAGGTGCCTTTCTCCTCAAGGAGCCGATATTCATTCATTCCATGAAGAGGAGGAGGGAAGCAACGGACAGAAGTCCCTAAATGTTAGATTGAGGACTGAGCCTGGGTACAGAGGCAACCAGAACTATATTCTGGGCGCTTCCACGTATTAAATAGTGCATTTGAGTTAACAGTGGCAGCAACTATTCCGAGTTTTCTCCAAGGGCAGTTGGGCAATGCAGGGCAAAAACCATGGCAATGTTCAGTCCTTTGGCCTAGTAATTACAATCCTGAGAATTTATGCTGAGGCCATCTTTTTTTTTTTTTTTTTTTTTTTTTTTTTTTTTTAGGGGGAGAAACCAGGAAACCAACGATATCTATAAATAGCAGCAGCAATATGGCCAATAAAGGCATAGTGCTTTGGAGTTTTGAGCGTACTTTCCTATACAGTATTTAGGAGAGCTTTTCCACATTCCTGTGAAGTTGGCTCTTATGCCCATTTCACAGAAGGGAAGTGGGAGGTGAGAGAGATCGAGAGGGGTGGCCGGGTCCACCCTGGCAGATTCAGGCTCTGAACTCAAGCTCATGGATGGTTGCCTGGTGGGTTTGCTCAGAAACTCAGGAAGATGTTGGGAGTTGAGGAAGCCTGAGGAAGGAACCAAGTTGGAAAATAATGATTGGACTTCATGTAGGCTTTATTTTGCATGACTTGCCTAAGTTCATCCTTACAATTGGACGTGTGGACAAACTGAGTCCCTGAGCAGTTGTATAACTTGCGTTAAGTTGTCAAACAGGTTTCAATCCTGCAGGTCACTCAGAAGGCATGGGGAAGCCTGCGCAGGGCTCAATCCAGAGCATTTGAGCTTGTTTTAGCAGTTTCCTGGGTTTTCTGTCGCCTGTCGCTCGCTGCTTCACCAGAATTCATTGCTAATGAGAGAATAAGTGAAGGAGTGGGTTAGAGGGGGTTAGGCCTTGACAACCAGCTTCTACGGCGAGTCAGGCATCAGGATTCCCATGGCTGTTGGGCTCTTTGCCAGAGCTCTGCTGTTTCCACATGCATTACAAGTTGCCCAAGAGTTGCTGATTCGCTGGCCCTCAAGGCTACACTTTTCCACCACCCTTCACCTCAAAGCTCTCTTTCCCCCCCGCTCAGCTCATTCATTGCAAAACGCCCAGAGCTGAGTGAGTTCAGGGGAAACCAGGCATGTCGGGCGTGGACCTTCGGCAAAGGAAGGAAACGGAGCTGTTTCAACATGATGCAATGTTCTGCAGCCATTAGAATGATAAATGTGGCTGTAGAAATAGGGAAGAGTCTTGAGAAACAAGAGTTGCACAGATCTGAGGATCCCAGTGGAAACCATGGGCGGAAAGGCTGGATGAGAAAGAATGAGAGCTGTGTAGAAGTCTTGGAATCGGATGGTGTCACCATCCAATGAGGCTGCTGATTGGGGACCCTTTGGGCCATGCCCCACAGCTCCTGCTGCTCCTTCCCCCAGATTCAGCAAGTCAGAGACTCTTTACTGATGCTACGTCGCTAAGTGTCTTAGTTCTGGGGCCCATTCTTCTTCTCCACTGCCAATTTTCAGGCTCTTGCTCTCTCTCTCCTAGGCTCCACAACAGCTTTGCTGCTGGCTTCCATTCTCTCTCCCACCAGAGTCCAAATTGGACACTGTGGTCAGAGTGATCTTGATATAAAAACCCATCTGATCATGTCACCTTGCTCGGAAGCTTCTACTTGTTGCCATCAGGAGGCAAGTTCAGACTCCTTTGCGTGGTGTAAGAGGAGGTCCTTTACAATCTCACCGCCCTGGTCTTGCCCCCAGCACGCCAGGAACTCCCCTTCCTCTGCCCTGGTGCCTGTTCTTCTCAGCCCTTCCCTCATCTCTCCAAAACCAAGCTCATCCTCTCTGAGGTCTCCACAGGTGTCCCAGAGAGCGTGGGCCCCTTCACCCTCCTAAGTTACGAGTCATGCTGTGTTGTAATTGTGAGGTTATAGCTCTTCCTCTCATCAAATTCTGAGTCCCTTCAGGGCAAGGACCACGTGTCTTACTGCCTCTCGATCCTAGACCCTCAGCCTGGTACCTAGGACACTGTAGCAAAGGAGCACCCCTGTGTGTTGATTGAACAAATCAATGACTGAGTGAAATAACTGGTTCTTTATAATGTTTCAAAGTTGATTTTCGTAGTAAATAAAAGTTTCAAGTCAAGCAGCATTTAAAGAAAGCATCGGGATCTTTTGAGATTTACAAAAGCAGATAGATTCAAGTTAGTGGAGAAACAGACAAACTGTGGAGTTAGATTGGATTGAATTCTGGATGTCTCATACCGAGCCTGGGTTTCCTCATTTATGAAATGGACATGATAACAGGACCATATAGGGCGGCTGAAAAGAGCAAAAGAGGAAATGTGAGCTGAGGGCTCAGGGCTCAGTCTAGTGCCTTTGGTTCATTGTAAGGGCTCAAAAAGATGCCCGAAAGCTGCAGGGACTAAATCATAACCAGGGGCCTCGTGGTCTTAGCAAACACCTTTTTTTTTTCTTTTCTTTTTTTTTCCAACCCATAACGTTGAAAGCTTTGACCTCAGCTGGAATGTGACTACATTCATGCAGAATGGTGAAGAAAGGATGGAGGAAGAAGACATTCAGCATTTCTCTTAGGGTCTTGTTTTCTGTGCCTCTTTTAGGACATGTGACATGATGGGCAGAACTTACTCATGGGTTCCTGCACGGGCATGGGGCTAGGGCTGATAGGGAGAGAAGTGCCTTTGAAAGGGACTCCTCATAGGACTCAGTTTCCTTTACTGTTATCATCCCTCAGTGGACTGTTTTTCTTTGCTGGACTGTTAAGTTCCCCAAAGCCTGGCATCAAGTCTCTACTGCTCCCCAGAGATAAAATTCGGACCAATGAGTGACAATTGTTGGGCATCCGATGTCTTCTTCGACTTCTCCATCTTCTCATTGTAAAAGAAGAGGTTCCTCACAATGAAAGGAGGCCGACAGTTGCAATACCGAGCTCCCTCTGATTGTAGGCATCTGAGCGAAAACTGCGTATCGATGTGTTGAGGATACAATGGAAGAGATTTCTTTCTTGTGAGAGGTTGGGGTATCGGTGTTGGTTACTCAGAGCACGGGACTGGGCGGGTATGTGAACTCGTCCTCTGGTTCAAATTGAGGACAGTGGTCTTTATGAACCAGGGTTATTATTTTTAAAATATATATATATTTTTTATTGATTTCGGAGAAGAAGGGAGAGGGAGAGATAGAAACATCAACAATGAGAGAGAATCATTGATTGGCTGCCTCCTGCACGCCCCCTCCTGGGGATTGAGCCCACAACCTGAGCATGTGCCCTTGATTGGAATTGAACCTAGGACCCTTCAGTCCTCAGGTAATGTTGTATCTACTGAGCCAAAGTGGCCAGGGCTGAACCAGGGTTATTTAAGAGTTTCATTGTGTCGGACAAATTGGACCAAAGTCCTTGGATTGTGAAGTGTATTTTTTTTAAATACTGTTCTATTAGCACTAATGTTTGTAATATAAATACCAGCTCCCTCAGTTTAATGGAAATTGATGAAGATTATAACAGTGGTCAGCAAACCCATTGGTCAACAGAGCCAAATATCAACAGTACAACAATTGAAATTTCTTTTGAGAGCCAAATTTTTTAAACTTAAACTTCTTCTAACGCCACTTCTGCAAAATAAATTCACCCAGGCCATGGTATTTTGTGGAAGAGCCACACTCAAGGGGCCAAAGAGCTGCATGTGGCTTGAGAGCCGCAGTTTGCAGACCATTGGATTATAATATAGTATAGAGCCCCCCAGATCATCCTAAAATGATATCCTAAAATATTAGGATACAAATCTGTGGCCTAGGACTCTTGACTTCAGTGTGTGCTTTCAACACATTTCTGTGGGATATGGCCAATACCATTTGGTCTCCATGTAACTCAATAGGAAGACAAAAGGCTAAATAAGGTAAAAAGCTGCCCTTTGGTATATGGGGTGAGGGGTGTTTTCTTGGCCACATATGGGAAGGCCCAGATAGTTCATGGGATCCTATTTGATTGAAGTAAGAGTTCATAATCAGGGTTTCATAGATAGGCCTTCTGGATGCCTAAGTCCTCTGAAATTATATGCAAATTCGTTTGCATGTGTGCATTTTCCTGGGGAGAAAAGACTATGCTTTCAGGGGATTTTCAGTAAAGCTCTCAACCCCCAAATGTTCAGAAACATTTATCTCCATAGTAGTGATCTGTCCAGCAATCAACTGAAAATACTCCCCAGGAGAGGTAACACTGTAATCACTTACACTTTAGCGTTAATGACGAAGATATCTGAGTGTTGCGGAACAGCGTTAAGGATGAGCTAGCTAAATGGGATGTTCTGGTTTGGTATGTAAAGAGGGAACATTTCTGTTCTAAGAGTGAAAGGGGAATTAGGGGAAACCGGAGAGGCTGCTGCGCCCTCGGCCACATCCAAGTTCCCTATCTGGCATTTTTGCACAGAGCTGACTCCAGGGCGAAGCCTCATTTATCTGAAAGAGCTATGCGTGGCGCGGTGCAAGTCTCCAGTGGCGCCTGATTTCTGTTCTCGGAGCGATCATTTAACACCTCCCCAGGGCGCCTCCAGATAGCATCGCAGGGATAACGGTGCACCTCTCCGCGCGGGGGAGCCTGCCAAGCGCATCTGCCGCGTCCCCGGAGAGGGAGCAAAGCTCAGCACCTGGCGGAGCCGGGGGGAAGGCATGCCCAGCACCCCAGCCATTCCAGACTTGGGGGTGGGGATTGGGGCGGTGGGTGGGGGGTTCGGCTGTGACAACTTCGGTTGGGCTCAGCACTCAGAATCCTGGTCTGCGAGTCCCGAGGTCCAGTGCCTGCCATTGCTGAGCTCGCGGACCTGAGAGGCAGGTCACCGTCCCCTCAGCGCCTCAGTTTCCCTTCTGCAAAACGAACAGGCTTTGCAAGACTCAGACCCACCCAGATGCTATCTCCGCGCGGAGGTGCTGCTCCTTTAAGGAGGGCGGCGGCGCGGGGGCGGCGGCCCCGCCCCCTTCCTCTCCGCATCGCGCCGCCCGACCACCTGTCTCCGGCCTGGCCCCGCCCCCTCCGCAGGGGCGGGGCCGGGGGCGGGGCCGGGCTTACCTTACGGGGCGGGCTCGCGGCGCATGCGCACGGCCGGACAGGTCCGCGGCGCCCTCACTTCCTGGCATTGCCCCCTCCCCCTCCTCGCCGTTACCCTGTACATCCGGGTCACTTGCCCTCCCCGCTCGGAGCCGCCGCCGTCGCCGCCGCCGCCGCCGCTGCCGCCGCCGCCTGGCTCGTCGCGGCTCCGCCAACAGGGGCAGGTGCGGAGGGGCTCCCGGTCCGGCCGCCGCCGCCGCCCCGCGCCGGGCCCGCGGCTCCCCCTAGCGCCGCCGAGGAGCCGCCGCGCCCGCCTGCGGAGGGCGGAGGAGCGGGGCTGAGCGCCGGAGGCTCGACGCCGGCGGGGTGAGTGGTTCCTGTGGACGTTTCCCCGCTCCCCTCGCACCCGGCCGGCCTGCGCCTCGACCCCGTGTCGGCGGGGAGGCGGGTGCGGCGGCGCGGGGCTCCCGGGTCCCCCCCGGGCCCCCCGCGGCCCCCGCGTGCTGGGCCCGCCTCGGCGCCCACCCCCGGCGCTGCGGCTGCACCCCCGCGGGCGCCCCGCCCGCCCGGCGCCCCCCGCACCCATTCATTCGGGTCCTCCCCGCTTCCGCCCCGTCCTTCCCCTCGTGCCCCCGCGCGCGTGCCCGCCGCCCCTCCGCCCGCCCCCGAGGACTGGCCCCCGGCCCCCCGGCCCCCGGCCCCCACCTCTCCGTCCTCCTCGCGGCCGCCGGTCCTCCTCCCTCCCTCCCTCTCCCCCCGAGCCCGGCCCCGGTCCACACCCCCTTCGCCCGCGGACTCCGCCACGCCCCACCCGGCACCCGGCACCCGGCACCCGGCACCCAGCCCCCAGCCGCCTGGTCACCGCGTCAGAGTTGGTGTCCTGCTGGCCACCCCTCTCTCCACCTGTGCGCCTCCTGCCCTGCGTGGGCCTCCGAGGCCCCAGCATTTCAAGTCCCGATCCTCAGTCCCAGGCTGTGGCCTTGGTGTGTTTTCAAAACACAGTTTTTTCCCCCCCCTGTGATCACCCAGGTCCACGACTGTCAGGCGGCGGTGGAAGTGGCAACTGCTGTGTGTGTGTGTGTTCCTTATGTGGCTCTGGGCCCTACCAAATCCATCTCTCTTTCTCTCTCTCTCTCTCTCTCTCTCCCCCTCCTTCCCAGAGGAATGTCTATGGTGGATTTTCTCTGATTGTAAGAATCTGGCAGATTGTCCCCCTTGCTGCTGCCCACTCCGCATCCCTCCTCGCTCTGCCCCTGACTGGCAGCCTTACCTGTGCAGACAGTGGGGTGAGACTCTCTCTCATCTCCGTCCACAGCAGTTGCTGAGTTTCCCCCTGGCGTGCGGAGGGAGCGCAGACGGATTGCCAGCATTCTTGTGGGACCGGAAAGTGCCATTCTGGATAAGACGGGTTTTGGGGATTTGTTTACACGTGTTTCCCCCCTCCCCCCCCCCCCACCCCTCCCGTGAACGCACCGAGTTTGCTGTCTTTTTAGTCCTTAACCCTCACGTGGAAAATGTGCGGCGGTCCCCGTTGTGTCCCTGCAGCCCTGCAGGCTTGGCAGCCTGGCATTCCAGAGGAGTGTGGTGTACAGCGAAAGGAATTTCAGTCTCTTGGGGGTTTGGGGACTTAGATTGCAAATTACTTTAGGTTAATGTAGTACCTCAAGGAAAAGACACCCGATCCTCTTAGGTCTTTAATTGTATTGAATAACAAAAACGGCGAAGTTGGTGTCTAGCACAACTTGATAGAATTGGGGCGTGTTTGACAGTCGGTTTTGTAAAATGTTGGAGTTAACTAAAACTGTCCGGTGGACATTCGTAAGTGAGATTATAGTACTTTTTTTTGTTGTTGTTAGTTTGTTTTTTTTTTTTGACATTTTTAGAACATAATGATGAACTTGTATGTTAAATAGTGTCACTCTTGAGGATGATTTGGCTCACATTAGAAATAATCACTTACCTTTACTTAGTAAGTAATTGACTGGGGAGTCTAGAGCTATATTTATTTCATTTTACTCCTTGTCTCCTTGGGGAAAATATCGGGCTGCCACGTACTATATATGAGGTTACTTAACTCATTAAGCATTGATGCACTCAACTGCTAGAGTCTATAACGTTCCCTTTCACTGTTTAAGGAAAACAAAGTGATAATATTTGTAAATGTTAACATTAGTTATATTATGCCCACTATTATTTTTGGTCTCCTTTTCGGTTGCTACACCAGAGTTTAGCACAATACCTGCCTATTTACACAGTGGATACTTAATAAATATTTTGAATAATTGAATGAATGGCAAGGTCAGAGAGTTTTCCACTATAGTATCATTTTGTAATTATGTGTTAAAAGTTTTGGGGGAAGATGTTGATTGCTCTCCGCTGCAGTTTTCTCAGTTCGCTTGTATATTTTGTGGGTTGCTGTATCTGATTGTTTAAATGCTTTGAGACCTTGGGGGAGAAGGACAGTAAACATGTCATTTTGGGTTCTGTGCTAGTACATTGAATGGATTTGTTCATTAGAATGGGTAATGGATATGGGGAACTTGTCAGCATTCCTAATTCAGATAATTTCTTGTGCAATACAAGTTTCTAAAAGTCAGAATAAAAATTCTTGGGTGTGTGTGTTGGTTCTATATTATGATCCGTTCACTAAATTAGATTAATTTTCAAGGCATATTTTACAGAGCAGAAATGGTAGGCGTAATGCAATCGTGTGGCAGTGGTTACTTACCATTTCAGTGGTGGTGATGACGACAATGACATTAATAGTAACTAACAATTATACGGTGTTTACTACTTGCCAGGAAGTGTTCTTAGATGGTTAATCTTGATAGTAACCTTGTCAGGAAGGTAACAGTATTCCCAGCTCACAGAGATTGAAGCAGGTTAAACTAAAATGACACAGCTACTACTGGGTCTTGGCTCTTAATCATTGTGCTGTAATAGCAAACACATGACAACCCTGCAAGATGTAGATTAATTCCTGTTAATTCCTAATTAGCATCAGGAAAGAAGGACTGAGACAGCTGAGGTGACTTGTCCCAGTACACTCCCACGTAGGATGAGGAAGGCTGTCATTTAAGCCCAGAGCTCGATGACTTGTAGTCTTTACTAAAATTCTGTTTCAAACTACTAATTTGAGGTCCTGCATTTGATATATATTTAGAAGGCATACTTAAAACAGCAAATCTCAAAGCTTTTTCAGCTGGAACACAGGATGGATAATGTTCGCTTGTTCCCTACTCTCCGGAGCATATAAAGCTTATGATTTCCTGCTCACTAACTATAGCTTCACCCCTTCCCCAACTCATGCAAACATATTGGAATGCAAATGAGTGACATTTGTAAAACTTTGTAAACAAGGAAACCCTTCTTCGAATTTCGATTCTTTAAATATGTATATTTCTTATGCTGCATCATACATCCTGATGGTGGTACCTTGGGTGAGAATGGCCGTTTTCAAAGATATTGGGTGGTTTTGTTTAAATAGAATACTTAATGTGAAGATATATTTTTTGTAGTTATTTAATTTATTTTGAAAAGATAATGTTCAGTGGTACCATTGTGTGCAACACTGAAGCTTTTAACCCTGTAGTCATTTTCTGCCACAAACATCGTCTCCTCTTGGTGTGTTCTAGCTGGTGCCATGTGGCTGGTGCGTATTAAATGTAGACTAATGCAGACACTCACTCTGCCTAGAATATTTCTCCCAGTCGTGAATCGGCATGCTCTCAGATCACCCAAATTAACCTGAATACTAATTTAGGTCAAATAATTTCAGGAAACACTTGCTATGAAAAAAATTATGACTGTTTGCAGATGTTATTTGGGGATTATTTATGTCATTTCTCTGTTCTTAGGGTAACAGTGAATTAAAAGCATAAATATAAGTGAAATCTGAGATTTATAGGGTCTTGAAGTGCACTTTGTAGTTTGTTGACTCGTACTCTTGGTGAGAGATTCTGCTCATTGTGAAATTGTAGTACGTATGGTTTGCTCTTGTCTGATTCTCAGATTATCTGTGAGAGGGGAATAGTAATATCTATGTTATGTGCCTCACAACACTCTTGTGAAATTCTATATTTCAGTGCAGTGTAATAGGGAGTGCAGAATATACTTCACTAACCTAATGCATTTATAAGTCAAATGGTCAACTTTTTGTTTGTTTTTGATCATCTGGTGTGTGTTTTTTTGTTTTTTGTTTTTTTTTGTTTTTTACATCTGGTACAGTACTCGCTATGTGATTGCCATTAATCACCCAAACAGTTATTGAGCATATAAGCAGGCTTATAAAAGAGTGAATTAAATACTAGTGGTCCCTTCTTACAGTAGAATAGAACAGCGGTCACCAACCTTTTGGACCTCATGGACCACTGGCTGACCACTGCTGGAATAGAAGACAGAGAACTAGATCATGTGAATTCAGTGCCGGTGTGTCTTCCACAGATGCTTAATTTTCTGAGTCAGAATAAAAGCCCATGGTGTGTGTAATGCCGTCTAAGCTGAGATTGAACCAGTAGCCAGCCAGGCAAAGAGGAGAAGGCATGAGTGTAGAAGAGGGAGAGGCAAAAGTCTGGAAGTAAGAGAGGTCACGTACATTTTAGAAACGGGTTTCTGGTTCTGTATGTCAGTAATGTGGTCTGGGAAAGACGTAGACAGTAAGCCAACCATAGGGGTGGCTGCTTGAGTCATGTTAACAAGTTCAGGTCAGTCTGACTGAACTCTGTGGGAAACCATTATAGGATTTTTAAGGGGGATAAAAAGAAATACTCGTTTATCTTTTCAAAAGATTGTTCTCTCAGCTTTTGGAGAATGGATTGAGGGTGAAGATAGAATTACAGGTAGGCAAATTAAGAGTCTGTCTGTTGTCCACGTCCAGGAAAGAATTGATAGTGTTCAGAACTTTAGTATTGACAATAGAGGGATGATGTCAAATCTATAAGATTTTATGGTTTACTCAGTGGAGCCAACACCTCTGCTTCTGGTGGCAGAGTAGGGATACATTTCCTCGGAGGACTTGCTTCTGCTTTTTCACGTGCAGTTGAGATGCTGCTGGGGTGAAGGCAAAGCCAGTCGTATTCACAAACATGCATTTTGCTCGATACTCCACATTATTAGTCACTGAGAATGAGTTGACCTACCCCAAAGTGGAAATATCCCTCTGGAGACTCACAAGGCCTCTGTGAGTCAGGCATTCCATTTCCCCAGGAGCCCAGGAGCCAGCTAATAGCGGCCTTACACCAGGGATATGCCTGGTGGCTGTGTCACGGAGACAGAGACCAGAACTCAGGGCCACCGCCAGGACACTTCCTCCCTTTGTCAGAGGCTCTGATCAGTAAAGACACATATCACGGAGACTTGTAACCCAAAATGGTCCTTAGGGTTGTAAGCTAAGGGGTACTAACACTTTACCTGCAGCCCTTCCTGATTGGGAGAATCCCCGTGAACTTGCAGGAGGAGGAAGTACAACATGTAACACTGATTCCTATTACGCATTAGGATGTAGAGGCATCGAGAGGTCATTGAATTGCCCCAAAGAGCCGCACCCGTGGGCCACATTAATCTCCCTTTTCTGCTATAAATCCTGCCCAAATCATATTCGCTGAGTCTGGATGTCCTCTCCCTCCATGGGGGCAGATAGGGTGGCGGTCACCTGGGTTCCTATATCCAAGAGAGCCCTAAAACTTAAAAAAAAATATTTTTATTGGTTTTAGAGAGGAAGGGAGAGGGATAGAGAGATAAAAACATCATTGATGGGAATCATTGATCGGCTGCCTCCTGCATGCCCCCTACTGGGGATGGATGGAGCCTGAAACCCAGGCATGTGCCCTTGGCCAGAATCGAACCTGGGACCCTTCAGTCTGCAGGCTGACGCTCTATCCACTCAGCCAAACTGGCTAGGGTGAGCCCTAAAACTTTTGAGTCCCTCTCTAAGGTTCTCTGAATAGCCTCAGAGGGGTATGTATGGCCTTCCCTCTGCCAGTCCGGGGAGAAGGACCACTTGAGTGGCTGGTTTCAGTCCCACTTCTCAATGCTTAGTTTCTAAACATTAATTCCACCCCCTGTTCATGAACTGGTAGGACAGTGGGCTCCTTCTCCCACCCCCAGTAGGACGTGCTCTGATCCCAGCTGTCTCCTGTTGCAGAGTCCACCTTGGGCCTTTCCCCTCCTTGCTGGGAAGCCATGGCTCTGTCCACGTCCTGTTCTTGTTGCCCACACTGTCCAGAACCATGACCATCTGAGATCTTTCTCTGCTTACAAGCTAGTAAGTTACCCGGCCACATTTTAATGGATATTGGTGAAGACACGAGACACCTGTGGAAGAGATGAAGGACGATTTATTCCTCTCAGTAAGAGCAGTAGCCAGAGTGTCAGCATTTGTGCTGGTTTCCTGACCCTGAGTTTGGGCTTACACACATAGAGGACTATGCTATTGGAGAGAAGTGCTGAGTTTAGGGAACCCAAATCTTTTGTAATGAGCTGTAGTGGGCCTGTCCTTTGCTCAAGGATGCTTATAGTGTAGTGTGTTATCATACCACACAGTAGGCATGCCTGTCCTTTGCTCCAGAGGGAGACACTGTGCCTTTCAAGGCTGTTTGCTAAATAGATATCCTTGAGAATGTAGTCCAGAGCAAAGGAGAGTCGGCATGCCTACTGAAAAGAGAGACCTGTGGGCAGTTCCTTCCCAACAGAGGTAAATTATACCTCAATAAATCTGAGTCAAAAAAAGTACCTGGCACGTAGTAAGAATGCAATACACAGTATGATTGCTATTCATTTCCTTGGTCTGTTGGGGCGAGGGAGGAGGGCAAACCTATATGTAGTGATCTTGTTGGAATTTTGAGATTTTTCTCTAAGACAAGTGATAATAACATTTACTCAAAAAGCAATGACTAACATCTTTAGACACCTTTAAAAAAGTATTTTATTGATTTTTTACAGAGAGGAAGGGAGAGAGATAGAGAGCTAGAAACGTCGACCAGCTGCCTCTTGCACACCCCCTACTGGGGATGTGTCTGCAACCAATGTACATGCCCCTGACCGGAATCGAACCTGGGACCCTTCAGTCCGCAGACCGATGCTCTACCACTGAGCCAAACCGGTTTTGGCTAGACACCTTTTGATTTGGGGGGGAAAAAAATTATATTGATCTTTTAAGAATTTCAGGAACATTAAATTAAAGTGAAATATGAGAAAACCACCTTGGGTTGGGTTGCAAGGTATGGGATTACTTTGCTTTTGTTTATATCAATCTACCTCAAGTTCTCTACTTAAAATTCTGGCAAATTCTAACATACAAAACAATTAAGCCCAGCATTTTTAAGGTTAGGCTTTTCCTTTAGATTTTGGGACAGTAGAGACTTGGGGAGTAAGAGAGGCTGGCATAATTAGCTGGGAGAGTTTTAAACTTGCAGTTTTCCACATGTGTGCACGTGTGATAGTTTATGTGTGCATGTGTTCTTACACACGTGTGTGTATATATGTATATGTGTCCACGCTTTATTTTATCAACTAGAGCACAAAATTCATGCACTCTGTGGAGAGGGGTGTCTCTCAGCCTGGCCTGTGCCCTCTCGCACGCCAGGAGCCCTCGGGGATGTCCGACTGCTGGCTTAGGCCCATTCCCCACAGTCGGACATCCTTAGTGCTGCTGCCGCTGCGCTCATGAACCATGAGCCCGGCTTCTGGCTGAGCAGTGCTCCCCCTGTGGGAGTAGCTCCTTTGTTGAACGTCTGCCCCCCTGGTGGTCAGAACGCATCATAGTGACCGGTCATTCCACTGTTTAGTTGATTTGCATATTAACCTTTTACTAGGATAGGATAGGATTAATGCCATTTAATTCCTCCCTTTCAATTATTTTCTGTAAATAAGCATCTGATATTATTTTGAAAGCTAACTTTACTTGCTGAAGATTGTTACATTTGAACCTGTTTTGACTTGAATATTTAATGTGTTCTGGTAAATATAAAATAAAAATATTTTAAATATAAATATAAAAATATTTACCAAGTTGTTTTAAAAAGTACAGAGAAGTCAGCTTCTTTTCCCATTGATTGAGCTAAAGTGAACATGAATTTACAGACTTGGAAATATAAAGTAATCTAGCTGTGATGGTGCCAGTTCTGAATTGCTAGTGGGTAAAGGTAGGTTGATGCCTCAGAATCAAGGACTGCAGCATTTTGGAAATAGTCTTTGATAATTGGAACTTACTAGAGATTTTTCTTTTTATTTATAGAACAACATGTTGAAGCAGTAGTCAGACTATGTAGCCTGGGGTTGGCATGTTTTGAAATGGGTGTGCCAGAGTTCCATTATGGTATGTGTCATGGTGACAACTGGCCAGGGTTCTGTCTCTGGTATGTGTCACTGACCCCTTCTTCATAGTTTATTAAATATATATCTTTTAGGACTTAGTTTTAGATAATATTCCATGTTCTTTCTGTATAAACAACTTTTTGTTGGCTTGTTTTTGTTAATCCTCATCCAGGATATTCTTTTTCCATTGATAGGAAGGTGGGGAGGAGAGAGAGAGAAAGAGGGAGGGAGGGAGGGAGGGAGGGAGGGAGGGAAGGAGAGAAGGAGAGAGAGAGAGAGAGAGAGAGAGAGAGAGAGAGAGAGAGAGAGAGATATCCAAGTTAACTCCCACATGCATCTTGATTCAGCTGGGGATTGAACTGCAACCCAGGTATGTGCCCTTGACCAGAAATTGAACCCATGACCCTTTGGATGTGTGGGCTGATGGTTTAATCATTGAATCACAATGACCAGGGCTCTTTTTATTTTCTTAATGGTATTGTTTGAGGTGCAAGGATTTTGAATTTTGGTGGAATCCAGTCCTCCCTCTTCTTCTTCCCTCCCCCATTCCCTCCCTCTCATCCCTCTCTCCCTCTCTTCCTTTCTTCCTTCTTTCCTTCTGTTTTTAAAGGATCATGCTTTTGGTGCTGCGTTTAAGAAATCTTTGCCTAACCCAAGCTCCTGAGATTTATTCCCATGTGTTCTTTTAATAGTTTTGTAGTTGTAGCTCTGACATTTACATGTGTGATTTATTTTTTTAAAACTCTATATAGCACAAGGTAAATTTCTAAGTTCATCTTTCCGTATGTGGATATCCAGTTGTCTCAGCACCATTCATTGAATTGTCTTGGTAGCTTTGTTAGTCATCAGTTGACTGTAGAGATCCGTGTTTATTTCGGGGCTTTCATTTCTGTTTCATTGGCTTACATGTCTGTCCTGCCAGTCTCACATGTCTTTGTCACTGTAGATTTTATCATGTTTTATAACACAAATAGCATTCTTCTTTTAAGAATATGTCCTCATATTTATAAAAAATTGAAACCATAGAAAAAGTAAAAGCAAAGATCACCATCTAAGTAGTCTATTTTGGGGGACATCTTTCTAGCTTCTCTGAGCACACATGAATGTTGTATGAGTGCATACATCTCCTCACAGTTACACATAAAGACACATCAGTATTTGCCCACGCTCATTGTTCTTGTGTTCTTTTTGAGTGAATACGTTTATTGTCAACTTTAAGAGAGAACTGGTTATTTGCTTTCTTTAGGCACTTCTGTAATCCTGTGAATTTTTACTGACATAAACTTGTGAGAGGGAGCAAAATTCTTTGGATAAGAACTGTGAACGCTTTTTCGTTGCTAGCATGTTAAATGGAATTTAGTTCTCACTTCCTCTGCTGAAAGATAACTTTAAAACAAATTTTTAAATGTGTGCATTGCGACTGGATGGCAAATTATGTGTGAAACTTTAAAAAAATTAATCCCTAAATCCACTTTTAAACATTGAAAGTTTCCATAAATCTGCTCTTGAGTATTAGATTAACATTTGGCAGTTGTGGTGAGTGTGGAGCCAGTAGATAGTGTGTGTGGTGATAGGGTTTCATTTGCAGCCATACGGGACTGATCCCACAGGAGCTGGATGTTACCCTGTTCATAAGTAGGATGACCTTTGCTCTTTTGCGCTTTGTGAGTTCAGCCTTGTAACCTATTGAAGACTGTTCCTGAGATATGCTCAGTGGTCATCATGGGGCTGGGACCAAACTTTGAAATGCTTCTCTGAGAGGATGTCAAAACCAGGAACTCCCCTGACATTCACTTTTTCTTATAGTCTGATTTTTACATGATGAATAAGCTTTAAAATCACATCTAGAGACGCAATAGGTGTAAGAGGTCTTATTTGTAGACTAGGGGCCCGACGCACGAAATTTGTGCAAGGGGCTCGGCCCTCATAGCTCAGGCTTTGTCCAGAAGATCATGCGGCTGTTCAGAAGATATGCCAGTCTAATTGGCATATATGATTTTGTTATTAAAGGTTATACTTAATTTAAAAAGATTGGAGTTTAATCTCTGGCATTGGGAGGCATTAAAGGCTGTGAGTTTGGGGAGTGATACAATCAGAAAGTCATCCTCTTTGGTTTAGTGGAAATTTGGTGTTGGAAAAAGGCATGCTTACATTGTGTGGGAAGCTGATTGCCCAATGAAATTATATAAATGAGGTTTTTTGTACAAGATTTAAAAAATTAAAACTTGAACTAAGAAATTTTCAGATGACAAAGAACTCTTTACAGAAAGGAAAGCTACCATGTTAATGGTAGCTAACTGTGTGGTGGAGTTATGGATTTTTCTTCTGCTTTTTGTGGAAAATTTAGAAAAATGTTAAGTAGTATATTATGTAATATGATGTTAAAAATGAAACTCTCTTATTCTGAGTTTGGTCCTAAGTCAGTAGATGCACATTTTTGTAGTGAGTCGTAAGAATACCTTGCAAGTCTTGCAAAAGAAAGAAGCAGAAAGCGGATCTTGTGACTTCTAACACCCATCTGTTGGTATAAAAAGATTCAGGAAGTTGGAAATTACAAGAGTTTTTGAAGTGATTTGTTGTAAATTGGAAGAGTTTTTGAACCAAGTTGTTGGTATTTCCCCTAAACCCCTCCCCTGCCATTTGAGTGCTCCCCCAGAAGTGAGGGGCTTTATGGTGATGGCTTAGAGAGCGTGGGGGGCATTGGGTGGATGTCTGTCCCCCCCGGGCCTGGGTGTAAGAGAGGCTGGTTGGCCTGGCAGCACAGCACAGCGAGGTAACTGTGTGGGGCACTGCCCATCCTCCGGGCGTTCTTTGGGGCCAGAGTACATGTTTCCCATAGACCAGAGGAGGGGAGGCACTCAAGATCAGGGTGGGATGGGGATAGGGATGGGATGGTGGGATGGTGGCTCTAGAGAAATAAATGACTGGATTCCCAGAGGAGATGTATGTGTCTTTCTGCATCCCGGGAATTGTTGCAGTGAGACATGCCCAGGGCCAGGAAGGAATTGTAGTAAAAAATCCATCCGCAGGGCCGGAGTGGTGAGAGCCTTGAAGGAATCCTGAAAGCATTCCCTGGCAGATCAGCTTTGAGCACTGGAGCCCAGCCAGAGAGCGCCTGTGCCCTCTAGTGACACCTGGGGTGGGAGAGGAGATGGGGCTCTCCTTGTTCCTGGGCTGGCCTGCCAGGCTGCACTGGGAGGGAGAAGCTGGGACCTGATGAAAACTTCAGATGGTTATACTAAACGGGATCTCTTAACGTCTAGACTCAGGCCATTTTTATAACTTATATGACCAGTGTCCTAGTCTTGCCTAAATGAAAGTTCAGGGACATTACCGGCGCCACAGAATAACTTTAAAGCACAGTGATAGGACAAAAAGTTGCTTTATGGCTACATCCCACAGGTTCTGCTTGTTCAGGGTAATGGTTACAATTGTTTTTCTAATGAGAAAAATATCAATGAAAATGAATTTTTATAAGAAAAATGTGTCCATTGAGGCATTTTGTTATGAATAAAGTGTCAACAACTTTGGGACCAGACCTGAGCTTGAGTCAGATCAATCCCTTATTAGCACTGATGAGGGCAAGTAAAGTTATTTTTGACGTTGATTTTCCTCATTTACTTTTTATAAATAGGGTAATCCCTGTTTTGTGTTTATGAAAAACTATGGTCCATAGTAAAATGTGTGATACACAGTAGGTAGTCACAATATTAATAGCCCTCTTCCCTCCTTATAGCAAGTGTTTCCTATTGTTTTAAATATGTCTGACTCTCCTTAACATGTGCTTTGCTTCCTCTAAATACATTCCTTAAAAATACTGAATGATTAATGGATTCAGTATGACAATAGGATACTGTCAAGGATGTAAGAAATGGTAGTTTTAGTGTAGCTAGATTTCGCTTTTGATTGGAACTGTGAAGGATTTTCAGAATTAACGAGAAGCAGTTGGTGTTCAGGGAGGAAGCATAGGAGTTAGAGGTCTAACGTAAAGGTAGGCCCCGAGGAGGATCTTTCTATCCCTGTCCTTGGAGCAGTGTGGAATATATCAAACCAAAGGCAGGCATCACTGCCAAGAGAACACACTGTAAGAACGGTTTTTTATTTAACTGATACATTTTATTTGTTTATTTACCCAGCCACAATGTGTTTATTGGGAAGGTTCCCCACTCATCGTGATTCGAGGTGCTTCTCGTGCTTCCTTCTGAAGGAGCATCCTTCTGTCAGCCTTGCTTCTCCTCCTGTTGGCGGACAGAGAACAGGGGAGCAACCAACACACAAAACTACCGTTTGTGGCGGCCAAAGAGGGCGGTGGTTCAGAGCACGCTGGGCGGTTCCATCCAGGGCGCAGGACTGGGGCTCTGCACCAGGCGCGCCTCTTCGTGCCTTCTCGCTGAGGGGCGCTGCAGTGTCCTGTCCAGGCCTAGGCAGGGTCAGAACAGAGCAGTATTACAGGAGCAGTGAGCCTGCCCCGCAGCCTGTCATTTCCATACTGTCCACGTAAGCTCAAGCAAAGAAACGGTGCTTAGGCAACATACTTTAAATAAGTGGACATCTCTTTTACAAATAACAAAACAGAAGCTCAGAGAACTTAGAAAGTGGAAACTCAACCCAGGTCTCTCTCATTCCAGAAACAATGCCAGATTTTCCGTGTATACTGTTTGGCTTTCTCACAAATTATCACGATAACCTTTTCCTTTCTAGATGTGATTTTATCTACATTTACATGAACTATTGAAACATTTTGGACTTTCTGTATTTAAAATTTTAATTATTAGTCCTGTCTTTTAAAATTTCATATAATGCTTCAGATAATGCCTCTATTTTCTTTTTCTTTTAAATATATTTTATTGATTTTTTACAGAGAGGAAGGGAGAGAGATAGAGAGTTAGAAACATTGATGAGAGAGAGAGTCATCGATCAGCTGCCTCTTTCATACCCCCCTACTGGGGATATGCCCGCAACCAAGGTACATGCCCTTGACTGGAATCGAACCCGGGACCCTTCAGTCCCCAAGCCGATGCTCTATCCATTGAGCCAAACCGGTTTCGGCTTTTGTTTTAAATTTTTCATGAACTTGTATGTTTTTTTTTACTCAAATGGATATAGAATAACTTTTCAAGGTCTAAAACTGAAGCTCAGATACTGTACTTATTGGAATTACTATATAAAAATGCACTTTTATAATGTCTGATCTGGAAACACGGTCAATAGGCTCTTTAATTCAAGTGCTTTATTCTGTTTCTAAGATGGTTTTTCAGATTGCTTTGCATATGTCAAGGGGAACTTAAACAAATGGAATTGAGTTAGATTTTATCATACACCAAAGAAGCTGCATAACCAGCTGGCTCTATATCATCATTTGAAATACTGCAGAGCTGTCCACATGTGACAGAATGTTCTAAAGTCATAACTGTTATGTTTTGCTGGAGACAAAAGAATTTTTAAGAACCTCCGAACTTGTGAATTTTATTTTAAATGCCTGGATTATCTAATTTACATGCTATCTAATAATCACTATTTATGCCCTGACATTTGATTAAGAAGGATGATAACAATTATAGTGTCTTATTACTTCTTGATTTATTAAGAATTAGAGAGGCTAAATAGGATTTTTCCTCTACGGTTTTATGCAAGCGGCACCAGTTTCCCCCTCTGGTTTATGAGAGTAGGGAGATGGCCAGCCAAGCCACTTGTTGTGTTTATTTCTGGGTGGCTGCAGTCAGCCTTGGGGAAGGAAGTTTTCCTTTGGCAGAAAAAGCAAGAAGTGTTTATTCATTCCATTTGTAGTAACGTTGATCCAAGAGGAGCTTTTGAGGAAAACCAGAGTGTTTAAGTCTTGAACATAAACAGCTCCAATTCATCTCCTAACTAGTAGAGAAAAGTAAAAAATTGGGATGATTAAATATAAATTATAGACAATGCAAAGTTCTAGAGCAGAAGTCGTAAACTGGTGATGATTCATTAACCAAGTGTAGCTCTCTGACACTCTTTTGGCTTCCTGAGTATTTAGAGAATTCCCTTAATTTAGTTAATAACATTTAAAATCTGTTTACAAGAATACGCAGCAGCAGGGCATGCTAGTAGCAGTGGCACCCTTAGATTAAGCATACACGTTTGTTTGCCTTAGTTGGCACTCGCAGCCTGATTTCTGCCGACCCCCTGTGCGGGCACTTTGCAGTCCATTCCAGAGGCTCTTGAACACAGAATAGGTCTAATGCTGCTAATGCAACTTTGAGTTAATAGGAGATGGGATACTAGGCATTTAGGTTCCAGGTATTGAGGGTCTGATGGAACATGGGATGTGTGAGAAAGAGGAGTTGTAGAGGAAGCCCAGGGTTTTTACTGAGCAGCTGGCAGGCTAGAGGTCCATCAGCTGAGATGGGGAGTCGGCAGCAATGGGTTTGAGAGGGGAAGGTGAGTTCAGCTTTGGACATGTTAAGTTGGAGGTGTCTATTAGAAATCTCAGTGGATGCACTGAGCAGGCAGTGGTATGAGAGTATGGCGTTAGAGAAATGTTGAGATGGAATAAATATGTTTGAGATATACTGTATTTATGGTACGTAAAGCCATGGGATGAAATGCGATCACAGGGAGGGGGAGGTCCTGGACTGAGCCAGGCATGTCAGCATTCTGGGGTCATTAGTTTGCAGAGGTTTGCCTTTGGCAAATAATAGATTATTGTCATGGAATACAGCCTTCACACCTGTGATAAACCTGATTTTTATTAGTGCATTGAAACTGAAGGAACTTAAGCTGTGATAGAATATGGAAATACTAGAGGCACGATGCACCAAGTTTGTGCAAGGGGCTTGACCCTCACAGCCCCAGCTTAGTCTGGAAGGTCGTTCTGCTGTTCGGTCTAATTAGCATATTAGCTCTTTATTATATAGGATACCTCTTTTAATAATTTTAAGCTCCTGTTACAAGAATAAAAAAGAATTACTAATTTTTCCCTTGTTACCTTGTTTCATAAGCTATAATGAGAACAGTGTACTTTTCTTAGTACACTTATTAGTCTTTGAGTGTCTTGAGGGTGACCACCATAGTGTTTTAAAAACTATTGGTGTTTTCCAGAGTATAATATAATGCCTTACTCTTACTAGGTCCTCTGTAAATCCAAGGAGAGAGAGACACACACACACACACATACACAGCATATTCATGTAATATGTAGTTGTATTCATGAATTTCATTGTTTGAATAAAATAAAGAGGTTTTAAAGTATAGTAATGTTTTAGACTTTCTTCCTTTTTTCTTTCTTTAAACAGGTAGAGGGACGAGGGCCGAATCACCAGCACTGGCTGAAGGTAAATATGTCTTTGGGGGGAAATTATTATTCAAATGCAAACAAACATCATGATTTAAATTAAAAACTACAGTGGCTAAACATAATTTAAGGAAATGTTCTGTACATACAGTATATTGAACTGCTAAAAATGTCTTTTGGAAATAATACCCTACAGTGTTTAGTTTCTGGCTTAGTCTAGGAAGTTGTGGGGAAATGTAAATTTAATTAGAACTTTTTTTTACAGCTCTCTTTTCATAGTAGAGGTATGTGTTTTGTTTTGTAAATTCCCTTTTAAGTCATTTCAGCTATCACTAGTATGGTTGATCAGAAAAGGTCTACGCCATAATTCTAGTATGTTTATTTACTCATTTATGAATTTATTTGGAAGAAGGGAGGACACTTTTACATACTTATTAGTGGGAATTCTACCAATTATTGGTTTTGGTCCTTTTTAAAATGAGTCCTGAGTACTCAAACATTTGTAGTCCTGTAATTGATTGATTTAATTCTAACAAGTCAATGGGTTTTTGAAAGTGTAATTTTTCTAGTGAAGTGTCCAGTGTACGTCTCTCCTGGTGCTCCTCCTGTCGTAGGGAGGGAATCTTCCTTTCAGGCCCCGGGACAGCCCCCGGCAGCCTGCGGCTGGACCCTCGCCTGCGCCGTAGGCCTCCGTGCGGAGCTCGCACGGTTTCTGGAACCGTGACTCCGTGGTCATCAGCGGGCCCTGTGCAGCCCGCCTCAGAATAGTGATTCCGACAGTTGTTTCATGAAGTAAAATACATAGATTAAAAAGGAACCAGAAAATATTGAAATAGTTAACAAATATTGAAAATACAGAATTTTGTAGATTAATATCTATGCTTCTGACATTAGAAAATAAGCTTAGGCGACAATTCTGCTAAATACTGTACTTTTAAATAGAGATGAGTTTGCAGTAGTTGTAATGTAATTTGAAATTACCCTGATTTCTATGGATGACAAGTTCATAGATATTTCTAATACCTCTTTGGTTTGTTGCCTGTAATCTTGCTTGAAGGAATAGCTAACTTCCACCAAGGGGTTAGTGAGAGTTTCCCATCCAGATTCACGGGCACTGAATTCTCTTCCTGGATCCCAAATTAAGAACTCCTGTTAGTGAAAATCAGCCAGACCTTTCTTTGTCATATTTGATAAGTGTAGTTTTTTTTTTTTTATGTTCTGTATCACTAATCTTAAATAAGTAGCATTATACATCCATATACTAAGTAATATCCTAATGGAGTGGGCTAGAAGTTTTTGAAATAGCTTTGAAGAAACTTCTGTTTGCTGGTTAATAATCACAGAAACAGCATTCTGTGGAAAATGGTGTAGAAGATGTGTTAAGCCTTGCAGTTTGCCTGCTTCCGAAGAACACACATTCTAGTTTCAGGAACATGAACTACACATGTTAACATAAAATAGTTCAAGATGCCAACAGTTAATCAGAGAAATGCCATCACTCGTTGCCACGGGAGGATGCAGATGGTAAGTGCTCTGGTGCTTGTGTTGTGGAAATGTTGGCGAGCCTGGCACCAGAATGTTGGACCAGTGGAGTCAGAGTGGATCTTGGTTCTACCTTCTCTGCTTGAATTAAGGCCAAGAAAGAATTCAGAGCCCAGACTCAGACTATAAGAGAAAGTTTATTTAGGAAGTCACCGAGGTAGAAGTGCCGTGGTAGGAAAGGGCCCAGGGAACAAGTAACAAAGGCAAAGGAAGGGCCTTGGAGTTTAGGAGAGAAAGATGAAGGGGCTGCCCCTGGGGGGAGAGGAGAGGGAGAGGGAGAGTGGCTCTTCCCTGAGGTGCTGGAGCTCTTATGGGTGGGGGTGCCAGGGGACGTCCCGGGGAGGATCTTCATCAGCTTTCCAGGTGGCAGGACTTCGAGGTCTTGGTCTCCACTGATCGGTCTGCGGGGGTCATTAGTCCAGGCACTTGGTCCTGATGTCATTCACTGAGGGGCTTGGCTGGTGTTGCTGCTTCTCTGGGTCTGGAGCTGAAACACAGCTGAGTCCTGGATGTATTTGATGTGGGTCAGATCCTCAAGTCCTGGGAGCTTAATGCCGAAGGGCTGTTTTGTGGCCCCTTTTATGGTTCCCCATGACTAGCAAATTGCCAGGGGAGGAAAGGTCAGGGGAGGATACAAACCCCATGACCAGCTATGATATGAAAGGTCAGGGGGTCTGAACTGCATGACCAGCGATAAACTAGGGGAGGAAAGGTTACCCTGGGGGCAAGGTCCTTTTCTGCCCGGTTTTGCCTATTGATAGGCACCGAGACCTTTCCACACTGGTGACCTCCTGTACCTGGTCCATAGTCCTTGCTCTGCCATGTCCAATTGCCTACCACAGAAACACACACACACACAGTGTTTTTCAGTTACTTCTGCAGTAAGAGCTCTACAGCGATGATGTGCCAACCTAAGTTAGGAAGGGCCCAGAGTGGTGTCACTAAATTTGAATGTGTTCACCACCTTGTAGCTGACTACCAATAAAGAGAATGGCAGATCTATTGAAATTTGGTTGATGGCAAAACAGCACTAATATTTGTTTTGAAGGGAACATTGTGGACATCCGGCTTTTGGGTGTTTTGGTCCTATCAGTGTGATCCGACCCTGATGCCATATTTTAAAGTTGTTCTCAAAAGCTGCACTGCCAAGGTCAGGCCCTGCTATCAAAAAACGAACTTGCTGCTTTCGCCCAAGTCGCTAAGTTTCTCTAGTCTTCAGTTTCTTCCTTTTACAGAGAATTGAGCTACATGTTTTCAAGTCACTTCATGAACCCTATATTCTGGGCTCGAATTTTATATCCTTTCTCATTCCCTTCACTTCCTTCCTCGTAACTTCAGACATGTGGTGAAAATATTCACAGTAGTTAAGTGAATTGAACTTTGGTTTAAATATTTGGTTTGAAACTTTGTGTGGAACTTTCAAAGCTATAGATATTAGATAACATTTAGTTCAGAAAACTTTGTGATATATGCATTCTGTATTTATTTTAATGGCTTGAAAAATCCATTTAAAATTAATAAACTCCTCTATAGGAGAACAATGGAATACCTCCTATTTTTTTTGTGTGTGTGTGTGTTAATCTTAGTTTTTTTGTTGGAGGTGTTTGGTGGTAAATTGGCTCTTAGACAGTGCTGTTTAGTGAAAGGTATCCGCCTGTCCTTTGAAAATAGTCATGGAGTATGCTTTTTAAATTTACTCAGGGAATCTGTCTCACAGTCCAACTGAAGTAAAATAGTATTTTTAAAAATGATACAATGAAAACATTCAGTTATAATTACTATCTGTTCTGCAATATCAAAGTGTAATGACCTCTGTTAGAGTCTTTTAAGCATAATACCAGATACTAATTTATAAATGTAGAGTTATTCAAGTACATATCTTCAAAATTATATGATTACCAGGAAGAGAAAATCTATTTTGTTTTTGTGATCTGTTTGATTATGATGAGCCTGGAGGAGGTATTTTAAGGGAATGATTTTAATTGCAGTTTAGGAACAAGGGAAACGTGTGGCAGTGACTGTATCAGTTCCATCAGTGTGCCAGGCTCAAACAGAACCACCTGGTAGGGAAACCTTTAAGGATATTTCGTAATACTATCTGTCATCCTTTCCTAGTCATCATTTTTTTTTCTTAAAATCTCAATTTTATTTCTACTTTAGAAATTTCCTTTAGGAACAATTGAAATATTATAAAACTTTTTGGATGAGTTATGTGTACTTTCATTTATGACTAGGAAGCAGTATGGCAAAATGGTTAAGAGAATTGTTGGGACCCAGATTTGCTGGAGTGCATTTGAAGCCAGATGTTTAATCCTTCTTACCTTCAGGTTGCTCAGATGTAAAATGAGGACTGTAATGCTAATCAACCTCATAAAATGGTTGAGGATTTTACCAGGTAATCCTGTGTGTATACTATTTAGTATAGTATTTGGCGCACAGTAAGACCTCACTCATTGACTTTGACTTTCGTTTAGTGCTTACAGCATCCGAGGCCCTCTGCCAGATGCTTTGGTTACAAAGGTGAAATTATAGTTCAATTCCAGGAAAGCTGGTTCTATGCCCTTAGTTCCTTTAGGCTGTTTAAGAAGGTCCGATGGTGAGTATTTCCTAAGTAACTTCTCCTAAACTTTATTCTCTTTCAGAAGCTAATCCTCACAATTACTAGACAGGAGACAGCTTGCTTGTAATTTTTTGCATGTGTGAGTGTGTATGTGCATATATATATATATATATATATATATATATATATATATATATCCTGATAGATGACTTTCTTTTGACCTCAGTTTAATATATAGTAAGATATTTCAAATATTTGATAGGTTCTCAGGTGGCACAGGTACTGTTTTGTTTGGTTCTAGGAGGCCAGTGAGAACTGGTACCAAGGAGGAGAAATTAACAAGTGGGTGAATTTCAGCTTAATACAAGTTTTGTGTGGTTCTTGAGGGCAAGATGTATGTTGATTAATTGTGCATCATTTTTTTATTGGCTGGTTTCTAAAAATTGAAGTCTAAAATTTAAGTCATTTGAAAATAGAGCACTTAATGGTGGTTGCTTATAATCGAATCACATTTTTTTCAAGGGAAACCATAATAAATTCTTGTGAAGTGGGTCATCTTGAGTTTTGCTTGTTTTTTTTTTTTCACTTTCCAACACTCACCATTCTATGCACTTCTAAATTACTTACCTTGGAACTTTGTACTAGGCCTTCTCATACCCTGTGTCTCTACCTACTGGGAGACATAGCAGGAAGCAGTTCTTTGTTTTCTTGTACTAAATTTGCAACTGAGGCAGTAATTTGCATTGGTGGCTTAATTTTTAATGGCTAGAGGCATGGAAGAGCACTAATACTAATAATCTCTGAATCAGTTAAAGATGTTGCAACAGTCTGATGTAATACTATTTTATTATGGTTCTCTTTGTGTAAGGGCTACTTTACTATATTTGTTGCACATGGCCAGGCATTCTAGTGAGTCTTTATTTAAAATAGCTTAAGTAAGATTTTTCACTTTAAAATACTAAATCTAAGTGTATCCACTAGATGTCAGCATCAGGAAAGACACAGAATAGCCTGTAGTGTCAAAGCCAGCAGCTGGGAGAGGTGCAGTCTGACAAGTAAACTGACCTGTTGAAGGCACACATTTGTGATACTGTCGGGACTAGAAGTCAAGTCTCCCAATTACCATTGCACCGTCCATTTAGGTCACATTTCTGTAAGGCAAGTAGCATAACTCCATATAGCTACTAGACTAATTTAATATGTCGATCTTGACACGTGCTAGGGATTCATGGGAAGGTTTTAGTGCTACTATGATGCTGTGCACCCGAGCACCCAGTAATTCCTGCGTCTCTTCCTGTCCATTTTGCCAAGGAAGGAGAATAAAAGGATTACTTTATTAATAGCTACACTAGCCGAAACCGGTTTGGCTCAGTGGATAGAACGTCGGCCTGTGGACTGAAAGGTTCCGGGTTTGATTCCAGTCAAGGGCATGTACCTTGGTTGTGGGCACATCCCCAGTGGGGGGTGTGCAAGAGGCTGCTGATCAATGATTCTTTCTCATCGATGTTTCTAACTCTCTATCCCTCTCTTCCTCTCTGTAAAAAATCAATAAGATATATTAAATTAAAAAATAGCTACACTAGTACCCGATGACGGTAGATACTACTGGTAAGGTTAAAGTTCACCTGATGTCTGGAATTCTCTGTGTCAGTCATATTTCAGCCAGGAAAGCAGATACCTTGGTAGGTGTTTACAATTGGGGATTTAACATATGGATTGGTTTACATGAGGGTTGGAAGCCTGAGCAAAAAGAGGAATCTGAGGTGCGAGCATGTGTATTCACAGCACCTCTGACACCAAATGTGTGGGGTAATCCCGCACCTCTTTTCCCTCCCCCACAGTCAGTACCCCAGCTCTCAGGACACTAGCTGACTGTCCAGCAGTTCACTCTGACACTGACTTTGTGGAATTAGTGCTGACCCCACAGGTTCAGGGCTCAGTCCCACAACATTGCCATCCACCCAGATGCCAATCACAAGTCCTACACCTATGCACTTTGACCCAGCAGTTGTGATTTGGTTCACATAAAATCACAACTTCTTAGGTTCAGTAGTCTGCTATAATGGCTCCCAGAGCTCACTTCACTTTCTGGTACTGGTTTGCTCTAAGGGATTTTTACAAAGGATGCAAATGCACAGCCAGCTGGAGAGGTCCATCGGTGAGGTCTGGAAGCGTCCTGAGCAAAGGAGCGCTGTGCAGTTGGGTGTGCCACCCTCCTAGCATGCCGATGTGTTTACCAACCGGGACCATCTTCAACCCTGTCACTTAGGGGTTTAAAAATATTTTTATGGAGGTTCCAGTGTGTAGGCAGGACTGATTATAAATCATTGGCCATTTGTGATCAGTCCCTCTCCCTTTCCCGGAGGCCAGGAGCTGCTTCCCTCTAATCATACATTTCCCTTTCTGGTAAGGAGCCTCTATCTTGAAGCTATTTAGGGGCCTGCCAAGAGTCACCTCATTAAAATGAGAACCTCCATCACCCAGGAAATTCCAGGGGATTAGGAGCTCTGTGTTAGGAGCTGGGATTAAAGACCAAATACACAGTTCTTTTTTTAGTCACTTGAGGTAACTTAGATATTAATGGTAACCACAGGAAGCAAATACCACTTTTAAAGCCAGGGGAACAAAAGGGAGGAGGAGGAGGAGGACTACCCGGTAAGTCTGGAAGCTCAGACCTCTGCAGGGGCTAGGCCTGCACTGCTGCTCCAGTTCACAGGAAGCCAGGACCTGGAGCCCTGCCTGTCTTTTGCCGACAGGAAATGCTGATGGGATGTGAAAAACAGAGAGAGGAACCTTCTTTGTTCTCACCTGCCACTCTGCTGTTAGTCTCTCCTACTGATGGAACTTAATGAGGAGTCAATGGACAAAGTCTAGGAACTACTCTTTACAGCACTTAGTCCCAATGTCACAGAGCAGATTTAGAAGGATAGGCTTGGGGGTGAGAGGTAATAGGAAAGTAAGTGTCACAGTCCACCTCTGACTACTCGGCATTCACTTATGCATGTACAACAGTAAGGACATTTTCATGTTCTGGTTCTTGGATAGCTCCTGCTCAGATTGTCTAGGGGTACAAGTGGAGGAAAACCCGGGGAATATGGAGTCCCGGAGGGGATGTCACTCCTGCTTACTTTATCACATTCAGTGGAACCATGAGTGGGGAGAGAGTAGAAGTCCTGGGGGCTCAGATTCTACTCAAGCACGCTTACACAAAAGTCAGAAAACAAGAGCAAGAGAAGAAGAGATCTTGGCTATGCCACTTAATGAACAAGTACTTGTTGCCTGCTGGTCACTGTGTTGGAACAAAAGGTACTGTTTAGCTACTTCTCTTGTGGAGAAGAAGGGAAAGAAGGAAGTGAAGTGGGTGTAGGAAGAAGGCTAAGGTGTGATGTGCATTGGTGGTGTAGTCACTAAAGACAGCAGCATATTGTCAGGAAGCTACTGCAGATGCTTTACTGGTAGACTTGCTTGAGTGGTTACCTCCATTGTTCTGGTTCTCACCTCTTGGTGGTGTTAAATGTCTTACATGGGAGTTAGTCCATTCAGTACTTTCAGCTGCCATGTTCCCAATGTGAGTTGCACTGTTTCAGAAGCTCAGAAGGAAGTGTGATATGCCTCTCCTTTAAGTAATTGTGTACTCAGAAAAGTGGTGCCACTGCATCCCACTATGCACAGATATGAAGTTAATTCAGTAGGTTTTTATCGAACATTTACTCAGCACTCTGTGGAAGATTCACTCTGTGTGCTTGCAGCAGAGGTGCACTAAATAAATATTGGGCCAGTCAAGTCAATATTCAGCCAAGACCGAGGCCAAAGTCGTCATAGAATAAGCTTTTCAGATACATTAATAAATATGGGAACTTATCAAAATTTAATGACTACAGTGTTAATTTTAATAGTCAGATTTTGAAGGTAGGATATATTAAACATTTTTGTTTTTACACTCCTGTTTATAGTCACTCTGTTGTTCATATGCAACAGTAAGTCCACCTTTGCTTTCAGAAGTGATGTTGCAGTTTCATAGAAGCAGTTCTGCAGTAAGGCTTTGTGCCATATTTGGGGAAGGAGACTATTTTCAGAAGCAGATGTGCTGATGTGAGATTATTGGAGTCATTTGAATTTTTTGGAGGTGTCACTGATTCAGCTTGTACCTGCTGCTCTATGCAATCACCTGAGATCTAGAAATGTGGAATTGGAGTTAGATAAGTGGCTTTCCAGACAGCAAAACTGTGAGTTCCCACCTGCCTTTCAACTTTGCATTCACCTCCTTGCATTATTTGCTGTGTAGTGGGTTGATCAGAAAGAGCTTTCTAGTATGTGCCATGTGATACTTCTGTAATTGCTCAATTTGGCTATTTCTTCAGGTTTCAGCAGATGAGTTACATTCTCTGAAAGTACCATTGCCTATTAGTAATATTTTTTGTGTTGGCATTGTTATTATCTTCGGAGTACAATATTAATACTTTTTTAAATGTTAAAGCAGATTTTTAACCTGTAATAGCTGCTTATAAGACAAAGCAATTCCAACATATCTGGTAGTTTGGAAGAAGAATTATGAAAGTGATTCACTATATTTTTGCTAATGCAAAATATATTATATTACATTGTGTTATAGTTTCTGAACATACAACATAAGGGCAGATTTCCCTAATAACCAACATTTTAAAAATTATTAATAGTTGTACACAAAGCTTATGGCCTTTACAGAAAGGGGGAGAGAGGCAGAGAGAGGCTGTCTTCATCTCTTTGATTGGGAAGGCAGTGAGCTCTTTGTAAATTCTAAAGCCCTTTTAAGAAAAGTCTTAGTTTTCAGTTGCCAGTATCTTTCCTCTCCCCTCTTTGGGACACTCCTATAGCCTTACCAAGTTTTGTTTCTTGGTGGATTTCTAATTACGCAGTTACTCAGCAAACATTTGTGGCTACCTCGAACATCCCAGGCATCGTTCCAGGACCAGACAAGTCAAAGCCCTGCCTTCTTCGGGCTCCCCGGCAGCGGAGGGCAGGCGCCCAGAGGAGGGACTGTGAGTGCGCGGTGCCGTGCATTTGGGAAGGTGACGGTGACGGGAGAGGGGAAGGGACAGACGGCTTGGTCAGGGAAGCCTTCCACGCGTGGCCTGGAGGAGCAGTGTGCCGGGCGAGCTCAGAAGCTTGTCATTGATGTCTGTGGACAAAGCATTTCACACCAGGAGTGGTGGTTTCTTTTTCTTTTATTGGTGAAAACTGTAATGTGAGGATAGAGGCTGAATTGTTGGAGGTTTGAGGAGATTTTTAAAAAGCCTGAGGAGTGGTCACCTGGCAGAGGGGAGAGGAGGTTGACGGGAGTATGGAGCAGATTGCTGGGCAAAAATAGGACGTTCGCGGAAAGTAGAGATTCCTAATGGGAGGGCCCTCTTGCCCCAGGGGATGTTTGGCGGTACCCGGTATTGGAAATGGCACCGGTGGCACACTGGCGCTGCGGAGGTGACCAGGCATCTGGTGGGCAGAGTCCTGTGCTGCTAAACAGCTTACAATGCGCTGGACAGACTCACAGAAAAGAATTGTGTGGTTCGAAGGTTAATAGCTCCAAGTGTAAGAAATCCTGATTTAGAATGAAGCTAGTCAATGTTGAGTTTTGCTTCCTCCTCATCCCCCACTTTATATTAAGTTTATAAACTGAACTGTAGAAAACGGATGCCGAAGGAGTGATTCAGATGGTGCCGTGGTGCTGAGAGAGGAGTAGGGGGATGTGGCAGGAGGTAATGGGGGGGTGGGGGGAGATGGGGGGAGCGTTACTGCCATTGATAGGTGGCAGAGAAGCCTCTCTGAAGAGGGCGCTGAGCGGAGGCCCGAGGAAGGATGGAGCAGCCTGCCGTGGGACTAGCCTCCCGGCAGAGGAGACAGCATTGGAAAGCCCTGGAGTTTAAAGGGGAAAGAAAGCAACCACATCTGGTGGGAACTTTCTAGAGAGAGAGGGAACTAGTTGTGTTTCCTTTGGCTTCTGTTTTAATTACGAAAACTTCAAGTGCTTTTGGGGAATGGTCTGCCGTAGTTAGTAAGTGCCTCTGTGAGCTCAGCCAGCCGCAGACCGCCGGCCAGGAAGAGCGAGCTCCTTTCCAGATACATCGCCAGCTTTGAAACCAGTGTGCTACAAATTCTACCAGAAACGTCACCAACACGGAAGTAAACTACATTTGGTGTCTTTGTATTACATTTCTCCTAAATATCTACAATATTTAGTCCGAATTCAAGGATTACAATAAAAAGTAACCTGAAAGAGAATTCTTTAGCTTTTCCTCCTAAATGCTGATTGTAAGACTTGCAGTTTACACTTCTAAATATATTTATCACTTACTTTGAAATAGTGCTTCTAGAATAAATCAGTAGCATTTTGGACCAAGTTGTATATAATCTTTTATATATATTGTTATCCTTTGTAGCAGATTTATGTATTCATCTGAAGTTTAGAAGTCTTGTTATTCAGAACTCTTTTTAGATGCAAATGACCAAAGCCCAGCTCAGCTAAAAGGTAAAGGGGAAGTTGGTTGAAAGAAATGAGTGTATCTTAAAACCTGAGGAAAATCTAGCAGCTAAACAGGGAAACGACAGCTGGAACCTGGGAACTAATGGGATCACAAACCCGGGACTTGAGGACACCTTCTGGGGCCTCTGTTGCACTACATCCGCTGGTGGCATTCTTGTGTGACTGCCTGGCTGCTGGGGGCGGGCGTGTGTGTGTGTGTGTGTGTGTATGTGTGTGTGTGTGTGTGTGTGTGTATGTGTGTGTGTGTGTGTGCAGGAAACCATGCTGCCACTCCCTCGGCGGCCGCATTCCGCAGGCGCTGCCGTTCCAGCAGATCCTCTGCTCTGCCATGGCCAAACCACAGCAGCGAGGAGATGCCAGGCGCCCTGTACCCACCTGTCAGTGTCTGCAGCCGCTGCGGTGATGTTTATTATTGTATACATTGTTCGGCTGAACGTGGAGAAGTCAGGAACCCTGACTCAAGTCCCAGAGCTGGGAAGTGGCAGAGTTAGGGTTTGAATCCAGGCAGTCTGACAATGGACCAGAACCAACAATTGGCCACCATATCGTATTCATTGCAATCAGCCACACCGAGGGGGATGGAAGGCTTTGCTTTGTTTTTGGCTGAGGAGTTAAACAATGCAAGATTAGGATGTGGTTTTACTTTTTTTTTTTTTTCCCTTATAAAAAATGATATGACCGCTGATAACATAATGAACTGTTTTCAGATCTTTGGGGCCGCTGTTGTACTATATTGGGGGTTTCAACCAGGGGCATTTGGCAATCTCTGGAGTAATATTCAGTTGTCCCAACCTGTGCGGTGAGTTACTACTGGCCTCTAGTGTTTACAGGCCCAGGATGCTGCTGCTAAGGATCCTATAATATGAGACAGGCCCCAGTTTTAATAGTGCTGAGGTTGTGAAACTGTACTAGGTACACTGGGCCAGATCAAACTTAGAGTCTGTTAGGGTCACCAAAGGAGGTATGCATGAGGCCAAAAGTGATCAATAAATATGAATTTACGAGATTATCTGGAAACAGATGGGCTGAACCCCAAATAACACTAGCAGCTTGGGACCAGGGAGTTAGAGATTTTAAAGGACTCTAGTGTGGTTTTTTCAGAGGGGAATTCTCTGGGCAGCCTGGATCCTGGGCAAGTCCGGAGGGGAAAGAGAATGGTCTTAGCGAATGGAATGTGGTCTAAGGAAAGGGAATGTTCATTGTGACATGGGCTACAGGTCAGTTTCCCAGGGGAGGGGGTATCATTCCATTATTTGATCAGACCTAACAGTCTGTTTGGATTGAAGAGGTAAGAAATGCTAAATTTTTGAGTACTTGTGGAGAGTGGACATACCAGACCAAGCATGAAGCAGGTGAGGGGGTTAGGGTCACATTTGGCTAGGATGCCTCGAAAGAAGGACTAAATGGTGAAGGGGAGGTAGGAAGGCGGAGCAGACGGACTTGGCTAGTTTCAGTGTTTTCCTGAGGATCACCTGTGGCTCACAAGTAAAAAGGTAAGGAAACTAACATCTGCCTCCCCCTCCCTCCAGCAACTGTCCATGGTCTCATAGGACTAGGCCAGGGGTCGGCAAACTCATTAGTCAACAGAGCCAAATATCGACAGTACAATGATTGAAATTTCTTTTGAGAGCCAACCACCGACTTCTGCTCATGGGCCACGAAGTTTCAATTGCATTGCACGTGTGCGCCTGCACGTGGTATTTTGTGGAAGAGCCACCCTCAAGGGGCCAAAGAGCTGCATGTGGCTTGTGAGCTGCAGTTTGCCGACCACTGGACTAGAGTACTCCATTCATTGTATATTTGGTCTCAGTTCTTGCTAGTGAGAGAGTTTGTATATTTGGAAACAGAAATTCCATATATATTTGAAAGCTTTTAAAAATTAAATCTGTGAAATAGTCCATTTCTAAATGGTTCTTAAAACTTATTGAATAAATTTAGTAGCCAGCTTGAAGTAATTGTTTGGATGTGATTGATGATTTTGGAACAGTGTTTATATTTTTCTTACTGTAAAAGTTTGACATTATTAAATTTTTTATCAGGTATAAGAGAAGATTAAACAGTTTCCTCTTAGTGTTTACCTCAGCTAATTCGTTTGTGTAAAACATTGTACAAAATCTTTTTAGTAATTTCTGTGTCATAGGGATTTTGATATAAAAAATAAAACTGATTTCTACCTCCCATTGGGAGAAGATTGTTTTGAAAGAAAGGAGACCCTTCATTATTTACTGTATTTGTGAATAAATTATATTGTCCTTAAAATTTTCTAAGAAATGTATATGTCAGTCCAACAAATAAGTGTTATACATAAACTGTTATTTCTCTTTGTGGGGTTTAAAGTTAGGGACTTAGCCCTTGTCTGGGGAGTAGGTGGAAGAAGAGATACCAGCACAGGTGGCCAGAAGCACTGACTCTTTTCAAACTCTTATATGGGGATAATAATAAGTTACTCTTTCATTGATTAAAAAATACTGATGCTTTTATGTTTTGTTTCATTTATGTTTGCCAGCAGTTCCATATTTGGAGAAAAAGTATTGAGATTGGGGTGGGGGAATATCTGTGCACTGTAGTCTGACTTCCCAATAGTTACTGCCCCTTCCAGGTTTGAATCTGACTTCCTGATGCTCCTGACATCGCCCTCCACATCCATCCACACTGAGTCATGGCACATTCTTGCGCAGGATTTATGCCAATACCTTATTTTTACTGTTTCTCCTCTGCAAACTTGTATTATGGTAATTGCTGGATCCTTAGTACTGGTTTGCTATGTTAACTTTTGAGTTATATACATTGTATGGTTGTATCTAGTTAGTATTGTTGATGTTTGATTAATCTTTGGAGTATAGAAAATGTAAGAAATGTTGTTTTATGTGTGATAAAAATTTTTATGTAGGTTATTAATAATTGTCTTTAGTCTTGAATGGTTAAGTATGGTTTGAATACTGTCTTCCTTGTATTCCCAAAGGATATGATCTACAGAAGGAAATTACCCGTTATTTAAAAATATGGTCTCAGTATTTACTTACTTAAATCTATTCTGATGTTCATTTAAACTGAGAATATATGCTTCAAACATTATAAAGAAGTAACCTAATATGGATTAATCAAATGTAAATATTTCAAGTTATATGTAAAAATCTGATCTTTTTCCAGCGTTGGTGTATGTAACTTTTTTTGATCTGTGGAAAAGAGGACAAGAGCTATAAACTCAGAGCCACCTGTGCTTTTGTTGTGCCACATTTTCTGTGCCAGGAGCACATAGACCTGCACCTGTTGGTAATTCCGAGCAAGCCAGCCTTTGCCGAATCCCAGGCCTCTGCTTAAACTTTTTTACTGGAACTAAACGATGTTGCCATTTTCATTTTTAGGTTTGCTGGCATGGGTAATCTCATTAAGGTGCTAACCAGGGACATAGACCACAATGCAGCACATTTTTTCTTGGACTTTGAAAGTAAGTCTCTCTAGCCCTTCACAGCTGGTGCACAATGGTAAAGATGAAAGGTGAATGATCCTCACACCGCAGTGAAGGCCAGCCAGAACATTTGTTAATAAAGGCTGGGGATTCAAAATTTGCATGATTTTTTCCCTTAATCGTAGGCAAACATCACCATCATATGTATAATTCTTTAGTTTTTCATTTGCTAAAATCATGGTGAGTCCTTTCATTAGTCCATGAAGCAAGGAGCCTTATGATGAACATTCTGCTAGTATGCCGTGGTGACATGTGGGGACGTGCTCATGATCCTGCCACCGGCAGCGGCTACCGCCGAAGTGTGCTGCACGTCAGAATCAGGACTTAAATAACCGCCACCGCTACAAACCCGAATTTGGATAGAAATAGCCCTTTATTGCATGGCATACAGGAAGTAAGTTTAACATTCTAATCTCATGAAATGCAGAGGTGAGCTGTGGCCAAAACTCTTGATATTTGGCTTTGAAACAAATTGTTTTTTCGGCGCAATTTTAAACAAGATTACACGTGAGTAATTCTTGATCAGAAATTTCTTTTCCAGAATACAAGCACTATTGGAATACTTACAGAATTTTTCATTATAAGGCCACTGATGAGACTTGTCTTGGGAGAATTTTGCGAAGAATTAGAGCAACAGTTGTGCCATTGTGTACAGGAAGCCACATTTCACCTTAGGTCCTCCACATCAACCGTTGCGAGCCCGGTTTGCTGTCGCCCGAGCCCAGGCTCGGTAACCTGAAGGACGAATTCATGGCCTAATGAACATTTTCCTTTTGCTATTGAAACAAAAAAATCCATTTCCAATGTTCTTTTTTATAAAGGGATATTTTCTCTTTTCTCATTCTTGTCTTGACAGGTACCTTAACATGGGGAATCTTCTTAAAGTTTTGACATGCACAGACCTTGAGCAGGGGCCAAATTTTTTCCTTGATTTTGAAAGTGAGAAGATGATTTTATATCTTTTTCTCTTTGCCTGCAGTAGACTGCGTTTGTCTTGCACTAAATGAATGTTTCCACTTTGCCATCTGTTTAACCGCTTTGCATGACTGAGCTACGAATTGTTTGAGTAAAATTTCTGGTGCCTTCTAGAACTGCAAATCCTTTTTTTATAGACTAAATTGTAAAATGCTTTTATTTAAAATTTTACAAGAGATATCTCTTTAGTTGAGCATTTTTTACACTTTGAGATCTCAAATGAAAATATTTAAGATTCTTATATGAAAAAATTTTAGCGGAAATTTGTTAATAGAAGCAATTTTTGAGGGGAATTATTGCAGTTGAGAAAAATTAAATATTAACTGTATCTATTGAAGTATTTTAATACAAATCGGTTCTTGAAGGCCATTCAAAGCTTATTATTTGGGCATAATATTAAAAGGTAAGTGTGAACCTTAATTATTTAATCTTTGTATATAATTTGAAAAGTTAAGAAACTCATTATATGTACTTATTTCAGGAGTTATTTTTTTTTTCTAACTCTAAATATAAAGAAAATAATGGGTTCACAGACCTTTAAGTAATTTGCCTTCTGTTTGTTTTATGTTGCATGACCTATTGTAATATGGTCTAAGGGTGGCAGGTAAGTGTCATTGACCCCATGCATGTTGAAAAGCTTTTGCTTTTTTGGCTGGCTGTCTCTATTGCTTAAGCTTGTCTGGTTGTCAAATCAAGGACAATGATATTAAATGGGTGTATTAGTGTGAATGTTGCTATTTTAACTGATCATTAGAAAATTGTTAGGAAAGGGTGAAGAGAGCGCCTTAGATTGTAAATCGTGCGACCTCTTGCATTACCATTAAGGTTAAAACATTTGAACAGATATTTAAGTACTTAAACCTTAAGACCTTTTCTGGCTTTAAAAACAAACAAATTCCTGAAAATAAATCACTGCATTTTTCATCAACTTCTGTTTAGTTTATGTGATATTATGCAATTCATTCTACTTTATGAATAATTTAAATATTTTTCTTGAAACCAGGACAGTGTCTATGCACACATTAATTTATTGTTCTACATCTTATGGAATAACTTATGGTCTCTGATATTTTTCTAATTTTATTACATTCCTATCAATGTTCTGTTAATAGTTTGGTAGTGTGTGCAGGCCAACAAAGAGTAGTAATGCTAATATCAGGACCATAAAAAATTGTGGGTTTTTAGGGAACCATGTAGTTAAATAAATACTGGTTTTCTTGACCCTTCTCAACAATTTAACAAGACTGTTTTAAGTGCATGTTTAGCATGAATTTTAATCAGTTTGGGGATGTTGAGCAGATTGCTGACTTAAAGGTTATTTTTTCAGACGAGGCAACTTACATTAAAGCTGTATTTTAGTTTATTTGCATCTATTTCAAACTTGGTCTTGTATATTTTTCTGCTATTCTGTCTCCCTCTGACTCTGTCTCCAATTCCTTACATTTGCAGAATCTTGGCTCTGACACAGTCAAGATCTTGTTCAAGACTTGGCACTTGATCTTTTTATAAACCGAGCTTTAGGTTGTGGTCCAGTGAGAAGCATGAGTTTACTGTAGTGCTTAAAATATTATTTGGCCTTGGTTTCCTAATCTGGAATAGGTTTGGATCGTTATCCTTAAATTTAAATAGTTAATTTAGTGCCAGGAAAAGATCAAAATTGCTAACAACAACAATTAACTTCTTACAGGCAGCTATAAGTTAAAGAATGATATATATTTTTTAAAAATATATTTTATTGATTTTGTACAGAGAGGAAGGGAGAGAGATAGTTAGAAACATCGATGAGAGAGAGTCATCTATCAGCTGCCTCTTGCACACCCCCTACTGGGGATATGCCCGCAACCAAGGTACATGCCCTTGACCAGAATCGAACCCGGGTCCTTCAGTCCCCAAGCCGACGCTCTATCCATTGAGCCAAACCGGTCCCGGCTAAAGAATGATATTGTTGCCTATATCAGCAATGTAAAACTCTTGGTTTGACACTTATTGGTATACTGTAAGTGAAATTTAGTGAAAACATTCTGCATCCTAGGCCAGAGTTAGCTTGTTATTTCTTATTTAGATTTTTAAAGTATGTTATCTTTTGATTCTTAATCAGTTTTATCTTTCATTCATTTGTCTTTTTTTTTTTTTTTTTTTGTGAAAACAAAACTTTTTTGGTGAAAGTTTACCTTATGATTTAGCTACTAGAGTGACTTTAGCCCATAAGATGAGTCAAAAAGGTCAACATATTGTGCCAGTTCCTTATGATTACAGGGAATAAAACCACATTCTTTTATTGAATAAAATATCAAGTTCTACATTGTTTATTTCTAGATGAACAGTAATATTTAGGTTACTATTGTAATTTAGGTTTATTTTAGACATGATTTAATGGAGTCCTGAGGGTACAAAATGAAGACTCTGTCTTTAGAATGTGCACACAACATGCTATTTTTCACTTCAGTTCAACATCCACTTATGCCAAGCCTCCCGCCTGCCCACAAGTAGGTGCCAGGGACGCAAAGATACAGCTCCTGCCTTTGGAGAGTTCTCAGTCTAGTGGGCTAGATAGAAATGCAGATTAATAATAAGCTTTGTGTAGTTTACATCCCAGTGTAGCTCAGGAAGGGACTGGCTTTACCTTGCAGGGAGTGGACGTTCTGATGGTGACGTTTGAATTGGGTTGTGGAGGTGCAGTAGAACGTTTCAGGCAAATTTAGTGAAGGACATTGGAGAAGGAGTATGTACAAAGTTACTCTATTTCCAGTTAGACCACAGTAGGAGAGTAAAAATAGGTGAATTTTTGTAAATGAGAAATAAAACCTTACTTTCTATGATTCTTTATTTTAGTGCCTTTCCATTTAATCATATATTTCTTCTAATTCTGTGTCTTTTGTGTTACCTGTCTCTCCGCTCCCCCCCCCCCCCCCCCCCGCCCCACACACACAATCTTTTACAACTATTGGTACCCACTTTTTTAGGCTAACTTTATTTTCCATTTTCCCTTTTGTATATTTTCTATTGTTTTTGCTCTGTACTTTGAAATATTTTTATTCTTATGGTCTTTCCTTATATTTTTTCCCTCTAAAATGATACAGGATTTTATTTGTTCAAAGATGAAACTGCATAATGGTGTCCTTTAACTCATGCTGGAGGCATATTTATATCTCCTAACTCAGTACCTTCTCATTCATGCAACAGTTTTATTATAGAAAATCTGCTCGGTACTGAGTTTGCATGCCATTCAGTGGTATGTACTGTATATAGAGCTCCCTGCCTTGATGAAATTTATGGAGTTAGAGAATAAATATTTATTGAGCGAATGGATGCCAGATTAAAGCAGATAGGCCCTTTATCACAGTTATAATTTTTTGAGCGAATGGATGCCAGATTAAAGCAGATAGGCCCTTTATCACAGTTACAATTTTCATGTGATTTACTTTTTATCTTCCTTTTTTGTAGCTGATCTTTGCCTCTTTTTGTACCATAACAACTTCAGTTTTTAAAAACTTTTTATTGTTAGAGTATTACAGATTTCCCCTTTCCCCACGCCCAACTTCAATTTTAACACTTATTTTCAGTGACCTTTTTTTTTTTTTTTTTTTTTTTTTTAGGAAAGTGGGGTGAAATTATTACAATATTTAATTTTACCTCCAAACAGTCAGAGCAACTGAAACATGCTGTAATTGCCCTTGAGCGGCTTTTAAAAAGCCTGATGAGTTAGCACTGTGCCTACTCCAGTAGTAGATGCATCCTTTGCAATCAAACGACTATTCCTTTGTTAGCTGGCTAAGTGGCAGGTTTTTCCTTCAACTAATAGTTTTTCATTCTTTGCTCTGAAAAATCAAAGTGACAAGTCTTGGGTGCATTATATGATACCATTTTTTTTTTTAAACAAATGCTTTCTTCTACATAGTCTTTCCCCCTCCCTAGTTTCTCACCTTTTGCATGACTTGCTGTCGATAAAGTAGTGCTTACCTGTCTGCTATTTTCTGTTTGTCTTCATTTCTACAGCAGTCTTCAGCAGCTTTCAAAATTATCAATGTGACTCTCCTGTGGCAGCTAAAACTGTTCAGTCAGTGTGGTGCTGGGGCCGTCCCACCCTTAGGGGAAACAGAAGTCTTTGCCTTTGTTTTTAAGTTTCTTGTTACTTATTAAATCTTTAATAATCAGTAATCACTCCCAAGGTCTATTCAAATCTACTTTATAATGTTTCTTTGTCTGTAAGTCTCAGTGTCCCATTTTTCTCTTAAGAACTAGTCACCACACCAAAAATGCATAGTAATTGAAAACTTTATAAATACCTCTTGGTTTATAACAGTCAAAATATTGTCCTTTGTCATGAATTCCCTCTTCATGAATTTAAACTATGTGTCTCCTATTGATGTTATGTCTGTAGTTTCACAGCACTCGTGAAAAAGTATAAAATTGCTGTTTTTGCATGTAAAGAGTATTTTCTCTGCTGCGCCTAGTGTAAGTATAAGAGTTACGAGATGTACTTTTTAAAAGTGTGTGTCTAACCATGACTTTGGAGAACAAGGTCTGGCTAAATGTGAGAGAATATTACTGCTAAATGACAGGCTGATTTTAAGACACCACTGCACTCGGACCAGCCAAAATGACAGGCTGATTTTAAAGTCATTTAGCAAAAATATCATTATTCACTCCTAGTAAAACATGTATAACTTTGGACACAGTCTTTTTTTAATTGGCTCTTCTTATGTAATTATTTTGTCATAGAATTTTCATTCAAAAAGTGCATGATTTCTGAAAAGAGATTTGAAAATAAGGGAACAGATGTGAGAACACAAATCCCTAAGTTGGCTTTGCATGTAAATGTTACTGTGTTATGTTTTTGTAGTACTGTCCTAGATATGTTGAAATTAAAATTTGGTACTGTAATTGTTGATTTAAAAAATGTGTGGTATGTTTTTGACTAGTTGGCAGATTTAATAAGTGGGATTGAACTTGATTTGTCCCAAGCACAAAATAAAGTTACAGTATTTAGGCATCTGGAGTCCTAGTTTCATGTGTCAACTTAGTTTCCTTAAATTTTCTAAGAAAAGGAATAAGTATAGATCATTGTGTATTTGTGGGGCGGTGGTGTGGGTACAGAAAACTCTTAAGCACTAGTTTAATATAACAAAGAGATCAGAAATGTTCTTAATTCATATCATAAATTAGGTAAGCAAAACAGATCAGACATGTTCTTAATACAAATTGTAAATTTGGTCTCCCTCCCCTACCCTCATAAGAGAAAATTTTAGTAGGGAGAAATTCTGCCAGCATAATTCCTCTAAAACATATGTTAATTATAATGTCTGTCATTTTTAAGTGCTTATGCCTTCTCTGTAGGAGCATGGCCTAGTTTAAAAGATAAAGAAAAATTCAGTTTCCTCACAGAGTGCCCTTTCCCCTCCACAAGCAATGTATTAGACAGAAAAGATTTATCCTTAGGAAAAAATGACCACATCATTAAAAACAGAATTTCTACTAGAGAGAAAGCTAGATTTAGTCACATTAACATATGTTCTGTGGCTAACACTGCAGGTGGTGGAAATGCCCATATGTTTGTGTTCCTTGTCATGCTTTTTGTAACTGTAATTCTTCATTTTTTCCTCATCCCCAAGGCTGGAGGGCTCAGTTTTTACTTTAGCATTTAAAAAGCTCAGTGATAATATTGCAGCTAAAGCACCTAGCTTTCAGCGGCCCAGTGATTCTGGAGCAGTTTCATACTTTGAACTCTTCTGCGCTGGAATCTTGACCTTGTATTCATCAACAGAGAAGTCCATTTGGTATAGAATTTAAAGTGGTCCCTAGAAAAGGGCACATCTAGAAAGGATTCTTTTAAAAGTCTTTATATCAATATTCAGTCATTAAATTAACTTTATTGGAGAATAAAGTCATTTCATTCTTAAACATAGATTAGCAAGATATATTAGGCCTTTCATTTCTCTAACATTAAAATAGATCATTACTCATGAATTTACAGTCATTACTGATATTGACGACTGTAATGAAAAGCCAGTTATTCATGTCATCACAATTTAAATTCGAATGATAATTCTCAAGTTCACTAATATACCAAGTCATTATTTGTATGTACAATAAATAATGTTTGGTGTTCCCTTGCTGCTTTGTGATATTTACAAACTTGAGGCTAGTTGTTCAAGTAGAGAACTATGGAAAAATTATCAATGTTTTCCAAGAAGTGCAGAGTTAACATTGAATAAATGTTAGTCATCTTTAGAAATTTGGATTTAGAGTTATATGTGTACTAAAAAATTCATGTGACTGTGAATTTTCTTGTGCTTTCCTGCTGTTTAGATGCCCAGCCTACAGAGTCCGAGAAGGAAATTTATAATCAGGTGAATGTAGTGTTAAAAGATGCAGAAGGCATTTTGGAGGACTTGCAGTCATACAGAGGAGCTGGCCATGAGATACGAGAGGTAAAGCACGCCATTTTCCAGTCAACAGGAATGCACTGTGTCCCTCTTTTTAATCTCTATCGTTTCCTATACTTTAGAACTGATTGTATGGTAAAAATTATATTTAAAGAAAGATCACTTGCATTATTTCAAAAGTGGTCACAAAATATAAGGGTAAAAGGAAAACAATGTTCAATAAAAATGTATGTATTTTATGAAGCTTAAAGAAAATTGGGTGGTGTTGGTTGCTCTCACACCTGAAATTTACTGTCTCCATGGGGGGCCTATTGGTACTTTTATGGAGGGGAGGAACGAACACAACTTTTTCATCTAAACATCCTTGGGAAATGCTGAAATCATCCTGTGATCTGACTCCCAGCTCCCTGACTTTTTCCTCAGAGCAAATGTTCAGTGTGGTCTCCCTCAGCCTTCTCCCGAACCTCTGACCTGATCCACATTTCTTCCTATTCATCTCATTCTCCATTTCTTCTGTTTTTCCAGGAGAAGCTTAGTCTCTCTCCTTCTTACCAAGACTATGTTCTCTAACATTCTTCTCCGTTTTCCTCTAGAATTTCAATTCTTCTCTTAATTCCATCTGTTTTTTCCTCTTCTACTGACTTTTTCTCCTCGGCATAAACACATACTCAGCAGTCCCGTTCTACCCAAAGAAACCTGGCCTCTTTTTCTCATCTATGGTAGAGTCTGTCAAATTAACAGGCTTATGCTCTAGGATAAACCGCTAGAGATGGAGATAATGTTTTGATATATGTGTTGACAGTTTCAGTATTTTTGGAAATGAGAGTGAGAATACCTTCTCCATGACACCCTCACATTGACACGACCAAGCACCCTTGTGCATGTTGGGCTGTGATTGGTGCTGTACTAAAACGTTCTGAGCAGCAGTAACACTGGTGTGAAAGGAGAAGGAACCAGCATCATAAGGAGGACCATGACGTGGTCTTGGCAGGGCAGCCTTGTCTCCAGTTCTGAACCCAGCACGGCCAGGAAAGAGTTAACTATGCTCGCTTGTGACAGTGGTGGCATTAGCTGAAGCATTTGATAGTATGAGAATGAGCAGATATTCGAAATATCATTCTTAGATCCTTCAAAAAAAAGTTGGCTAGGCTTCTCAAGAGAAGAAAGCAAATTTCAAGTTTTTATCTATTTGCTCATTTCCTGAGTAATAAATAAAATAAACAAGTTTCTACTTGCTATAAAACATTACTGAGACTGGGCTTGAAGCTAAAAGGATTTTTCATATACAGCAGGATAATATTACAGTTCCTTTGAAATATTCATATTAATATGAAATAAAGATTGTCAGATATTTTTAACATTAAAATATTTCTATATTGTCACATAAATGGGATTTACTTTGGACTCCTATAGTGTTTAAGCATCATTTAAAATTTTTTTTATGTTAAACACTCAAGGACATTTGTATATACTGGCAAGCTTATAAAGCAAATTGCTTAAATAATATATAGCCCATTTAGTTCGTAGCTACTTTATTCAGAGCTTCTTTTAAATTTACCTGGTTTCAATTTTGGTTTACGTTCCTGGTTTTTTGGTTTTGTGTAGACAGAGTATTAGCACCTTGGGGAAATGTAAACATCAGTACCTCCTGATCGTGTTTATGAGTAGCCCCCACACCCTGCCTTGGGTGTGAGTTCAGCTTTCCGATGGCGTGTTTGGCTTGTTGAAGATGTCAGAGAAAGCAAACCAGGTTGTTGAAAAAGACATTAAGTTTCATAAAGGGTTATTAATAAAGCAAAATAAAAATACAAATAAGAAAATACATTTCTTTGGGAAGAACCCTCTAAATTAATAGAAAATTGCTTAGTGATTTGAAAGACGGGCATAGAGAAAGGCATATGCACATCATATTAGGGTCTTTAGATTATGGTTTATTTCCTCTCCTTTCAGATTTGAAACTAGTTTTTATCTTCTTATTCGGGAAAACCTGAGAAAACTTCCAGGAAAAATTCCAGAATAATACTTTAGTAATAGGAAATAAGTGTGACAATTTCTGAATCCCATCTTTCAGGTTGATTTGGGTTTTTAATTTGGTAAGTCTCCTAAACTACTTTGGACCCTGGAATTTGAATTATTCAAAGTTTCATACCCTGTTCCACAATTGGCATCTTACTTCATGGATTGCCTAACTTTCTGGTTTCTTTTTATTCTGCTAAAATAATTTTTTGAAAGAGTACTGCTAAGAAAGCCTGCCTGTGATATGAAAAACAATATAAATGGTCTCTTTTTGTGGCTCTAAAAAGTATCAAGGCGTAATATATTTAACCAGCATGCATTGTGTCATCCTATTCCATTATATCCATGCAAGGATAACTAAAAGTGTGTATGATAGGGTTAAGTATCCAGGGAGTTGGGAAGGCCCGCTCTCAGCATTGCTGTGTCCATTGTTCTGTATTTATAGATTGTACCAGGGTTTCCAACATTTGCTAAGACATATTTTAATGTAAAGAGAATGCTGCTGGACTTTTAGAACTCTTAACTTTTTTTCCCCCCTTTTGATTTTGAAGGCCATCCAGCATCCAGCGGATGAGAAGTTACAAGAGAAGGCATGGGGTGCAGTTGTCCCACTAGTAGGCAAATTAAAGAAATTTTATGAATTTTCTCAGAGGTTAGGTAAGTTGAAAGTTTTGTAATTATAACTTCCTTAGTGAAAAATACATTTATTGGTGCGACCAGAAGTAATTTAGAGTATTTTATGTTCACATTGCTATATTAATGTGCTATGTATGTGAAGCAAGTTTGCTAGACTGTAGGATATTATAGCATAAACCTAGGTCTTTATTTAGACTGTTGTCCTCAACACATTAATACTTCTATAAGGCAAGCTCTGCTTTCATTGCAGTCTAAAGGGTCCTAGCGAGAGAAACACTCTCCAGCAAACCCTCCCCCACATGCAGGAACTAATCCGTAGGCCCTGTAATATTTAGATCGTGATGTTCTTAAAATCATTGCTGATTAGGATCAGTTAGTGGATGGATCTAAAACTGCAGGTTGAGAACTAGGGAGCCAATAGGAAAAGGTACGGTGAGACCCAAACTGCCTTCACCACAGCCAGTAAACAGTTGGGATTCCCGTCTTTGGAGAAGTGGTCAAAGTAAGATCTAGACATCGAGCTGCTGGCTAATTTGAAAGCTGAACATTGGAAGGGTTTTCTGTGTGACATTGTGGACATACGGGAGGAGCACGATAGGTATATCTGAAATTTGAAAAATGTAAATAGAAGTTTTGGACACATTTTATATAGTTTTGAATCTCATAAGCATGTTGTGTTTTAAATGAATTTGGTAAGAAACCATGCAGTAAGGTAAGAGTCAACCTGGGGGCTCATGCGCTAAGTTTAGGCCTGAGATGTGATTTCTTGGAGCCCTAGTTTAAAAAAATTCCTCATCAGATGCCAGGTTTAAAAGTTGGTAATTGTTTGTGTTTTGGTGTTAAGTCTCCAGTTATTTGATGAAATCAGTAGTTTAGGTGCCAGTTGGTTAGTTCATGTCAGTTGGCTGGAGCTAAGTGACAAGCATCTCTGTTTATTACTTAGAGCATCTGCTTTTTAGCGTAGTAGGTTTCCAAGGCTTCCTAGTTTTTATGTCTTGCTTTTCATATTCTTTTATGTTAGGTACTTGGCATTTGTGTTTGCAACTTTTCCTTTAAAGTGTAAGTTCTTAAAAAAAAAAAACCTTTTAGTTTTTTTAAAAAAAAAATAAGAGAATTGCTGTTTTTCTTAGATACAGTATGCACTGTTAAGTGTGAAGACAAATATTAGTTGAGATAGAAGTATTTGGTAAATTATTCTTTTCTAACTAAAGATAAGAATTGTAATTTATTTTCCTAAGCACTGCAGTCAGCTCTTTCACGTTATTTGCCTTTCAGTCAAATATCTACATCGTCTATAGCTTGGTAGCTTCAGACCACTGGCCTTGGCCTTGTAATCATGGTGGTCACGACTCATTCATATTTAGAGAATTTTATGGCTGCATTTATAGTTGAATTGCTTTAGATGGTGCTCTCGTCTTACTAAGGCTCATTCTAGTCTCAGCATTTACCAACGAAAAAAGGACAATTATAAAATTGGCCAAACCAATCAGGCTTGCATGTTTTCTTATGTTTTATCATACCGGGAATTGAATCGGGCTCCTGGTAATGGTTCCATCATGGGTGCTGTGTTCCATTTCTGCAGGGGCATGTGATAACATAGGTGATAAATAGCAAAGAGCATCAGTGTCCATGCTGTCACCTGGAAGCCTTGAGTCTTCATCATGGTACTCTGGGGCCTCGGTAAAGTCAGGAGCATTGTATGCATTTAAGACCTGATGGCTTACTCCTCATGTCTTGTCCAGTAACCTGACTAGTAATGCTTCCAGTTTTTGCTTACAGGATGCATACCTTTGCTTGCATGTGATAGGAACTCAGTGTTTGTTGAGTGAATGATGCATTAATGAATATATGCATCTGCTATATCAAATGTGTGTTGGGTATTTAGGAGAAGAAATAAATGGATTTTAGGCTTTGGTGGCATAATGGCCTATGTTTGAATTCTGGTTTGTTAGCTGTGTGGTCTTGGCCACATCTTGGTTTAAATTCTCTGAACTTTAGTATCCTGTCTGGTCCTCCAGTCCTCTAGTTGAGGCTTCTGTTTTATGTCCACTAAATCTCTCTAGTCTCTTCTCTTCCTGCCTCACTGTTGAGCCAGAGATGAGGATAAACACCACAGACAGCACACAGAGCACCACACAAGCATCAAATGAGCATGGTCCTTCAGAATCCTGCAATCTCAAGGAGAGGGTGGCTTGGCCTGCACACTGCAGATAACCACGGGGTGCATTCCGGAAAAGGGACCTCGATCCCTTGTGGCTTATTTATGGAGGGACAGGAAAGAGGTCACTGAATAATCTGGAAGATACTGAGCTTTGTCCATAGCCCTTACCATTGCTGCCCCTGGAAACACCCTGTTCTTGGTTGTTGGTCTCAGGCTCTCCTGGTTGAGACATAACATGAGGGAGGTTACATGATCAGACAGTAGATAAACTGTGTTGTCTGTCCTGTCTTTCTCTCTCCTGTTCAGGGACTTATTACAGAGACCACCTCCAAGGGTTATAATGAGTGAGTTTATGCAGCACGTTGAGTCCTTGTCACAGGGCTAAATGTACCTATTAATTATCTATTAAAAGGTCCCCAAGTGCCCACAATAATTGTGGTCATGTCTCTTGGCTGTCCTAAATCCCCCCCAGACCACATCTTTGGGTTCTCTTCTGAGGATTCAGCGGCTGGTCGTTGATCGTAGATGGATGGCAGTTGGTGAGAATAAATGGCTCTTGTCTCTCAAAGGGAACTTTCTGCAGGGACCTCCTCTTCTTGGTCCTGAGCTTCAGCCAGTCATAGAAGTTCTCTTAAGTTCATTGGCCAACCCATGAACCACCGCTAGGGGGCAGTGTCTCCTATCTACCAGAGTGGTAGAGTGCTTTGAATGCTGAAATTAACCCCGAGACTTTATAAAATCTAGTAAATGCACAAGTTTTTGTAATAGTCCAGTTTTTTTTTTTAATAGTATTGGTGGGTGTGTTTTCTTAAGTGTTTTTTCCTGTTCTCATCTCTCCCATACTTTGCTTTCTACTAACATTAACGCTGGTACACGCAATGAATCGTGGGAGAAATAAACATTTTTCAGAGTAGCCAAAAAATCTTATTTGTCTTAATTGATTTTTCACATCCACATTGCAGCTCTAAGAGCCAGCCATAGGCCTACAATCCATTCTGCACAGCGCAGGTGAGGGGGAGAATGTAAATGCTAATCTGTAATGCCCCTGTTTACATAGTTTTTCCAGGGATATCAGGATGATGAGGCCAGGATGCTCATATGGCACACACATTATGTGCATACTAGAGGCCCCGTGCACATTGAAAGGAAATTAATTAGAAGAAATACTTTAATATGCTATTCACCCTTTCTCTATAATAGAAGTGTCAACCAGATTCACTGTCCACAATGACAGATGGAAACACGTATGCGATTGTCATCAGTGAGCGCTTTATATATATAAACTTGTTTAATTAGACCTGCTTTCTGATGTAGCCAATCTTTTCCAGCCCAGTGAAGCACCCCAACTTCTCTTTCAGGTAATTGTCAGCAACACAGCAGTAAATATCAACACAAAACAGATTATTATTGCAGGTGATGCAGGGAAAACAAAGGGTGAAATATTTAACTGTAGACTGCTTTTTATTTGCAGTTAGAGAACCTGAAGTCATTTTCAAGGTCCACCATTTCTTCTTTTCAGTCGGGTCAAGTTTCTAAACTTTTTAAATCTTTGTTTTCCAGCTAATGAAAATAGAATAGGATTCTCCTCTGAGTCTCTACCTACTCAGGGACTTCTGTGAGGATCAAATGAGATGAGGCATGGGAAAGCACTTCACAGACATTTGGTTAAAGTGTGAAATGTTTTCACCTCGCCCTAGCTGGTTTGGATCAGTGGATAGAGCGTCGGCCTGTGGACTGAAGGGTCCCAGGTTCGATTCCAGTCAAGGGCACGTCTCGGGTTGCGGGCTCGATACCCAGTGATGTTTCTCTCTCTGTCTCTCTTCCTCCCCATTCCTCTCTGAAATAAAAATAAAATAAAAAGAAATGTTTCCACCTGGCTATAAAGCAAGTCATGTTCCTGGGCTGAAGAAACTACAAGGAGACTAGCCACTGGGGAGAGGAAGCCAGGCGTTAGCAGGCACCCACAGTGACTTTCCGGGCCGGGCTGGGGTGTGGCTGCATTTGCACCATGGGGTCTCAGCAGCATCGGCTGCACTTTGGGGGGTGTTGCTCTGAAGTGGTGGCGGGCCTGTGTCCCACTTGGGGGAAGCCAAGTTGCTTTGTTGGCGCCAGGTCCATGGTGCCATTTCTTTGTAAATGGCCAGTGCGTGTCATGGCAGCTCCTGTGTTGAGCCTCTACCCCACGGTGGTCAGTGCGTGTCATAACGACCGGTTGGATGGTTGGAGGGACACTTAGCATATTAGTCTTTTATACAGAGAGAGATTGTTTTAATCTCCTCCATGCGCTCTACCCACCGGTATTGGTATTGCAGTGTACTGTGTCATGCTCTGGCCCCAGCCCTGTCTGCACACTCTTCCTCATCCTTAGTGGACAATCCATTCTCAGCTCAGGAGAGGTCTTTTTCTGAACTTCAACTAGATGAGGTCCTATTTTATATCTTTCCATAATAGCATGCATTTCTTCTTAACACACATCACAAATGTAATAATTTTTCTTTCTTCTCTGTATAGTCAGGCTCCATGTGGCCATAGGGAACTGACTATACTGTCATCTCTGTTTCCCCAGTGCCTGGCACACAGTAGGCAGTCAATATGTTTTTTGACTTTTATAAAAGGATATCATCTGCCATTTGGAGTTATTGTGTGGATGACAGATAATGTCTATGTAGTGTCTAGCCCAGTATCTGGCACATAAAAGACACATAAGAAGTATGTACGGCTGGTAATAATCCGATTAATACTTCATGAGGTTACAGGAGGCCAGGCAGAATGCTACTTTATTTGAGAGACAGCTTAATATGGTGGAAAGATAGGCCTGTAGAGTCAGAAACACCGGGCATTTACTAGCTGCCCCCTTGGGGTCTAATCTCTTTGAAACTCAGTTTACCCATGCGATAATTGATGCTGAAAGTTAAATGAGAGAGTGGGTTAAGATCACAGGATGGGTGTTGGTTCACCATTAAGTCTTCATCAATAGGAGAGCTGATATTTTTTTAAGTTAAGGGTTGAAGATCTAACATAAATTTATTATCTTTAAGAAATATTTATTGTGATTTGACACTCATTAATTTCTAATCACCATCTGACTAACAGCTTATAGTCAGATGGTGACCAGAAATTAATGAGTGTCAAATCACAATAAATATTTCTTAAAGATAATAAATTTATGTTAGAATCTAGCATTGTTTTTTGATTCTGTAATCTGTAACTAAATTAGTGTGATTTCTATTGATTAACTTGGCATTCCAAAAGTAGCACTTATTTTAAAGGGGCCATTTTTCTTAAACTCAGAAAGCTAATTATTAAATCAAAATATTTGTTTCCTTTAGTAACTGAAAGAAAGCAGTTTCTGTTTATAAATAAGTAGCAAATTCAAAGTATGAGAAGTTGGTCCTTCGTTCATAGCCATGGACAGATTTGACCGTGTGGACATAGGGCCACCGTAGACGTTACTCGGCTGTAGTGACCATTTCATAACCGTCAACACTGCAGATCGGTAAATGTAGTATAAAGGGCGCTCGCCGACCCTTTTACATTTTGTAAAAGGTTCCATTTTGCATTACTTTGAATTTGAGTTTATAGATTACAAAACTGAATTAGTCTCTCTCAGGTTTTTATTCTAATAAATAGTATCAGTTTGCGTGATTGTTTTTAGATTATCTGGATTTTAAAGAGAACTTTCATGGAATTTGAAATCATAACGTTTATAAATTGTTCACTTTCTAATTAACAAATACCAGGAGATACAAACAACATTTAAATCTTTTCTTTTTTTCCTTTAGAAGCAGCATTAAGAGGCCTTCTGGGAGCCTTGACAAGTACCCCATACTCTCCCACCCAGCACCTAGAGCGAGAGCAGGCTCTTGCTAAGCAGTTTGCAGAAATCCTTCACTTCACACTCCGGTTTGATGAACTCAAGGTAGGATTCCGGCTGGCCTTGACTTTATGAAAGCATGCGTCCCTCATAGAACACCAGGAGGGACGCATGGAGACCTAGCTAAAATGTGCTTAAGTGATGGCTGATGTCCTTAGCAAAAAGGAAACTGGGTATAAAAGTCATGGCAGGCTTTTTGATACATGCATAGCAAATTACCCGATATTCAGCCTTCATTTAACTTCGTTTAAAAAAGATCTCTGAAAGAATATTGACCTTTTCTGATATATTTTTTCCCTTTCTGCTCACCTCCAGTTTATCTCAATTTTCTTTTATATAAAAATGTCAACCCCTCAGTTTGCCTATCAGTGCCTGTCTGCCTGCCTGTCTCCCCTGGAAGGGGTGTGTGGAAGCAAGCACTAGCTCTCCCAGCACCTGGGGGCAGGCCTGTGACTTCCCAGGCCCTCGGATGCCTTGCCTGGGAAATGGAAGAGCAGGATTCCTAACTCCAGCCTTCTATGATTACATCTCAGACAGCTGTTGCCTTTTATTAACACTTATAGCACAGATGATTTACACGCACAATTTTAGTCAGTCTGGAGATTGTCCTGTTGACCATGTATGCTTGCTTCTGGTGTAATTCCAAAGCAAGTGCCTGCAGAGTTTTTCTTGTTTTCGTCTTTTGGTAATGCTATGTTTTGGCAAAGCACTTTTAGTATATTAAGTGAAATTATTGAGAAAAAGATGGGAAACTTACCATGACTAAAAAACAGTCTGTACATTTTGAATATTCAGTGGGGACTGAGTGCATTGTGAACATGATTTAATTGTTCACACACCAAAAAAAGCCATCTTGGTGATACCAGTTTTATTTGTTAAAAGTGTTACTACAAATTGGGAATGCTACTTCACTAGTTAAAAAAGTGTATTTAGTAGATTTTCACTTAATTTTTTCAGTATCATTTATTACCTACTCCATTTTTCTTTCACAACTATCTTCTTCAGATGACAAATCCTGCCATACAGAATGATTTCAGCTATTATAGAAGAACATTGAGTCGAATGCGGATTAATAACGTTCCAGTAAGTTAACACTTTGAATTAGGGGTGGTAATAATAACTCATCTCTCAGTTAGTTCAAGTTCTTCTTTTCTTTATTCATTTGCTCATTCATTCTGATAAAATTAAAGCTAATAAGTAAGCTGTGGGCCACCACAGGTGTGGGAAGAAAGAGCAAAATATAGGAAAGCATATAGTATTGACCCCCACACACACTTTTTCCCTTAAATTCCTACGACTACTTCGATAAAATTATTTTTTTGGTCTGCGTATCATTGATGCCGGATTTCTCTGTGTAGTCTCATTTTAACGACATAATAATTTGTGAGTTGGTGGATTTGAGTGTTTTGTCCCCATATTCATCGAATGGAAGACTCCGGGGAGGAACCGGTCTGGGAGAGGAGTGGTATGATGCTGGCAGAGGGGAGAGTTGGCCGGGGGTCTGGCTGGCTGAGGGAGTGGCTTCTGCGCCTGCTCCTGCCTAGCAGAGCACTGCTGCTGCTGCTTCAGGCCTGTGAGCCTCTGGACTCTTCCTCCTCTTAGCTGTTTCATACCCTTTCTGCTGCCGAGGAGCCAGAGGTCTGTCATGAGGAAAACCTTAAATTTGAAGAAATATTACATTTTTCTTGATATATTGAGGACCTACCTTGTGTGGAAAATAGAGAAATTTCTAGGATCAGCTCTAGCCTCTAGTAGACGGTTTAATAAAGAATACTGCATACATGTATGTAAAGATGCTGAGTGGCATCAGAGGTTAAAAACACCAAAGGACACCATTCTTCTTCTTCATTGATGAGTGTTTTGTGAGGGGTTGCTCCTAAGACGGGTCCTGGGTTGAGGGAAGAAGCAGCTGTGCCTTGCATCGGTTAGATTTTGTGAAGCCCAGTTGCTGCTGTGAGACTGCCCTATCACCTGCAAATAAAGAAAAGCACCACACTCAGTGCTCTGCGAGAGCCGTCACTCAGGGCCAGAGACACCAGTCACCTTGAACTGTCGTTCGCCGTCAGTAGTAATAAGTCAATCCGGTCCTTGTCGAGTGAAGCGTCTCTCCAAGGGCTTCCCTGTGTCATCTGCTGACTGCATCCCAGGTGGAAGCCCCTCACATGCTCCTTTCCGCGGTCGTTCTGTAACCGGAGAGCTCATTGTCTGACCGGTGGTCTTTTTTCATGGTACATCTGCCCACGGTCATCAGCTTGCTTGCTTTACCACACGGATGCTGTCTTTCCTTTTCTCTGATGTTGTATGTGGTTCACGGCGCAGACAAGATTTAACACCCTCTACGACCCACCCCACCTTCCTTCCCAGCCTGTCTTCCACTATTGCTGCCTCTTAGTACCCGGAACACATCGAGTTACGTGGAATTACACTTCCACGTCATTAGCGAGCATGCTCTTCCCCTCCACCGACGGGGAGAACCTGCCCAGCATCACCTCCAAAGCCCAGCCCGCCTATGAGTCCAATTTAGTTTCTTCCAGCCCAACTTAGCCTCACCCTCTCCGTGCTAGTGTGGATGCGTATGTTCCCCGTGGGGCAGGGTGCGACGTCATAGTCACCCTCCCGTCCTCCACAGCCTGTAGAGTGATCCCTGGTACCCAGAGGCAGCCTGTCAGTGTCCTATTTCATTGCTTAATATTAAAAATGCAGGGTGGGGCAAAGTATGTGAGTATGCAAAACAGAGCTTATTGCATTACTCTTAGTGTGTTTTTTCTCATATGAACAACTTAAACCTACTTTTGTCCCACTCCGTATTTTTTAAAGAGGCTATCTTTTATAAAAAATTTATTGTCGCCGAAGTCGGTTTGGCTCAGTGGTAGAGCGTCGGTCTGCGGACTGAAAGGTCCCAGGTTCAACTCTGGTCAAGGGCATGTACATTGGTTGCGGGCGCATCCCAGGTGGGGTGGGGTGGGGTGCAAGAGGCAGCTGGCCGATATTTCTCTCCCATCGACATTTCTGACTCTCTATCTCTCTCCCTTCCTCTCTGTAAGAAATCAATAAAATATATTTTTTAAAAAATTTATTGTCCTTTTTAATCTTTATTTTTGAAAACTACTTGAAGGTCTAAAATATAGTTTGAGTATTTATCAGACTAATTTAGCAAGCATGAGACCCTGTGTGACCACCTCTGGGCTGATGGCCGGTGCTCTTACTTTCCATGCAGGCAGAAGGAGAAAACGAAGTAAACAATGAGCTGGCAAATCGAATGTCTTTGTTTTATGCCGAGGCAACGCCGATGCTGAAGACCTTAAGTGACGCCACAACAAAGTTTGTATCAGAGGTGAGCATTGCCGGGAAGTTTCTCCGAGGTGCTGCTCTGCCTATCTGCGCACACGATGACCCACCCAGTACGTCCCAAGACTGGGAATCCCAGCTCTAAGCCCCTGCCCCGAGGCCCGCGTGTGCACAAGGACCCACCTGTTTGCAGCCTCCCTCTGGGTGTGTGGTTGACTCTCCAGGCATATTGTGACCAAACCAAAGTCTTTATTTTTCACCAACCCCGCCCTTGGCCCAGCCTCTCCTGTCTCAGTTGAGAGTACCACTGTAGCCCAGCTGGTATTGCTCAGTGGTTGAGGGTCGACCAACCCACCAAGAGGTCACTGGTTTGATTCCCAGTCAGGGCATATGCCCAGGTTGAGGGCTTGATTCCTGCTAGAGAATGTGCAGGAGGCAGCTGATTGATGTTGATTCTCTCCCATTGATGCTTCTACCTCTCCCTTCTCTCTCTAAAATCAATAAAAACACTTTTTTTTTTTTCTAAAGAGTACCACTGTAAAGGCACATCTTGTTTTATTATGCTTCACCTTACTGCACTTCACAAATGTTGCATTCTTTACAAATTGAAGGCAAGACCTCCCACCCGCCAAGAGTATGACTCGCTTTATCGCAGTTGTCTGGAACCGAACCTGCAATATCTCCGAGGTCCACCTATACAAATAACTATGGCTTATTGATGGTCTGCCTATACAAATAACTATGGCTAAATTCCTTTCTTTATCTCACCCCCTCTGCCCACCCCATCAGACAGTCTTACCGGCTCCAGTATAAATCTGAAAACTGAACCCCTCTCTTGCTTCCTCTCCACATGAGCCCACTCCCTCTCACCTGGATGACTGCTGTGACTGCTCTTATTCCACTCTGGCCCCTGGTAGTCCTTTCTCCAAAGAGCAGCCAAGTCTTCTTAAAACAGAAGCCTCGTTTCCTTCCTCTGCTCAGCATGTTTCCAATGACTTCCCAGTTCCCGTGAGATGAAATCCACACAGTCCTGGCCTCCAGCCCCGTCTGCGTGCTGCGCTGTTTCCCCAGCCTGAGTGCACGCCTCTCGGAGACAGGCCGCGGCTGCCTAGCTGGAGCTGAATCCCCAGAGCTGAGAGCAGCACTTAGGATCTAGTGCATTTTGTCAGAATGAAGAGTAGGAATCAAATACTAAAGTTGCCATTTTTTCGTGTTATGCTAGGTTTTATATATATATATATATATATATACACACACACACACACACACACACACACCCCTATATACTAATTCACTTTCACACTCTGTTCTCTGCGCACCTTGACAGAATAAGAACTTACCCATAGAAAATACCACGGACTGTCTGAGCACCATGGCCAGCGTGTGCAGAGTCATGCTGGAAACGCCGTGAGTATCATGTGGGCCAGTCTCTCACTTGCATAATCCTGTGGGATGGTTGCCCAGATGGAAACATGTAATTGTAAGGTGGAAATTAAGGCGATCCCAGGTAACCAGTGTAATAGGTGAGCAAAATTAAAATAACTTGGCAGCTTCATGGAACTTCTCGTTAAGTGTCAATCCAGCTGCTTTTCAGGTGCCTGAGACCAGCCAGACTAACCCAGACTCTTCCTAATGGAGATTTTGTGGGGCTTTGGGATAAAGGGGAGGAGTTTTAATGCTCTTTTCGGTTTTGGTTTTTATAAACATTCTCTTTATTCTTCTGCTCACCCCCTTTCCTCTGAATGAGTCCTTAGTCTTCATTTTTTCACCACTCGCCTGAGTCCCCTCCTGGGTTCTCCTCTCACGCCGTTCAGGATGTCTGCCGCACGTCGTAGGCAGAAAGACCATCCTGCGTTCCTGAATATATGGTCTTACTCGATAACCAGGGCTTTTGTGGAGCTTTGCGTTTTCCACAGTCCTATTGTATACCCGCCTCTCAGGAGACCTGAGGAAGCATGAAGCGTCTGTTCACCCTCTTTCCTCTCCTCCCTCAGGAGAGTGGGGCCTGGGGCGTGAAGGCACTTGTGCACCGTGACTGACCCCACAGGCGCTGGGACCCTTCATCCCGGGCCCGAACTCTTTCTGCTGGGGCAGGAGGCCTTTTATATAGACAGATGAGAGAATAATACAGTCACATTTTAGAGAATTAAAATCTATTAATACAGTAATGTGTTTAGGTAAATCAGCCCAGACACTCGCTCTGTTAAGCTGGTGCAAACTTTCACTTGGGGGCTACTTTGGGTTTCTCAAAAATGGTCTGATCTCTGCTAGCATAGTATACTCAGGTACATAGAGACCATAGGGCATTAGATCAGGTGCATAGAGAGACGATGGGAGGTAAGTGCTGACTGCCCCGCACCCCTGGCTGGGAGCGCCATTGCAGGGGAGGGGGCGGCTTCCTGTTAGCTCCTCTCAGGTTAACAGTGTGTCAGCTTGAGAGTTGAATTAGTGCATTCGTTTGTGACGAGCCTCATGCATCGTGTCCTCTCTGCTCCCCAGGGAATACAGAAGCAGGTTTACAAACGAAGAGACCGTGTCGTTCTGCTTGAGGGTAATGGTGGGCGTCATCATACTCTATGACCATGTACATCCAGTGGGAGCATTTGCTAAAACCTCAAAAATTGATGTAAGTGACCTTGTTTTATGTAATTCCCAAACTTGCCATAATAGAAAGCCGGAGGCTGTTTCACGTGAAGAGCCGGCAGGCGGCACCGTCACGGAGCCCAGGCTGCCAGTCTGTGATGTGCTGTCCAGGCTGCCAGTCTGTGATGTGCTGCTTGTCCGGCAGTGTTCCTACAGCCTGAGTACAGGCGGGAGAATGACGGGAGGAGGGTTGTCATTTAGAGTACGTCCTTGTAGGGAGACCTCGCACTCCTGCATATTGGGCAATATAAATAATCAGACATAAGAAAAAATTGTATTGTATCCTTTCATTCGTTTGACCAAAGGCCATTTCAAACAAAAGGTTTATATCTAAACATGCAGGGTAGGGTAAAAGTAGATTTAGCTTTATAAGTACAAGAAACAGAGTTTATTATTGCATTAATTATTAGCTAATTTTGCATTATTTTCCTTGGGGACAATTGTAGGCCTATTTTGCCCACCTGTATGTGAAGCACCAGTAAAGGTGCTCCAGCGAATACAGGTGAAGACCACACATTTTCCCTCCTGCAGTCCTCGTAATCTGTGGCTCTGGCCAGGTTTCTCTGTTCTGTAACTTCTCGCCCTCTCACCTGTTTGTCAGAATCATAACCAGGGCTGGCTGGGAATTGTCTTCTGGGTCCCTTTCTCAGCGGGGCAGGCTCCCAGCACTCCTGTCTGGATTGCTGACTGCCTGCATTAGTGCCCATCATGTGGAAAGAGAAGTGTGTTCATTTGTTAGTGATTACTGTGTCCCAGGAATTTTTCACTCAATCTTTCCGAAAATACTCCTAAGAGAAAGGGAGTTTAGGGAAATGAAATAATACAATGGCTCGTGAATGGTGAGCAGGATTTGGGGATTTTGAGCCCACGTCACCATGGCGTGTCTGTCTGGAGAGTGCCTCCTTTCCTTGCGAGAGAGGGAGAGAGAGAGAAAGGGAGGGAGAGAGAGAGGGGGAGAGAGAGTGACTGAGTGTGTGTGTGTGTGTGTGTGTGTGTGTGACCCTCTAAAAGGCCACTCAGCACCTTTAGGAAGTTCTTCCCTAGCTCAACCGGGTTTCTCATTAGTGTGGTTGACTGAGTTGGTTCTTAAAAAGTTTTATTTGACAAACGGAAAATAATAAGACTTGGGTATTTTTCTCTGTTTAAAAGTAATACCATTTGTAGTGTGAGTTTTATGGTTGTGGTGCTAGTGTAAGCATTACTGTTTTGAAAGTCATGTTAGATGGAAAAAGATGTTTCACCTTTTCTGTTTTCTCCTTAGATGAAAGGTTGTATCAAAGTTCTTAAGGACCAGCCTCCTAATAGTGTAGAAGGCCTTCTCAATGCTCTCAGGTGGGTATATGTCCCTGCACATGTGGGTCGTAAAAGTGCATGTAAGAACGTGCTTCAGAGAGTGCGGAGCACAAGGCTGTGAACGTAAATGTTCAGGTTGGGAACGTAAAGCTTTCCTTATTCGTAATTTTGCTTCAGCTACCTAGTAAAGCATATGTTTGTCTCTACTTCTCTAAGCATTTACTTGAGTGCAGATATGTCTTTAATTTTTAAATTGTTTTGAAATGAACCTAATAGGAATAGAGTTTAAATTTCTTAAATTCAGAGAGACAGTGTATGCGCCTGTTTATAATGATACATTTCTATGTGAGATTCTTGTAAGCCAAGTTGATAGAGAGTAAGTTCTGCCTGAGCTATCTCCACAACATAGCCCACGTTCAAGCCTTGGGACCCTGTTTGCATTGCTCCTCGTCTGGTCCGAGCTTTGGTCACCTGGACCGCGTAACAGCATCCCGGTTGGTCCTTCTGCTGCTCTTCCTGCTCCCTCGGCACCAGAGCGGCCCTTTTAGAACATCTGTGAAGTCACACATCGCTCCCCTGCTTCGCATCCTGCCCTGGCCCTCACTGCCCTCAGAATAACCCCCACACTCCTCCCTGGGCCCGCAGCCCCTGCGTGAGCTGGGCGGTCCCCGCTCGGGCTTCCCTCCTTTGCAGCCAGCTCACCCTTCTGCGTGCAGGTATCTTATCATCGCTCTTCCTCTGCTCGCTTGTAAGCTCCCGGAGCCGCCTGGCACATGGTAGGCTTGCTTATTGGATTTCTGTCGTGAATCTTCTCTTAAAATACAAAACTCTTAGTGATTCTTTTTAGATTCTTAATTTGTATTTACAAACTTAGAGCAAAACAGCCCTGCCTGGAAATAATGTGCCTGGAGAACTGAGACATGGATGTGGCAGGTAGAACTCTCCTGAAGATGAGTGCGGGGAGCAGGGCCGCAGCCCTCGCTGTGCGGGTGCGAGGCAGTGGGGATCTAAGCTCTGTGGGCCACGTGGCCCTGTCCCAGCTCCTCAACTCTGCGTGTAGTGAGAAGGTAGCCATAGGCCATGCTGACGTGACTCCGTCTGGTTGCATTCCAGTAAAACTGAAAACTCAGTTTGTATGATTTCCATGTTAACATGAAGTATTACTTCTATTTTTATTCACCCCCACCCCACCCCAACCACCTAAAAATGTAAGAATATGCTCAGCTCACAGGCCATACAAAAATAGGCCGTAGGTTGGATTTGGCTCAGAGGCTACAATTTTTTGACCCCTGAGTTGGAACAATAATTTTCCTCTGAGTGAGAAGTTACAGTCACTCGTTTACTTGAGAATTTAACCAGATCTTCCCAACAGGGCAGTCTAACGTTCCCCGGCTGCTGGCTCTGTGTCTGGAAGGCCATGGGAGGACCAGCGCGGAGCCTGAGCCGCCGACGCCGGGGGGGAAAGGCCTAACAGAGAAGGTGGCCTGGCCAGTCGCCGATGCCAGTGATGTGTGTTTTCTAACTCCATACATGGGTGTTTTTCCCGTTAGGTACACAACAAAACATTTGAACGATGAGACTACCTCCAAGCAAATCAAATCCATGCTGCAATGACACTCCGGAGCGAGCGCCTGCGGTGACCGCGGATGCAGTTTTTAGTGATTGCAATTACTCTCTCATTTACTCCCGCTTCATTTCTTCCTCTGTCCCTCTGCCCTCTTTTTTAATCATGTTCTTGTTCTTAAGACTTCTTTTCTGTGCCAAAATCTGTCAAGCTATACCCTGGAGGGGTTGCCTTTCAGACAGGCCGCCTGAGGCAGCTAATCATGCATCGCATTGGGGTCTCCACTGAGAGAAATTCTGTGACTTGAACTAAATATTTTTAAATGTGGATTTTTTTTGAAAACTAATATTTAATATTGCTTCTCCTGCATGGCGAAACTGCCTACTCTGCTATTTAAAACCCTCAATGACTTTATTTTCTACTGCCGCTTTTTCCATGTGCAGCCAAATGAAAATGTTTAAATTAATTGTGTTGTACAGATGGTACCCAACACAAAAACTTTTTTTAAATTAGTAAGACTGTTGTTTAAAGTTTTAAGTTTGCATTTTGACCTTTTTGTAAGGATGTATGTTGTGTGTTTAACCTTTATTAACTAACGTTAAAACTGTGATGTGTGCGTAGAGTATTACGTATGCATGTTCATGTTTAAAGAATGGCTGTTGATAAAATAAAAGTCAGCTTTCATTTTTCTAAGTGTGGCCTGGTTTTCTGAGGTTTGGTTTTAGGCGTCCAGGGCTCTCCCATTGCATATTTTCACGAAATGCACATAGACATTACACAATCTCTCTTCCTTTAGGAGAGAGCTGGGTCCTATGAATAGCATTTTTCTTTAGTATTGTCTGTGTGCACCCCATTTCCATTGCTTTCCTACGCTTGCCGAGGGCACCAAGACCAGCGATGATGGACTGCTACCCTGCGTCCCTCGTGTGGATGGCTTAACTGAAGGACGTCCACTCTTGCGTGGTCTGCTTTCCCAGGAGCGAGGGTGCAGCAGACGCAGAGGGGGAGGAAGAGCCTTCATGCTGGAAGGGAGCGAGCGTGAGGGGCTTCCAGGAGGAGCTGAAGGCCCTGATCCCCCGCGTGGGAGAAAAAAAGCATGCTTGTCGTTCAAGGCCCTAAAGCCTACTTTGTGAATGTGCAGATGGGAGACGCTGCTTAAAGGCTCTCTAGTCCACGCAGGCCGGTGCTGTAATGGGGACAGAGTCCAAGCTCTGACACCTTTAAAAGGGTTACCTGTGGACGCGGCTCCTGGAGGCTCTGGGCAGCCTCACGGCCCAGCACGTGCTCGCCCATTTCAGCCGCCTTTGTGCTCACTGTTGAGACTGTTGCACGCCATGCCCCAGGTCATGCCCTGAGCCTGTCAACTTCCTCCCTCACATCCACCTGATCTTTTGAGGTCCAGCCCTGGGGAGAGCATTCTCCAATTTTTTCTGGGCCCTTCTGAGAGTATTGTTCTCGGTTAAATCGTGAACCCCCCAAAAAGTAAGCTCACCTGCAACCTGCAAATTCGACCTTATTGGGAAAGAGTTTGTGCAGCTGAAACTAAGGTTTGTAGTTAAGACCATCCTGGGTTGGAGTGGCCCTAAATCTAACGTCAGCTCTGTAAGAGGAAGGAAGGGGACGGGCACAGAGCAGGAATCCATGGGAAGGTGAAGGCGGAGGCGCAGTGCAGCTACAAGCCAGGGAACACAGAATGGCTTTCACTGCCTGTCACAGGGCGGATTCTCCCTCAGCCTCAGCACCAAGCCTGCATACACCTTGATCTCCAACTCTGTCTTCCAGGACTGAGACTAACCACTCGTGGGAATGCGTTATGGCAGCCGGAGCAACTAGGACAGGTATCTCCACCAGCCCCCTTCGGTAACATCCTTCAGGGTAATTATTTTGATCCTCAGAACTCGAGGAGGGCCATAGGTGATGTTCCTTCCGCACCCCGAGGACTTTGTGCCACCCACAAATTTCAGGCAGGACCAGAGAACCGAGTGGACAAACACAAATTAGAATGACACAGCCTGGACAAGGATCACCCTGTGGCCCGCCGCTAGCCCAGTACACACCTGCGTGTTGGAAAGGACGGAGAACCCTAACTGCGCCGGGATTCTCAGCTCGTCTGCGGGCCAGCCTGCCCAAACTGCCTGTGTTTGTGAACCAAGGCATTTGGTTCATTTCTACATTTTTAAAAGGTTGGGAAAAATCAAAAGGACAACATTCCACGGCATGTGTAAAATATATGAGATTCAAATTCTGTCCACAAATAAAATTTTATTGGAACACAGCCTCATTGAGTTGTTTGTGTGTCACTTTGGGCTACTTTTGCGACACCATAGTAGAAGAGAATTCTTGTGATTGGGGCCATGTGACCTTCAGAGTGAAAATATTTACCATCTGGCCCTTTACAGAGTTTATTGACCCCTCTAATGATAAGAGCAAATTAATTTGAGAACTGAATGTCAGCCTTTTTTTTATTTTTTTATTCTTACCCAGGATATTTTTCCCATCAATTTTTGGAGAGTGGAAGGGAGGGAAGGAGGTGAGGGTGGGGGGGAGAGAGAAACATTGATTGGTTGCCTTTTGCACTCTACCAGAGCCAGGGATTGAACCTGCAACCAAGGCATGTGCCCTTGACTGCAAATTAAACCTGCAACCCTTTGGTGCATGGGCTGACGCTCTAAGCATTGAGCTACACCAGCAAGGGCCCAGATGTCGATCTTAAATATTATCACCACACAATAAAGGGTACTTTTGTGAGGTGATAACTTAATTGTGGTAATCACTATATTATATGTGTGTATGAGATCATCACATCACATTGTACCCTTACATTTGTCTTATATGCAATATATCAATAAAGAAAAATACAGTAATAAAATTCAGCTTCCCCAGCTTCCCTTTAGAGACTGATTCAGAAGATATGATTCAGAAGGAATGGAGTGAGGTCAGGACACTGTTTCCACAGTGTCCCAGGTGATTCTGATGCAAAGGGTCCACATGGCACCCTGAGCACATGAGGAGGAGGAAGTGAGGGGGCTGCAGGTGCGGGATATGAGGCTCCAGCAGGGATACCCTCGGCTCCGCTGACCTGGCAGCTCTCCACCCTACACTCTTCACTTCGCAGATGGTGAGGAGACACGCTTTGCAGAAGGTGAGTTTCAGGCTGGGCAGATTCTCTGCCTAGACGTTGGGCCCCCCTGAACCCTGACTCCCATTTGGGGGTTAAATGGAAAGCCTGTGTGTCACCCCAATTTAAACCGAAGGAGGCCTAGAAGGAGGGTTAGGATGTGTTATAAATTAATGGGTGATGGTGTGTTTGCAGTTTGACAGCCAAAGCCTTAGAAGTGACTTGAAGGAAGGCTTAAGCTGAAACAAAGGGAGGTGAACTCTAGCTATTTGGGGGACAGATTCCAGCTAGAGGAATTCACTAAAGGAAGACATTTCTGGCATGCGGACAGCTGGAATGAGGGAATTAATTGATTGTAATCATGACTTCGTTTTTACTTGAAGTGGGATCGGCAGAGATTAGATCCCCAGTAAGGTATGTGATGCACTTTTGAAAAGATGCTGCATTTGGCGTGTGGACAGTAGACAGGGCAGAAGCACGAAGTCTAGAGGATTATCGTCCAGGTAGGAGTTGATGGTGGATGGGGCGGGGCGTTGGCCTTGGAAGTGATGAAAAGCGATCAGATAGACCCTGGCAGAGTCAACAGCTGCAAGAGTGTTGGGACATGGCTTCCTACAGCTCCGACACTCAGAAGGCGTCAGGAAAGTAATTCTGAAACAGGCTGGTTGGTAGGGAGTGAGGTGGATGAAGAAGCAAGAGGTGAGAGAGAGGAAGCATGAGTGGTGGGAATCTGGGCAGCTGTGAGGCCTCCAGAGAAGAAATTCTGGAAAGATGGGTCACCATGCTCTCAGGGAATGTGTAAGGACAAGCTTACCTTCCAGTTTTCTGTAGTTTTCCATTTTTAGAAGTTGTATGGTTGGTGTCCCCACACTAAAGCTAATGATCCATGAAGTTGAGGACTTCGTCCTACTAATCTTGATACCCCAACCCTAGAAAATGAGTAGAAGGTGTAGACCCCAATCCTAGCTGGCCAACTGGCTGGCTCAGTGAGGGTGGGAGGACTCTGAGAAGCTCATGTCCTGTATAAGGAAAGGAAGAGGGAATGTGGGGGAGAGCAGAGGAGGAGAAGCTCATGACTGAACCTCTAAGGCCTTGGGGTGGGGAAGGGGAAAGAAGAGGAGGAGCGGGGGGGAGGAGAAGGGGAAGCAGGTGTGAGGCAGGGAGGGGCTGAGAGACGTCTCCATGAAAGCCTGTGAACAGGGACACCCTGGAAGAGAGCTAGTGGAGAATTTACAAGGAAATAATGTGCTGGACAATGGCCACCCCACCTCAGTCTCCCTTGAATCCTTAAGTAAATTGGCGTCGCTTACTCTTACGCAGAGCATCAACAGAAGATTCCTGGGCGAGGTTTGCCAGGAAGGAGGCATGGAAGGGAGGAACGTGGAGCTTCTGCTTTTCCTAGATCGCTGCTTCCCCATCAGTGGTTCTCATGGAGCAGGATCAGGGATGCTTAACTGCAGCTACACACTTAAATCCTTCCTGTGGGATGTTAGGGGTTTCGGGAGGGAAAATGGAACTGGGAAAGGAAAGCTATCGGCAGCTTATGGTTATGTTGGTTTTATTTTTTTATTATTTTTTTTAATATATATTTTATTGATTTTTTTAAAGAGAGGAAGGGAGAGAGATAGAGAGCTAGAAACGTCGATGAGAGAGAAACATCGACCAGCTGCCTCCTGCACACCCCCTACTGGGGATGTGCCCGCAACCAACGTACATGCCCTTGACCGGAATCGAACCTGGGACCTTTCAGTCCGCAGACCGACGCTCTACCACTGAGCTAAACCGGTTTCAGCGGTTATGTTGGTTTTAAACGAAGCCTGTTGAAACCTGTCAGCTACCCTGGACTCACATAACTTGCCCAAGTAGCTGAGTCACGTTTCCTTGGCTTCTGGAATGTTCCAGAGCAGGGCAGGGCTGTTAGGTGCTGGCTTGTGGCACAATTGTATGTGCACATACAAAATTGTGTATTTCAAGTCTTTTTTTTTTTTAATTAAGTATATTGATTTCAGAGAGGAAGGGAGAAAGAGAAACATCAATGATGAGAGAGAATCATTGATTGGCTGCCTCCTGCATGCCCCCTACTGGGGATTGAGCCTGCAACCCAGGCATGTGGTCTTGGTGGGAATTGAACCAGGGACCCTTCCTTCAATCCCCTGCCAACACTTATCTACTGAGTCAAACCAGCTAAAGCTTCGGAGTCTATTGTTTTTACATTGCAAATTATAGAAAGTAAATTCAGTTTGGGGGAATTCTTTGGTCTGGTGGATTGTGTAGAAAGCATAGCTGTGAGCCCTCTGGCGCCTGGGGTGGGTATCCCATTCCCCAGTGGGAAGGGCAGGGGTGGGACGGGCATGAACAGTGGATGGAAGAAGGGGGATAAGTGCTGTGTGAAGCACCCTCAGCTGCCCTTCTGAGCGTCAGTCCAGGATTGCCTACTCCCACAGGCTCCCTCTGCCAGGCATTTCCCTTCGCCCCATCAGGCCACAGGAGTGATCATGACAAATTAGAAAGTAAATGGGTTTGGGGCAAGTTGTTTTGTCCTTTTACAAAGAAATCTCCTTTCTCTTTATTAAAGATAGCTGTAAGATGGATTGCATGTGACACACAGGAGGGGTAGGTAGCATTGATTCCAACTGAACCAAGGCTCTGCCCAGGGTCCCTCATGTACCTCTTCTCTCCTGAAGCAGATCTCTATCTTTCCTGCGGACACACAGCCATATCTTACACAGGGTATTTAAGGTGGCATGTGTCCCAGCAGTCATTCATCCATGAATGAACCTATGAATCAGATTTGCTCAGATTGTTCTCCAGGTCAGGAACAGACATGCTCTGCTTCCGGTGATCCTATCTACATGTACCTGTGGGACAGCCTGGCAGGTACATGTATATATAGAAATCCTGCCAGATTCCAGTCTCCACTTGCCTGAGCAGGACTTGAGAGGTAAGACTGTGTGATCCAGAGCGCAGCTCCAGATCTGGTCTGGAGGGGAGGAGGTCCTCATTTGCTTCTTGTTACAGGATATTGTCCTTGAGTCAGGGACCTGCTGGTGAGAAGAAACACTACTAGCAGAGTCGCACTTCTCTGTTCCCTGGGTTTTGTCTGACTTCAGGAGTTTGGAAGGAGCCTTTCTCTATAAGACAATATACAACTGGTAAGTGCTAACCAGGGACCAGGAGATGAATAAGATACTGTTATTGGTGAAAATGGATTACTTGAAGGGTTGTGAAGAAAAGCATTTCCTGAGATCCCCATGGGAGAATGGGTTTTCATGGAAAGCTTTATTTATGATATAAAATTAAGAGGGTTCTCCGCCAAGTCCCATTTTTGTTTTCATAGAAGTCCAATCTTCCCTTCAGCAGGGCTAGGATCAAGGCCACTGCCCAGAATTTCTGTTCCATGTTTAACTCTAGCCCAGTCAGCACCTGGCTAGCTTAGCTGTGTTCCCAGCTTAGTCCATTGTGTGTGGGGTCAGCACAGCACATACCATGGAGCTGTATAAGGCCACATGACTATGAAGAGAGACCTGGGGAGCACACAGCTGAGTGCAAGTCAGAGAAAAAGAGGGGGGGGGGAGAAAGAGAGAGAGAGAGAGAGAGAGAGAGAGAGAGAGAGAGACAGACAGACAAGAGCAAATGAGAGAGGGGACTCGGATTTTAATCAGGAGCTTCTCCAAACTAACCAATTAACTCACATGCTTCTGATGGGGTCACCCCCTAGCCAACCCGTTGTTTCCCAGGCTAGACTGACAGACCTACACCCCCCTGTATCTCCCACCCTCCCAACCCCCACTTCTACTGCACACATGTCCACCCCCCCGCTTTGTTCTGTCCCTTCCCCCAGTGACCTGCAGGGAGTGGACCGGTGGTTCCCAGGGGAACATGAAGTTGCCCAGATGACCGTGCTTACAGTGTGTGGCCTCCCCTTTGCTTTTTTCTTTAATTAATATTAACTAGCTAATTATGGCAATAACAATACTACAGCCAGAGAGAGAGAGAGAGAGAGAGAGAGAGAGAGAGAGAGAGAGAAATGTTCTCAATAGGTTTGAGAAGTGGGTAGAGATGTTTTTGGTTTGTTTTAGATTGACAAACACCCCCTCCCACCCTCAACTCTCCACCCCCTGCGGCCAAATTAGCATTTCTTCCTACAGTTCTCCTCAATGCAGAATAAATCTGGGTAATAACACATGAGCAGATAAGGCTGAGGAATATATCTTTGAGACACCTTTTTTTTCACCCATCCTCCCCTTCTTCCCTTTGGCAATTACCAGCTTGTTCTCTGTATCTATGGGTCTGTTTCTGTCTTGTGTTGTTTATTTTATTTATTTATTTACTTATTAAGATTCTATATATAAATGAAATCGTATGATATTTGTCTTTCTCTGTCTGACTTGTTTCCACTTAGTATAATGTCCTCTAGATATATTCATATTGTCACAAATGGCAAGATTTCATTATTTTTATGGCCCAGTCACTGTGTAAATGTACATCTTCTCTACCCACTCATCTATCAGTGTCATCTACCTGTCCTCAGAATCTTCAGTCATGCCAACCCGCCTCAGCACTGTGGGTGGGACAAAAAAGAAGCAGGACGCTTAGGAGTGTTTTATATGGTGGGGAGCCAGGATTACTGTGCTCTACTCCGCCATGGGAGAAGCGTGGGCTACGTGGTTAGGAGTGTCTTACAGGGTGGGGAGAAACTCGCTGTGCTCTCACTCGCCATGGGAGAAGGCATGGGCTTTGGGGTTAATCTTGGCTGAATTATGCTGCCTCGGTGGAAGGGTGATATGAAATGGCTGCTTCCCTTCCTGGAGGTTTGATCTGTTGGACTCTAGGCTCCCACAGAGGAACTCTGGTGGACGCATCTTTGTCAGAACTGGTGTTTCCGTGGAGGGCTGAGGGCTGAAAGGTCCTGTTCTGCCATCTTACTGATGCCGTTCTTTGAAGTGGAAAGTGGTTAAAAGCAGAATGAGAATGTGGTTAGGACTACAGGTGGATGGCTACACGAGTACAGATTGATGAGTACCCATACCAGGCTCCTGACACCTCAAAATGAGGCACTTCATAATTTTCTAGTGAGTCATGGTCCACTCAGCACAATGATGCAGGCGTCTGGATTTTTATTTAACCATCTCATGCCCACCTTTGTGACGGCCACACTCTTGTTCTGTTTCAGTCACAGCAAGACTCGGTAAGGTCTTAAAAAGCAAGGGCTTTGCAACACTGAACCAGGTAGTTCACACACACTACCAGTAAGTCCTCCAGGGGGACTGACCATTGTACAATGTGGCCAGCATGATGTGAACGGTGGTGGCATAAGGAAGTGTGTACATTTGATTGTAGAGGGGAACTTACCACCTTTTGGCACTTCCAACCAGGTAGCAAGTGCTCATTGGTCCCCCGACGCAGCAGGGACTCAGGTGTAGTTATCTTGTATGTCCACTATGGTGGACAGTTATTTAAGGAAGACCCAGGGCCTGTTCCAGGTAAGAGGGGGGCCATTTGCACATGCATGTGACTTCACTGTATAGATAAGACAAAGTCCTATGGCACAGTCAAGTCACTGCCAACTCTCTCTGAATGACACGTGAACATTCATTTAATTTCATCTGTATGACCCACCTGATCTTTGTGCTTCCCTTTTCTCTGCCCCTAGCAACATGCCCTCCGTGTTTGAGAAAACTACCAAGAAATTGGTCAAAGAGATCGGAGACCAGGAGCTCAAACCTGTCAGATACTTGGAGAGCGCCACCAAGATACGCCGGTTTTCTCTAATGCGGAGGAAGAAGGCTCGCTCTCTGTTTTGGGAACTACCCGATGTCCCACTTGACGTCTCTCTCATGCACATCCTTGAACCAGGTTCTTCATTCCCAGGTATTGTCAGCCACGGGCATAGGAGGCAGCAGCTGCAGAACAAGAGTGCAGGGAGATGGGTGCAGCAAGCAAGGCATGCTGAGACACTCACACAGGGACCTCATCATTCCTTAGGGTTAGGGCAGTATCCCTGTTATCCAGCCCCTGGGTGGGTTCAAATGTCCTCATTTACACTCAAACTGTTAGCTGATGAGTTAGCTTTTCGGTTGAGAGATTCAGTTGAGTGGGAGAGCTGGGGCGAGCTAGGGTTGTTGTTCGTTTCCAGGCCATTTCCCAGCTGTTCCAGCAGGAATTATTGGTTGAACCTCAGGCACCTTGTTCGTTTTCAGATGCCGCTGTGAAAGTGTCTGCTAACTTCAGTGACACCATGGTCATGAAGCAGGAGGTGGCTGGGAACGTGAATGCTGTGGCAGAAGTGGACTTCTCAGAGGAGATGACTGTGTGCCAAGGCTCCTCCCTTGAGTACCAGATTGTTAGCACTCCACACGAAACCTGGACAGAGCTTCAGAAGAGGTGAGGGCTCGCGGAGAAAGGATCTGATCAATGGGCCCGGTGCTGAGCACTCCTCCTAGGCAAAGAAGCTCCAAATGAATAAAATAACACCCCAGATCTCATTGCCCTTCTTAGGTACTCACACATTCATTCATTCAGCGAGCAGTGATTAGTTATCTAAGTGTTCATTAAAGCTGTGGTTGTCCATTACTATCTGTTTTGTGATGAGAATGAAGTAATGACAAGACAGGGAAAAATCCTGCCTTAAAATGTATTTACTGGGGCAGGGGACATGCAGTAAGTGAGAAAAATAAGCAATAAGAAGTAAGTTAAAGTATTAATTTAAGTGAGACAAAGGCTCTGAATCTCTGTTTAAACAAAGTATGGCTCAGTGTCCTAGAATTTAATTTACCTCAGTGCCTGTGGGAAAAGACCTTTTAGAAACAGATTTCAGTTTAGTATATTTAAAAAAAAAAAAAAATATATATATATATATATGTTTTTATTTATTTCAGAGAGAAGAATGTAAAGGGAGAGAGACAGATAGAAACATCAATGATGAGAAAATCATTGATTGGCTGCCTCCTTCATGCCCCCTACTGGGTATTCCGCCTACAACCTGGGTATGTACCCAGACTGGGAATTGAACCGTGACTTCCTGGTTCAGAGGTCAATGCTCAACCACTGAGCAACACAGGCCAGGCCTAAATAATATTTTTTATCAGTGCAAAGAAATGCTGAAGTAAGCAACTAGTAAAAATCCCAGGGTATTGAGACTGAAAGTTACTTTGACTGGGCGTGGCACAGTTTCTGTATTTCTGATGTCTTGTAAGACTTATTAAAACTGACACTTACAAAGACTTTATGGTGTAAAAGAGCATGTGGCAAGAAAATAAAATAAAATTTATCCTAGAAATTTTTAGCAGTTGAAGAGGCTCTAATTTGAGGGATACTTTTTATTACCTAGCACCAAGAAAAAAAAAAGTATGTTTTAGCTCAAACTTGCAATGTGAAAAGAAAAGGCAATGAGATACTTTTGGTAAAAGGATGTGGGCACGTGACGTGTTTCACCTGAAGGCAGGTGCAGACTGTGGGGACCTCCGAGAGTGGTGTCAGGAGCCCGTGGAAGAGGGCTGGATGGAGGGGCCAATGTAGGTCTCTCTGTGGGGCTAACAGTTGAACTGAGACCTGCAGAATAAAGGGAGCAAAGAGCAAGAGGAAAGTGGTCCAGATGAGGGGTATGAAGCCTGGGCGAGGACTGGCTTGGTATTTTCCGGAGCCATGGGAAGTCAGTGAGGTGGGAGTTAGCCAACCGGGATGAAGGTGACAGAAGTGAGGTTTGGAGGTGAGTGAATGTCAGATGACACAACATCTTAGAGACACGGGAAGGGCCTTGACTTCTCCCAAAGGGCGACTGGGAAACTCACACTGAGGCTGTGACCTCCTCCTCTGAGAAGCAAAGGATCTTTCAGTATTCCCCTCGGCTCTTTACAGGGCCCAACCCAGAGGGGCCTTTAGTGGAACGAGAGTTGAGTCTGAGAATGGAAATGCAGATGAAATCTGTCTTTGGTACTTTCAACCCGTCATGTCCCCACGCAGACGTGCATCTTCACCGCAGCCCTCCCAGCCACCTGCCAAGGACAGTGACTGTCCACATCCCCATGTGCTTGTCCTGGAAACTCATCCAGCATCTTCTGCTTCATCACCTTTATCCGTTTGCCCCACCCCACCCTGACTGTGCCTCTGGACAATGGTCAGGCTCCTAAGGACTGTTGTCAACCACATAGACCTGTCCACTACTGGCCACTTCAGGTGGGAGGCCCAAGGACTGGGCATCTATAAACTGCCCTCTAACAGAACCAATTTTGGAAAATGCCACTGCCTTTCACAAAACAGTCTGCATACTCTCCTTCCCACACCTCCATCAGAAAATGGGGTCCCCTCCACCCTCATAGCAAAGAAGATGTTTCCTTGGTAACCTAATCCATGTGCCAGGATATTTCTGCCTGTGGCAGGGACACCCCTTCCAGGTCCCGAGGAGCAGGGTGACCCAGGGCCACCCAGGAAGGCATCTCGTCCCACTCTGACCCTCTCTTCCCTGCAGGAAACTGCCGGACCCAGAGCCGGCCATCCTGAAGCAATGCCGGGAAGCAGGGGTGAATCTGTATGTTGTGACTGACACTGTGGAGTTGCTCAACAGTTCTGTGCTGCAGGATCTCAGCACTGTGAATGTCTCAGGGAAATTTTCCATCCCTCTGAATATTTTGTTCAAGGTATGAAGTGGGGACACTGATGGATAAAATAGCAAGTAAATTAATTTTGTGGTACTACAAAATTGCTTTGAGAAAGGGATGGATTCTGGAAAATCTAAAGGGGTTTTATGCTGGAAGAAATGAGGGACCCCACTACCAAACCTCAGTGGTTGAAGTTTTCTAAATGCCATGGCCTCCTGAGAAGAATGGATGCAGGAGGGGGATTTAAATGCCTTCAGACACATAGGATTGATATAACTCACTCACAAAAAACCAACAATAAGTACTTTCAATTAGAAATAAATTCATTTATCAAATATTATGTATTTATAATGTGCTTTTAAACATTATATATATATATATATATATATATATATATATATATATATATGTCTCCTTTTCACCCATTGACCTCTCTGAGCCTGCTCCCACCCCCCAGCACAGGCCCTCACCACCCTACTGTCTGTATCCATGGCTTTTGCTTATATGCATACTTAAAAGTCCTTTGGTTGATCTCTTACCCCCCACCCTCCCCTGCCTTCCCTCTGAGGTTTGATGGCCTATTCGAGGCTTCTATGTATCTGGATCTATTTTTATTCATCAGTTTATATTGTTCATTATATTCCACAAATAACTGAAATAATGTGATACTTATCTTTCTTTGCCTGACTTATTTCACTTAGCATAATGCTCTCCAGGTCCATTGATGCTATTGCAAATAATAAGAGTTCTAGGAGATGTATAGATAAAGGTATTTCTACAAGATATGTCTGATATTTTGCTGCCTATGGATTATTCTAAGATTTTTATGGTTTCCCATCTTACATTTAAGTCTTTTATCCATTTGGAGTTTATTTTTGTGTATGGTATAATAAGTTGGTGATCTAGTTTCATTTTTTTTTTTGCATGTATCTGTCCAATTTTCCCAACACCATTTATTGAAGAGACTCTCTTGACTCCATTGTATGCTCTTGCCCCCTTTCTAATATTAATTGAGCATACTGGCTTGGGTTGATTTCTGAATTCTCTGTTCTAAGTCTGTTCTTGTACCAGTACCAGACAGTTTTGAGAACTGTGGTTTTGTAGTATAGCTTGATATCTGTTATTGTGATCTCTCCAACTTTGTTCTTCTTTCTCAGGATTGCTGTGGTTATTTGGGGTCTTTTTTTATTCCAGATGAATTTTTGGAGAGGTCTGTGAAATATGCCATTGATATTTTAATGAGGATTGCATTGAATTTATAGATTGCTTTGGATAGTATGAACATTTTAATGATATTGATTCTACCAATTAATGAACATGGTATATTCTTCCACTTGTTTATTTATTCCTCCATCTCTTTTTTTCAGTGTCCTGTTGTTTTCCAAGTACGGATCTTTTACCTCCTTAGTTAAGTTTATTCCTAGGCATCTTAAGTTTTTTGTTGCAATGGTGTAAATGGGATTTTAAAAAAAACTTCTCTTTCTGTGAATTTATTATTAGTGTATAAAAATGCCATGTATTTCTGAGTGTTAATTTTGTATCCTGCTACATTGCTGAATTTATTTATTAAATCCAATAGTGTTTTGATGGAGTCTTTAGATTTTTCTATGCACAGTATCATGTCATCTGCAAATGACAGTTTTTCTTCTTCTCCAATTTGGATAACTTTTATTTTTTCTTGTCTTATCTCTGCGGCTAGCACTTCCAATACTGTGTCGAACATGAGTGGTGAGAGTGGGCATCCTTGTTTTGTTCCTGTTCTTAGAGAAAATGGTTATAGTATTTGCCCATTGAGTATATGTTAGCTGTGGGTTTATCATATAAGGCTTTTATTATGTTGAGGTGTGATCCTTCTATTCCCACTTTGCCAATAATTTTTATCAAAAAAGGGTGTTGGATTTTGTCAATTCTTTTTTTTTTTTATCAATTAAAATGATCATGTGGTTTTTGTCTTTCAATTTGTTTATGTGATGTATCATGTTTATTGATTTGGGGATATTATACCAACCTTGAATCCTCTGAATAAATCCCAATTGGTCATGGTGTATAATCTTTTTAATGTATTGCTGGATGCAATTTGCTAATATTTTGTTGAGGATTTTGGCATCTATATTTATGAGGGATATTGGCCTGTAATTCTCTTTCTTTGTAGTTTCCTTATCTGATTTTGGGATTAGGGTAATGCTGGCTTGATAGAAAGAGCTTGAAAGTATTCCTTCCTCTTAAATTTTTTAGAATAGTCTGAGGAGGATTGGTGTTAGCTGTACTTTGAATGTTTGGTAAAACTCCCCAAGTCCAGACTAGGACTTTTGTTTGCTGGAAGTTTTTTGATTACTGCTTCAATTTCATCAGTAGTTATCAGCCTATTCAGGTTTTCTGATTCTTCATGATTAAGTTTTGGAAGATTGTATTATTCGAGGAATATGTCCATTTTGTCTAAGTTGTCTAGTTCAGTGGTTGCCAACCGGTGGTCCACAGACCACTGGTGGTCCATGAGGTCCTAAAGGTTGGCGATCACTGGTCTAGTTTGTTGTAATAGAGCTGTTTATAGTATTATTTTTTTTATAATCCTTTGTATTTCTGTGGGGTCAGGTGTTACTTCACCTCTTTCATTTCTGATTTTGTTATTTGTGTCTTCTATCTTTGCTTCTTGGTGAGCCTGGCTAGAGGTTCATCAACCTTGTTTATCCTTTCAAGGAGCCAGCTCTTGGTTCTATTGATCATTTGTATTTTTGGGGGGAATCTCTATATCACTTATTTATGTTCTGATCTTTACTATTTCCTTCCTTTTATGTCCTCTGGGCTTTTCTTGTTGCTTTCTTTCAAGTTCTTTAAGTTTTAGGGTTAGATAACTTATTACAAGTTTTTCTTTTTTTTCTTTTTTTTTAAAATATATTTTATTGATTTTGTACAGAGAGGAAGGGAGATAGAGAGCTAGAAACATCGATGAGAGAGAGAGTCATCGACCAGCTGCCTCTTGCACACCCCCTACTGGGGATATGCCCGCAACCAAGGTACATGCCCTTGACCGGAATCGAACCCGGGACCTTTCAGTCCCCAAGCTGACGCTCTATCCATTGAGCCAAACCGGTCTCGGCACAAGTTTTTCTTGTTTTTATTTTTTTATTTTTGGTTTTAGTGTGGTGTTTTTTTTTGTTTTGTTTTGTTTTGTTTTAGTTTTTTTTTTTTTGTTTGTTTGTTTTTTTAGGTAGGCCTGTAGTGCTATGAATTTCCCTCTCAGGACTGCTTTCACTGTGTCCCATAGGTTTTGGATTGTTGTATTTTCATTGTCATTTGTTTTCAGGGTGTTTTTAATTTTTTAAAATTTTTATTTATTTATTTTTAAAATATATTTTATTGATTTTGTATAGAGAGGAAGGGAGAGAGATAGAGAGCTAGAAACATCGATGAGAAAGAGAGTCATTGACCAGCTGCCTCTTGCACACCCACCACTGGGGATATGCCCACAACCAAGGTACATGCCCTTGACCGGAATTGAACCTGGGACCTTTCAATCCCCAAGCCGACACTCTATCCATTGAGCCAAACCGGTCTCGGCAGCCAAACCGGTCTCGCTCAGGGTGTTTTTTAAATTTCTTCTTTGATCTTTTTGATTACCCATTCATTGTCTAAAAGCCTGCTATTTAGCCTCCACGTGTTTGATTGTTTTTATTGTAGTTGATTTCTAATTTTATAACATTGTGATCTGAGAAAAAACTTCATATGATTTTAGTCTTCTTGAATTTATACAGACTTAGACTGTCCTAATATGTGGTCTATCTTTGAAAATGTCTCATGTGCACTTGAAAAGAATATATATTCCATAGCTTTGGGGTGAAATATTCTGAAGATGTCAATTAGTTCCATTTGATATAGTGAGTCATTTAGGATTGCTGTTTTTTTATTTTTATTTTTTGACCAGAAGTGGTATCACTGAGGTATTAAAGTCCCCTACTATGATTGTATTGCTGTCAATTTCTCCCTTAATATCTTCCAGAAATGTTTTTATGTATTTGGGTGCCCCTGTATTGGGTGCATATATGTTTACAAGAGTCATATCCTCTTGCTGAATTGCTCTCTTTAGTATTATGAGGTGCCCCTCATCTCTTCTTATGGCCTTCACTTTGAGGTCTATTTTGTCAGATATAAGTATTGTGGTCCCAGTTTTTTTTTCATTTCCATTTGCTTGAAACATTTTTTTCTATCCCTTCACTATTAGTCTGTGTGAGTCATTTGTTCTGAGGCAGGTCTCTTGTAGATAGAAGATATATGGGTCATGTTTTCTTTTTTTTTTTTTTTTAATATATTTTTATTGATTTCAGAGAGGTAGGAAGAGGGAGAGAGAGATAGAAACATCAATGATGAGAGAGAATCATTGATTGGCAGCCTCCTGCTAGCCCCACATTGGGGATTGAGCCTACAACCTGGGCATGTGCCCTTGACCGAAATTGAACTTGGAACCTTTCAGTTCATAGGCGAGCACTCTATCCACTGAGCCAAACCGGCTAGGGTGGGTCATGTTTTCTTATCCATTCAGCTACCCTATGTTTTTTGATTGGAGCATTTAATCCATTTACATTTAAGACTATTATTGAGAGGTACTTGTTTGTTGCCATTTTTATTCTTTATGATTGTGTTTCTTCTTCCCTTTCTATTTCTTCTTTTTAACATCAGTTCGTTTAGCATTTCTTGCATTGCTAGCTTGGTAGTAATAACCTCCCTGAGCCTTTGTTTGTCTGTGAAGCTCCTGATTTCACCCTCAATTTTGAATGATATATTTGTTGGATAGAGTGTTCTTTGATTTAGTCCCTTGCTTTGCATTAATTTGTATACTTCATTCCATTCCCTTCTGCCCTGATTTACTTCAGTTGAGAAATCAGTTGATAGTCTAATGGGAGATCCCTTGTAGATAACTTTCTGTCTCTCTCTGGCAGCCTTTAAGATTCTTACTTTGTTGTTTACATTTACTAGTTTAATTTCAATGTGTCTTGGTATCAGTCTTTTTGGGTTCCTCTTGTTTGGGACTCTGTGTTTCTTGGACTTGAGTGACTTTTTTCTTCCCAAAGTCAGGGAAGTTTTCTATCATTATTTCTCCAAACAGGTTTTGTATTTCTTGCTCAGCTTCCTCTCCTTCTGGCACCCCTATTCAGATATTTTTTTTCATTTTGTATCTTTCCAGAGTTCCCTTAGACTCTCCTCTTGCTTTTTAATTTTTTTCCAGTTACTGCTCTGCTTTGGTGTTTTTTTTTTCTACCTTGTCTTCTAACTCACTGACTTGGTCCTTAGCTTCTTCTAGTTTACTGTTGAAACCTTCCATTGTAGCTATGTCATTTTTAATTTCCTTTTATTCTTACACATGTTGGTGACTTTCTCATCCAGATGTTTGAGCATCCTTATAACAATTACTCTGAATTATTTTTCTGAAAAATTGCTTGCCTCTATTTCATTTAGTTCTTTTTTTGGTGCTTCCTCCTTTTCTTTCATTTAGGGGTTGTTTTTTTGTCTCTCCATTTTTGCTGTTCTTTGTAATTGTTTCTATGTATTATATCAAACTGCTATGCCACCCACATTTTTTGAATTGGTCATGTAGTAGATGTTTTGCGGGATCCAGTGATGCACAGTTCACCTGATGTAGTTGGGTCTTGAATGTTATTGTCCCTTTTGTGGATGGAGTCTCCTCTCAGGGTATCTGATTAAACACATTTTATATTTTACTAGAGTTCCGATGCATGAAATTTGTGCAAGGGTCTTGGCCTTTTAGCTGTGGCAGCTTGCCTTGGTCCTCACAGCTGCAGCCGCTTGCCTAGGCCCTTGCAGACCTGGCTTCATCCAGAAGGTTGTTAGGTCTAATTAGCATATTACACTTTTATTATTATAGATATGTAGTTTGTCCTCACTTTAAAGAATTAGAAACACAAGGAAAAAATGGAATTATGAACTAATTTTTCCAAGGTCGGTGATTTTGTCTTGGAGGAGGGAAGTTTGAACAAGTGAGACATTGCTTCAGTGTGAAGAGTGTTTGACCTTCAACTTTGGGTTTCCATCTAATTGGGTTGGGAAACTGGCTTTCTGATAACAGGGGATAATCCTGTGACACCCTCCCGTACCCTCTACATCCTCCACTTCCCCTCACCTTACTGTCACAGCTCTTCCCAACCAACTGGGTATTAAGTGTTGGCCATGGGCTGTGATGTCATGAAACAGTTTGCATATCACCTCTGGGTCATGGCTGCATCAATTTTATTTTGGTCAATCAGACAAAAGACCAATAAGGAAACAGAGAACTTTGATCAGTGCCATGTAGATTAATTGAACTACATTCCCTAACAGATAGAGACAGAACATGCTATTAAGTAGCACATGTGTTCTCCCCACACACACCTGGAGCATTCTCCAGCCCAGCTCACAGGCAAGGCCTCCCTATCTGTCTGACCAATTTAAGAAGTCTGAAGTTACACCAGATATATTTTCTGGCCAAAATGTAATGAAAATATAAACCAATAACAAAAGAAAAACTAATAAATTCATAAATATATGGACATTAAGAAGTACACTTTTGAACCAAAAAGAAGATACAAGGGAGATCAGAAAATATCTCTAGATAAAAAAAAATGAAAATACAGTACCATATTGTACATCTAAAAATGGGTGGAATACTACTTTTTGTTTTCCACAGTAGATATTAAATAGAAGAGCTACATAATAACACAAAAGCTTAACAAAATTCAAATAAACTAAAATCCATCTTGACTTTATAGCAAGATAAGGAGTCTTAATTGTATCCTCAAATACCTTATGGTCATGTTTCTCTTGAACAAGGTATAAACTCATAAAGCCAAAAAAATAATATAAAAAATATATATATAATGGAAACAATAGCAGACAAGAAGTATCTGATTTCTTTCAATATCTCATGACTTCTAAGATGTTTTCTTTATCTGTAATTTTCTGTAGTTTGAACTCATGGGCCTTGAATGTGATTTGGTGTCTGACATTAATTTGGGGGAAAATCCTCATTTATTATTGCTTCAAATATGTTTTCTGTTCATTTCTCTCTTTTCCTTATATTCTCATTACATGTGTGTTACAACTTTCCTAGCTATCATACAGTTCTTGGATATTATGTTTCATTTTTCTTAGTAATTTTTCTCTCTGCTTTTTAGTTTTGAGATTTCCTCAAGTGCAGAGGTTTTTCTTTAACTGCGCCCAGTCTACTAATGAGCCAAACAAAGGATTTTATTTCTGTTGCAGAATTTTTATCTCTCTAGCACTTCTCTTTTGCTTTTTCTTAGACTTTCCATTTTTCTGCTTATATTACCCATCTGCTCTTGCATTCTATTTATGTTTTCCATTATATCTCTTAACAAATTAATCACAGTGGTTTAAAATTCCCAGTCTAACAATTCCAACATCCATGTTATAGTTGAGTCTGATTCTCAGCTTGCTCTGTCTTCAAACTGTTGTTTGTTACTTTTGAATATGCCTTGTCATTTTTGTTTTTGAAAAGTTGGATGTGATACATGTGATAAAAGGAACTCTGATCAATTGGCTTTTAGTGATATGGTGGTAAGATATATGAGAATGGAAGCACTCTAGTTCCGTGGATGGGTTCCAGCATTTGTTTTTACTGAGCCTGTGACCCTGGACTATGAACTCACAAGAGCTTCTCAGTACTTTCTTCCCTTTTGGATGTGACAGGAAGGTAGAGGGAACTAGATTTGGATGATGCCCTTGCCCTGCAAAGAATAGAAGAGGCTTTAGTTGGGTATTACCCTTTTATCAATTGCTTCAGCTCCCATAAAGAGCAGAAAAATGAAACCCTCATTATCAACAAGAGGAAGTGACTAGATATACTTGAATATGAAAAAAAAAATCTAATCATTGCAGTATCAACATGAAATTGAGGGACCTGAAGGTAAATATGGATGAAATAAGAAAAACAGTACAGGATCTAGAATCCAGGAGTAGAGAGGTTGAGGATAGGGAACTACTGATCCCTTTTATAACGAGCTTTCTAGATGTATTTGACTTTAAAACAACATGCATGTATGACAGTGTCACCTGGTTTTTGTCCCCAGGGTAAAGGACAGGCAGGAGGACTCAAAATGAAAGAGAAGAAGCTGACTGTGCCCAAGGGCTCCGTGGTGGCCTATAAGAGAAAGCAACTGGTTTTCAAAAAGAAAGGCTGGGGTAAGCAGAGGCTGAAGGAGGCAGTGGGGAGCAGGGGTCTGCCTGTCCTGGGAAGAGAAATGAGAAGGGAAGACCATCATCAGGCAACCTTGGCTTCTGTACCTGTTCAGAGAGAAGCAGCATTTCCCAGCTGTCCAGGGCACACATCACCATTATCCATAGTTACCTGTAAGCAAAATCACACTGAATTGTTGTTCCGGAAGGCAAAGACAGTATCCTACATGGAGAGACAAAAGCATATCTTAGCTTTGGGCGAAGTGTGATCCTATTCCCACCCATCTCATTCAAGGTCCCTCCACTCTCAGCAGTTCACATGGGGGGCTACGGGGGCACGGAGACCTCCAAGGTTACCCATACCTCCCATGGGAAAGCCTGTAACATATTGGCACAACCAGGAACAAATCTGCAAATGAAATGTCCTGTAATACAGAATTGTATCTGCATCCTTCCCTCCCCTGCCTCAAAATGCAGTTGCCCAATACCCAACTGGGTTCTGACTTCACATGGGAGAACCATTTGCATCAACACAATTACAAACCAGGGTTCAATAGTGGGTGCTATGAACACAACCAGCTCAGAATCCTTGGCCTCTCCCTGCCCAAATGTGGAGTCTCAGGGAGAGGTCAGCCTGATAAAGGTAAGAGTTCACCAGCTCCTCAGAGATCAGGGGGCTGAATTCATCATACAGAAAATTACTCTCTCTCTCTCTCTCTCTCTCTCTCTCTCTCTCTCTCTCTCACACACACACACACACACACACACACATACACACACACACACACACACACACACACACACATTAGTACACAGGGTTCACTATAGAGTCCTCATTGCATTATCTGGTGAAGCATGGGTCCTGCAGTCAGTGACCTCCTGTGTGTGGCAATAGATAGAATGAGTATGAGCTCTCCAATCTTGTGGGGTCAGTGGCTAAATTCAAACTTCCAAATTATTTTCATAATTCTCAACAGAGTGAACTAAATGGAGATGGACTTCAAAGGCTAAGCTCACAGCAGTGTCTGCAAGTCCTGTCCTGTCCATGGGGCTTGTCTGTTTCTACAGTTCAGGCCTAAGGGTAACTAGAAGGAATCTTTATAAAGAATGGCCCAGTGCAGTAAGCAATGCACTTCCATGAACTAATTCCATCCTCCTAAAACTTCATAGTGTAAAGTAATATGAAGAATAGTTCAATAACTTGCCATAATGCTTGATTTGTGACTTTGGAGAAAACCAGTATTCCTCTGTCCCCCATCTTATCTATGAAATGGAAGTGAGACACTCTCTCTAGAGCTTATGGAGATAAATGTGTGATAAGGTGGCTGAGCCAAATCTATCCTCCCTCTCTCTCAGTTCACCTGGACCCTTCCCCTGACCTGAACACAGCATCAAGTATTTGTCATCTCATAAATCCTTCCCAAGTGTCCCTTCTTCCCACCCAGGGTCCCCTCATAGACAAATTCCTTAAAGAATCTCATGCACTCTTCTCACTGTGTCCCTGGTGTCTATTCCTCACCCTACTGCTATGTCCTCCAGGGAATTTACTCACATCATCATCATCAACAACCACACACTTGATTATTCCCACCTTGGATTCTCTTCTCCCTGGATACTGTGTCACCATGGCCTATGGGGTCTCCTATAATGGGACTACTTTTCCATCTGCCTCCTTCCTTCATAGGCTTCCGGCCCTTGTCAAACACTTAAATCTGATTTTTAAGAATTTCAGAATGTTGAACATTTCTCTATGTGAAATGTGAAATCACCCAGGATACTGGCAGGAAGGGAGTAGCCATGTGAGGGACGAGCCTCTTGGAGAGGAAGTCTAAGAGCAGGAAGGAGGTGCTGTCCTTCCCATGGAAAAGGCCCATCTCCAATGTGAGACTAGAGTGGGTAACCCTCACCCAGGTGCCCATTGAAAAGGCAGGTTCCAGCCTCCTTTTCAGAGAGCCTGATGCAGAGGGTATGGAGTGAGGTGAGGGACTCTGAGTTTCCACAGCGTCCCAGGTGATTCTGATACAAAGGGAACGCTGAGCAGAGCTGCCACACGTGGCCCAGAGGAGGAGGTGTGGGGCTGCAGGTGTGGGATGTGAGGCTCCAGCAGGGATACCCTTGGCTCTGCTGACTCAGTTATTTCCATCTAGACATTCACCACATCGCAGATGATGATCAGGAAACCTTTCCAGCAGGTGAGTTGGTCAGGTTCTCTGTTTGGACCTACGGCCCTGTTGAGACCTTGACCCTCTTTAGACCAATAAACACCCTGCTGGGCTCAGGCCCAACACATCCAAAGGGAAACCTTCCCCAGCCAGGTTCCTCCACCACCCCCTCATCTCACTACTGTGACCCACATAGACCCCGGGCCATGGGGAGAGCCACCTGCTTTCTTTGACTACTGGGGTAGAAGTGTGTGTGTGTGTGTGTGTGTGTGTGTCTGTGTGTGTGTTAATGTGTGTGTGTGCCTGCAAGCCTGCACATGCCTGGAAACGTGTGTGATTTGGGAGCAGACTGAGATGTTGTGAATGTTCCCTTCTGTTCCTATTTCCAAAAGCAGGCATATGTCAACCATAGTCCTTTATTGGACAGAGACTGTAAAGTAGGACTGGATCCCTCCAGGAGGCTTCTTTTTACCACTGAAACCACACATGATGGCCTTTTCCAGCCTCATGTGAGCCACGGGCTCTGGTTTTCTGTGCAAATGTCAGGGTGGATGGAAGTGAGGTGGTTGGGGCATAGGGGGAAGAATGTAGACAAACCATAAGTCTCCAGAGACTAACTTTGGGTGGTAATTTGATTTCTCTTCTAGATGACATGGCACGTATCACTCTTCAAATAGGTGAGTGTGTGTTTGCTGGGATGGGCAGGGTCCTCACTGTACTCACCTGATGATCAGATTAGCTCTGTAGGTGGAGAAGGTAAAGAATTGTGGGGAAGGGTCAGGAAAGGTCTGAAAGTGGGATGAAACAGGAAGAGGTTAAGCAAGAGGAGGCTGGCAGTAGAGGACAGAACTCTTGGAAGTGTCTCTAAAGTAAATATGGGGGTTGAGAAAGGAAGATGAGCACTTGTCATTCATTTTCTAGAAAGATTAGAGGAAACCCTTGGACTAGGTGTTTATTAAGAGGGAA